>JAMXBD010000290.1:0-1229680 GCA_024138025.1 Combretum micranthum
AAGCCAAGTTGAAGTAGACGAGAACAGGACCAAAAGCTTTTTCCATGGTTCGCTATTTTGAAACTCCGTTGAGACAACTCTTCCGGCATAATGATCTCCCATAAAATCCTACATTGGAGACCCACAAGTAAGAGTTAACAATTTGAATCTTATCCACTTTAAGCTTACTAAGCATAAATTACATAAAAATTAATAAATAAAAATTGAAGGTTATGCTTTATATATTTGTTTAATATATATGCTTAGTATGCCCAAGAACTTGCATAATCTTAATCCTTAACGGAAACACTTCTCTTCTCTTACACAATCAAGTATTCATATGTGCCAAGAAATGATCCAGTTTTGATTTGGGTGCAAAATCCCCAATTATAAGATAAAGATAAAAAAATAAAATAAAATTTACTATGTATTAAATCCTAATATTTGTTTTATCTGGACAAAATGTTCCATTAATTTATACATACTATTTAAACTCGGCTCCTTGGCTAGTTCACTTTTGTGGTGTCTATACATATATATATATATATATATATGTTTAATTTTCCACAAGGCTTTTTAGCTATAATATTAATGTTGAAATTTATATTCATGAATGATTTTGATGAGAATAATTATTACACATTAATTATTTAAATATCCTTAATTTTTAAATACTTAAAAATATAATATATATATGCTTTGTATTTGTTCGGCTGTTGTTTAAATTTTAATAGAACAAAAATTGAAGAAAAACTCAAGACAAGGCTATCAAGCCTAGTAGAAGAAAGGTGGAGGCACTGTTCATTAGATAAAGACAAAAAGACTAAGTTTTGGGCAAAACTTGTAAAGTCAAGTGTTGAAGTTTTGGGCAAATCTATGAAGTCAAGTGTGAAGTTTTAGGCAAACTATGAAGTCAAGAGCTGAAGTTTTGGGCAAAACTATGAAGTCAAGAGCTGAGTTTTGGGCAAAATCGAAAAGTCAAGGGCTAAAGTTTTGGGCAAAATCAAAAAGTAAAGAGCTGAGTTTTGGGCAAAATTGAAAAGTTAAGGGCTTGAGTTTTGAGCAAATTTTATAAAGTCAAGAGCTGAAGTTTAGCTTCGATCTCAGACATCGACTTCAGAAAGTTTGTCCTTTGGCAAAATTTATAAAGTTAAGGATTGAACTTAGGCCTCGCTTAGACATCGACTTCAGAAGTTTGCTCTATACTTTAGAAAGAAAAGAGCTGTTAGAATGTATTTAATGCATGTCTTAGACACATTTAATGTTCTTTCACTGCTTTTGACTTTTACACGTTATTAAAATGTTAAGTATATTAAATACAAGTATGGTTGTCAGAAACATTTTTATAATGGGCAAATTTTTATCAAGAGCTATAATAGAATTTTCCTTTTCTCTTTGAAAGAGAAAAAAATATTAGAATTTTTTTAACGCACAATAAAAACAAAAGCAACGTTTTGTAAATTTTTTCTTACTTATGTTTTTGTTCTTGTTCTGTTAATTTGTAAATTTTTTTTAAGAGAACAATTATGCTCTGTTTCGAAATTTGTTGATAACTCTAAACGACAGTTTTCGAGCACAGTTTAAGATTTACAAAAGTTGTTTATCTGCTCGTTTAAGTAGCTCAGTTTATAAAAGGAATTTGTAAAATTCCTAAAGTATTTTGTTGCCAATCTGCTCAAGTAGGAGTGTTTCTTTGTAAAGGAAATTTATATATTTTCTTTAGAGTTTTTTAGTTTGTAAATTTGCTCATATAGAAACTGTTTGTAAAAAGTCTCAAATGAGGCATTTGTAAAAGAAGTCCTTATAGAGGCAACGTTAAAAGTCCTTCGTGGAAGCAAAGAGAAGTCCTCAGGAGGCATTTGAAGTCTGGTCTGGAGTTACCAGCATCTTCTAATTGTGATTAGGTGGGAAGTCCTCAGTAGGAGGCATTTGAAGTCTGGTCTTGTGTTACCAACACAACACTTGATTTATCAAGTGAAAGTCCTTTGAAAAGCAATTGTAAAAGTCCTATTGTGATAGGCTTTATTGTAATTCTCGTCTAAGAGTGTATTGATTTTGGAATAATCAATATAGTGGTAAAAGTCCTCTTTGAGGCATTTGCACCGTGGAGAGTAGGCAGTGGCCGAACTCCATGTTAAATCCTTGTGTTGCTTCTCTTTCTCTCTCTATTTCTTATCTCTCTTATTTATTAATTAGTTTTAATTAGTTTATTCCGCTACATTATTTGTTTAAGTTTTCTCTTGTCTTATCTTAGTTAATTAATCTGGTTTGATAAAACAGAAAAATTTGTAATACTTAATTCACCCCCTCTTAAGTATTCCTTTGTGTATTATTTCTAACAATTGGTATAAAGCCTGGTCTTGTGGTTGATTGCTTAAACACAAAAGAGAAAAGATCATGCTTCTAATACACTAGGATTCTTGGAGGGTCAGGCTATAAATAGGCCACCGCTTCTTAGTGGGGGTAATTACCCTTATTGGAAGTGTAGAATGAATATATTTTTGAAAGCTCAACATAGATTAATATGGAGAGTAGTTGAAAAAGGACCTTTTACAATTGAAAATAAAAATGAAGATCAATATTCAGAAGATGATTGGAAAAAACTGGATTATAATGAAGCTGCCATGAATATTCTTCATTGTGGATTGAATGAAAGTGATTTCAATAGAGTTTGTACTTGTAAATCTGCTAAAGAAATCTGGGATGAACTTGAAGTAACTTATGAAGGAACTTCAAGGATCAAAGACACTAAAATAAGCTTGTTGGTCAATTTGAAAGTTTTAAGATGCTGCCTGGTGAAACAATTGATCAAATGAATGATAGATTCATTAATATCATTAATCCTTTGAGTGTTTTGGGCAAGAGCTTTACTAATGTTGAAATAAATTCAAAATTGCTCAGATCACCAAGGAATGGGAAGCAAAACGAAGCAATAGAGGAAGCCAGGGATCTTAGCACTGACAAAAGAAGAGCTTCTTGGTGCACTCAAGACTCATGAGCTCATCAAGAATCAAAGTGAAGAATCCCAAAAGAAGGCTATTGCTCTGAAGGCAACCAACAATGATTCTGATAAGGAGGAGATAAACGAGGATGTTGTGTTGTTTGCAAAGAATTTCAACAAATTTATGAAGGCTGGCAGCTCCTCAAAGTTTAGAAAGGAAAGGAAGGATGTTGTGTGCTATAAGTGCCAGAAACCAGGACACATCCAACCAAACTGTCCTCTCCTCAAGAAAGCACAAAAAAGATCCAAGAGGGAAGCACTTATTGCTACTTGGAGTGATGAAGAGTCATCAGATTCTGATGAAGAAGAGTTATGCTTCATGGCAATCCGATGAGGTAAACAATCCTTCAACTTCCTGCTCTAATGATGAATTGCTTGACATGTATAAAAAGTTTGTAAAAAGCTTAAAAAATGAAGAAGATAATAAACAACTTAAAAATCTGATGCAAAATGCTTTAGTTAGATTAGAAGAGTTTCAAGATGAAATTAATGAGCTTAAAACTGAAAATGAAGAAAAAGATGAAATAAACAGCTCTAGGTTCTGAAAGAGACAGCTTGCATGAAAATCTTAGTAGCATGAATCTGAAAATTAATGAAATTAGAAATAAAAATAGAAACTAAAAACAGAAAATAAAATTCTGGTTGAACAGAATGATAAATTAAAAATTGAAAATGATCTTTTAGATTTAGAAATTAAAACTATAAAAGATGATAATAAACCTGCATCTACTAGCAACAACATCAATAACAATGAACTTTGAAAGAGCTAGATGAGCTAAGAAGAAAATATAAATATGAAATCTAGCTTAGATGATTCGAAAGCTGTCATAGCTAAATTCACACAAGAGAGAAAAATTTAAATACTTCTTGGTGAGCAAAAATCTGATCATAACAAATATGGAATTGGCTATGATAGGCACATGAATTATAAGTCTCATAAGACTCGGTTTGTAAAAGCCACTTATGGCACTTGTAATTATTGTGGCAAGTCTGGCCATATTGCACAAGTGTGCAATAAGGAAGGCTTTGCTCTCGGGTCATAAAAGCAAGTATGTTTGGGTGGCTAAGAAAGAAGTTTTATCTGTTTCTAACCCAAGAGGACCCAAACAGAAATGGGTACCAAAGAAATAATAACTTGCTTTGCAGGGATCCTCAAGTGGCAGCAACAAATGGTACTTGGACACGGATGCTCTAGGCATGCGGAGTTGCTTCCAAATTTTCAAAGCTGGACTTGATGGATCAAGGGAGTGTTACCTTTGGGATGATAGAAAATCAACTGTTTTGGGTAAAGGTAGCATTATCCTTAATAAAGATCTTGTTATTAATGATGTGTTGTTGGTAGATAATCTAAAACATAATCTGCTTAGTATAAGTCAACTTTGTGATAATGGTTTTAAAGTAACATTTTATGCCAAAAGATGTACTATAGAAAGAATTGATAATAACCAAGTATGCTTTGAAGGATATAGACATAAAAATATTTACAAAATTAATTTAGATGATTTTAAATCATCAAGTCAAACATGTCTATATTCTCAAAATGACAATAGTTGGTTATGGCATAGAAAATTGGGACATGCTAACATGAAATTAATTTCAAAACTTGCAAAGAAAAATCTTGTCAAAGGTTTACCAAGTTTAAATTTTCAAAATGACAAGATTTGTCAAGCATGTCAACAAGGAAAGCAAACTAAGACTTCTTTTAAGGCTAAGGATGCAGTTTCCACTTCTAGGCCATTGCAACTGTTACATATGGATCTTTTTGGTCCTACTCAAACTTTGAGTTTAGGAGGAAAAAGATACACTTTGGTTATTGTTGATGACTTCTCTAGATTTTCATGGACTTTCTTTCTTGCCTCTAAAGACGAAACCAATGATGTCTTTTTTAGATTTTGCAAGAAAGTCCAAAATGAAAAAGGTCTTAATATAGCTTCAATAAGAAGTGATCATGGGAGAGAGTTTGAAAATCTTGAAATGAATAATTTTTGTGAAAAATATGGTATTGAACACACTTTTTCAGCACCTAGAACCCCAAAAAAATGGTGTAGCCGAAAGAAAGAATAGAACTTTAATAGAAATGGCTAGAACCATGTTGTGTGAAAATAATTTGCCAAAATATTTTTGGGCGAAGCTGTCAATACGCTTGCTATATTTCAAACAGAATTTTTATTAGACCAATCATAAAAAAACCCCTATGAGATATGGAAAGGAAAAAGACCAAACATTTCTTATTTTTCCCTTTGGCAAAGTGTTATATCTTAATAAATGGAAAAGAATATCTAGGAAAATTTGATGCTAAATCTGATATAGGAATCTTTCTAGGATATTCTTCATCTAGTAAAGCATATAGGGTATATAATAAAGAACTTCTGTTGTAGAAGAATCTATACATGTTGTTTTTTATGATTGTTTGACTCCTATAAATGTTAATAATGATGTTGATGATTTGTGATAGAATAAATGATCTTTCATGTTCTGATGTTGAAAATTTGGTATTGTTTCTGCTGTTGAAAAATTGCTGTTGATGATGTGCATGAGCATGTTAGTAATCTACCTAGGGAATGGAAATATGCTAGTTCACATCCAAAAGACTTAATAATAGGTGAAACTTCAAATAGGGTACAAACTAGATCATCTCTTAAAAACACAACCAATCTAGTTTTTCTATCAAAACTTGAACCTAAAACCTTGGAAGAAGCTTTAGAAGATGAGTTTTGGATTCAAGCCATGCAAGAAGAACTAAACCAATTCACTAGAAGTGAGGTTTGGAATCTTGTTGCAAGGCTTGAAAATAAAACTGTCATAGGAACAAAATGGGTTTTTAGAAATAAAATGGATGAATCTGAATAGTAACTAGGAACAAAGCTAGGTTAGTTGCTAAAGGCTATATACAAGAAGAGGGGATAGATTTTGATGAGACTTTTGCCCGGTTGCAAGACTAGAATCTATAAGAATGCTTTTGGCATATGCTGCTACAAAGATTTTATCCTTTATCAAATGGATGTCAAAAGTGCTTTTCTAAATGGTTTCATAAAAGAAGAGGTCTATCGAGCAACCACGGGTTTTGAAAATAATGAATTTCAATCATGTTTTTAAATTGAACAAAGCTCTTTATGGTCTAAGCAAGCTCCTAGAGCTTGGTATGAAAGACTTAGTAGCTTTTAAATAATGGATTTTCAAGAGGAAAAATTGATACAACTCTTTTTATCAAAAATCACAATTCTGATACATTAATCATACAGATTTATGTAGATGACATTGTGTTTGGTGCTACTAATTCTTCACTTATAAAGTTTTTGTTGAGTCCATGCAAAAAGAATTTGAAATGAGTATGATGGGAGAACTCACTTATTTTCTTGGGTTACAAATTAAGCAATCAAATCTGGAACCTTTATTAATCAATCTAAATACACTAAAGATTAAAAATGTTTAAAATAGGATAGTTGTAAGTCTAAACACCTATGAGCACTAGTGTAAAACTAGACAAAGATGAAAAAGGTAAAAATGTTTGTGAAAAGATGTATAGATGCATGATAGGTAGTTTGTTATATTTAAATTTTAGACCTGATATCATGTTTTCTGTATGTGTATGTGCACGATTTCAATCTTGCCCAAAAGAATCTCACTTGGGTGCAGTCAAACGCATCTTCAAGTACCTTGGGCACTATTGAAATTGGCTTGTGGTATCCAAACATACTTCTTTTGAACTTTTGGGTACTCTGATGCTGACTTTGCTAGTAGCAAAGTAGATCGGAAAAGCACAAGTGGCACATGCCATTTTCTTGGTAATTCTTTAATATCTTGGCACTCAAAGAAGCAAAATTCTATTGCATTATAACTGCTGAAGCTAATATATAGTTGCTGGCAGTTGTTGTGCACAAATTTTATGGATGAAACAAACTTTATTAGACTTTAGTTTAAAATTTGAAAGTGTACCAATTCGTGTGATAATACAAGTGCTATAAATTTGACTAAAAATCCCATTCAACACTCAAGAACCAAGCATATTGAGATTAGACATCATTTCATTCGTGATCATGTTCTAAACAAGGACATTTGCTTGGAATTTGTTGATACAAACCATCAGCTTTGATATTTTTACTAAATCCTTGAGTGAAGAACGGTTTTGCACTTTAAGAGAGAATTGAGCATGTTAAAGATTGATGAGTGCTAAAATATTTTTGAATCAGGAACTTCCTTGAAAATCTTGATCTTAAGTCTCTTATTGATACATATTATACTTTAGACAGTCTGCACTTGCATGCATGTTTGTGTTTGTGGTTGTATGCCAATGTTTGTCTTCTGTAATTTTCTATTGTTATGAATTTGTTTATATCCTTGTGTACTTTGTTTTTTTTTTTTAAATAAAACAAAGTTATTTGAACTAGGAGGAGACATTTTTTTTAGAAAAGTGCTTTTGATAGGGAGAGAAAATTGATTTTTTTTTAGTTAATTTTTTTTAACAAAGTCTATGTTTTCCTTTTTTTTTTTCTTCTTTTTGATGAGAAAGGGGAGAAGTATTTACAATTAAGAATTATTTTAGAATTGATTATGCATATTTATTCTCATAAAAAGGGGAGAGATTGTTGTACTTTATGTTCACGAATGATTTTGATGAGAATAATTATTACACAATTAATTATTTAAATATCCTTAATTGTTTAAATACTTAATATATATATATATATATATATGCTTTGTATTTGTTTGCTGTTATTTGCGTTTTAGCAGAAAAAAAGTTAAAGAAAAGTCAAGACAAAGCTATCGAGCCCAGTAGAAGAAAGGTGGAGGCACTATTCATCAAACAAAGACAAAAGACTAAGTTTTTGGCAAAACTTGTAAAGTCAAGTGTTGAAGTTTTGAGCAAAACTAAGAAGTCAAGAGCTGAAATTTTGGGCAAAACTATGAAGTCAAGAACTGGAGTTTTGGGAAAAATAAAAGTCAAGGGTTGGAGTTTTGGGTAAAATCGAAAAGTGAAGGGCTTGTTTTGGGCAAAATTTACAAAGTCAAGGGCTGAAACTTAGGCATCTATCTCATACCTCGACTTCAGAAAGTTTACCTTCAACTTTAGAAAGAAAAGAGCTGTTGGAATACATTTAATGCATGTGTCAAACACATTTAATACTCTTTTATTGCTTTTGACTTTTACACGTTATTAAAATGTTAAGTATATTAAACACAAGTATGGGTTGTCAGAAACTTTTTGATAACGAGCAAATTTTTATCAAGAGCTATAAATAGAATTTTTTAAACGATAGTAAAAACGAAAATAACGTTTTGTAAAGTTTTTTTCTTACTTGTGTTTTTATTCTTGTTCTCGTTAAATCGTAAATTTTTTTAGAAAACAATTAGTGCTCTGTTTCGAAATTTGCCAATACACTATAAACAAGAGTTTTTTAGCACTATTTAAGATTTACAAAAGTTGTTTATTTGCTCGTTTAAGGGGCTCAGTTTGTAAAAAAATTTGTAAAATTCCTAAATTATTATCTGTTGCAAATTGTTTAAGTAGGAGCGTCTTTTTATAAGGAAAATTTATATTTCCTTAAGAGCTTTTTAGTTTATAAATCTACTCATATAGGAGCTGTTTTTAAAAAGTCCTTAAAGGAGGCATTTGTAAAAGAAGTCCTCGTAGAGTCGAAGTTAAATGTCTTTTGTGGAAGGCAAAGAGAAGTCCTCAATGGGAGGCATTTGAAGTCTGGTCTAAATTACCAGCTTCGTCCTAATTACGATTAAGCGGGAAGTCCTCAGTGGGAGGCATTTGAAGTCTAGTAGTGTGTTACCAGCATAAACTTGATCTATCAAGTGGAAATCCATTGTGAAAAGCAATTATAAAAGTCCTATTGTGATAGGCTTTGTTGTAATTCCTCGTCTAAGAGGTGTATTAATTTTGGAATAATCAATATAGTGGTAAAAGTCCTATTTGAGGTATTATACCGTGGAGAGTAGATAGTGGACCGAACTTCACGTTAAATCCTTGTGTGCTTCTCTTTCTCTCTCTCTATGCTTCTTTATCTCTACTTATTTGTTAATTAGTTTTAATTAGTTTATTTTGCTCATCTGTTTGTTTAAGTTTTATCTTGTCTTATCTTAGTTAATTAATCTAGTTTGATAAAACAGAAAAATCGTAATCCTTAATCATCCCCCTTTAAGTATTCCTTGTGTATTATTTCTAACAATTAATGGGTCATTGTATCACACCGAAAATTTACAATAAAATATCACAATTTAATGTTTAATAATTTTATTCGACAATAAAAATGCTTATCTGGTGACTTCACCAATAGCCTTTACAAAATTTTATTCTATGCAAATCAAAAATTGCTTTACTATTACTTACATTAAGTGTGACGGGCCCAACATGAGAAGTGAGATCTTGCTTAGTAGGTCCATAAGTACGAAATTCATTACTTGGTGTGATCATCCAGAATCCTATGGGTGGGTTATTACTTATCCATCCATATACTTTGTTGTACATATTCTCAATTGAATATTGATACTTGTCATCAACCTATTTCAACACAGTTGTTTTAAGAGGTTTGAAATTCAGATTAATCAAGTTTCAATTGTAATTGCCAAAAATATGTAGATCCTTGTCAATATATGAAAGATCTATTTCTTATATATAAGATTTATTCGTAATTAGATACTTGTATTTCAATTCGGCAAAAGCACTTATCTTGATCACACCACACTAATTAACTTGGTTTTACAATAATCATTATCACATTATTTCTTTTTATATGCGGATACCTCTCCTTCAGATGAGGATTTGATGGATTTCTTCAACGAACGGCTTCACGATAATCAAGTACATGGCCATCCGCCCGATCCCATGGTGTAGGCATAACCCTTTGTCTTCATCCGTAATGGCCATGTAGTGAAACCTAATATTTCATGAAACCATAAGTTTAAAAAAAAAAAATTATATCAATACTAATGACAATGTAGCCTACTGACATCTCCTAATATCTCAAGTAAGTTTCAGGTTTGAATCTCCATTCTCGTTATATAATAATAATAATAATAAAAAATAATTCATTATTACATTTTACTATGACTAACAGCAGTAATATTGTCTCATAAAAATGAATGAGCTTTTCTAATTATAAGTTAAATAATATATCTTTACTTACTTGTCACTATTAACTTTGTAAACAACTCTAAATTGATTTAAGTGAAAATCTGGCCATCCTTGCGGTCGATGAATGATAGTTTATGTCTAAAAACCGGAGATACCTCCGCGCATAATGAATCTAAAAGAAAAAAAAAATTATAGTGCCTCATAATAAAAACAAATGTTGGAAAGGTTGTATGCCATTATTATTATCAAATGTAAGCGGCAAGGAGTTGATGGAGTTGTCCCATTATCTAGAAAACGATAGTTCTAATACGTCGTCGATTTTTGCTACAACTTTGTACGATATAGTATAAATTTTTCAAACGGGATTGTACAAAGGTTGTAAAGGAAGTGCATATAATATCTATGTATCCGCAATGATGTCTTTGTTTTTTTCCCACTTTCACTCTATTTAAATTTTACTCCCTTAAGCACACTTTTGATAACTACATTCTCACATATTGTGTCACAATGCTTTTGCATTATTTTTCTTCCATATGCATCTGGATGAATGATTCTCTCTCTTTTTGGAAATAAACTTGCCATTAGACTATCCTTTTTCTTCTTTCCTCCTGTCTATCCATCTCTCTTGTTGTCTCAATTATTGTAATACATCAAAGAATATGATACTACCCATTAAAAAAAAAAAAGCTAATATCTTCATATGGTGCGATATAGACAAGGATAGTAGATGGTATAAAGTAGTTATTTATTAGTTTTTTAATCATTTTTTTTTTTTCCTTCCCTTAAATGCACATGCTTTTAATCTTCAGAACCAAAGTCATTTTCTCTTTGATGGTTGAACGTGAACCCTAACTTATAAATGACACATATTGTTGGATGCTAATTACAGAGAAGCTGTTGCTTAATTATGGGTTTGGTAGAGTATTTTGGTGGAATATTGCAAAATTTGAAATTGTAGAAATCCAATATTCAATATATGACTCTTATTTAAATGTTTACTTTGGTATAAATTTACTAACCCATCACTTTTATAACCACTTTGTTATCATAGCCTTAGAGATTTCAAGTTTTAAAATTATAATTATATTAACTTTCATTTTAGACATCATAAAGATTGTATTATGCATAAAATCTAGCCTTAATGTTTTGTTCCTGATTTTGATTATTTTGATATCATCTATAAGTGATCTATTGTTATATTTTGTTTTCATTTATTGTCTTTGATTTATAGAAATTCATTGTTTTATATTAACATATGCTTCACTTATTTTTTGTCTTTGGTCTGTGTCATTACATTTGTCTTCTTTTACCTTCGATCTGCCTTCGTCTTGATAACAACTTCAAATGTCAAATATTTTTATTTCGGAGGTTTTAATGTGTTTTTCCATTGTGGTGAACTTTTGAATTTTGACACTTGGTGTAAAAATTTTTTAATATATTAAAGGTGAATTTTGGATATTCAATTTTAAAAAATCTTTTGGAGGGTAAATTAGAAATTCTTGATTTGTCAAAAATATTTATAAGTTTCATACTTTAAGATTTATTGGTTATGTACATAAAGATTTGATTTTTTAGTGTAATGTGATTATTAATGGAATAAGTATTTGGAATGTCAAAGCCGTTTTGTTGCTATTAGGTAATTGAATTTTATTGTTTGTTTTGAAAAAAAAAAATCTTAATTTTTTTAATGGAAATGTGATTGAATTATTGAACTGCATAATAAAGAACTTTTTTCATGTAGAAATAAGTAGTTAGTGGTGTTGCATCCGAAATAATTGGTTACTGATGTGAAATTTTGTTTTTATTTTTTAGAAATATGATGTAATTATGAAACTAATCACCAAATTGTAGAAAACATGATACTTATATGTCAGATGTTGTGGTTAGTGTTTCAAATATTGATCTTAGAAGAGATATTTGTCTTTTAGATAAAATCCTTCAAAATTATCTCGATTTTAATTGGTGTATTTTTAATGATTTTGAATGCATATAAAATATTTCATATTTATACGTTTTTGTTTTATATTCTAACATCATAATCTATTTCAATAGTTCAGTTATGTTTAAATTTTACTACATTGTTGTGTTAAAATTTTGAATGCATGGGAAGTACTCTACCAGCAGGGGCGTGAAATATGAGAAAGTGGAGTTAATGTTTGTGAATATCGAAATTACGTATTTAAAAGTTACAATTTTAGGGATATATTATATGAAGAAAAAAAAGGTCCAAAGGGAAATATATTACATAGAAAATATTTAAATTGTTGTATATTTTTTAATGCTAAAAGGTTGTATATATAAAATTACAAATTAAAATAAATTTATTTAATTAATTATTTTTTAGTATCTATAACAAGTTGTATGTATAAAATTACAAATCAAATAATTTTATTTAATTAATTATTTTTAGCATCTATGTAGCGGATGCACCATATACTAGTACTAATAAAAACATTAAAATACTAATTAGGGAAGGAGAGTATATCTTACGTGTGTAAATAACAAGATGATTTTGAAAAACTCCATAATAAATCCCATTACCTATGAAGCAATAATTTAGATTATCAACAACTCAAGCAGACATTTCATAATCGTTATAAGATTAATCAAATTACAAATTTACTATGTCAAAGAAAAAAGAAAATCAATGAGCTCCTATATGCTGTTTGTAGTGAAAGTATGAATACCCTCGGGCATGTCTCCTATTGCGAAATTGGAGGAGTTTATCAATTCCTTGGTATTTGATGCTTGTCACAGGACCTCCTGGAATTGACAATGCAACCTTGGCCATCCCATTGTCCATGATGACCTAAAATACGTCAACACGTGGAAGGTCATTGCATATGTATATGCATGAAATGTTCGACACATTTTAACTTATGTTAATGTGGAAGATGTATTATAGTATCTCGTGTATTATATATGATACTGTAATGATATTTATGTAATTTTTATTTTGTTTAATTAGTGTTTGTGTGATTTTATTAGTGTGTTGGTAAAAAGAAAAAAAAAATTATCTTAATACATGTGTGGATCCTTTTTCAAACATTTTTATAAATTAACGTGAAAAAATTTTCCAATTATTTATTCGAGATAAAGCCCCCCGCATAGATGGTCATAGTAAGAAAATAATAATTTTACTTTAAAATTATCAAATTAACGTATTATAGCAAATATATGTTTGAAGATTATTTTAAATTTGGGGAGAACACAATTTCTTAATCATGCAAATATAATCCGTATTTTATAATTTATATGACTAATTGCCAATCATTAATGAAAAATATAGACTAACAATATATATATGTTCTTGAATTGTTTTAAATATAACAAACATGCTCTTTTCAGTTACACAAACTGTATATTTCATATTGGTTTTATAATTACCATTCCTTTACTGTCTTTCGAGGTATATAAAAATTATATGCTAATTGGAAAAATTCCAACCCTTTGAATTGTGGGAATGCAATACGATGTACCAAGGCCTGGCACTATTTTATTATATTTAATCGCACAAAGGACCCTCCTTTGCATTAAATACATGTTTTTTAGTGGTATTTGAATTTTGATGAAATTTGTAATTAGGTTGAACTTTGAAATTTATAACTTTAGTATATGAACTTTAAAATTGATCAATTAAGTTTCTAAAAGAATTTTTTGTGCATACCAACAACACATTAATCAAGTTCTTTTGTATATTAAATTGATCACTTTTAAAGTTTTTGAAATATTAAGTTGATCAATTTGAAAGTTGATTTATTGAAATACCCCAAATCTTCACCAAGATTAAATTGAGTTTAGATAGATTAAATAGATGAAATGAATTATAGGATTTAATTAGACAAGTTGGCTTAATTTAATTAGCTAATAATTAAGTTGGTTTTTGAGATTTGAAATTCCTAAAATCCCTAAACAAGTCATTGAAATGTTTAGAGAGTTCATAAACTCTTGATTCTTAGCCTAAACACTAATTCCTAAATCTCAGTAAAATTTGAGTTCATTTGCTTGAATAAAAATATCAGTTCTTAAACCCGAACTCAAATTAAATATCTTTTATCCAAAATAAATTTCTAAATTAAGTTGTTACTTTGAGTTCTTAATTTCTAATCTATTGGTTTTGAAATCATCTCCTAAATATTTGTAGAACTAAAGATATTGATCTGAAAGTTCTAAATTCGATACCTTTATTTTAAAATATCCTAATTCTAAGCTTTAAACTTCCTTTTTATTTATTTTCCTCACCTGCTCTCTCTTCTTCCTTTCACTTTTCCTTCCTTCTATTTTTTTTCCCAACCGATGGCTTCCTTCCCTCTTCCTTTCTTCTTCTTTCTCTTCTTTTCTTCCAAATTCTTCCAAAATCTCAACATCAAAGCTATCTAGAAGAGTAATCAAAGCTAGGAGATGAACTAGATGGAGGAAACCGAGCTAGAGGATGAAGTTTCAACTTGTGTTTTTTTCTAAAAGCTAAGTTTTCGTTTTCTATTTCTCTTTGTTTTTACTTGTTATTTACATTGATAATTGATGAATTGATATTGAATTGGGTTGAGAGTGCTGTTTATTTATGTATTTGTTGGTTTAATGGTTTATGGAAGTTGGGGTTTGGTTGGAGGAAGAAGATGATGAATAGTGATTTGGAGTTGATGAAGTTTTGGAGATGTTAGGTGTTGTTTGAATGATGGGATGATCATGTAATAAGCTTTAGAGTAACTTTAGAATGAGTTTAAAGAATTTTAAGAAGTGTAAAATGCATTTTGAAAACAGGGGATTTCGTCATTTTTTCGCTCCAGTGTACACACAGCCTGTGTCCATGGTCGTGTAGGCCTTGAAATTCTTAAAAGTTGCTCTCGGGTCATTTTTTTTACCCAACACGGCCTCAGTACACGGCCGTGTACCCGGTCGTGTAGACTTCCCCTGTTTCGCAGCTGTTTGTATTTTAGCCATAACTTTTCATCCGACCTCCGATTGAGGTGATTCAAGTTGCGTTGGAAATCTTAAAAAGAGATCTACAATTTTCATGTTTTGAGTTTTTTACAAATTCAAAACTTATCGATGCTTAAATTTTGATTCTTTCCAGCTGCAACACTTTTCAAAACAAAGTCAAAAACTTGTTTTTGTTGTTAAATGTGTTTTGCTTAGGAAATGGATCTTTTTGAGATAAAATGAGATAGATAAGTGATATTTGATGTGTTGAGTGAATTAATTCATGTAATTAAATATGGGTTAAGTAGATTTATAGATTTAACAAATAATTAGATTAAATCTAGAAGTTAGTTATAAAATGAACTTAGTTAACAAACTTAAGTTCAACTTGATTAAATAGACCTGAATGAGTTAAAATAAATTAGATTGAGTTAGTTTAATTACTTGGCTTAGCAATTAGTTAAATGATTAATTCTAATGAGTTTGACTTAATGAACTCAATTAAACTAAAATGAACTAGATTTCTTAAGCTTAATCCACTTGGCTTGGCTTTTGAATTAAATGGCTAAGGTTAAGCTAAAATGGGTTAGTAACAAATAATAGAGTTAAATGAACGTGTTAGGGTGATCTTTGAATAACATGGGGAATATGTTGTTTCAATGTTTATTTGCTTTGAATATAAATGCTTTTATGTATGAATGCTTTATATATGCTATGTTTTGTGATAAGAAACTATAATTAAGTGAAAAGAAATTCTTTGACAGACAAGGAGAAACTGTCCATATTTTGGGGGGCGATATTCGCAGCCATAGTAGGGTTCCACATTAGTGTCTAATCAAATAGGAGTTAATAAAATGAGTTAGAGATTAGTGAATAATTGATATAGTTCTTGTATGAATTTGATGAAGTGGTGATTAGTTTGTTAGTTTATCTTATACGAGTTCTTTTCTTAACAGTGGTGATATCTGATTTTATCTTCTGGATTATCTTATGAAATTTCCTTCTGAGCTATGTTTGGATTTCATATTCAAGGTACGCAGTAACCTGCTTGTCTCTGTAGGATAGGCATTTATAAAACTTAAATATATAATAAGAAAACTTAAAATGTGATTGTTGCTTGTGCTTTATGCCGTTAAAAATCCAATTCCTACGCCAGGTCATGTATGAACTACGGCGACCCCTCATAGTTTGATGAGTTTGGGATGGAAGTTGGTATCGGTTCGGGGAACAGCACCTTGCTCGGTTTGAGCATGGTAGATCTAGGCGCTTAGGCCACTCCTGTCATTTGAGATGACTTTCATTAAGTGGTACGGCGGGTAGTCGACGGGGGGTATAGATCGGTTGAAAATTTATTTAAACTCGGTAGGAAGTACCATAGTTTAGTTCAAACGTTTATGAGAACGGGTGAACTATTATTTTATGATATGGATGAGTATAAATAGAGCTAAGTAACGGCTATTAACCCTGGAGGAAGCTACTTTTCTCTTTGACTTAACGATATCTAGGACGGTATGAGTATCCGAACTACTTATATCAACCCCCTGAGCGTCCAAGTGTTACTCAGGTCCCCTCGCGATCCCTGTTGTCCGGGAGTTTGAATACTCCCGTGTTGATTTGTTTACTTTAAGAAAGATAATTAAACTTGTGATTGTTGCATTTGCATTTAGTTAAGCTCGTGTGTCACTCCGTGTGTGATTGGGTTGCTGTGTACTGGGCTCCGGCTCATTATTGTTGTTGTTATTCTTTTTACAGGAATTGTGATTGTTGTTGATGATGATGAGAGATGACTTGATGATGATGAGTTATTGTTGTTGATGTTGATGTTGATGTTGATGAGGATGGTGATGATGATGATGATTGATGTGTGATGTTTTGTCCCGGGTTTTGGGCGATTCTGAAGATTTGGAAGATGAATGAAATGTGATAGGACCGAGTTATATTTGTATTTTGTTTCTTTTTGCTGTTTTATAAATATGGATTTATTTATAAATTTGTATTTTCATTTAAGGGCTTGTTAGTGCCAAGTTTTGTAAATAAGCTTTTCTAATTATTTATCAAGTGAAAGTTTTTTCCACTAGTAATAGTGAAAGTTCAAAAATGCTTTTATGTAGAATGTTTTTATTAAAGTTTATTTTTCCGCTGCTAAATCCAGTTATCTGAAAATCTAACTAAACGATTTCATAACTTAAATTGAATAGCAATATTCAACATAAACACCCTCTTTAAGACAAACCTTACGTATTAATTCGTTAAGAGTTATACGTGGTGGGGACTTGATGTGCTTAATTTGAAAATTGAGCATGTCGGGTCTTTATATGTTTAAATTGATCAATTTTATATTTTATATAACTAATTACATATTTTAACAAAATTTAGATACGCTTGTGACATTATATCATTGGACTCCACACCTCACACAGTTGGTCAATATTGAAAAATGCAAATTTTCAAAGAGTTTGTTGATGTCTTTGGGAGAAAAAATTCCATAAAAAACGTAATTGTATTTCTAACAATTATATATAATAAGAACTTTCTAAAAGTATATTTACTTTTACATCGAACCCATACTTAGATGCAAATTAATATTTGAAAGCTTTCGCGAAAATATATCTATAAATACAAATATATATGTAATTATATTTCACTCTTGAAAATGCCTCTTTCCCTTATGGCCATTGGTGGAACTCTTCTCATAGATATGATGATATAAACCTTTTCTAAATATGAAAGATACGAATAAGGTCCTTATTTCCCATCATTATGATTTATTTATTTATTTATTTATTTATTGTCCTTCAAGAAAGAAAATAAAGCAAGATCGACAGAAAGTGGATAATATATTCATAGAAGTCCACAAAGCGATTACTAGTAATCTTGACTTTAGCGGTAATATTTTTTGATATTTACAATTTGTAGAACTAACGGGCTTAGGGAAAAGAATGGTAGGAACTTTACCTCGTTTGCACCCACTCGTCGGAGTCTTACAGGGGGGAAAAAGAATTCGATCCATCACGTGCTAAAAACTTCTCTGCAATAAAAAAAAAAATAAAATAAATAAAAAATAAAAAATAAAATAAAAATTTGTAGAAATTCTTTATTTTGACATAATCTCTTTTGTTGGTATCATGTAATATTTTTATATGCTCAAAACCAATGGTAACATGACGGATATGAAAAAGTCAATTATATTATTGTTTCCAGCCAAGAGCCAGTGTTAACTTAAAATTTACAGAATTTGACAGCCAAAGACAATATGTATAATTTACGATAAACATTGCCAATGATATATCAATTTTAGAAAAATATGTAATTAAGTATTTGAATTTTAAAATTAATTAATTAAGTACTTAAATTTTAAAATGATTAATTTAATATTTGAAAAAACATTTTATGTATATTAACCAAATCATAGAGGTACTACTAGTATGCATAGAAAATTCTTTTAGATACTAAATTAATTAATTTTAAAATTTAGATACCTAGTTGCATATTTTGTCAAAATTCAGTTATCATTCACGACATTAACCCTATAATTTAAAATATATAGGTATATCTAGATTAATTATTAAGCTTATGCAAGTATTATTTATTGAAATTTAAACTTCTTTTAAATAAAAGGAGAAATCGTGAGTAACTCTTAGTTTTTTATTTATGTGGATGCACCTTTAAACACTTATAAAGCACATTTAACACTTTCTTATCTCTTTAGATGGGGGACAGAAAGAATGGCTTGGTTTTTATGTAAACAAGACCAAGATTTAGGAAATATTATAAGTTTTACACTACATCGACACAAAGGTTAAGTTTAGCCAATTGTTTACAATTTCTTGAGGCAATTTTCACCAAGTTATAAAAGTTTTAATGGCCGATACACATTATATGCAATGCATGGGATATAATTACATATAATCAAAGGTTAGAGATAATTAACTAAGGATTAATGTCACTAACAATATTTGAACTTTAACAAAATATGCAATAAAATATGTGAATTTTGAAATGTTGATAAATTTAGTAAATGAGTTTTGAAATTAATCATTTAGTACTTGAAAAGAACTTTTTGTACAGCTAACAATATCACCGGTAGATTTTTTTAAATATTAACTTTGATCAATTTCAATGTTCAAGTACTTAATTATATATTTTGTTTTTTAAATACTAAATTGATCAATTTTAAAGTTTAGGTTACCTAATTACATTATTTTGTGGAAATTCAAATACCATTTGTTATAAAACGAACAATGGTAAAAATGAAAAATGATAAATGATAAGCATACACAAGATTTACGTGGAAAACTAAATCGGGGAAAAACCACGGGCAGAGGAGAGAGAATTCACTATATATTGATAATGAAGTACAAAAGAGAGAGAAGTATAAAATACAAGTCAAAACTCTCTCATTTTCTCACTCTACAAACCAAACACATATTTATATGTGTATACAACTAGCTGACAATAAACGCCAAAATTATATCTTTTAAATGTATAATGAATGAATAATCAATATATAGTCAAATATTCATTCATTATACAAATACCAAAATTATGACTCTTAAATGTATAATGAATGAATAATAAATGTATAATCAAATATTCATTCATTATACATTTGACTACGAAAAACGGCTACTGAAAACGGGTCACAAACTCCAACATTTCCACCTAAAAATAAAACTTTCTTCACCTCTTCCACAAAACCCATAAAAATGGCTTAATCGACACAGAACATTCTCCACCTCTTCTAAGAAGGTGCTGCGATCCAAGAATGGAATATCAAACTTAATAGTTGCCATTGTAGCGAAAACAAAACTAAAAACCCTTGGCTGTGATACCACTTGTTATAAAACGAATAATGGCAAAATTAAAAAATAATAAAGCACACACAAGATTTACGTAGAAATTCCAAATTGGAAAAAACTACGGGAATAGGAGAGAAAATTCACTATATATCGATAATGGAGTACAAAAGAGAGAGAGTAACAAAATACAAATCAAAACTCTCTCATTTTCTCACTCTCATATAAACCCTAACAAAATACATATTAAATGTATAATGAATGAATAATAAATGTATAATCAAATATTCATTCATTATACAAATACCAAAATCAAATGGGGAGAAATCCAATGAGCTTTGTGAAGGATAACACAATTGGGCTTTTGACACCATCTATAATCCAAAACCTTAAAGCAATGGGTTAATGGATCTTCTCTCTTATAAACTCTTTACACAAATTCCATTTGAAAATATGGGATTCTCACACTTGCATCCACTAACACCATTCCTAACGTTATCCTTAATTAAAACTCATCCCTATCATAGAATGGCAGCCATGGGAAGAAAACTAGTAATAACCATTTAATTTAACACAAGCAAAGACAAACCTATTTGAAAGCAAAAGCAAATTAACAAGCACCGCAAGACATATGTTGACGATAATGCTCCAGCGCCAATGATGGTTGACAGCTTTGCACATTGTTGAAGACCTAAATTCAACGTGATGAATTAATACATACACATATACATATATATACATTTTTCCTGGTTTACATAACTTCAATTTCGAGAGATGTTCAATCGTACCTTGGAATTACTAATCTAGCTTCCTCTGAAATTAATCGAAAATTGATGCTTCGGTAGTTTTTTTTTTTTCCTTTTCCCTCTTATTATTGATAATTCAAAATTATGAGACTACAGACATATCTATATACATCTATATAGATATAGCTAAGCAAAGTGAAAGTAAAAGTTGAATATAAAGATAGAAACCTATTAACCTTTTAGAATATGTATGAAAAGAGAGACTCGGTGCGTGTAGGACTCCATTCTGATAATTAAATTCAATCTTATGTATCCTATATATTCTCTCATATCTTCAAATGCATAAATTATTTTTTGCACATTAGATTTAGTAAGCAGATAATTTTGTCGTCTAAGGAAATAATATCTTTGTCAATCTTACAATACTATACATTATCACTTTAATATTATATCTACAGATTCTATCTATCTATCTATTCATCCATTTATATTTTTATAAAAAATTGATTGTGGATTCGAATTTTTTGGTACAACTTTACCCCTAATATATTAAGTAAAACAATTATTAAACCATGTACCATAATTGTCTAACTTAAAAATATTTAAGAATAAAATGGAAACTTCAATCTTCCTCTTCCTTTTACATACATTATCTTAGTCTACACGCACTTATGTAAAATTTTTCTCCTTAAAAAAAGAAAATAAAAGCTTTTTGGTTCAGTTTATACGCATTATATTTTTCATGGGTTTGTCTAAGTTATGCTATAGATTTTTTTTTTAAATAAATAAATTGCTTCTCTAGCTTATTAGTCTTTTTCTGGAATTATTATTTTTTTTTTGTCTAATTCATATGCACCATATCTTCAGTTGGTTTGTCTCAGTTTTGATTTGCCGTGTTTTAAGCATTTGAAAAGCTTAATTTAATTAGACAATGGATTGGAAATGGTTTGATTCAATTGGTTTGGTGCATTTTAGGTTTGGACTTAAAATAGCACAGTACGTTTCATAAGGTTTGTCTTGGATTTGACCCGAAAAGCTTCTTTATGGTCAATTCCTTATACATAAGAAATTTAAATTTTGATTCCATATATGGTTTTCCAACAACAATTTTTTCCTCAGCTCCTTTTAAGGCAGTTCAATCATGCTTATGATTTTTATATTTGCTTTCATTTGTAGTTTTGCTCAACCCTTTTAAGGTAAATTACTTTTGCCGATGATTTATAAATTTGTTTCTATTTGTGATTTTTTTCATATAAAGTTTCTTATAGTTTAGAGATATATTGTAACTTATAGTATGTATACATAATATAATATATTATAATTAACAATGATAATGCAATATATATACCAATATAAAAAACGCTACACGTATAACGTATTATTAGTATATCATAGTACTCATACAGTAATATTTGACATCATATTTATTGTAACACATATTTATGAGGAAAATTATACTGAATGCATTAATGTTTAAGAATAAATTCAAAATAAGATTAGCATTACATAAAATGGGTCAAATAAAGGATCATTAACTAAGTCATTATGATGCCATTAATAAGATGCTAATAGGGCTACAAAGGAGCCAAGCTACTCACAAGTTACTTAAGCTTAATTTGTTTTAAACTTGGCTTAGCTTAAGCTCATTTAATAATCGAGTCAAGGTCGAGCTCAAACTAAAAAAAGGCTCCTTTAGTTAAATGAATCAAGTATGACCTTTTACTCAAACTCGCGAGGAGATTGTTAAGATCTCGTGAGCCTATTCACGAGCCTAGCTGGTGAATGAACTTGTTAAAAATTCATGAAATATTTTTTGTAATATTATTTTAGGATTAATGTTATAAAAGGTACCTGAACTTTCTCGAAATATGCAATTAACTTTCTATATTTTAATTTGATCAATTTAACACTTACATCAACTTTTTATGCTCAAATTTGTTGTCTCCATTAATTCATTTGATTCTGTTATCCCTATTGGCACTTCAGACCTATCAAAGCATGACAAGTGTAAAAAAAAAAAAAGCTTTTGTATCAAATGCTCTAAATGAGATAAATATGAAAAATTAAAGTTCGAAAAGGAAAAAAAAAAACAAATTTAACAAAGAATCTTAACCCAACCTATGTCTAACTGTTGCGTGTAAAATTAAACAAAGAACATATAAATAAGACCATATAAAAAGTGAGAGTTGAAAGGAGTTTAGGGTTTCGATTTCATTTATTACTAGGATGGTTGTTCTAAATTGTCCTATCAACATTGATGTTGTTCATAGATTGATTGCCTTCATTATTCCACCAAATTCTTCTTCATTGGACCTTGTTGTGTAACCTTTTCTAAATGAGTGGGCCATCAAATTCCTTAATTTAAACCTCAATCAAAAGTTTTGATTATACTTTCATCAATAAGGATTGAGCTTTCCTAATCAAGAAAGAAGACACGTGCGAGTTAGAAATGGGTCAATCACATGCATGGATCACTCCTCCTTCTTCTTTGCAAGAGTGGTGAGATATTATTCAATGTTTGACGAGGGAAGAGATGTGTCTGTGCATTGCGGGTTTGGTTATGCCTTAGTATGGATAGGTGCTTGGTGATTGGTTTTGGTAGAGATGGACTTTGCAATAGAGGTTAGGGGTGGTGGCTTAGAGCTTGGCAAATGGGTACTACTATAGAAAAATGATGAGAGATTGGTGAAGATGGATTGGGTCGACTCAGTGGATGTCTTGGTGGTGAGGATAGTTGTGATTAGGCAGGAATGATTTTGATTGTCGAATCGGAAATGGGTTTGCGTAGAGGAGAAGAGGATGGTCTCAGCTTCGAGTGTAGGGTAAAAAAATTAATTGAACTGAACCAATCCTTAACCAAATCAAACCGAACCGAAAAATATGTTTTTTTTTTTTTTTTTACAATTTGGTTTAAAAATTTCCAATCTGAACTAATCCATAAATTTATGGTTTGGTTTGGAAGGTAAATCAAGCTAATCCGTAAAACCAAACCAAACCATTTTAGAAAAATATAATAATATTTTACTTATAAGTTATAACTATAATTTTTTTTATGATGATTGATTAAAGATCATATATGTTCATATGATTTCTTTTGAGATTTATTATTTGGTGAATATTGATTAAAATCAATTTTTCATTTTTAAATTATTTTTTAGGCCCATGATATATATATTTTTTTTGTTGACGATGAATTATTGTTTTTTTAATAGTTTTTAACTTTATAAAGTATGAAATTTATTTATTTGGTTATAAACTCTCATTACAGGTTAATTGTGTAATGTATTTTGTTGATGGATGATTTTTTATTTCTGCTAAATTTATTGGTAAATAATTAACTTGATGGTTCTGTTAAAAAATATAAATTTGACTTACTATGTATTGGTTAATGAATGTATTTTATTGGTGGATAACTAATTTTATAGAGAACTATAAATTAAAAGTATGATGAATTCATAAAGTATTTTGTCGTTGTTTATAATATAAACTTTGTAAAGTAATAAACATTTAAGTATCCACACAATTGTAAAATAACTAGAACAAACAAAATTTTTATTCGAATTTTTATTTAATCCATAATCAAAACCGAACTAAACTATTATTTAATGGTTTAGAAAATTTCTAATCCAAACCAAACAATTACTTAAGGGTTTGGTTTAGGATAGAAAAAAGACCAAACTGCACATTAAGGTTTGGTTTGGTTTTAGGAAAAACTGAATCAAATCAATTCGTGCCTACCCTTAGGTCAAAGTCATTGCTATGGATTCGTCTAAGTTTTTTGGTAGTAGTGGTGGACTTTTGGTTTGGTTTCATGTGGAAGTTGAGAGAAAGAGTTGTGGGCTGCTGTTTTGTTGAAGAAGACAACTCCGCAAGAGAGAGAGAGAGAGAGAGAGAGAGAGAGAGAGAGAGTGGAGTTTTCTTTTTTTTTTTCTTTTTTGACTTTCTGGAATTTAGAAAGTTTTTTTTTTTAATTTTTATAATCTAATAGGTCCAAAGTGCCATTAGGGATAACAAAGTTAAATGAATTAATGGTAGTAGCAAAGGTAAGCATGAAAAGTTGATGTAGGTATTAAATTTATCAAATTAAAGTGGAGGTATTTAATTGTACATTTTCCGAAAGTTTAGGCACTATTTGTGACATTAATCTATTATTTTATTATATAATATTTTATGTTAATATGATATATAATTATCCATATTAATATAATATAATATAAATGTAATTATACATATTTATGTCAATGAGCTTGAGCCCAGCCTCGTTTCGGCACGTTCTAAACTTGCCTAGTGAATAGAGTTTGGGCTCACAAATTCTTAATATGCTCGCATTTGAGTTTATACTTTCCATGCTCATTAAAAGCCTAACTCTGCTTAAACTCATTAATTTACTAAATGAGTCAGGCCCTAGCCTTTAAAGGTCTGGCTTGAAATGCTAACAATGCATATTACGTGATGTGTGCCACATTATTTAAATCAAATAAATTAATATAAAATATTTGTAAATAGATAAAAAAAATTCAACAAAAGTAGTCTCAGCATTGTGCTTTTTGTTGAAGTTTATTGTATGCACTTTTCACTAACCACAAACTGAAATAGCCATGAATTCCTTATATTGTATGCTAATATGTTATTGGAATGATATATATATATATTTGTGTATGCTTAGTAGTAATATAATAAGGAATGTGTTATTTTATATGTGATTAGTATTATGAATTAATATTATTGTTGGATGTTTATAAATGTTTGTATAGTATAATAAATGTGTGTGTCTTTTTGCAAGTTAATATGCATATGTTATGTTTATAATTTAATTAAATTGCTTTTGAAATTGTTTAAAACATGACAGAATTTTTGGCTAAAGTTAGACCCACTTTTGAACTCAAATTTAATCCAAATGCATTTGAAATTTGCCCAAATTAAACCTAGGACAAATATACCCCTAATGGTGAGATTTGGATGACATTTGACTTTAATTTGGACAAGTTAACCCTCCCTTTTGGCAGCCTCCAATTTCCATACGAATTTTACTTCTTTTCTTTCTTCTTCCTTTCTTTCTTTTCTCAATCCAAAATCTTAAACCCTAAGCCAAGGTTTACTACAAGCTTAAGGATTTGAATAACATTCCAAGCCAAGATTCACTCATGTGAGTTCAATGCAACCTTTATCTTTTATTTCATGTCTTATAATGTGTTGTTTGTAAATGTTAGAATAGATGTGGTTTTGAGGTGATGTTGGTATGAGGTTTAATTGGTGCATGAATGATAGTTTGAATGGGATTATGTGATTAATGGAGTGGTAATTTGCATTTTATAGGAGTGTGGATGTGTGGAGATGAGTGTTTTAGGAAATTGAAGAATGAGTAGTTGATATGTGAATTTGAAGTATGATTAGTGATTTGATGATTAGAAGTAGAATTCATGTTGTTAGGATAGCATTTGGATCATATAACAAGCTTTAGAAAGTTTGGACTAAGTTTGGAAAATTTTTGAGAGTTGATCAAAGTGTAATAAAACAGGGGAGTTCAAAAACAATTTTCGTATATGTTAAAATTTGAACATACGCCGGCATCTGGGGATTCTACGCCGCCGGCGTAGAGGCGGTGTAGAAAGCCCACATAATCAATTTTCCTAACGCCGTTTGTTACGCCGCCGGCTTTTACGCTAAAGATTTGCCAGCGTCTGTTCTTCAGAACATACGCCAGCAATTTGAGTCTCTACGCCGCCGGCGTAGAGGCGGCGTTGAAAGCCCACATAATCAAATTTCTTAAGGCCGACCGAACGCCACCGGCTTTCGCTAGGAAAGTCAACTGACGTTCTTTCATCCATATTGTACGCTGGCTGCTTGGAATCAACGCCGCCGGCGTATGTGTCAAAGCTGCCCGCGTATTTAGGTAAGCGGACGGCTTAGACTTCTCTGGATGTTTTTGAAACTTTGGGTTTTGGATTCTACGCCGGCTAAAGGCCGCCGGCGTAGGATGCAAAGGCTGACGGCGTACCCTTGAACACTGCCAGCGTTGGCAGTGTGAATTTTCAGGACATTGAACACCGGCTCAACGCCGCCGGCGTTGAGTGCCGGCGTATCCCCTGTGCTTTTGAATTTTAAGAACTTTTTCTAAAATTTTCCAAAGTTTGTTATTTGAGTAATTAAGTATTGGTTAAGCGATCTAGGCTATATTAGGATGTTTAAATGTTTTCTTGTGACCTTTATTAATTTATTTGGATTTCTTTGATATGTTTATCTTTTATATTAGTTAACTAGTACTTAAGCTAAGTGTGAATTTATTATTGATTTAAATAGTGATAAATCCTCGCCCAGTCGACTCCGTTAATTCCCAAGCTATATCAGGTACACAGTGACTTGCTTGACTCTTTGCTAGGGTAGGCATCAAGATTAAACTACCTAAAAATAAAAGAATACTACTGTTATTTATGTGTTGATTGTCGTTGTTGCCGTTGAATCTGGTTCGGAGAGCGGCACCCTGCTCAGATTGGGGGCAGGGTACTTTCTCGTTAACGATTAGAATGGTTTAGGAGATATGAGTATCCGAGCTGCTCATATCAACCCCCTGAGCGTTGTGATGCGTTACTCAGGAACCCCTAGTATTACGGGCTACGCCGGAATGTGGGGCTGCCTAGTCTGTATGAATAGTAGAGACCACTCAGGGAGGCGGACATAATACTAGAACCTTGTTGTCCGAAGTTTGAATACTCCCGTGTTGTCTTATTAATTAAAGACTTATTAATGAATAAGCGATTGTTGCATAATGCATCTAGCCTAAGAATGTGTGACTCACTTCGCATTTATATTCGTTACTTGTGTACTGGGCCTTTGGCTCATATTTTATCTATTTCAGGTGATGATCCCCATGAGTTCTATACGAGTATGGGGTACGGAACTGACTTCGAAGATTTTCTTGATGGGTTGGAGGATTAGAGATGACCATGGACTCAATGGACCCTATAAATGTAATAGATTAGATGAGATTCATTTTGATTGATGGTGTAAATATTGTGTTAGTAGAGTTGTGTTTTGAGAATTTTGGTTAAGGCTTATAAAAAGCCTTTGGGTGTAATATGTATATATGTATGTATGTAGCTATTTAGATGTAGAGATATTTCCGCTGCTAATATCTATGTCTTTTGTTGTATAATATCTTATAGAATTAGATAAACAATTACTCAAACTATCCCTTTAGGCAACCTTACATATAATCTTACGGGTTATATGTGGTTGGGGATCCGTTATCTCCTATATCAAATATAGGGGTAAAATTCTGGGTCCTTACACAAACTCAACCGAACTAGTTCATAGATTTGAATTACATACATAACCAATGAAAACACTCATATCTCATACCTTATCGAATGACCTCAAGGGTTGCCTCATATTTTGTGGGGGAGAGATTAAAGACTATGCCTTACACGTTGTGAAGCAGTGGCAGAACTTTGTCTCATTAAGTTATAGTTAGCGCTCGTATATGTACACTTGTTGACATTATATACATTCTATAATTTTTTTCTTAATTAAATTTAATTTGAAATTATTTAGGTATAGGTTTTAAATAGAATTATACCTAAATAATTTTATATAATCATACAATTTTACAATATTACCGCTTTAATGAAAATTTTTATGATCATACAAATTATATACTGTAAACCTCGAAAACTTTCACCATACAATACGACCCTAGATTAGAAATTATGGACTGACTAGTAACCCTAGGAGTTAATCAGAAACTCTAGTTTAGATAGATACTTTAAATTTGATCGGTTTGGGACTCATAAACTTCATAAAAGAACTTCTTTGACCTCAATAGATTCCAAAAACAAGATTTTGTATTCCGAGTTGATAATTCAAGTTGTGATCAAAGGAAACTTCAAATCCCAAACCCGAATCCTTGTCAAACAGACAGATTATATAGGAAAACCTAAATATAGAAATTAAGAAACCATTTTGGTATTCAATAGAGATCTGAAATTAAAACAAGGTATAGTAATGAACCTATATTTGGATTGGAACCCTAAAATTTGAGATTTCTAGTCGGTAATAAACTACATTGATAAGATTTCATAGTGAGTATCCAAATCTAATACATATAACTAATTTAGCCTATATATTAGTAGTAATATTACGTAAATGACTCAATAGGGTTTTAGTTAGAAAATCGTGATCTTAAGATGAATTGTAGGATTATAAATACCTAATAAAAACATAAATTGATATATAACTTAAGATCTAGACCTCAAATACAGATTTGAATCATACCAATATTCGAATTAGGGTTTTCTAAAGCTCTTGGAACCTGAAACGAAAATTGACCCGAAAAGCTTATAAAACCTAAATCGAGGAGGATAAACTTTTCTTAAACAAACCACTACGTACAATTAAAACTTAAATTTGTACTTTTTGTTAAACTAAACACCTTGTAGGATCTATTAAAGACATTTGTATATATAAATTTACATATATAAGCTAAAATATACCCTAATAGTGTACTAAACTACCCGGAAATTCAACTAAATAATATTTAACTATTATATAATTAATATATATAAATATACAACTTGTAGGAGACGATTTAACTTGGTTTTGAA
The DNA here is from genome assembly GCA_024138025.1 of Combretum micranthum. Taxonomy (NCBI): domain Eukaryota; kingdom Viridiplantae; phylum Streptophyta; class Magnoliopsida; order Myrtales; family Combretaceae; genus Combretum; species Combretum micranthum. The sequence continues at coordinate 29,124 of JAMXBD010000290.1, forward strand.
GGGCTATGATCTTCTCAAATTTGATGAGCCGAAACTTCTACAATTATTTGCACTAAAGTCAATATAAATCTACCTTAAGCCAATCTAAAATTGACAACTCACTCTTGCTTTAATGACAATCAAACAAGGGAATGAATGAGCCACAGACATGAGCAATTCATTTCAAATTTGAGGAAGAAACACGGCCGAGTTTTTGCACTTCGTTTATATATATATACATATTAACGAACTCGAAAAGGCAAGCGAATGAACTTCAATTCCTCTCAAACTTTCCAGAATACAACTATACCCTATTAGGAGTTGAATCAATCCAAAAACAGATTTTTAAACACTCACATCAACCCAGTTCGAAAATTCGAACGAAAACTGGGAAAAACGCGTGGAAACGAGCTTGAGGTAAGTTGATTTCATTCCGCGTGTTTTCTTTCAATTCTAAGGATTGATACTGACTCCAAACATCTTAGGAAGCTAACCAAGTCCATTAGGAGCTTCGGATTTCACCGAGAAGTCACAACGAAGGTGATTTTCCTAAACCCTAACCAAGCTTGATGATCCAAAATAGTGGGTAACATGTTGTTATTATGTTGTTTTTCTTAGATATTCAAGTAGATTAGGTGCTTAGGAGTCCATAGGATCCAAAATCCGACGTTAGGAATTAGCCGCGGCTCATCGGGGAAGAAGGTGAACAGTGATTCCCCGATGAGCACGGGGTGGTACACGGGCGTGTTTAACCCTTGTACCTCTCAGCCAAGAATAATAAAAAAAAAACGAAACTAATTAAATTTAACTGAAGAATAATTAATAATATAAGTAATTTTAGAATTATAATATTATTTTTATTTCTGCATTTATTTATTTTTTTCTAGAAATAGTAATAGTAATATTAGAATATAATAATACAAAATCAGAAATTTTATTTATTTATTTTTAAACTTAAAAATAAAATTATTTCTGGCTTTATTAAATGTATGATGCTTAAATATTTAATCTATTAATATTAATCCAAAAATAATTTTTAGAATTATAAATTACTTTTAATAAGTAATTTAAGTATAATGGGTTTTCTAATTACAATTATTAATATTTTAATATTATTAAAAGAATTTTGTTAGAATTTTCGAAAGTAGTATTTCTGAAATAATATAAGATATGAATAGAAGACTAAATTTATTTTAGTAATACTATGAATTAGGGTGTAAGACAATTATTATAATGTGATGAAATGTAATTATTCTACCTAATCTATTTCGGAAATTTTATTATTATTATTATTATTATTATTATTATTATCATATCATCATCATCATTGTTATTAGTACTATTGATGTTATAATTATGTTTAGTATTATTATTGATAATAATTATTAATATCCTTATTATTTACGGAAAAGAGGATAATTTCGAAAATAATTATAATTAAATTAATAAATCCTTTTATTAGTGAGTATATTTTCATAAAGATGATATTTAACTAATTTATAGAAAAAAAATATATATATATATATAATTTATGAGTTTAGTAAATACTAAGTATATATTTAAATATTTGTAAATGAATAGATAACAATGGAAATTTAGATGATCCAAAATTGTGAGTATAAGAATATCTATACTCTATAAGAAAAATTTATTAAGTAATTAAAAAGGAAAAACTAATAGTTTTGAACAATAAAAATGAACTAACTGAATTATTAAACTTTCCAAATACCCAATCAAATAGATTCAAGTATCCAACCAGAATCAATAAAATAAAACTGTGATTACAATGGTTTAAAACTTAGGGCTATTTCAAAAGAACTAGTTAAGAATAAAACAGAAACCCAGCAAACCATTAGGACACTTAAATATTCATAGGAACTAAATTGTATAGTCTGGAAATTTTAATAATTATATGATTTATCTCAATAGGTGACTCGGGTATTGGGGAGGACCTACCTGAAGATTACTACGATTAAATAGGATGGACAGGTGAGTAACTCAGTCTTATTACATTGGTTGTGCTTGTACTAATAGTGAATCGTAAATAAAAAGATAATGAAAATTGGTGTACTGTTTGAATTAGGAAAGTTGTGTATTGTATTACATTGATTGCCATGTCACTCTAAAATAAGTGATAACACAAATGCATGTATCTTGATAATGTATATAGCATCTAATTAAGTGTCTGTAATGCTTGATCACCTCTAAATTGACTGAAAACTATTGGTACCATAATGGAAAATGATCATGCATTACATGTTATGCATAAAAAGCATTAGAGTAAGTGGTAGCCTACTACGTGCTAGTTTTTCGGATCTCTGGTAATGCTTGAATTATCTAGGCCAGAGAGCTATTAGTTAATTGCAAGATTACCTTTGTTCTGTTAGTACCATAGGAACTAAATGGTAAACGAAGGACGCCGCTTATGGTATTACTGGGAAATAACTAACACTTAGTGGAGTTTCTAAAGCTAAAACAGGAAATAAATGATGAAACATGATAAGCTAATTAAATTGAATATTATTTCCTGAAAGTTTAAGTCTCTCCTGGGTAGGTGGACCATAGATTGTGTTCCTTCAACCCCGATGAGAGGGCGTAAATCTTCATCCTGTTTGGATTCCGGGTTATCTAAGCTTGTAATGTTCATTTGTTTGATTGATGCATTTCATATGATTGTTAAATAACTTGTATGTTATATGTAATAAGTTCTAGTTATTCACTAAGCTTGTGTTTTAGCTCACACTCCCACAGTCCTTTCAGGTTCACTTTGCGCCCTGGCTCATTACTAGCAGAAGCATGGTCCCGGTAAGAGATTAGAAGCCAGAAGTTTAAAGTTTAGTATAGGGTTAGAATATCTATATCTGTATTAGTCTTTTGATGCATTTAATGTGCATTAGAATCATCAATTAAGGTTGTAAGGACTTATAAAGCATATGATCTGTAATATTGTAGTTTGTAATAGTTGTTTACTAATTTACATCTTATATATGCTTGTTTATTCCATCCAAGCAACTAAAAGATCCTGTTTTTGGAAATCATGTCATTCCTAGAAGGTAAACTAATAATGGTAATCGAGTGGTTCTTGATTATTATTATTAGAATATCCTCGGGGCGTGACATATACATTCTAGTGAATAGTAAAATCATAAATTTGATAGCTAATTATTATGGATGCATCTGCAGCATGATGTATGATGCATAATGTGTTTGAAAATTTTCTAATTTATTGGGCTTTTATTAATTGTATGAGATTAAAGTTAAATGATAATCATTTAATGATATATTTTTTCAACTAAATTATTTGTTTAGTTCATTTGTGTTAGGCCCACATACAATTTTTTTAAAGATGCAATTAGATAGTTGGTGTAAGCTTTAAGGCCGATGGTTAGCTTATCATAGTAGCCTTATTAGATTATTATAGAGAAGGAAGGTTTCCTTTTCACACCTTATTTATTGAAAAAAATTCCAATTGGCTAATATCATTGAACACCATAAATCAAGAAGGAGAAAGAGAGAAAGGACTAGTCGCACAACATTAACACTAAAGGTTAATCATGGCAATTGTCAATTCAAGCACAATTAATATAATTATTTATAATTGTTGTTCTAAATTCATATATGAAATCCTAAAAATCCTTTTATGTGTTATTAACACCTAACATATATATAGATTTAGAACCCTAATTGTTTTAGTTGAGAATGTATCACTACATGAATTATTGTGAATCTGTTTTAGTTAATGGCCATGTGATTATGTTAATTAATTTTATCATTGGTGTTACTTTTATTATGTTTACATTGTTTTGGGATCTTAGAATAATCATTGAAAGTACTTTTCTCTCTCTCTAATTCTCATGTTTGAAACCCTAAGTGTTGACCTATCTAATTTGGTTGCCCATGTTATGATGTAGGTAGAAGGATAAAGGAGATGGTTCCAAGGCTGTTGGAGCTACCTTGGGCTCCTAATTAATTAAGGGCTATAACTTGCATGCCCCTTTCTACTTCATTCTTTTCAGTGGTACTTTGTTACATGTGCATTGATTTTTAGTTGTTAGATTTGTTACTCAGATATGTTATTAGCTTGTAGTCCTTTAGCTACCTTGGATGATGTCTTACACAAACTTAGGTAGTAATGATTGTCTTCCTCCCTTTAAAACTAACCTTGTCCTCAAGGTTGTTATTCAGATGAAGTCTCTTAAAGACATCATAGTCTTCTTAACTAGAATCCTCCTAAGAAACCCCATGCCACTGTACTAATAATTGAGTCACCGCTTGATCCTAATGCACAATCTCTTCTCAATTCAAAATACACATAACAGTGGCTGTTTCTTAAAAGAATTGGTTAACAAATCTAATGATGGAATAAGAGATCCATGAGCTAGTTTAAGAGTAGAAACATGAAAAACATCATGGATCCTCAAATAAATTAGCAACTCTAATTTGTAAGCACAAGACCCTACTATCTTCACAACCTTATAAGGCCCATAAAATCTCTCTGTCCACTTATGACATTCTTCACTCATAGATGTCTACTTATAAGGATGAAGTTTAGCAAAATCTAAATCCCCAATTTGAAATTACATATCTGTTATATGCTTATCTACTGAAGCTTTCATCCTACCTTGAGCATTTCACAAATGCTCCTTCAAAAGATGTTGATGGAACATTTCTATTACATGGATCAACATCCACAACAGCCAATTTAGATGTCCCTCTTAAATACATCAAAATAGTTGGAGGCTTCCTTCCATATACCAGCTCAAAAGGTGTAGCATGTGCTCCCTCATGATAAGAAATACTATAGGCATACTCAACCTATGCCAAAAAAGTCACCTAATTATGAGGTTGATCCATAATAAATGCTCTCAGATATTGTTGAAGTACTCTATTTAGAACATTAGTTTGGCCATCACTAATGGAATTTTCTCCTGCCAATCGTAGTTTAAATTTATAAAAGCCCTTTCTTAAAACTACTACGAAAGCAATTAGGTAGTGAACCTATCGAATCGTAGAATAGCGTTTAGGTTGGGGTCGTCCATGATGAAATCTACTATTTAGCAAAACCTTTGAAGAGGATTCTACAATCAACTAATGAACAAAAGATAAACTAGGCTTTAAGATCAAAAGTTTGCTCTCAAAAGATAAAATCAATCTTAGAACATATTCTCCCCTTGATTCACCCTAAACCTAAAATTCTAATGATAATAGATTGATTAATGAATCAGTCATGCTTTGCACCGCTGGATCTTAATAAGTAAATCAATTACTCCCTCGAGTTAATCAATTTCTAATCTTACATGAAATAGTGGAGACCTCTCTCTCACTAATCATCACATAAGATTGCAAGTTTATGAATTCTTAAGCAAGAATTGAATTCTTGTGTAGAAAATTGTAATTTCCTTACCCTAGGTGAAATAAGCAATTTTCTTTCATTCATAATATCTATTTAATTGAATGAAAACCTGTTTCAATCCAATAAGAATCAAACTGTCACAGCAATAATTTGGGTACAAATCAATCATAAGACTATTAAATCACATGAATAGATACAAAGATATGAATATTTCATTAATCAAAAGGTATTTCAGTTCACATGGTTTAGAGTTTCACAAATTGAAGAGTATAAGAATCTACTCCTACATGAGATTTAAAATAAGAACAAAAGATCTAGAGAGAGAATAAACCCTAATTGATGTCTTAAATCTTCAATTGATGCTCAGTAAGTGCTTGTAATTTCTCTCTTAGGACCTCAACAAATGATCTAAAACTTAAAAAGAAAAAAAGAAAACAGAGCATTATTTATAGTTTTGGGAAAAACCTAGGTCATCAAGGGCTGTAGCTGGAGCTGGGCATATGTGCCTGGCGGGTCTAGCCCGGCCCACATCGGCCCGCGGGTTAAACAGGCCGGGATTATTTTGGCTAGCTTTTAAAAGGGCAAAAATTTCTCAGCCGGGGCCCGACCCGCTTTGGCCTGCGGGCTAAAATGGCCGGCCCACGGGCCAAATAAATTTTTTTATTTTTTATTTTTCTTATATAAAAATTAGAATATTTATATATTTTAAGATTATATATATATTAAAAATTAATTTTGCTACCATTTTCATTACTTATAAATGAAAACAAGTTTTTAAAATAATTTATTAGATATTATATTATGTTTAAATCAATAAATATATATTTAAAAAATATTATAATGTTTATGATGCATGTATTAATCTATTTTCTTCCATAATATATCATAAATAATCACAAATATGTTATTATACTATTTTTATTCTTACATTTGTCTTCTTTTTTTTTTTTTTTTACTCATGGCCCGTGGGCCGGCCTGGCCTATCATGGGCTAGCCCGCTTCGGCTAGGGCTAAAAGCCGGGCCAATTTGGCCCGCATTTAAATGGGCCAAAAAAATTGGCCGCAGCCCGCTTTTTTAAGCGGGTAAATGGGTCGACCTGCGGGCCGCGGCCCTTACGCCCAGCTCTAGCTATAGCATGGCCGGGATCGGGGCAGGGATGAACATAAAACAACAAATTTTCGGCTATAAAGTATTTTGTTCTCTTCCTTTGTTATCTTCCCTGGCAGGGATGAAGGCGGGGCTGAAAACTTTTCTTCTTTGATGCTTACTAATCGCATCCCTGGTGTCTTTCCCTGGTAAGGATGAAGGTGGGGATGAAAACATAAAATTTTCTTCTTGTATAAAATTGATCTAAACTTGGTTAATTTGCCTTAATTTCTCTTAGATCGTCATAAAAGCTTCCAAATATGTTCAATAAGCCCTAAAATGAATTTTTCACAAAATAAATGTCCTTTTCTTCAATCAATCTAAAAAATTTCATAACAAACATGTTCAAATAGCATCAAAATCAAAGGTCTATGGACACTTATCAATCACTTTGAAGGTGATAAGTGGAACTCATATGAAATTTATTTCCACTTAAAGAAAACAACTCCTTTTAAAATTAGCTAATAAAAATCAGGTCTCCATCAGATATGATAGACCTCAAAAATCCATGTAGCCCCACTACCATATGTAAAAATAACTGAGACACCTTAGTAGCATTATAAGTAGACTTTAAAGCACCCACATGGCAATTCTTAATTAATCTATCAATAACCACTAATAAAGTTGTGTACCCATGTGACTTGAGCAATGAAGTCACAAAATCCATTGAAATATCCTCCCAAACCTGATAGGTTCTTAGTAGATGACTTAATTTGTTGGCACACTTCACATTACTTCACAAACTATTCAGTATCATGCTTCATTCCTCTCCAATAAATTAAGAGCTTAATCTCCTATATGTCTTTGCCACCCCAAAATGGCCAGCTGTCGAAACCGAATGAAATTCAGTAAGTAATACTAAATTAACTTTGATGATGGCAAGAAAAATTTTCTGATCATAGTACAAACCATTCCTTCAACTCAACTACCATGGCAACTGATCGTCATTCTCCAACTTAGTAATAATCTTCTAATATGTTAGAAGCTGAATTGAAAAACATTATCATGTTGCCTAGACAAGGCATCAACCCTACATTCCTAGTTTTTGCCTTATATGCAATTGTATAAACATATCCCATCAACTTTGAGAGATACTTATGTTATTTTGGGGTTTGAATTACTAAACTAATTCTTTTAAAATCCTATTATTGGTCTTGATCACAAAGTACGACCCCCTAAATATTGTTGCCACTTCCTTACATCTTCAACCACTGCATATAACTCTTTGACATAAGTTAATGCTTTAACTAAATGTTTCAGCATTTTCTTATTAAAGTAAGTAATCCACTTATTAGCTTATAACAAAATAGGTCATATACTAATATCTGAAGCATATGATTCTGTAATGAATTGTTGATTAAAATCTAGCAAAGTAGGAATAGGCACTGAAACAAGAGCTCCATTAAGCCTTTCAAAAGCTACCGTGGCCTCCTTTGTCCACTTGAATCCCTCACTTTTAAGTAGATTAGTGAATGGTTTGTCAATAGATGCATAGCCCTTTATAAATCTTCGGTAATAACCAAAAAGGCCTAAAAGAGCAAACAATTACTTTACTAATGTGGGTAATGGCATGGACTTAATTACTTCCACTTTTGAAGGGTTAGGTTTAACTCCATCCACACACACACACAACATGTCCCAAATACTTTATACAATCTTGACCAATAGCACACTTTGATTTTTTTAAGTAAAAAGAATTTTTAGCAAGGATTGATAATATTTTATCCAAGTTTGCCACATGTAATTACATGTACTTGTTGTAAATGAGTATGTCATCAAAGAACAAGATGACAAACTCACACAATAAAGCTAGAAAATCCAATTCATCATAGCTTGAAAAGTGGCTAGAGTTTTGCTTAAGCCAAAAGGTATGACAAAGAACTCGTAGTATCCTTCAAGAGTCCAAAAAGCTAACTTTCCAACATCCTTTGGTGCCATCTTATCCGATGGTACCTAGCTCTTAAGTTAAACTTCAAAAATACCGATGCCCTGTGTAACTCATCCAATAGTTCATCTATTATTGTAATTGGTAATTCATCCTCAATAGTTGCTTGATTAAGAGTTTGGTAATCAATGCAAAAACGTCTTGTTCCATCTTTCTTTTTCACTAATAGAACAAGGGATGAAAATTGACTTTTACTATATTGAATCAAACCTTGTTGTAGCATATCTTTCACCTACTTTTCAATTTGTCTTTTTGAAAATGTGGATACATTTAAGGTTTTACACTGATGGTTGAAACTCCATCGACTAACTGAATTTGATGTTGGATTATAGTGAAATGGAGGCAATGATAAAGGTGGCTCAAAAAATGTGAGAATATCTGCCCAACACCTCTTCTAATAGGGAGTTACTGGTGGTAGTCGATGTTGAATCACCCATCTAAGCCACTAAATGAAACAAAGTACTGATTTTATAGTAATCTTACGCCGCAATTGGTGATAAGAAATTTGGCCACCACTATTGTAACATTGTTCCCTCAGTATAATAACATCATCATTTCAGCTAAATTGCATTGTCAGTTCATTATAGTCAATGGTAATAGGCCCTAATTCTCGCAACCATTGCACTCCTAACACCAATTCTGCTCCTTATATTGATAGAACATAAAAGGAAGCAGTAAAAGTATAACCTTAAATCATCACATCCACATTTCGATTCACACTTCAAAAATTGTCCATTTCCAATCATCACTTGGAATGATGGAGCTAGACACACCACTAATCTCAAATGTTTTGTTACTCTACTTTAGATGAAATTGTGAGTACTATCAAAGTCAATCAACATAGAAATAGGAATGTTATTAATTGACCTTTGAAATCTTAATGTTTTAGGAAGTAAATCCCCTAACATTGCATGATAGCTAATTTAACATGATGTATTAGCCTCACATTCTTGCATCCACATGCATTCTTATCAGAACATGATCTCTCATGTATATCGTCATCCACCATCATGATCAAGAATTTAGATTTACACTTATGCCCTTTATAGAACTTTGCATCACAATTAAAGCATAATCCTGTTTCAAGACTAACTTGCATTTCCTCAGCTGTTAACTTCTTGGTAATAACAAAAATCTTTACAGAGCTGATAGAATCGAAATTATGTGACATGGTTGGTTTATTGAATTGCAATGTATTTGACTTAAACACTAAACATGATGATAAAGCAGCTTTGGACTTGAATGTATTAAACTAATCATTGAATTTATCCTCATATATCCTAGTAAGAAATATTGCTTCAATCAGAGTCTTTGGTCTACTTATTTGTAAGCATGTTATTAAACTAGAAACAAAAAAACTCAAAAGAAATGAAGAAGATAAACCAACTGTCCTATTTGAAAATGCCGCAAATTGAGGCTAGTATTGAGCCACTATAGATATTTATGTCATCTTTGATAACATCCCTTGCACATACTCCTAAGCTAATGGCTTTAATCTTATTGATAAGTCTTCTAAGAACTTTGGCCATGAATCCAATTGCTTGTTGAGGTACATTCACTTGTGCCTTTGCAATGCATCCCCCTCCATAGCAAAAGAAGCAATTGTGACTCTTTGAGCATCTTCAATCTAATGACACTCAAAGAACTGCTTCGCCATAAAAATCCATCTAAGGACATCCTCACCCGAGAACTTCGGAATTTCCAATTTGATTTCCTTTGATAAGTAATAAGTCATTTTCATTCTATATTTTTCATAAGATTTTGAGCTCATTTTGCTAAGAATTTTAGATAAAATCCAACAAAATTTATGTTTTTCATAAATAATGTTGTTTTGAAGCTCTTAGAATCCAATGAGGAATAATCAAAGTGTTTTAAATCAGATTTGGAGCAAAAAAAAAAAAAAAAAGTAAAATCAAGATTGCAGAAGTCGAGCCCTGTAAAGTCACATTGAGGCCAAAAAAAGGAAGAAAACAACAAAAATTGGTCTATCGCGCCTTAATTACGAGCCCTCGACATGACTCTGACTTAGTCGAAGTAATCGAGCATCTTTCTAAAGAAAATACATTGTCGAACCTCAAAATTAAGCCTCAAATCTTGACTTTCGACAAGTACTTTCATAGACCAATTCTTCATCAAGATTGCCTCGAGCCTCAGAAGTACAAGTCTCGACTTTCTCAATTTTACCCTTGATGGAGCAATGGAAAAAAACGCACAGTTTACTTTAGAAACTCCTAAAGTCGAGCCTGATTTTGCTTCATATGAGCCTCGACCAACATATCACACGTGACCCTCGATGAATGTTTTCATAGATCATATGCACGCGTATAGAAAATATCACAAATTCTGTTAGAGAGAATCTACCACGTGTCAATAAAGTAAACCATACTTTCTATGCCTTGTAGCCTTTAAATAATCGTGCAAGCGTGCATTGTAAAGTATGTACCAACTGTGTAAATTAATATTAACGTAGAGTATTTTTCTGAAGATTTCTTAGATAAAAGAATTTCTATTTCTTCTTTACTTAAGAGTTTCTATTTCTTCTTAAAATCAATTTAACCCGATGTTTGTAATTTCTATGAATTTCTAAGCAATTAATTGATTAATCTTTTGAATATGTTTTATTTCTTCTAATTTGTGCTTATTTTGATAAATCCATGGAGAAATAAACTCCTACAGCTTAGGGATTACGAATCCAATTCCTAATTCAGTTTGATTTCAAATGCGCTTTTAAGTTAATTTGATTAGGTATTTGTAATTAGTGACTTGAACTAAAACTTGTGGTTTTTAAAGGAGTAGTGCACTCTTTTAGATCCACAATTGATTTCAATTGGATAGATTGAGAGATCATTTAATTGGATAGATTTGTGATTGCTAATGGAGTCGATCCTAACTATCTCTTACCAATGAATGAGTGAAAACTTTGTCACTTGTTTTAAAAATTCATTGAGTTGTTTTTTGAAACAATGGATTCATATTCTTTATGCTGGTCTAATTAGAATTTCTATTACTGGTTTCAGTTAGATCTAGAATTACTGAATTCGAGAGAAGCTTTAGGTTAAATTAGACAATCCGGCGGTATAAACACACAATTCAAATGGCTTTTAAGAAGTTTATTTTTTTAAAAAATCATTCAGATAAGGAATTGATGAAGTAACCCTGAGCTGCTGTTTCATAAAGTTTCAGCCTCATTTCTTTTTTTACCCATTAAACGTTTGTGAATACTCCTAACTTAGAATAGTTTTTTTTTCATTTTTTTTTCTAAACTTTCTTTGGCTAGACAATGAATGAGGTTGGAAGTACACTAGCTACCAACCATTTCCTTGGGACCGACGGGTGCGATTGCCCTCTAAGACCGTAGTTATTGAACGTGATTTACAAAACATTTATAAATTTGAAAAACTCAGTCAATAATCAGTATGAACTGAAATTCAATTAATCAATCCAAACAAGAACTCACACCAATAAGGAACTAGTATAGTTACTTGAGGAAGAAGATGAACTAGCTACATTATGATCATTTTGTTTATCGCTAGACTGTGTAACACCCTATGGATTGAATTAATAATATTAAGAATTTAATGAAAATAAGATGGAATAAATCCATAAAATTTAATATTTTAAGTATACATATATATTTAATAAAAATAATCATGAGATCACATTTAGTACGTTGGTTCTAAAATTTAGGCTTACAAAAAATTTTCATGGAGTAGAATAAAATATCAATGTGAACAGAAACTAAAAGAAGCGTCTACCGAAAATCGAATTCTTAAAATAAGTAAAAATGCCATCTGTATTAGACATTAACCAAACTCTATCGGGAAAAACCATAATTACCATAAAGGCAAAAAATTGAGAATCAACATATAGTAGGACGTTCTACTAATTTTAAAACATATCATGAAGCTTTTGTTGGTGAAAAATTCAGATAAAATTACATTTAAAGAGGCGTGTAAAATTAAACAAGCGTACGAGTACATAATGATTCTATTAAACGGGCATAATAGAACATGTATATAACGTGTTGACATAAACAAACTGGGTTGTCGGTTGGTGAGATAGAGAGATGACAGGCAATTATAGATGAACCACGAAATAAAAATTAATGAATAATCAATACTGTCATGCACAGATGTATCATATTTAACAGAATTTCTTTCATGAGTGGCGGGGCTAAGCTGAATTTATAAGGGTTCTACACCTTGACTACTCTCTGTAGCTCTAGGTTTTTGGATTTCTTATCCAGATGCCCAAGATGTTTACTAACAAAATGAAAGCCAGGTAGGTAGGATGTTGGTATCAGTGCATGTCATGTGTATCAGCATGGCATTCATTTATTGCATAACTATTCTGTTTATATATGTTTTTATATGTATTTTTATTCTATTATATATTTTATTTTTATCCACTCACTTAGCTCAATAGTGAGCTGAGGGAAATTTTTTTTATCTTTAGATATGGCAGAAGATTAAGGGTTATCATCATGACCAAGGGTATTTGAGAGCAGAGCCTGCAACAAATATAACTAAGTATTTTGTACATATGTCTTCATGTAATGAAAAAAAAAAAATTGGACATCATGTATGTATAAAAAATAATAATAATATACGCAGTTGTGGCTCATTTAGAAATATAATTAATTATCTTTTACTTATAACTAGTATCCATGTATTTCTTTCTAATTTGGGCTTAGGGCCTAGCCCTTACAACGGGTCCTGATAGACTGATTCTCAGTACAAGAAAATAAGCCTTTAGAGACAGAAAATCTGTGACAGAAATTTGAAAATGTAGTTATAATTTTACAAATAAAATTTGCAACGATGGTTTTTGTGACAGAAATTTACGTTTAGAGACAGAATTTTCGTCTCTGAAGCCCAATTTTCTTGTAGTGTCTAATTCCTTTCTAATTTGTCAAAGCTACCTGCATGTTTCTTTAAGATTCCTACATTGCTAGCAAAGTGGTCTCAAAAAACTCAATTCATCTGCTTGAGTTAATGCTCTAGTTTCTAGAGCCATTGATGATGAGAGCACTAAAATGATATAACCTAACTTCACTCTCTTCAAGGCACCGTTTGGAGTATGATATAAAAGGAGCTCTCTCACTTTAGCCCTAACCTTTTTGCCTCCCATCTATTAGATAAGTACTTCTCTCTCTCTGACTCTCAATGTTTGAAACACTAAGTGTTTACCAATATAATTTGCTTGTTTGTGTTATGATGCAGGTAGAAGGATGAAGGAGATGGTTTCAAGGTCATTCAAGCTGTCTTAGGCTTTAGTTTTGTTAGGAGCTATAACTTGCTTGCCCTTTCTATTTCATTCTTTTCTTTCATATGTTGTTACATGTACATTGATAATTATGTTGGTTTAGTTAGATCTGTTACTCAAATTTTGTTATAAGCTAATTGCTATCATCTATTTCTAGTTACAATCTCCATCATTGTTATACGGCTATTTGTAATTTTCTATATTAAACCCTAGCTAAGCTTGGAGTCCTTTAGCTACCTCGGTTGATGTCTTGCACGAACTTTGTTTGCAACATATGGTATGTTCATAGATGAGGTATCTATTGGAAAAAATTAAGAAAGATTAATTAAAAACCATCATTGAACTTTGTAAAACATGGTTACATCATTTGATTCATTTTATAAAATGTTAAATCATCTTTTTGTTACTTAAAACATTGATATCTTAAATGAACTTATCCCTAAATATTGATATTTTTAATATAATTTACCTTATATATTATAGATATCTAGTTTTTATGCTATATTATCTATATGTGTTATGTATATATTTATATGTGTGATATAAATATCAAATTATATATTAATATATGGATTATATATTAGGTGAATATCACATTTGGTTGCAATCTATTTGAAGTTTAAAAGCATTAATTTACTACTTAATTTTTATTCAATTTTCTAATTAACTACCTAAATTTTGCCAAATTTTATGCAATTAGCTACCTGGATTTTACTTATTTTTTCAATTAACTACATGATTAAGCATTGTGAATGAATATAAGAAGTTTGTATGTAGTAAATTGATACTTTTAAATTTAAATAGTTAATTGCACAAATTAGAAAATGTCATGTACCAAATGACATTTATGATAACATTTGGTACCTAAACTTTGTTTTATATTTACAATTAACTACATGAAATTTAAAAGTTTCATTATTATACCTAAACTTTGCCCCCTTTCTAATTTACTATATAGATTTTGTAAAATTTTGCAATTAACTGCTTAAACTTCTCTATTTTTACAATTAATTTAATCATCCAGTTATTATACGAATTCAATAAATTTGTATATTGTAAATTAATAATTTGAAACTTTAGATGGATAATTACATGAATTGGCAAATTTATGTAACAAATGTGATATCAACCCTTCTAGATATTGTGTTTTGTTACAATTGGAGTGTACTTTTAGCCTTAAATCTAGTCTTTCTTGTTTTAATGCTATATTAGTATTGTATCATTTTAGGACATCACTATTGTAATATTTATTTAATTTCTTATTTGTGGCCAAGGAAAGAGGGAATCAAACCTACTATATCTCACTTGAGAGAGTAGGGATGGCACCACTAGGTTATAAGGCTATTGACAATTTCTTATTTTATTTTTATTTTTAGCTATATTTAGTTTTGAATCCATGTATGTGTCAATGCACTACTTCATTGCTTATGTTAAAATATATAAATTTTACAATCACAATTAGTACTAGATCTCTCAAATGCTATTAATATATAATTTAAGATAAATATCAAATTTGGTACTTAAACTTTACATAAAATTTTAATTGGCATATAAACTTTGAAATGGTTAATTTAATATTTAATCAAAATTTTTGTGGCTATTTTTCATACATGCTCAATACTATTTATTCCATTTGTTAACTTTGAAGAGGCAACATATATGATTGAATTTTTATTATTTCTTCTAACACCGCTTAACACTAGCAGGTTGCTTCTCTTATGTCTAAAAAAAAGAGCAAATGAAATTAGTAGGGTGGTAAAACTAGTCACAAAAAGTTTTGTTGGGTATATTATAAATCCATCTATCAAATTGAATTTTTATGCGAAGTTCGGGTACTAAATTTTAAAGGTGAGTGGGTATCCCTATCATACAGGGTATTCACGTGAACCTTACTCGACCAGGTAGTTTCCAAGTGGATATTAAGATTCGGTGCATAGGTTTTAGGTATAAAAATTTTGAAACCTACCCTCACTAGGTAGGATACGGGTATAAGCTTTCCATATATTGTATAAACCTTGCAACCTATTCACATATAAATAAATTCCCCATATTATATAACTTTTATATCAATAATTACTTTTAAAGTTACTTTCTATTAGCTGTTTATTGTAAATATATGAAAGTAAAGTAATTTTACATACTGCATAAAATTATATATATTACTATAAACTTCAAACTTAAGAAAGGAAAAAAATAAATAGTTTCATAAAAAAATTACATGTTCCATATGATATCTTATAACCTCTAAAACCTATGGGGTACAAGGCATAGGATGGGTATAAGATGCTACCGGTAGGTTCTAAATAAAAGAATTAATACCTTCTACCTTACAAGGTAGATACGAGTAAGGCTTCATACCTTACCCACCCTATACCCTCTCACTCTAATCAAATTTGACATTTTTTTCCCTATAATTTATAATTGTTTTTGAGTTTTTACGGAGTTTGTAACTCAAGTTCTTAAAACTATTCAAATTAAGATCAAGTCTCATTACTAGTGTTAAAAGAAAAAGAATTAATGTCATAGATGATATCTTAACTTTAGTAAAATATATAATTAGATACATGAATTATGAAATTGATCAATTTATTATTGAACTTTAAAATTGATCAATTTAATACATAAAAAAACTTTTTGAGCACGCTCACAATATCTTTGTCAAGTTCTCTCAAGTACTAAATTGATCAATTTCAAAATTGAAATACTAAATTGATCATTTTTAAAATTTAAATACTTGACTGTATATTTTATTAAAATTCAAATATCATTCGTAACATTGACAAAAAAAAAAAAGAAAGGTTTTTGATAAATTATCATCAATGAAACGAAAGTCTAAAGAAAGGTGTTTGATAATTTATCATCAATGAAACAAAAGTTGGATGAGGGCTTGGAATATGCCAAGATCATATGGCTATTAAGGACAAGTCCACCGATTATACTTGATTAGGTCCATTAGGCTCAGGCCACATGTCGACTTCTAAATAATATAGGGCTCTAGGTGCTCTACTTTTAAAAAGCACTCATATTACTTAAGTTTAATTGATGATGGATTAAACAAGCTAACTTATCAAATAATAAACAAATTAAAATAAATATTAAGTTGAATTCAAATAATTTACGAGCTATACATAATTATTTTTATCCCATATCCCATTTACACAGGTGTGCATGCGAAATGATAGAATCAGCTTTTTGATTATGTTAATTTGAACTTGGCAAAATATAATTAGGTTGGTAAGCACATGCGTGGGGTTCGATTACCAAAACTTGTTAGGTAACAAGCACGCGAATGTGGAGCAATAATCCATAGAAGCATCTCGTAATGTTAAGCAATAATCCAGACCAAACAAGCATCTCATAATATTGAGCAATAATCCATACCATACAAGCATCTCATAATATTGAGCAATAATCCATACCATACAAGCATCTCATAATGTTGAGCAACAATCCATACCATACAAGCATCTCATAATGTTGAGCAATAATCCATACCACACAAGCGTCTCATAATGTTGAGCAATAATCCGTAGAAGCATCTCACAATGTTAAGCAATAATTGGGCCGCCGTTTTCGTATACACTTTACTCTCAAGGACCACCTGTTTAGCAGTACAAGTACAACACTTTCCCAGGCTGTTTTCTAGAAGCCACATATAAAGTACCCACATATTTGCCGTATGGTCATTAATATGACATCACTGTCTTGAAAGCCCCCCATCGGTAAGGGAAACTCGTTTCGTTAGTGCGTATCAATCCAAAAATGTAACTACGATGTCAGGCGCATCGATCGGAGCCACATATATATGCACATTTTTTTTTTTCAGATAATTACTTGAAAAGCAGTCATCAATTATGCGTAACTCGGCGGACGTATATAAATGTAATCATACAGGAAGTGCTGAAAATGAAGTTAGATGTAACGAGAAACGTTGAATGTCTCCTCAAACAAATGATTCAATGGTTTAATGTCATTAATTAATTTATTACCACCGTTTGTTAAATGTTTTAATAAAAATAGAAACAAGACAATATATATATATATATATTTATATCATAAACTGAAGTTCTTTCTTGGCTTTATATTTGTGTAAAACATACTTCATGTGATATCACGTCAATAATAATATATCAGATAAGGGTATGTCTTATTTTACGATAAATGAATGTTTAGATTTTATATAACCTCCAATCTGTATAAAATTTATAAATAATAACAATAAATAAAAAACAATATTATCTGTATTTATATATTGAGAACCCTAACCTAAAGAAGGACAAATATTATGATGATGGATGATCGAGTAATTTTCCGTCATCATTCTTATTAGTTACTATTAGTATAGTGTACATACTAAATCTTTATATAAAATTTGCTTCTTGAGCCCTCGTTCGGAAATTAGTAAAGTTCAAATTGTTGAAAGTTTATCAGGAATTTTAATATTTTAAATTATAGTACAATTTTATAAAATTCATTCATTATTATATAAACATATATCGGCAGATCATAATAGGAATAAAACCTTATATCCTATATCTATTATATATATATATATATATATATATGAGTGCTGGAAACATAAATGATGATACAGTCAGTTATTTTATGGAATCTGACAGCTGGAGGCCATTTTACAGCTAAAGAGGACAGAATAAAGGTATAAAGGAAAAGCAATAGGAGCCCATTATTGTAGATCCAGATTCTTTAGGATCCATATGATATAATTGTTATTCTCTAATTAATAGGGAACATTATTGATTCCTTCTTTGTAATTTCCATAAAATATAATAAGAAGTAAAATATACATGAAATTATCAACATTGTGCTAGACATATTTGTAATGATATCGATGAAATCTTTTGTTGAATGCCCATCCCACCACTAGATAATAAGATCTAGGGTTTTTTTATGGTCATGCTACGAGACCATCTAAATTATTAAAATAATTATAAGAGTTAATATAATATATATTTAAACAATTCATTCATAATTATATATAAATTTCTTAAAAAAGGATAGAATTATAGAATTTTTTTAAAAAAAAAATTTGTAAAACTTCATTCAATTTTGAGTTCTAAAGAGATAAAATTGGATGATATTATTTTATAAGCATGCTTTATATGCACATATATAATGCAAGTGTCTTATGCATCGAATGCATTTTTTTTCCCATGTATTGTCTAATTTTATTTTATCTTATCTCTGCTTACCCTACACACATATCCATAACTATTTATCTAATTATTTTTTTATAAACATCGTAATGCGGCCTAGAATTTATAATATAATTAGCAAAGCTTAACCTATTAAAACATATAAAAGATATGTTGATCTTTATATTTATTTATCTATTTATCGTATTCCCTTTATCAATGTGATAGATATGGAACCTGATTTTTTTTTTAATAGCGTCATCAATGCATTCAATAGGTTCCATAAAGTTATTCACAGTACCAAAAATCATTATTGTAATATCAAATATAGAAGTTGTTAATTAATACGTACTACATGAAAGAAAATCAAGGAAATAATCAATAAAGAAAATCATTATTGTAGTATCAAATATAGAAGTTGTTAATTAATGCGTACTACATGAAAGAAAATCAAGGAAATAATCAATAAAGAAAATACGATGAAAGAAACATAAAAGGTAATAATATAATATAATCGTTTGAGGACAGAAAAAGTTATTCATTTATAATTGGATGTACTAATCTATATCATTTAACATAAATCTTCAATTTTATTATATTATTTCTATATTTTGATTATTGCCTTTGACCTAAGAAACAAAAAATTGCTTAATATTATATGTGTGTGTATCTTGACCGACATTAAACAAACAGTCCCAATTCCCATCCAAACAAAAAAAGCGGAGACCGGTAGGTGAGCAAGACCACAAGCTTTAAATATCTAATTATCCAATGAAAAACTTAATACCTGGGCTTGACTTTAATTTGAATGAGTTTTATTTTTTAAGTTCGAATTGAACTGAAATTAATATTTGAGAAATTCGAATTTGATATTGAGATTCAAGAATATAATAAGATTTTTAATTAATTTATTCTTAAATATAACGAATATGTACGATTCGATATAAAAGAAAAATAGGGTACAGCAATAGACTTTAAAAATAGGAAAAACATAAAATTTATAATATATATATTGAACTCGATTCGGATGGCGAGCTGTTTGAATTATAAAACTCAAATTTAATAATAAGTTGAATAGGTCAAAAGTGGTCTCAATAATGTGAACATGTGCTTCCACTCCAGATGAAAATCTGCTGTTACAAAATAATGCAATGTGCTTCCAGCCTGTAATCCAGATGAAAATCTGCTGTTACAAAATAATGCAATGCCATTGATGCCCTTACAAATAAATATATGAGATGAGTGATAAATAAAAATAAAAATTTCTAAAATAATTTGGGTAATACTTTATAACACATGATAAGTGTGTATTAACAGCATATTTACATCCTTAAAGCTATATGTATTGGCAAAGCAATGCAATCATCCAATCATTAATCAGAACTACGTTCTGCATAAGAAGCACATAGGACTGGTACCAAAACCCCACACTATCTATCATTTAACATGAATCTTCAATTTGATGTTATTTCTATATTTGTTTATTAGCTGTAACCTAAGAAACAAATAAATTAAGAAAGTTCTTGCAATATATATTATATATATATATATCTTGACCGATGTTGAACAAACAGTCCGAATTCCCTTCCAAACAAAAAAAGAGGAGACTGGTAGGTAAGCAAGATCACGAGCTAAACGGAGTAGCTTGATCTGAGCGGAGGAGCTGCCCCATTGACTCCCCCTCCACTCTCACTATATATATGTGTGTGTGTAGGCATGCATGTATACGTACATACAAAAGAAGAGAGAATAAAGAAAATTTTACATGGCACCAACTGCAACCACACTCACATCCTTAGCTGAAGAAAAAACCCTACAAGCCGAGTTCGTTAGGGATGAAGATGAGAGGCCAAAAGTTGCATACAATCAATTTAGCAAGGAAATTCCTGTGATTTCACTCAAAGGTATTGATGATGAGGACGACGAGGATGGTGGAAGGAGGAGTGAAATATGTCAACAGATTGTGGAAGCTTGTGAAGATTGGGGTATTTTCCAAGTGGTGGATCATGGGGTTGATGGGAAGTTGATAAGTGACATGACACGTTTGGCTGGAGAGTTCTTTGCCTTGCCGCCGGAGGAGAAACTCCGGTATGATATGACTGGAGGGAAGAAGGGTGGCTTTATTGTTTCTAGTCATCTACAGGTAACGATTGATATTATCTTCGATGATATGGCAAACTTTTCCTAATACCATTGACAGTGTTGGAACAAATTATGAAATTTTTTAAAGTGTAATCTCACTTTCATATTTTGATTGATTAAAATATGTACATATAAAGACGCTGGTAAATCCATAAAAATTCTACAAATTAAATCGATTATATAAAAGAGTATGGTTTATATATACATACCATATTTTTAAGAAAAGTTCTATTATTATTTTTTTTTTTCCTTTTAAAGAATTGGTACAGTAAGTTGAGAAGTGACTCCAATTTATATATAATCCTTATCATATATATTATATTGATTTTATAATATTTTGAAAGATATAATGAGGTAAAAGAATGTTTTTAAGTAATAAAAAAGCCCATAATGACTTTACTTTGACTGACAGTTTATTAGTTATAGGCAAGATCAAGAATTTTTATTTGGTGTTCTTTTTCTTTTTTCTTTTTTATTATAGCTCGTATATTCTAACATATTGGTCCATGTTATCATGTAAGGTAAAAAAATCAATGAGGTCATGAACAAAATAGAATTTATTTGCATTTTATGCATTAATTCATGAATGAGAAGATCAAGCGAGCTAGAGCAGGTTTGTTTATTTACCAATAGAAGTGTGCGCCAGTTACGTGGTGTGAACAAATGATAATTAAATTATTCATTTGATAAACATATACATTTTATAAAATTACATATATAGATATATATATGTATATGTATATATCTCTAGTGGTGCAGTTCTCCCAATTAGTAACTTTCATGTCTATATCCCTTCACTCCACTCATTTCTATTACCCAATAAAATCTCTTCGCACCTAACAAAACTTTTTACAGCTATCCAATATGATTATTGTTTTTAAATATTTTTAAATTTATAAATACTAAAAGCACCGAAAGATGTTTAATAATATAGATATGTACAGTATGGTTATATGTCCATATGTTCATCTACTATAATTATTATATTATTTTGTCTCAATCCTAATAGCCATATTAATTATAAAATTATAAGTTTCTTTAACCCCGCTCCCCCCCCCCCGCGAATACAAGTACAATATAAAATATTATACACTATGATGAAAAATTATATATTACATAAACTATACTAAAAATGGAAACAAACGAAGGCCTTTGGACTAAAATATGTTTTTTTTTTTAAATAATTAAAAAAATACTGTATTAGAAAAAAAGTTCCAAATATAAAAGTAAAACGCGCATATAATACCTGCACCTTTGATTAAATTTTCTTTTTTTTTTTTTTTTTTTAGGGAAGAGAATACCCCTTTTTTAATTTTTAATTGAGGGACCAGGAGGCATCCGCGCCCTCTTTGTTTCCAAAGAATAAGCACTATTTTTGTAATGATGAGGTCAGGCTTCCTTTTTCCTATATTGATTTTCAAAGAATAAGCCAAATTGTGTTCTAGAGCCACCAAAATAACAAAACATAAACTCGGTGAACGTCCCTATTGATCAAACTGCAATCAAATGCTCAATAACCGGTTTTCATTGATTTTCATCATCAAAGAATTCTGTGTCATCCAAAAGTGTAATAAACAATAATGATCTCCATGATAAAACAATTATCCTTGTCACCAGAATCAGAGTATGTAAACTTGATTTTCTTATTAGCTGGTTTAAACGATTCTTCTGTAGGTTTTAGGAGTGGAACCGCACCATTTCCATGGATAAGCTCTTCGTAGAACTGCCAAAAAGAAAAATAGAAATGGGTAGAAAATTGAACCTGCTAGTGTGAGCATTTAGACATACTTCAAAGAAAAAAAAAAGACACACATCTTTATTTTATCAGATCAGTGTAAAAGAAATGAAAAACAAGAAAATAATCACATTGTATCATGTTGTCTGATTCATTAGAAGAAGACTAGAGAGTGCAACTAAGTAGTTACATTGTCATACACAACAAGAAAGCAGGGCTTAGGTGCAAGCTACTAAAACTATAAAGAACCATGGAAAGATGTTGTGTTTTTTAGCCCTAATGGGTTATAATCATAAAGACCAAAGTCTAATGGCTGCAGAGTTTATGTACTAAAAATGATGTATTGTCATCAAAGAAAAGGGATAAAAAGCTAACATAGTTGATGAAAATAGTTGTATATGAGGATAAGCTCATCTATACACTTTATTGCAATATTTCAATGAAGATGCACATGGCAAATGCACCCTCTTGGTTTTTTAAAAAGGGCGCATTTGCTACATGTGCCCTCTTACTTTAAAAAAAAAAAAAAAAAATTGTTTTGGTCAATGACGTAGGTACCACATGCGTCTTTGACTTTTATATTTAGAATTTTTTTTTTTGTGCTGTATTTTCATAATAATTTTTAAAAATTAGGGTATTTCTATACAAAGGCCGATAAACGAATTGATTGGTTTAATAATATAAGATATAGATTAGATGTGATATGCCATTTTTCAGGGAGAAGCAGTACAAGATTGGCGTGAGATAGTGACTTACTTCTCATACCCAATCCGAAATAGGGACTACACGAGATGGCCAGACAAACCAGAGGGCTGGAGAGAAGTGACTAAAGAGTATAGTAAGAAGCTCATGGGGCTTGCTTGCAAGCTCTTAGAGGTTTTGTCAGAGGCAATGGGCTTGGAAAAGGAGGCCTTGACCAAAGCCTGTGTGGATATGGACCAGAAAGTGGTGGTCAATTACTACCCTAAATGCCCAGAGCCTAATCTCACCCTTGGGCTCAAGCGCCACACTGACCCTGGCACCATTACCCTATTGCTCCAAGACCAGGTTGGTGGACTCCAAGCCACCAAGGATGGTGGCAAGACTTGGATCACCGTTCAGCCTATTGAAGGTGCCTTTGTAGTTAACCTTGGTGATCATGGTCATGTGAGTATGCATATCTTTCACCAATTTTGATCTCAATTAATACATCATGTAGGCTTCTTTCTATTGTAAATGAAACAAAACTACTCTCATGGTACTTTAGCCTAACTTAATTTTAACTCAAACTTAACTTAACTTCAATCAAGTAAAGTAAAGTAAAAGTAGTTTATCAAGTGAGGTTGAGTTTCATATGCATAATTTTGACAAATCTACAAATTTAATCAAGCTTAAACCAAGCATTAAGATAAGTGGAATTTGCTTTGAATTTGAATACTAATATTATTTAAACTTAGATGGATAAAAATATATATGTATATTTTTTAATGGAACAAGGGTAAATAAGCTTAATCAAATAGGGTTTAAAACTTACAGTTGATCTCAAAATTTAAATTTTAAGCTCAAATCTGAGTCAATTTTGAAAATTTTCTAATCAAACTTGAGTTTAGTACAACATTATCACCATGTGAATTATCCTTACTTTTATATCAACTAATATCTCACCATCATTATATTATGACAATTTTTACTTCGGAGTTAGGTTTTCACTCAAAAACATGTCATAACTTTTTTCAAATTTTGTTACCAAACTTTGGATACATTTATTTTTATGCTAGCATTAGATGCCATTAACGTTCAGGTAGATGGTATACATTAATTCTAAAGTTGCAATACAACCTAAAGAATGGGTCATTGCATAGTCGTACGCTTGCACAATATTATTTAATGAATTTGATATAACCCACTAATATTAGGCACTATATACAATAGCTTTGATAAAAACCTTTATAACCTAGCACTATTAGTACATTGGAAATTTTTATAATTCGATTGAACGTACTGGTCAGTCAATAACTTTCTTATTAAAATAAATATAATAAGCAAGATATTTAGTATTTTAGTGGTACAATTACATTTGTGTATTATTCTATATTATTAAATTGTAGATGAGAGCATCACATTAAAAAAAAAAAGGAAAAGAAAAGAAAAAACACCATAAAATTTTCCAAATACATATTTTCAAGCCAACCCCATAACCTTGACTTTATTTTGATTTTGCACCTATGTTGTGTAGTACCTAAGCAATGGGAGGTTCAAGAATGCGGACCACCAAGCAGTTGTAAACTCAGACTTCAGTAGGCTATCTATAGCTACATTCCAGAACCCGGCACCAGAGGCGATCGTGTGTCCACTCAAGATAAGAGAGGGAGAGAAACCAATCCTTGATGAACCAATTACGTTCGCGGAGATGTACAGGAGGAAGATGAGCAAGGATCTGGAGCTTGCAAGGCAAAAGAAGCTTGCTAAGGAGCAGCAACAAGTGGAGGACAAGGAGAAGGCTAAGTTAGATAATGCTAATGCGAAGCCTTTGGAGGAAATTCTTGCTTGAAATCTTGCTTGTTCTTCACATGCTTTGCTTTTTATTTACGCTTTTTTTCGCTTCTATGATATATGTTAAGTGGAATTTTCATGTAATTTAAATAAATTTCGCATTTTTATGCTATGGTTTGTTTGTTTTATCAAGTAGGAATAGGGTTTTAAGATATCTGTCGACAGAGCCATCCGCATTTAATCTAATTGTTAAAATAAATATAGTAAATAGAATATTAACCATTTTAGTGATTTGATCACAGTTGGGTATAGTGAAAGTTGTTAGATAGTGACAGAACCAGTTCCGTCAAAATTAATGGTGGGACCACATATCTTTCCAAAGGGATATAGATCATCTTTGTTTTCTTATCTAATCTTTTATCTATATATCTTATAAAATAATATGTGATTAACTAATTATTAGAATTATGATAGTAATGTCATGTTATAATATATTATAAGGTAATTAAGGATTTAAACAATTTTCACATTAGTTTATAAATTGATAGGGGAAAAAAAAACAACTGAGAGAGACCAAAAGGAAAATATTCAAATTCTTTTGATTTTCAAGTTTCGGTTGCTTTAGAAGTGTAATTTTGAAAAATATAAATATAAATAAAAGAAGATGATGAGAATAAATGGAAGCAAGCTAGAATCTTTTAGGGAATTATTTCATTACAAAGCTGCATAAAGGATCGTAATGTAATATTTGATTTTTCAATTTAAAACATCCTAATGTACATCATATTTTATTGCAATATTGTCAAAACCAATCAAACATAAATAAATTTTGCTGGCAAAAAAGGGGGAAAATATTTGAAAGTTGGAAACACTTTTATATAGACTGTAACGCCCTAAAATTTCATCATGGCATATATAGTGCCATGCATAATATGTGTGTATTATATGCTCAGGCTATCCTAGAATATCTGTTTATGTCAAATAGTTGCTAGCTAATTTTAGATTCTGAAATCATTTAATTCGATTTTAGAAACAATTAGATTTAGCAGTTGTAAAATAAACTGTATAAAAACATTTCTATCTTCTACTCTCATGAGTAGGTCAACTTTCTCATAAACAGACTATGAGCTACTCTCTTGAGTAATCTAACTTTAAAGCAAACCATACCATCATGTATCTTATATACCCTTCATGATGGTAAAACAAAGCTTAAAAACACATTACAAAACATGGTCATAGTAACTATGTAAACCTCGAAAATTTTTCACGCTAGTACACTACCCTAAAATAAAATGTATGAACTAGTTAGTAAACCTAGAATCCAATAAAAACCTAAGAATAGATCCATAACTTAAATCTGGTTAGGTTAGGATCTAAAAATCGAATAAAGAACTTTTTTGACCCTAAATGATACCAAGAACAAGATTCCGTATCTTGAATTGATAATTCAAGATATGGTTAAAGAAAACCCAAATTTTCAAACCTCGAAACATGTCATACAAATAGATTAAATAGAAAAATATAAATATAGAGATCAAATGACTACTATTGAACTAAACAATCACTTGAGATTAAAACAATGAGTAGTAATGAGCTTATACATGGATTTAAACCCTAAATTCAAGATTCCTAGATAGTATTAAACACTACTAATAAGATTTTATAATAGGTATAAAAAACCGAAGATTAATAGATAATTTAGCTTATATATCAAAAGCGATATCGAGTAGTTAACCAGCTACGCTTATAGAGATATGAAACGATAACCTAAAGATAAACTGTTAGGATTGTAAATACACAATAAAAACATAAACAGATGTATAACTAAAGATCTAGATTGCAAATAAATAATTGAATCACACCATGTTGTAATTAGGGTTTTCTTAAGCTATTGGAGCATAAAACAAAAATTGACCTAATAAGCATAGGAAACCCTAATCGCGGAAGATAAAATTCTAAAAATAATTAATCGCGTAAATTTAAAACTTAGAGTTGTATCATTTGATAAACTAAACATTTTGTAGAATCCTATAAAAATATTTTCATAAAAACTCTCAAATATTAGCTAATTTGTACCCGTTTGACTTATTAAACTATCTTAAAACTAAAATAATTAACTAACTAATAATATTATATAATAATTTGTTTCATTTCTGATTGCAAATTGCATAAACGTAGGGCTTGGATTTCCTTGGAAGAAGAGAACCGAAATTTGATTAAAATTGTCCAAATAATGCACCAAAGGTCAACAAAATCAACTCAAACACAAACCATATGTTGCTAACTCAACATACACATTAATGATAGTAAAACAACAGACAAAATAGTGCAAAACTGTGGAGAAATCGGATGCAACATTGTCGAAGGAATGCTCTAACCGTTTTCTTTTTTTTCTCCTCTATATATATTATATTATATATGTTTAAGCTTCATAATGGATATACAAACAAACACCGAACGCTCCCAAAGTTTTCAGATTAAACAAGCACCTAAATAACAAATAAATCGACCAAAGAACAGAAATCAACTCGTCCAAAACAATCCAATTTGAATCAAAGAAAAATACAACACGAAAATCGCATAACTTGGGAACAAGGTAAGTTGTTGTAATTTGACTTGTTATTTATTAAAAACAAGGATAGAAACTAACTTCTGATGATCATAAGATCATTATCAACCCAAGAACAAGCTTCGAATTCCATCGAACAAGCTTAAGTAAGGTAAAATTTGAAAACCTTAGTTGTACCTTTTCAAATTCGAAAACTTAAGATCACATACTTGTAGATGCGTTATGAGTTGATGTATGTATAGATACATGACATAGAAACACTTAGGAATGGTTTGAGAATGTTTATGACGTAGAAAATTGAAAAAATATGAACTGTTTCATCGGAGAAGATGATGAACAATGTCGACACTATCCCTAACCTAGCAGTATAGACGTTGAATGCCGGCGGTTTACGAGGGTAGGCCGGCGGTGTAGAGATGGCTTACACTGAAATAGAAGCTACGTAAAACTTATTTTCACGCAACATGAACGAATGCTGGCTATCTGGGATTATACGCTGGCAGCGTATGGTCCGACATACAAGGGAAAGCTGGCGGCTTACAAGCCAGCGCAAACGATACGAAATAAAATGTAAAAATTAAGAACACTGGCATTTGGATTTCAATGCCGGCAGCGTTAGAGCCAACATACACCCATGTTTTTCCTATGATAAGTCTTTATTACATGAATAGAAAATATATATATATATATTTATATATATAATAAATACTAATAAACATATTATAAATATATATATATATGTCAAAACAGAATTTACAAAGTAGAAAAATAAATACAAATATTTACAATAATGATATTTAATACTTGATAACTTCTAAAAACCCTAGAATTATAGGGAAATTTTAAGTGTTAATAACAACTATAATTATCAAATATTTGTTTTATATAGATAAATAGGTAAGAATGGAAATTGAAATAAGTTGAATTTACAAATAATGTGACTGCTAAAAATGATAAAATAATTATGTGAAATAGATTAAGAGAAACACGACGACACTAAGCAATAATAAACGAATATGATTTACTATAATGAGTCAAGTATAGAATAACATAAAATTAGTATTAATAAATACAAAAACTTAATAAATATCAATTTTTCAAATACCTGTATATAAATATCAAGTAAGACTAAGGCAAGCTACATGAAAATAAAGATTAATTGATAATTGTTTTCATAAGACCCTTAAAGAACCAAAATAAGTAATAGAAACCGAGCCAAATATCAATTTAAGACACTAAACTCATATAGGAGTTTAGTTATATAATCTATATTATATTGATGCATATTTTATTCATCTCAATAGGTGACTTTGATACCATAGAAGACCTTCCAGCAAATTACTACGATTAAGTCACTATGAATAGGTGAGTAATTCAGCTATATTATATTGTTTGTACTTGTAATTAGCTGAATATATAATACAAAGATAATAATAATATGAATATTTTAATGGAAATGTGTTGTGATTTGGTTTTATGATTGTTAATCTACCATTACAAAAGTGATAATACAATGGTATGATGATATGAAGTAGTCTGATGATGATTGTGTGTAATGTATGATCATCACGAAATCAAATAAGAACTATTAGCTTATTAAAATATCCTGGTCATGCATTGCACCTACTGCATTATTGCATATACAAACGGATGACAACCTACTACGTATTAATATTTTGATTCTAGTTAATGTTTGGTTTTTCTAAAGCATTAGTTCTTCCAAGGTTTTCTTCATTCCATTGGTTCTACGGGAACTAAGTGTCAATGAAGAACGTCACCCGTAGTATCGCTTTGAAATGATTAATACTTAGGGAGTTTATAAGGATGGATATAGGAAATGGTCAGTTAAAACTGTTATTAAATTTAAAGTGATAACCCTAAGACGAGAAATCGTTGATTTTCTTGTAAACTTAGTCTCTCCTAGGTAGATGGGTCATAAAGTAAATGTTCTTCAACTCTAAGAGGGCATAAATCTTCTTTCCTGTTTGGATTCTAGATCATTCAAGCTTATCTCTGAGCATATGTTTGAGTGATTGCATTATATACAATTTGTTAATAACTTGTTTGATGTGTAATATGTCTGGTTATTCACTGAGCCGTAGTTTCGCTCATACTTCAATAGTCTTTTCAGGTTTATGCTTCGACCTTGGTTAGTTACTTCCAGAAACATGGCTCCGATAAGGGCTTAAGAGCTGGAAGCCTATAGTTCTACTTGGGATTAATGGTTTATATTTTCCTATAATGGATTAGCTAGTGTTATCTTATCAGTTATATACGTAGAGAATTACAAGAAGACTACATGATTTGTAATAATCTGTGATACTATATGATTAAGATAGCAGTTATTTACTAAATTATTTTTTACATGTATTTATCATTTCTTATCGAAGCAACTAAAAGATCTGTTATTTTGGAAAACATGTCACTCTCCAAAGGTAATCTAATGATAGTATTCAGGTGTGACTTGTCTACTTCTACTAGGATACCCTCGGGGCGTGACAAACTATGCACTTAAAAGAATATTACATGTTCTAAAAGAATATATCCCGCTCTTAAGAAAAATAAAAACAAAATAAAGTCTAGCGATCCTAACTCATCTCACTCTTCAACAAACTCTACCCCAGTAACCCTATGCCCCTGATTCAATCATCATCATCAACATCACCATCACCATCACCATCACCATCACCATCATTATCATTATCGTTATCATCAAATCATCTTCATCACCCGAAAAGATAACAACAACGAGCCAAAGCCTAGTATAACAGTAACATAAGCACACACAAGATGACATACAAGCTTAATCTAATGCAATGCATCAATCATCAATTTATTAACTATGGATTAAAATGAAACAAGCAATACTGGAGCACTTACACTTCGAAATAAGCCTATGGGAATCTGGGGGTAATGAGTAACAGCATATGCATTGGGGGTTGATATAAGCAGCTTAGATCCTTATATCTCCTATATCTAACCGAAAAAGGAATATAGCTTCATCTATGGTACACAGTCGTTATGCATCTCTACTCGTTTCAAGCCATAATATAATACAGCTCAACCGGTTCCATAAACATGAGTCATACTATATTACATCCTCAGGGCCTAAGTAGATGTTATTCCAATATTATATTCCCTATTGACTACTCGTTGAGCTACCTATTAATTGTTATTGAATCATGACATACTATTGCATTATGGTAGAGGAGGGGTGGCCTAAGTGCCTAACTACCATGCCCAGCTCTAAACAAGTTTATCATACCCTAGATCAAATTAAACGATACAAGCATAAGCGACACTCAATTTTTAAGGCCATCTTTAAGTTTTAATCCATTTTTAATGCATATCCTAACAATCAACATGCAAGCTACTACATACCATATACAAAGCTCTGATAAGATCATATTTTGTACAAATCTTGATAATCAATTGAGATAGAATGGATATTTGTTTTGATTAAATTTTATGTTTCAGGACTAATTTGGATAAAGAAATCAAAACAAGAGAATTTGAATTGAAAAGAGGAAAAATTGAAGTCACGGCCGGCAATTCATCATTGAAAGCCGCCGGCTTTCCGACGGCGTAAAATCCAAGGCCGTTGCAGCACCGCCAGCTTTGCCCAGCACAAGTTAAACAACATTCAAAGCCGCCTCAAAGCTGCCGGCGTAGAAGATGAAGAAGCCAGCGTAAATAAAGGCCGGCAACCCAGAACTGAAACATCACCAGCTTTGAAGGAGTTACACTATAAGCCGGCATGAAAGCCGCCGGCCTTGAGGCAGTGTACATGGAAGAATTGAAGAGACATGAAGACATGAAACGCTTGAATGAAAATGAAGCAACACATCTGTTGGAATGCCTACGCCGGTGTCAAAGCCGCCGGCCTTGTGATGGCGTTCGTTATAAATCTGCCCAACACTTCATTTCTGAGTACATACGCCGGCTAGATCTACATTCAAAGTCGCCGGCGTTGAAGCGGCCTACGTTGTAACAGTTATTGAAGGCTGCCAGTGCACTGCCTGCGCAAAGGACAATTTGAAGATACGCCGCCTGTAAGCCGCCGGCGTAGGATCCATAACGGCCGGCGTACATTGAGAAACAGCAAAGCTCATTAAATGTTTTTCACGAAATTTTTCCTATAAATAAGGGGTCTTCCCCTCATTCTCAGAATGATCCAAGCATCCAAGTATCCAATACTACAAGTAGCTTTAGAATATTTAGAATAGGCATTTCATAAGAGATTTTGAAGAGATTTGAAGTTATACAAGATTTGCAAGTGAAGCTTTAGTATTTTGAATTGGTGATTTCTAATCTTATTCTTTTTATGCAATTCATATACTTGAATATTCTGATCATAATGAAATCATTTGCAATTTCTTATTTGATTGTTGAATCATCATCCATGAGTAGCTAAATTCTTTTTGTGGGAAGTTGATGAAACTTTAAATATGCTAAGATGATTTTTGAATCCATGTTATAAGATAATTAGAATCATGAAATATTCATATTGAATTCTTATTATTCATAAGAATTCTAATAACTCAGAAGGGAAATTAGTGTTCACATGAATTCATAAATTGAGATTAAATTGCAATTGCGGAAGCGGCGTAGTTTAATCTAGTTTAGAAATTATCCATGAATATTAATGCAATATTTTATGTTGATTTCTCATCAAGGAATTAGGAGATTTTAATATAAAGTATTAGTCAATTGTAGAATCGGGAGATTTATAATTGTAATTTTGATTCCACTAATGATTTATTTAACGGAAGTTATTGAATTGTTTTGTGGTTTAAAAGGTTTTCAAACTTTGTTTTTAAATCTTGATAATTTCTTATGAATGTTTATGAATCTAATTATCATTATAACATGAGTTCAAGTTGATTAGCAATAGTTTAAAGTGGATTCTGCTCCTTCCCACACTTTTCACCATATCCCTCTCTTTAAAAGCTCATCGCATTTCATATAGATAATTAGTTAGATAAGTTAGTTTAACTTAATCATTTTTAAAAAAAGATCAATTGCCTAGATATTAGCATTAGTTGATAATTGTCTAGTAGTTAGTAAATCCTTGTGGGATCGACACTTTATTCATGCTATATTACCATAGAAGACCTAGTGCGCTTGCTAGAAATATGCTTTAAAATTCAATACTTATCACAGCACATCAAGCTCGTAGCTAGGAGATAAGTTAAAAGATATATGTAATCCCCATAATTTTTATAGAACCTGAATATGATAAGAGCCAAGAATATAACATAGAATTTTGAAGAAACTTGAGAAAAAGTTGCAAAAATCACTCTCAATTTTTTGCAATCTAAGAATATTAAAGTACAAATAATTTTATAGTTAAGAGAATATAACTCTTACTAATAAAATTTCGAGACACAAAATATAACTTCCATAAGCTTGGTCAATTAATTATCGATGATAAATCGATTGTTACTGTAAACCCCAACATTTTTTTCTACCTTAAACTTAATAATTTGAAAATAAATTCTACACATGATAAGATGATGATATTATTATTATCGAGAAATCTCTAGTATTCTAAATCCTAAAGTAGCACTAGAGCATTTACTATCATCAAGATAAATAATTTTAAGCCGTGAAAGATAAGATTTTGTTACACGAGCTCATAACTCACTAAACATTCATATGTAACTCTAAATTTCATATGTAAAATGAAACGATTGATTTTCAAAGCTTATTATTTAGAAAACAATACTTTAGAAATGAATCACTAGGGTTGAAAAATATGTGGTAGGATAAAAAACATATCAACATCTACAAATTTAGATCTTAAATAAAAATATATGTGTATATACAAGGTTTATGCTAAAGAAACGTTTTTAAAAAGATATAACAACAACAATATGGTTAATATATAAAATAAACACTAAGAACAATAAGTATGATAGTGAATTGGATCATAAGAATAATTCAAAAGGTATGAACAAAGGATAAACCCTATACATTTATAATAATAAAATATAAATAAAGTCAAATTAAGAACAATATAATTGTTAATTTGGTCATAAAATATCAAAACATTAATAGCTTAAACCCTTTAATGAATAAATTATAATTTACAAAAATAAATATTAAAGCTGAAAAACAAAAATCTTAAACTAAAGATTTTAAGTGCACCATAGTGTTTAGAATATTTAATATAGTAGGTATATAAGTTTTTATCTAAAATTGTTATCAAACTTGTATTTATCATACGTGTCAACTCGAACAAAAAAAAAAAAGGACTTTCTACGCAAGTTTCAAAATTTTCTTGCTCAGCAAGTTCAAAACCCCTATAGATTCTTCTTCCTCTTTGATTCTTTCATCAAATCCCCTTTCTTTGGGTTACACTTGGGTCAAGTCGCACCAGGAACAATATACACTAACCTAGCACACATCTAGTACATTTTGCACCTAGAACAAATACACTGACTTGGGACGAAATATATTGACCTAGAACATTTTGCACGTGAATATATATATATTATATATATAGTATATTTGGAACAAAATATACTACCTGAGACATAGCGACTTGTACACAAGTTGTCGTACAAAAAAAAAAAAGAACGACTTGACCTAAGAATTTCTGCTTTTCTTTTCTTCTCATTCTCTCTCTATCTCTTCCTCAAAAGTCTTTCCCGTACACTATGGGAAAAAGACTGTAAGAAAAAAAAAAATCTTCCTCCTGCGGTAGAAGGAAAAAAAAAAGAAAGAAAAAAAGAAAAAAAAAAGAAAAGAAAAATTAAAAGCTCCGACAAATTCTAAAAACTCATATCTTTCACATACTACAATCTGTTTTAATTCTGAAAGTAGTGTTGTAATCGTGGTGAAGTGCTCTTCAATTTAAGATCACACATTGTTAGGTTATGATCCCTCTAAAATTACGCTAATATGATCCTAATCATACAAGTTTTTACAATATAAGAGTTCATACATTAATTTTTAATTCCATATATATATATATATTTGGATATGTCTATATTTATATATAATTATGTCATGCTAGGATGTATATTTCGTACTTTGACTATCTAATATTACATTTCACATATAAAAAAGATAATTAACTGATTTATGAAAATGCTAGATAGTATAAAATTGAGGATAACATTAGATGATTAATTTCTAGAGTCTAATTGTCAATAAATAAAAATTTGTAGGCAAATTGTTAAGGTTGAAATATACTTGATGCATTAATGACTGATCAAAATCTATAAATCTAAAGCTCAAATTAAAATTTCGACTTCACAAATATGAAAATTGTAATATTCTAATACTATATAGTATAAAACCTTAATTTAGCTTATCAAACCCAAAAACTTTAATCACGTAGGTAAAATGCTAAAATTACTCAATCACGTAAACATAAAATAATATAAATCAACTCAAAAACAATTTCTTATAAGTTTTATGTCCTATAAATCTAACTTAAATATTTTTGTATGACATCAATTAATAAGTTATTTATATACTCATCAATATCTGCCTGATATTATAAATTATTTGCCTTCCATATATTATAAAATAAAATAAACTCGTCAAACTTATAGTAATAGGATAGAGAAATAAGATTCACGCAGAGGCTGAAATCGCTTAGAGAATTGTTGTCCCAAATAAGCAAAGGAAGGATCTACACAAGTTCAATGAGGATGATGTCATGCACATGTTAAAGTGTTTGCCTTCCCATTTCATTTCCCTGGCAAACGTGGAGAAGAATCATTGAAATTTCCATGCGGACATTTCCATACTCTATTTCAACCAAAATCGGATGGGAAAAATGTGGTCGAAAATATGGGGAAGGCGATGGATCGGTATTGCTAATTATATTTAAACTTGTAATCATATACTTAAAATAGGAGTAATAATTATTTTAAAAATTACCTATTAATTATACCATGAGTATGAATATCATCGGTAACTAGCCATTATATGATGTACATGTTACCTATTATTTTTAATAAATTTTATAAGTACCTTTCATTCAAATTAGAATATGTAGGATTTATTTGAAAATTATCTATTATAAGTATAATATTAGAAGTCCTAATACAATTTCGATGTGAAAATCTATAAATATGAGCTAATACAATTTCTTGGTCCTGTTTTTCCTCTGAATTCACGTTTATTCCACCGAAGTGTAATATATATCCAACGTTCAAACCACGTGCAAAGCCCTAGCCACTGTTTGTGGGACTATGATGCTGCCTTATTTATCAATGTAGAAGACTAAAGCTGTGTGGACACGAGAAAATGGGAACTCATCAATCACGTCGTTGGACAGGTTGATCAAGCGTGACAAACCACATGAAATAATTCTTATATAAAAATACTGGTAAAATTTTTTATATGATTAGTTGCATAAAAATTATACAAAATTTGCATTGCTTATTTAAAATATAAGGTTAATATTGTGAATGATATTTAAACTTTGATAAAATATGCAGTTAGTTATTTAAATTTTGAAATTGATTAATTTATTGGTTAAAAAAATTTTTCGTGCATATTAACAATACATTCACAATATTTGTTAATACATACGAAAGATAATTTCTAGTACTAAATTGATCAATTTTCAATATTCAAATACTAAATTAATTGATTTGCATGTTTAGCTTTTTAATTACATATTTTGCCAAACTTGAGACTTCATATGTAATATTTACTCTTAAAATATATTGATATTTAGAGACCACTTATCCAAATACATAACAAACCATACTAATCGAATCCTTTTTAGTTGAATTGTGTCAGGAGGTAGTCACAGGTTTGAGGAATAAGGAGCATTCTATGTCATCAAGTAACTAGGCGTTTTAATAGGTTAATAGGTTAATTGGGTATGTCATGAAGTAATTGAGCACGTTAGTAGGTTAAAAGATTTATTACAAGAATTACACATGTATATATAAGTATCAATAACTTTTGCTTATGATTCAATTTTTTTTTTTTTATTTTGTGTTACCAGTTGAATTTTTTGTTTTTCCATTTAACTATTTTCATAATAAGCAATGGCAGTGGAATTTTATCAGAAGTCGATAAATATCATGGCATGATTAGATGTACTATGGAATCAAACATTAAAATTGCATCCTTATTATATGAGTGGGATAACATAACGGTCACTAGGGGAAAAAAAAAAGAGACGAGACACTAATGGTAATAACGAAACTTCCGATGGAGCATTTAATTTGATAACTTCGAATTTGAGTTGTAAAATTACAAAAATATTATAAAATTAAAGTAGTGACCACGATATTGTGTCCCGTAGATTTAACCTACCACCATTATATTATATAGTGGAAAAAAATCATAAATATGCGACATTAAAATTTTAGTATTATTATAAATCAAATGATTGTGTTTTTGTTTTTATAAGCCCATGACATGAGTTCATGCTCACTTGTTATTGAAAAATTACATAAATCCAAAGATGATTTTTTTGAGCCGAGGTCAAATAAGATAAGATTTTTTAATGGATTGCCAATAGATTATAAAAACTATTTAAATAATGGAAATAAAAATATAAACGTTATTAGAATATTACAAAGAAAGGATGACATTATGTTGAGAAATAAAGGATGAAATTATAAAAACTATTGAAATAATGGAAATAAAAATATAAACGTTATTATTGATCTATTTTCAATAAGGTAAAAGAAAGAAAGTCATTTTCTTCTTGTAAATCTCATGGTTTTTAACACACTAAAACACTTGACTATTAAAGAAAAAAAGTTTTTTTTTTTTTTAACCCAAACAAGTAAGTAAACCTTAAACAAACTTCTCAAGTCTCAACTATGTTTCTATCAGATGATTTTAATGCAACTGATTAAAACCTCTTTTAAATTAATAACTAAATTTGATATTTCTAAAATTTGATACTCAAAACTCTAACAAAATACACTGTTGTGCTTACCACGCCCTGTTACAAATAAATATATAAATAAGCTTGCATGATTATCATTCCCAAAAAATATTGCAAATCTGATGCATAAACTTGGGAAACATAAGCCACAAATACGAAATATAAAAACGTTGAAATTCTAAAATATATTGATGTTTGGATTATCTAATTTTTATTTGTATATTGATCTATATTTAATCTATTTAATCATGTATAGGCAAAAATTTCTATTTTTCATCTATAAATAATAAATTTAAAAACGGAAAATAAAAATCCAAAACCACCGGCTGATCACCAATAATAAGTCTACATTGAAAATTCTTAGTCAAGTCTGGCTTCCGAGGCTGCGCAGAACTCGTCAATTTGATTTGATTGGAAATTTCGAATCTATTCTAATATTTTTTAATTTTTTTCCCGTTATTACTTCGAAATGTTTTAAAATATGAAATAGTACAAAATATGTTTTCAATTAATCTTCAATTTGATATATCATGAGAAATGATTTAATTTCAATTATATTAGAAATTATCGCCAATAGATTATAAAAACTATGGGAATTTAACCAAGATTTCTTTTTCCTTTTTTGATTTTCTTCTATTTTCCTTCAATTTTATGCATTTTATTTATTTTTACTGTACACTGTGATATTATGTTATTATGTTAATTATAGTGAACCATCTAAAAGTCAATATGTGTTGTCTCATCAACACTAACAAATGATGAAGAAGCATCATGTATGTGACAAAAGGAAAAAAAATAAAAGGTCACTTCTGTTTACAAAAATATTAAAATTTCAATCATAGTTTTGTAATGTTTACTTACATAATATAAAATAATATTAAATGGTAGCAAATATCATATATTTAATATTTATTTCCTAGAAGAGTAATTATATTCATATAAAATCCATCATTGATAAAACATAACATGTGCATCATTAAATTGATGGTATGTGGCTAATGACATTATAGCCTAGTGCTATTTCTTGGTCTCTCAAGTGAGAGATCCCAAGTTCGAATCTCATCTTCCTCATTGTAATTGTGTAAAAAAAAAAAATTAATGGCATGTGACAAGTACCTACCTATTTATCTCTCACTCATTCTCTCTCTCTCTCTCTATATATATATATAAGGGTTAATATCATGAGTACATGAACTTTAGCCTGAACAAGTTTTTATGCATGTCAACGATAATTTTATCAAATTGGCTAACACCATATCTTATGTAACATTTTTAACGAATATGACAGAAGTACTATTGACATACACAATAAGTTCTTTGGGGAAAGGAATAAAATATTATTATTTTTAAAAATAATTATGAATATACCACTGAGATCAAAATAATCTCAGATTTAGGCAACTTAACCTCGTCTCTTGAAGAGACGAGGTCCTAAGTGCCCGATCTCGTCTCTTCGAGAGATGAGGATTTGACTCTTAAAGAACCTCGTCTCTTGAAGAGATGAGGTATCTTTGTGTTGGACCTCGTCTTTGAAGAGAGGAGGTCCGCATCCATTAATTCTCACCTGTTTTCTTCTTCCTTGGTTTGGTTGGATGAAAAAAAAATCCCCAAATTGCAAATTCGAAACCCTAACGCTCATTCCACCAATTCCAAGCCGATTTTCACACAATTGACTTCGTGTATTGGATTATTTGGATCACCAGGCATTGTGGAAGTGTTAATTTAGTGGAGAGAAGAAGCGATTCATGCGACCACACCGATATTATTCCACACCGAAGTGGATTGGTATTGCATTTTTCCCTGAATTTTTTTCATTTTTGATGTTGTGTTGTTGTATATTGGGTTTCGTAGGTTTTTTTTTTATTGAAATTGATAAGTATGTTATGTGGTTTCTATATTAGGTCAGTTATTGCATTATTATATAAGTGTCTAAGATGATTAGTTGCCTGCTTGGCTTGAGTGGCCCAAAAAAAAAATAGCAAACTAGTCTTGTTTTTTTATATTGTGCTGAACTGATATTGAGTAAATTATGGAATGAAATCAATTAGTTTGAGCCGATCATGATTTAGACTTAATAAAATGTAGGTTTAAATAATGTTATCCCAATATAGCTAAATTAGATTATTTGTTAAATTGAAATAGGACAAATAAGTGCATATGGGGTAAATCAATAAAATAGGTCCATCTAACACGTAGTGTTAAATATACTCTATAAGACGACGGTGGATATAATAGTATTAAGAGTTATGTTAAATATTATAGGAGTGCAATTGATAAATGACTTACTTCTCATACCCAATCCGAAATAGGGACTACATGAGATGGCCAGACAAACCAGAGAGCTGGAGAGAAGTGACTAAAGAGTATAGTGAGAAGCTCATGGGGCTTGCTTGCAAGCTCTTAGAGGTTTTGTCAGAGCCAATGGGCTTAGAAAAGGAGGCCTTGACCAAAGCTTGTGTGGATATGGACCAAAAAGTGGTGGTTAATTATTACCCTAAATGCCCAGAGCCTAATCTCACCCTAGGGCTCAAGCGCCACACTGACCCTGGCACTATTACCCTATTGCTCCAAGACCAGGTTGGTGGACTCCAAGCCACCAAGGATGGTGGCAAGACTTGGATCACTGTTCAGCCTATTGAAGGTGCCTTTGTAGTTAACCTTGGCGATCATGGTCATGTGAGTATGCATATCTTTCACCAGTTTTGATCTCAATTAATACGTCATGTAGGCTTCTTTCTATTGTAAATGAAACAAAACTACTCTCATGGTACTTTAGCCTAACTTAATTTTAACTCAAACTCAACTTAACTTCAATCAAGTCAAGTAAAGTGAAAGTAGTTTATCAAGTGAGGTTGAGTTTCATATGCATAATTTTGACAAATCTACAAATTTAATCAAGCTTAAACCAAGCATTAATATAAGTGGAATTTTCTTTGAATTTGAATACTAATATTATTTAAACTTAGATGGATAAAAATATATATGTATATTTTTTAATGGAACAAGGGTAAATAAGCTTAATCAAATAGGGTTTAAACTTACAGTTGATCTCAAAATTTAAATTTTAAGCTCAAATCTGAGTCAACTTTGAAAATTTTCTAATCAAACTTGAGTTTAGTACAACAATATCACTGTGTGACTTATCCTTACTTTTATATCAACTAATATCTCACCATCATTATATTATGGCAATTTTTACTTCGAAGTTAGTTTTTCACTCAAAAACATGTCATAACTTTTTTCAAATTTTGTTACCAAACTTTGGATACATTTATTATTTTGCTAGCATTAGATGCCATTAAAAATCAAGTAGATGGTATACATTAATTCTAAAGTTGCAATACAACCTAAAGAATGGGTCATTGAATAGTCGTACACTTGCACAATATTATTTAATGAATTTGATATAACCCACTAATATTAGGCACTATATACATTAGTTTTGATAAAAACCTTTATAACCTAGCACTATTAGTACATTGGAAATTTTTATAATTCAATTGAACGTACCGGTCAGTCAATAATTTTACTATTAAAATAAATATAATAAGTAAGATATTTAGTATTTTAGTGGTACAATTGCGTTTGTGTATTATTCTATATCATTAAATTGTATATGAGAGCATCACGTTAAAAAAAAGGAAAAGAAAAGAAAAAACACCATAAAATTTTCCAAATACATATTTTCAAGCCAACCCCATAACCCTAATTATTTTGATTTTGCACCTATGTTGTGTAGTACCTAAGCAATGGGAGGTTCAAGAATGCGGACCACCAAGCAGTTGTAAACTCAGACTTTAGTAGGCTATCTATAGCTACATTCCAGAACCCGACACCAAAGGCGATCGTGTGTCCGCTCAAGATAAGAGAGGGAGAGAAACCAATCCTTGATGAACCAATTACGTTCGTAGAGATGTATATGAGGAAGATGAGTAAGGATCTGGAGCTTGCAAGGCAAAAGAAGCTTGCTAAGGAGCAGCAACAAGTGGAGGACAAAGAGAAGACTAAGTTAGATAATGCTAATGCGAAGCCCTTAGAGGAAATTCTTGCTTGAAATCTTGCTTGTTCTTCACATGCTTTGCTTTTGATTTATGCTTGTTTTTGCTTCTATGATATATGTTAAGTGGAATTTTCATGTAGTTTAAATAAATTTTGCATTTTGTATGCTATGGTTTGTTTGTTTTATTAAGTAGGAATAGGGTTTTAAGATATCTGTTGATAGAACCATCCTGCATTTAATCTAACTGTTAAAATAAATATAGTAAATAGAATATTAATTATTTTAGTGATTTGATCACAGTTGGGTATAGTGAAAGTTGTTAGATAGTGATAGGACCGGTTCTGTCAAAATTAATGGGGGATCATATAACTTTCCAAGGATAGGATATAGATCATCTTTGTTTTCATATCTAATCTTTTGTCTATATATCCTTATAAAATAATATGTGATTAACTAATTATTAAAATTATGATAGTAATGTCACGTTATAATAATATATAAGGTAATTAAGGATTTAA
This sequence comes from Combretum micranthum, assembly GCA_024138025.1. NCBI lineage: Eukaryota > Viridiplantae > Streptophyta > Magnoliopsida > Myrtales > Combretaceae > Combretum > Combretum micranthum. Next base: position 71,276 of record JAMXBD010000290.1, read on the forward strand.
ACAATTTTCACATTAGGCTATAAATTGATAGGGGAAAAAAACAACTGAGAGAGATCAAAAGGAAAATATTCAAATTCTTTGATTTTCAAGTTTTGGTTTGCTTTAGAAGTGTAATTTTGAAAAATATAAATATAAATAAAAGAAGATGATGAGAATAAATGGAAGCAAGCTAGAATCTTTTAGGGAATTATTTCATTACAAAGCTGCATAAAGTGGATCGTAATGTAATATTTGATTTTTTATTTTAAAACATCCTAATGTACATCATATTTTATTGCAATATTGTCAAAACCAATCAAACATAAATAAATTTTGCTGGCCAAAAGGGGGGGAAAATATTTGAAAGTTGGAAACACTTTTATATAGACTGTAACACCCTGAAATTTCATCAAGGCATATACAGTGCCATGTATAATATGAGCTATCCTAGAATATTTGTTTATGTCAAATAGTTGCTAGCTAATTTTAGATTCTGAAATTGTTTAATTAGATTTTAGAAACGATTAGATTTAGCAGTAGTAAAATAAACTGTATGAAAACATTTCTATCTTCTACTCTCATGAGTAGGTCAACTTTCTCATAAACAAACTATAAGCTACTCTCGAGTAATCTAACTTTAAAACAAACCATACCATCATGTATCTCATATACCCTTCATGATGGTAAAACAAAGCTTAAAAACACATTACAAAACATGGTCATAGTATCTATGTAAACCCCGGAAATTTTTCACGCTAGTACACTACCCTAAAATAGAATGTTTGAACTTGTTAGTAAACCTAGAATCCAATAAAAACCTAAGAATAGATCCATAACTTGAATCTGGTTGGGTTAAGATCTAAAAATCGAATAAAGAACTTTTTTGACCCTAAATGATACCAAGAACGAGATTCCGTATCTTGAACTGATAATTCAAGATATGATAAAAGGAAACCCAAATTTTCAAACCCCGAAACATGTCATACAAATAAATTAAATAGAAAAATATAAATATATTGATTAAATGACTACTATTGAACTCAACAATGACTTGAGATTAAAACAATTAGTAATGAGCTTATACATGGATTTAAACCCTAAATTCAAGATTCCTATATAGTATTAAACACTACTAATAAGATTTCATAGTAGGTATAAAAAATTGAAGATATATAGATAATTTAGCTTATATATCAAAAGCGATATCGAGTAGTTAACCAGCTACGCTTATAGATAGGATATGATAATCTAAAGATAAACCGTTAGGATTATAAATAGACAATAAAAACATAAACAGATGTATAACTAAAGATCTAGACTGCAAATAAATAATTGAATCACACCATTGTTATAATTAGGGTTTTCTTAAGCTATTGGAGCCTAAAACAAAAATTGACCTAATAAGCTTAGGAAACCCTAATCGCGGGAGATAAAATTCTAAAAACAATTAATCGCATAAATTTAAAACTTAAAGTTGTATCGTTTGATAAACTAAACATTTTGTAGAATCCTATAAAAATATTTTTGTACAAAACTCTCAAATATTAGTTAATTTGTACCTGTTTAAATTATTAAACTATCCTAAAACTAAGATAATTAACTAACAATATAATTATTATAATAATCTGTTTCATTTCTAGTTGCAAATTGCATAAACGTAGGGCTTGGATTTCCTTGGAAGAAGAGAACCGAAATTTGATTAAAATTGTCCAAATAATGCACCAAAGGTCAACAAAATCAACTCAAACACAAATCATATGTTGCCAACTCAACATGCACATCAATGACAGTAAAACAACAGACAAAACAGTGAAAAATTGTCGAGAAATCGGATGCAAATTGTCGAAGGATATGCTCCAACTGTTTTCTTTTTTTTTTCTCCTCTATATATATATGTTTAAGCTTCATAATGGATATACAAATAAACACCAAACACTCCCAAAGTTTCCAGATTAAACAAGTACCTAAATAACAAATAAATTGACCAAAGAACAAAAATCAACTCGTCCAAAACAATCCAATTCGAATCAAAGAAAAATGCAACACGAAAAATGCATAATCAGGGAACAAGGTAAGTTGTTGTAATTCGACTTATTATTTATTAAAAACAAGGGTTGAAACTAACTTCTGATGATCATAGGATCATTACCAACCTAAGAACAAGCTTCGAATTCCATTGAACAAGCTTAAGCGAGGTAAAATTTGAAAACCCTAATTGTACGTTTTCAAATTCGAAAATTTAAGATCACATACTTATAGATGCGTTATGAGTTGATGTATGTATAGATACATGCCATAGAAACACTTAGGAATGTTTTGAGAATGTTTATGACGTAGAAAATTGAAAAATATGAACTGTTTCATCGGAGAAGATGATGAACAGTGTCAACACTGTCCCTAAGCCGGCAGTGTAGACGTTGAACGCCGATGGTTTACGAGGATAGGCCGACGGTGTGGAGACAGCTTACACTAGAACAGAAGCTACGTAAAACTTATTTTCACATAACATGAACGAACGCCGGCCATCTGAGATTATACGCTGGCAGCGTATGGTCCGGCGTACAAGGAAAAGCTGGCAGCTTACAAGCCAGCGTAAAAGATACGAAATAAAATGTAAAAATTAAGAACGCCGGCATCTGGGTTTTAACGCCAACGGCGTTGGAGCCAGCGTACACCTATGTTTTTCTTACGAGAACTCTTTATTACATGAACAGAAAATATATATATATATATATAATAAATACTAATAAACATATTATAAATATATATATATGTCAAAGTAGAATTTACAAAGTAGAAAAATAAATACAAATATTTAGAATAATAGTATTTAATACTTGATAGCTTCTAAAAACCCTAGAATTATAGGGAAATATTAAATGTTAATAACAACTATAATTATCAAATATTTGTTCTATATAGATAAATAGGTAAGAATGGAAATTGAAATAAACTAAATTTACAAATAATGCGACTTCTAAAAATGAAAAAATAATTATGTGAAATAGATTAGGAGAAACACGATGACACTAAGCAATAATAAACGAATATGATTTACTATAATGAGTTAAGTAAAGAATAACATAAAATTAGTATTAATAACTACAAAAACTTAATAAATATCAATTTTTCGAATACCAAATATATGTATATAAATATTAAGTAAGACTAAGGCAAGCTACATGAAAATAAATATTAATTGATCATTGTTTTCATAAGACCCTTAAAGAACCAAAATAAGTAATAGAAACCGAGCCAAATATCAATTTAAGACACTAGACACATATAGGAGTTTAGTTATATAATCTATATTATATTGATGAATATTTTATTCATCTCAATAGGTGACTTTGATACCATAGAAGACTTTCCGACAGATTACTACGATTAAGTCACTATGAGCAGGTGAGTAATTCAGCCATATTATATTGTTTGTGCTTGTAATTAGCTGAATATATAATGCAAAGATGATAATAATATGAATTTTAATGGAAATGTGTTGTGATCTGGTTTTATGATTGTTAATTTACCATTACAAACGTGATAATACACTGGTATGATGATGTGAAGTAGTCTGATGATGATTGTGTGTAATGTATGATCACCATGAAATCGAATAAGAACTATTGGCTTATTAAAATATCCTGGTCATGCATTGCACGTACTGTATTATTACATATACAAACGGGTGACAGCTTACTATATATTAATATTTTGGTTCTCTGTTAATGCTTGGTTTTTCTAAATCGTTAGTTCTTCCAAGGTTTTCTTTATTCAGTTGGATCTACGGGAACTAAGTAGCAATGAAGAACACTGCCCGTAGTATCACTTTGAAATGATTAATACTTAGGAAGTTTCTAACGATGAATACAGGAAATAATCAGTTAAAACTATTATTAAATTTAAAGTGATAACCTTAAGACGAGAAATCGTTGATTTTCCTGTAAACTTAGTCTCTCTTAGGCAAGTGGGTCATAAAGTAAATATTCTTCAACCCTAAGAGGGCGTAAATCTTTTTTCTATTTGGATTCTAGATCATCCAAGCTTGTATCTAAGCATATGTTTGAGTGATTGTATCATATACGATTTGTTAATAACTTGTTTGATGTGTAATATGTCTGGTTATTCACTGAGCCGTAGTTTCACTCATACTCCAACAGTCTTTTCAGGTTTACATTTCAACCTTAGTTAGTTACTTCCAGAAACATGGCTCCGGTAAGGGCTTAAGAGCTGAAAGCCTATGTTTCTACTTGGGATTAATGGTTTATATTTTCCTAGAATGAATTAGCTAGTGTTATCGTATCAGTTATGTATGTAGAAAATTACAAGAAGACTACATGGTTTGTAATAATCTATGATACTTTATGATTAAGATAGTAGTTATTTACTAATTTATTTCTTATATGTATTTATCATTTCTTATCGAAGCTAAAAGATCTGTTATTTTGGAAAACATGTCACTCTCCAAAGGTAATCTAGTGATAGTATTATGTGTGACTTGTCTACTTCTTAGGTACCCTCGACGTGACAAACTATGCCCTTAAAAGAATATTACACATTCTAAAAGAATATATCCTGCTCTTAAGAAAATAAAAAAAAAAATAAAGTCTAGCAATCCTAACTCATCTCACTCTTCAACAAACTCTACCCGAGTAACCCCATGCCCCTGATTCAATCTTCATCACCAACATCAACATCAACATCACCATCACCATCACCATCACCATCACTATCATTATCATCAACATTATCATCAAATCATCTTCATCACCTGAAAAGATAACAACAATGAGCCAAAGCCTAGTATAACAGTAACATAAGCACACACAAGATGACATACAAGCTTCATCTAATGCAATGCATCAATCATCAAGTTATTAACTTTTCATTAAAATGAAACAAGCAATACTGGAGCACTTACACTTCGAAACAAGCCTATGGAATCTGGGGGTAATGAGTAACAGCATATGCTCTGGGGTTGATATAAGCAGCTTAGATCCTTATATCTCCTATATCTAACCGAAAAAGGAATATAGCTTCATCTATGGTACACAGTCGTTATGCATCTCTACTCGTTTCAAGCCATAATATAATACAGCTCAACCGTTCCATAAACATGAGTCATACTATATTACATCCTAAGGCCTAAGTAGATGTTATTCCGATATTATATTCCCTATGACTACTCATTGAGCACCTATTAATTGTTATTGAATCATGACATACTATTGCATTATGGTAGAGGGGGTGGCCTAAGTGCCTAACTACCATGCCCTAGCTCTGAACAAGTTTGTATACCCTAGATCAAATTAAACAACACAAGCATAAGCGACACTCAATTATTAAGGCCATCTTAAGTTTTGATCCATTTTAAATGCATATCCTAACAATCAACATGCAAGTTACTGAGTACCATATACAAAACTTGTAGCTAGGAGATAAGTCAGAAGATATCTGTAATCCCCCTAATTTTTATAGAACCTGAATATGATAAGAGCCAAGAATAAAACATAGAATTTTGAAGAACCTTGAGAAAAAGTCGCAAAAATCACTCTCAATATTTCGCAATCTAAGAATATTAAAGTACTAATAATTTTATAGTTAAGAGAATATAACTCTTACTAATAAAGTTTCGAGACACAAAATATAACTTTGTTAAGCTTGGTCAATTAATGGTCGATAATAAATCTATTGTTACTATAAACCCCAACATTTTTTTCTACCTTAAACTTACTAATTTGAAAATAAATTCTAGCCATGATAAGATGATGATATTATTATTATCGAGAAATCTCTAGTACTCTAAATCCTAAAGTAGCACTAGAGCATTAATTTCATCAAGATAAATAATTTTAAGCCGTGAAAGATAAGATTTTGTTACATGAGCTCATAACTCACTAAACATCATATATAACTCTAAATTTCAAATGTAAAATGAAACGATTGATTTTCAAAGCTTATTATTTAGAAAACAATACTTTAGAAATGAATCACTAGGGTTGAAAAATAGTGGTAGGATAAAAAACATATCAACATCTACAAATTTAGTCTTAAATAAAAATATATGTGTATATACAAGATTTATGCTAAAGAAACGTTTTAAAAAGATATAACAACAACAATATGGTTAATATATAAAATAAACACTAAGAACAATAAGTATGATAGTGAATTGGATCATAAGAATAATTCAAAAGGTATGAACAAATGATAAACCCTATATTTATAATAATAAAATATAAATAAAGTCAAATTAAGAACAATATAATTGTTAATTTGGTCATAAAATATCAAAACATTAATAGCTTAAACCCTTTAATGAATAAATTATAATTTACAAAAATAAATATTAAAGCTGAAAAACAAAAATCTTAAACTAAAGATTTTAAGTACATAGTGTTTAGAATATTTAAAATAGTAGGTATATAAGTTTTTATCTAAAATTGTTATCAAACTTGTATTTATCATACGTGTCAACTCGAAAAAAAAAAATGGACTTTCTACACAAGTTTCAAAATTTTCTTGCTCGGCAAGTTCAAAACCCCTATAGATTCTTCTTCCTCGTTGATTCTTCATCAAATCCCCTTTCTTTGGGTTACACTTGGGTCAAGTCGCACCAGGAACAATATACACTAACTAGCACACATCTAGTACATTTTGCACCTAGAACAAATACACTGACTTGGGACGAAATATATTGACCTAGAATATTTTGCACTGAAAAATATATATATATATAGTATATTTGGAACAAAATATACTACCTGAGATATAGCGACTTGTACACAAGTGTCGTACAAAAAAAAAAAAAAAAAGAACGACTTGACCTAAGAATTTCTGCTTTTCTTTTCTCTTCTATTCTCTCTCTTCTCTTCCTCAAAAGTCTTTCCCGTAGACTATGGGAAAAAGACTGTAAGAAAAAAAAAATCTTCCTCCTGCGGTAGAAGGAAAAAAAAGAAAGAGAAAAAAGAAAAAAAAGAAAAGAAAAATTAAAAGCTCCTACAAATTTTAAAAACTATATCTTTCACATACTACAATCTGTTTTAATTCTGAAACTAGTGTTGTAATCATGGTGAAGCGCTCTTCAATTTAAGATCACACATTGTTAGGTTATGACCACTCTAAAATTGCTAATATGATCCTAATCGTATAAGTTTTTACAATATAAGAGTTCATACATTAATTTTTAATTCCATATATATATATATTTGGATATGTTATATTTATATATAATTATGTCATGCTAGATGTATATTTCGTACTTTGACTATCTAATATTACATTTCACATATAAAAAAGATAATTAACTGATTTATGAAAATGCTAGATAGTATAAAATTAAGCATAACATTAGATGATTAATTTCTAGAGTCTAATTGTCAATAAATAAAAATTAAAGGCAAATTGTGTTGGTTGAAATATACTGATGCATCAATGACTGATCAAAATCTAATAATCTAAAGCTCAAATTAAAATTTCAACTTCACAAATATGAAAATTGTAATATTCTAATACTATATAGTATAAAACCTTAATTTAGCCTATCAAACCCAAAAACTTTAATCACGTAGGTAAAACCCTAAAATTACTCAATCACGTAAACATAAAATAATAGAAATCAACTCAAAAACAATTTCTTATAAGTTTTATGTCCTATAAATCTAACTTAAATATTTTTGTATGACATCAATTAATAAGTTATTTATATACTCATCAATATCTGCCTGATATTATAAATTATTTGCCTTCTATATATTATAAAATAAAATAAACTCGTCAAACTTATACCAATAGGATAGAGAAATAAGATTCACGTAGAGGCTGAAATTATAGAATTGTTGTCCCAAATAAGCAAAGGAAGGATCTACACAAGTTCAATGAGGATGATGTCATGCACATGTTAAAGTGTTTGCCTTCCCATTTCATTTCCCTGGCAAACGTGGAGAAGAATCATTGAAATTTCCATGCGGACATTTCCATACTCTATTTCAACCAAAATCGGATGGGAAAAATGTGGTCGAAAATATGGGGAAGGCGATGGATCGGTATGCTAATTATATTTAAACTTGTAATCATATACTTAAAATAGGAGTAATAATTATTTTAAAAATTACCTATTAATTATACCATGAGTTCGAATATCATCTGCAACTAGTTATATGAAGTACATGTTATCTATTATTTTTAATAAATTTTACAAGTACCTTTCATTCAAATTAGAATATGTAGGATTTATTTGAAAATTATCTATTTTAAGTATAATATTAGAAGTCCTAATACAATTTCGATGTGAAAAACTATAAATATGAGCTAATACAATTTCTTGTCCTGTTTTTCCTCTGAATTCACGTTTATTCCACCGAAGTGTAATATATATCAACGTTCAAACCACGTGCAAAGCCCTAGCCACTGTTTGGACTATGATGCTGCCTTATTTATCAATGTAGAAGACTAAAGCTGTGTGGACACGAGAAAATGGGAACTCATCAATCACGTCGTTGGACAGGTTGATCAAGCGTGACAAACCACATGAAATAATTCTTATATAAAAATACTGGTAAAATTTTTTATATGATTAGTTGCATAAAAATTATACAAAATTTGCATTGCTTATTTAAAATATAAGGTTAATATTGTGAATGATATTTAAACTTTGATAAAATATATGCAGTTAGTTAGTTATTTAAATTTTGAAATTGATTAATTTATTGGTTAAAAAAATTTTTCGTGCATATAACAATACATTCACAATATTTGTTAATACATACGAAAGATAATTTCTAGTACTAAATTGATCAATTTTCAATATTCGGATACTAAATTAATTGATTTACATGTTTAGCTTTTTAATTACATATTTTGCCAAACTTGAGGCTTCATATGTAATATATTGATATTTAGAGACCACTTATCCAAATACATAACATATCATACTAATCGAATCCTTTTTAGTTGAATTGTGTCAGGAGGTAGTCACAGGCTTGAGGAATAAGAAGCATTCTAATGTCATGAAGTAACTAGGCATTTTAATAGGTTAATAGGTTAATTGGGCATGTCATGAAGTAATTGGGCACCTTAGTAGGTTAAAAGATTTATTACAAGAATTACACATGTATATATAATATCAATAACTTTTGCTTATAATTCAATTTTTTTTTTTAAATTTTGTGTTACCAATTGAATGTTTTGTTTTTCCATTTAATTATTTTCATAATAAGCAATGGCAGTGGAATTTTATCAGAAGTCGATAAATATCATGGCATGATTAGATGTACTATGGAATCAAACATTACAATTGCATCCTTATTATGAGTGGGATAACATAACGGTCATTAGGGAAACAAAAAAAGAGACGATACACTAATGGTAATAATGAAACTTCCAATGGAGCTTTTAATTTGATAACTTCGAATTTGAGTTGTAAAATTACAAAAATATTATAAAATTAAAGTAGTGACCACGATATTGTGTCCCGTAGATTTAACCTACTACCATTATATTAGATAGTGGAAAAAAATCATAAATATGCGACATTATAATTTTAGTACTATTATAAATCAAATGATTGTGTTTTTGTTTTTATAAGCCCATGACATGGTTTCATGCTCACTTGTTATTGAAAAATTACATAAATCCAAAGATGATTTTTTTGGGCGAGGTCAAATAAGATAAGACTTTTTTAACGGATTGCCAATAGATTATAAAAAACTATTTAAATAATGGAAATAAAAATATAAACGTTATTAAAATACTACAAAGAAAGGATGACATTATGTTGAGAAATAAAGGATGACATTATAAAAACTATTGAAATAATGGAAATAAAAATATAAACGTTATTATTGATCTATTTTCAATAAGGTAAAAGAAAGAAAGTTATTTTCTTCTTGTAAATCTCATGGTTTTTAATTTAACACACTAAAACACTTGACTATTAAAGAAAAAAAGTTTTTTTTTTTAACCCAAACAAGTAAGTAAACCTTAAACAAACTTCTCAAGTCTCAACTATGTTTCTATCAGATGATTTTAATGCAACTGATTAAAACCTCTTTTAAATTAATAACTAAATTTGATATTTCTAAAATTTGATGCTCAAAACTCTAACAAAATACACTGTTGTGCTTACCACGCCCTGTTACAAATAAATATATAAATAAGCTTGCATGATTATCATTCCCAAAAAATATTGCAAAACTGATGCATAAACTTGGGAAACATAAGCCGCAAATACGAAATATAAAAACGTTGAAATTCTAAATATATTGATGTTTGGATTATCTAATTTTTATTTATATTGATCTATACATAATCTATTTAATCATGTATAAGCAAAAATTTCTATTTTTCATCTATAAATAATAAATTTAAAAACGAAAAATAAAAATCCAAAACCACCGGCTGGTAACCAATAATAAGTCTACTTGAAAATTCTTAGTCAAGTCTGGCTTCCGTGGCTGCGCAGAACTCGTCAATTTGATTTGATTGGAAATTTCGAATCTATTCTAATAATTTTTAATTTTTTTCCCGTTATTACTTCGAAATGTTTAAAATATGAAATAGTACAAAATATGTTTTCAATTAATCTTCAATTTGATATATCATGAGGAATGATTTAATTTCAATTATAGTAGAAATTATCGCCAATAGGTTATAAAAACTATGGAATTTAACCAAGATTTCTTTTTTTCCTTTTTGATTTTCTTTTATTTTCCTTCAATTTTGCATTTTATTTATTTTTACTGTACACTGTGATATTATGCTATTATGTTAATTATAGTGAACCATCTAAAAGTCAATATGTGTTGTCTCATCAACACTAACAAATGATGAAGAAGCATCATGTATGTGACAAAAGGAAAAAAAATAAAAGGTCACTTCTGTTTACAAAAATATTAAAATTTCAATCATAGTTTTGTAATGTTTACTTAATAATATAAATAATATTAAATGGTAGCAAATATCATATATTTAACATTTATTTCCTAGAAGAGTAATTATATTCATATAAAATCCATCATTGATAAAACATAACATATGCATCATTAAATTGATGATATGTGGGTAATGACATTATAGTCTAGTGCTATTTCTTGGCCTCTCAAGTGAGCGATCCAAGTTCGAATCTCATCTCCTTTATTGTAATTGTAAAAAAAAAAAATTAATGGTATGTGACAAGTACCTACCTATTTATCTCTCACTCATTCTCTCTCTCTCTCTCTCTCTCTCTATATATATATATATATATATATATAAGGGTTAATATCATGAGTACATGAACTTTAGCCTAAACAAGTTTTTATGCATGTCAACGGTAATTTTATCAAAATGGCTAACACCATATCTTATGTGATATTTTTAACAAATGATAGAAGTACTATTGACATACATAATAAGTTCTTTGGAGAAAGGAATAAAATATTATTATTTTAAAAATAATTACAAATATACCACTGAGATTAAAATAATCTCAGATTTATGCAACTTAACCTCATCTCTTGAAGAGACGAGGTCCTAAGTGTCCGATCTCGCCTCTTCAAGAGATGAGGATTTGACTTTTAGAGAACCTCGTCTCTTGAAGAGATGAGGTATCTTTGTGTTGGACCTCGTCTCTTCAAGAGAGGTCCTTAGTGAGTGACCTCTTCTCTTGAAGAGACAGGTCCTCGTCCATTAATTCCCACCTGTCTTCTTCTCCTATTTAGTTTGGATGAAAAAAAAATCCCCAAATCACAATTCGAAACCCTGACCTTCATTCCCCCAATTCGAAGCCGATTTTCACACAATTGACTACGTGTATTGGATTATTTGGATCACCAAGCGTGTGGAAGTGTTAATTTAGTGAGAAGAACGATTCATGCGACCACACCAATATTATTCCGTACCGAAGTGGATTGGTGTTGGTTTTTCCCTTAATTTTTTTTCGTTTTTGATGTGTATTGTTGTATATTAGGTTTCGTAGGTTTTTTTTTTATTGAAATTGTTAAGTACAATTATGTGGTTTTTATATTAGGTTAGTTATTGCATTATTATATGAGTGTCTAAGATGATTAGTTGCCTGCTTGGTTGAGTGGCCTAAAATCAAAAATAGCAAACCGGTCTTGTTTTTTTATACATGTGCTGAACTGATATTGAGTAAATTATGGAATGAAATTGATTAGTTTGAGCCGATCATGATTTAGACTTAATAAAATGTAGGTTTAAATAATTTTTATCCCAATATAGCTAAATTAGATTATTTGTTAAATTGAAATAGGATAAATAAGTGCATATGGGGTAAATCAATAAAATAGGTCCATCTAACACGTAGTGTTAAATATACTCTATAAGACGAAGGTGGATATAATAGTATTAGGAATTATGTTAAATATTATAGGAGTGCAATTGATAAGTGATGATGCAACTTTCATGCATTCGAACTTTATTTTATGCGATGGCAGGGTCGGTCAGGAAATGGATAAGACAAAGTTTATACTATATGCTCATGGGAATATTGTATAAGGCGATGATGGCTTTGGTTATGATAAGCAGCTAGTTGCTGTGGTTAGTGTTAGTAGGAACTCAACATATGAGCAAATACTGGACATCATTTGCAATAGACTCAAGGTAAATAGGTGCACACATCTGGTGGAGCTATATCATAGGGTAGCTATTGGAGATAGAACGCTGTGTTATGATATTATTCCAGTGACCGATGATTATACTGCACAAGAGATTTTAGTATACACTGAAGGGTCAGTGGCTGTTTAAGTCTAATATTCGAAAATGTGTTTGTCACAAGCTCCTATACGAGAAGTAGGCATTCATGGAAATGTTGGGAGCCAAGACTTGGCAGACTCTAACTCTACTCCAGTTCAAACAGTAGGCAGCGGATAGCTGCATGTGGGTAACGTTGAAATGTGTGTACCGGAATTGACAGGTAGTCATGATACGGATGCCATTATGGACTCCACGGCAAGTGAATCAAGTGATGGCTATGATGATGGTAGACATGATAATGTTAAAGCTTTCCCCCAACATATACTTCTCCACAAGTATAACTAAGGAGAAATGATTGGCCCCACTGTGTTGCTCCTATCGACATTGATGCAGTAGGGAGCTCGATACCAATACCCTTTTTCACTACACCAGTTGGTAGTGGTTATGCTACGTATGATGATGAGCAGGAAATGAGTGTCGACAATTGGAGCTTCAGCGATGAATTCAAGGTTAGGATACGGTTTAAGAGTAAAGACCATCTAATACGGGCAGTTAAAATGTGGCACATATCTAACCATTACAATTTCAAGGTCGTGGACTCGGACCCAAGATCATGGCAGTTAAATATATCGATACTCAAAACAAAGTTGTAAGTGGAGACTAAGAGGTAGTTACAAGAAGGATGGTAGGTGGTTTTATATCATTAAATATTAAGGACCCCACACCTGCTTGAATCACACAATTATACAGGATCACTCTCAGTTGGACTCGACTAGCATGTCCAGGTGTATCATATTATAGATCTGTAACTCTCCAGATGTGAGGGCTAAGGACCTCCAATTGACCATTTTAAAGGAGTTTGGGTGCAATGTTCATATTAAGAGAGTTCGTGAGGTGAAGAGGAAAGCTATTCAGCAGGTCTATGGAAGTTAGGAAGATTCATATGTGCATCTCCCGTATGTATTTAATGTAATAACGAAGGCTAATCTTGGAACAAAAGTTGAGTGGAGAACTATTGATTCAGATACAGTTGGACACGTATTCATAGACAAACTGTTTTGGGCATTTGGTCCTTGCATTGAAGCATTCCAGTACTGCAGGTATGTTTTCCATACATGATTCATTTTACTTACAACATTAATATGCATGCACTAAGTTACATCTATTTATTCTTTGCAAAGCTGTGATCACAGTTGATAGCACCTTTTTGTACGATAAGTACAAGTGCAAACTGCTTATTGCAGTTGCACTTGATGGGGCAAATCACATAGTTCCACTAGCGTATGCTCTAGTCGATGAAGAGAGTGTGGAAACATGGAGTTGGTTCCTTGCAAAAGTGTTGGAACATGTTATCAAGGACCGATCCAACATTTACTTGATATCGGATCGGCATACAGGCATTATGAGTGTGGTTGAAGGTGAGAATGCTGTGTAGCCTAGAGGATGGCCTTGGCGCTGGTGTATCCGGCACATTGCTAGCAACTTTAATTCAAAGACCAAAAGAAAGGAATGTAAGGAAATAGTTAAGAGAGCTGCATACCAAACCTAGAGAAGAAAGTTCCATTGTTTCTTCAATGCAGCACTACAAAGTAGCCCTTGGACATCGCCATATTTTCATGAGTTGCCTCCATGTATGTAGACTTTATCTTACGATGAAGGGGTAAGGTATGGGATAGGTAGATCAAACATGGCTGAAAGTTACAATTTAGCGATAAAAGATGTTTGGTCCTTACCTATGGCAACGTTAGTGAAAAAGACATTCTACAATTGCAATTCAATATTTAATAAACAAAGATAGGAGGCAATGAGTATAGGTAAGTTGCTTTCGAGTAACCTGTTTCGACTATCAGGAACGGATATTTGAAGTTGTAATTGCTCCGCATCCTACAATGTATGGGCAGAAGGGGGACCACATACAAAAAGTTAAGTTGAGAACAGGCAGATGTACCTGTAACAAATGGTAGACATACATAATTCCATGCTCCCATGTAATGGTAGTAATGGGAACACTGCACATGGATTATGTTGCCCAAGTGGGACCGTGGTATAGGTGGGAGAACCAACTTAGGGTGTATGGTCATTCCTTCATACTTGTAGCTGATAAGGCTAATTAGACTCCTTTAGAGATTGAGAAATGGCACCCCATCCCAAGTTTTATTAGGAGAAGGGGTAGGCCTAGGGAAAAGCGCTATCAGAACAAGATGGATATTTGAGAGGGCCCTCGAGGTTACTCATGTGATTCATATGGGCAGCAAGGGCATAACATTCTTAGTTGTCTAAATAGAGGATCGGGTAGTAGAATAATACTGGGTCAGTCGAGTCGTAGTGGTAAATCTTTGTATGCTTTGTTTGACTGTACTTATGTAGCATACCTTACATTTTTTTTAGGTCATTACTTCCTCAACTAACGATGTTCATTACTTTCTCTATTATAGATGGATCTAGGACCTAGTGATGGCACTTTACTTTCGAGGTAACCTGTTCATATATCGAGGCTGGCATGGGAGGGGCAGGTAAGCTTCTATCCTTAACCAATTACTTTCCACATAAAAAGATTGTTACTTATAAGTTTGATGACTTTCCTGCAGAAGCATGTTGTTTTACATTGCCACAGTAGGGAGGCAAGGTTGAGGTGGCAGGATGGCATTCCTACACAGTTAGACGATTGACTAGTGTCATTCTTGTCGTAGGCTAGTTTCATTGGGGCAGCACAGATTCCTTTCATCCAGCTAGATTGGCACCTCATTACAACTTTAGTGGAGAGGTGGCACCCGGAGACCCATACCTTCCACATGACCACGAGCGAGTGGTTTGTGATGTTGCAGGATGTAGCATTCCTCACTGGCCTTCCTATCGATGGACGACAATTACAGGCACCGCTCGAATGGATTGGGCAGGATTGTGCATGATTTGTTAGGAGTTCAACCAGTGCCTAGGTCTGATATGGATGGTAGACGTCTGAAGATGTCTTGGCTGGACGCCCACTTTAGAGTGCTACCAGACTTTGTTGATGATACGATTATTATACATCATGCCAAGGCGTACACCTTGATGTTGCTGGGGGGGGGGGGGGGGGGGGGGGGGGGGGGGGGGGGGGGGGGGGGGGGGGGGAGGGAACGGGGAGGGTTCATTGTTGCAGATAAGTCATCCAACTACATTCATCTGATATACTTGCAGCTACTTTGAACTTCGAGAGGGTCGGCTAATACGCATGCGGTGCAGCCTGTTTGGCTTGGTTGTACAGGCAGCTATGTTTGGCTTCCCACATTGACATCGGGGACATTACAGGATCTTTGGTTGTCCTGTAAATATAAGCCTGGGAGCACTTCCCTCACATTGCGCCGGTGCGTCGAGAGATTACTGTAGTTACATCGGGATGCCTACTCACCAGCTATTGGGGTGCAACTTCTGATGTTACTCGTTCAGCCACCAACTTACTGATTGAGTATCGGGGATGTTTGGATCGACAGACCATGGCTAAGTATGATTTTCAACGTCGCATTTGCTTCAACTTCCAACATTAGATTCTTCCATTAATTTACACATTACTTTCTTTATTGAACAGGTCATCTGGGAGCCTTATATTGATATCATGGACTCCCTGCCTCCATACTGTCGGGTAGGCAGTGACATTTGGTTAGCACGGGTCATGTTGGTGTGCTTCCATATTGTTGAGCACTACTACCCAGACAGAGTGCTCAGACAGTTTGGTGGCTTTCAATGGATCCCAGCTCCTCCTGCCTACATGAGAGCCGTCCATGAGATTGACATGCGAAGGAGGTCGGAGTGGAATTAGGGGCCGGAGCACGCCAGCTGAGTGGGATGGTAGGCATGATCACATTGTGCAGATGACAGATATGCCAACTGGTACATGTGATTATTACTTTGACTGGTATTATGCGATCACTAGGCGCTAGATCAGTCGTACAGGAGCTATTATACACTTCATGGTAAGCTGATCGACTACATAAGCTGTATATAAAATGTGATGTATGTTTTTTCATTCACTTATATACATGTTTGTTCTTGCTTGTAAGCAAATTTTATTCATAGAGTCCCCCACATGCCTCTAGAGAACACTGCTGCCACTGCACAAGATGTCATTCGTGTAGTGGATGAGTTCATGAGACTCAATTTGAATGATCCACCGCCACCGCCTCCTGTACCAAATGACCGACAGCCTCAGCCAACACGAGACAACGTGCACATAGAGAGAGGCGTGGGCAGGAACAAGGTCAGGACTGAGGTAGAGACCGACAGTTAGAGACCCGAGACGAACCTGAGCTATCTGACGTGTCGGGATTTGATCATCCTGGTCCTTCCTAGTTTCTTCGTGACGAGCCTGGTTCGTCATCTACATCCTACACTTATCTGAGAGACACTCCCATGCCAGACCCATTATACAGTAGGTTTCATACACCCTTAGCTCCACAAAAGAGATGTCCTTCACCATCATATGATATGGGAGAGGGACTCATGCAGGTAGAGCCAGACCCTATTGCATTTGGTCAGTATAGTCCTGGTAGTGGAGACGATGAGGGCACACTTACACAGATTGATCTTTCTACACAGCACCCCCATCTGCGTACACCATTCACCCAGACATTTGTCAAATGGGGATGAGGGAGGTGAGCCAGACAGCAGTAGCAGCAGCAGCAGCAGCAGTAGATATTAGTATATTTTCTCTTTTCCAGATTATTATCTATAGATCCTTAGCTTTTATGATTCTTGAGCATCAATTTATCCTATACATTTGATGTATTCAAAGAAACAGTTGGCTATTCAATTATTATTATGTTTGTGTTTGCATGGACTGGGTTTGGAGCTGTGTTTGCATGGCATGGGTTTGGAGCTGTGTTTGCATGGATTGGGTTATGTAGTCTTGAAGTTGTTTAGCTAAGATTGATAATAGTTATCGAATGATTTATATAGTTATTTACATATGATTTTGACAGGTCTCATTAAAGATGTAAAAAGGACTGATTTCCCCAAAAATAAAGTCAAATCCTCATCTCTTTTAGGACTTCGTCTTTTCAAGAGAAGAGGTCAAGTTGCTTAAATCTAGGATTATTTTCATCATGGTGGCATTTTCGTAATTATTTTTAAATAATAATAGTTTATTCCTTTTCCCAAGTTTTTTTAAGTACTAAATTGATGATTTTAACATCTTATACTAAATTGATCAATTTTAAAATTTATATATTCAATTGTATATTTTATCAAAATTCAGATATTATTCGCAACATTTACCCTATATATAAAATATTATGGCAAACAGTATATTTAGGATACTTACTAAAAGATCAAAAAGGCAAACTTCTAACATTTTATATTATTAATAACATACTTTGTAAATAAGTATATAGAAAAATAATTTTTTATTTAGAATTTTAACATATATTTATCGAGGAGCCATTCTTTATTATTATTATTATTATTATAGAAAGTAAATCGTTTCATCAACTTGAGTCGTGCAATTAATTTCTTTCATTCTTTACTTTAGTCGGACATGCGAATCCAAAAGACAGAACTGTTTAAATGGAGCTGCAACCCGAAATACCGACCCTGAAAGCTTTTGACACTCGCCCCATAATTGCTTTCACATTGGAATATTCTGTTTGTCAAAAGTAGGCAGACAAATCATGTTGAACTTTCCAAGGAGCTTGAACCTAATTTAATTGACGAAATCCACAGTGCTCCCGACGAGATCTACCGGTCAAATGGCACAATGGACAGTCGATAACATATGACAAATATATATCGTTGAATCGTCAATTTTATATGATTATTAGATTTAGAATGAGTAAACAAATATAGGTGTAAAAATGTTCAAGTGTTGTCTCGACTTAGAATTTTATAATGGTTTAAAGTATTAGAGAAAAGATGAGAGATAAAACTTTAGATACTAATAATTCTTTATGAGATTTTAAAGTTTTTTTTTTTTTCAGAAAAGTAAAAGGTGATACAAAAATACTACGGAATGGTGATTAGGAAAATTCTATAAAGGAGATATTACATAACTATCTTTTTATGACTTGGGGTATTGAGGACGAGTTTTCACATGCTTGAATGGTATAAAGAAAAACTCTACAAAAGAAAGATTAGATAGGGGTCTAGAAAATATGTAATAGATTCAAATGTTTTCTTTGACTCATATCTAATTTAATTGCATTATATTTAACCCTAAACAACATAGCAGATAACTAAGTCTTGGATTGAGTTGGTTTACTAATGAGAGATGTAAACATATCATTATTGAAAGAAGTTAGAATGCCATGATTCCAACTTACTAATGTCTATTAAAGGGTAATTATTGAAATCAAATGCTCATAAGAGAGATTTCAAGTAGAAGCTAAGGAATTCGATGGCACTTGAAATTTAAACCTAAGCAAGCCTTTAACCATAAAGAGATGAGCTAGCATTAACAATTACAAGTAATTGGATCACTTCTATCGGTTGTAATGACAAAAATACCAAGCTATTTTACAAAACCACTTTAGTGAATGATGGAAGGATCAAGAAGAGATAAAAAGGTGTTTTCAAAAGGTAGTCCTTGCAATTATGAGGAAGTATTGGAAATTTTGGATTGAGTGATTATGAACGAGATAAATAGGATTCTTATTGGCCTTATTGATGAAGTTAAGAGGGTCGTATTTCAACTAGGTTTTTGGTCTAGATGTCTTAAATAGAAATTGGAATGTCTTGGGAGATTTGATCTTTTAGCCGAGTCAATCAAGCATTTATTTGAAGAGATTATGATTTATTGGATCTTATTTTAATTCGAAAAATCAAGTGCCATGAATCTGCAATTCAATTTTACTTTATTATGTTTAGTAAATTCTTATGTAAGTTTATTTTTAAGGTCATAGCTAAAAGGCTTCAAAACTTGCTTAAAAACCATCACCTTTTAAAACAAAAATGTTTTTCTTCCAGCTTGACTTATTTGAGATATGATCCTTAAAATTAAATAAAGTTGAAAATCATTTAAGTTTGCAATTAAGTTAGACATTGCAAAAGCATATAATAAAGTAGACTGTCTTTCTTGAATGCTTTAATGAAATTAGTCCAATTGCATTTAGAGTTGTATATCTTTCATTTCTACATTCTTATAAGACAAGAGCAACCTATTTCTTTTTATTTATTTGTCTTGGTAAATATATATTGTTTAAGAGTGCAATTGGGTCGAGTTTTAGATGGATCATATGAACCTGAAACCCAACCTGCTACCCTATTGCATATACTAAACTCAATCCTATACTACAAGAAAACTGGCCCTTAGAGAAAGAAAACTTGCGATAGAAAATAGGTGAAACAAGTTATATTTCTACAAATACAATCAATGATAATGATTTTTGAAACGGAAATTTATGTTTGGAGACAAAATTTTCATCTCTAAAGCTCAGTTTCCTTGTATTGCTATAACCCTATAGGATTTTCATACCATGTCTAAACCTGTCCTATAGGGTTTTCTATGTAACTTGGAACTCGCCTGATTACCTGTCCTATAGGATTGGCTATATAATCCAATTACCTGCGTAATTTTTTTTTTCCTTTTTTTTAATGCTCACTTTTCAACTTCCTAAGAACATAGCAATTCTTCTTTTCTCTTTGCCAACATGTTTTCAAATTTAGTAATAAATTCAAGAGACTTAATAGGATTGGCTATGTAATCCAATTATCTGCCTAATGATTTTTTTCCTTTTTTTTAATGCTCACTTTTCAACTTCCTAAGAACATAGCAATTCTTCTTTTCTCTTTGCCAACATGTTTTCAAATTTTACTAATAAATTCAAGAGACTTAAAAAATGAAACATCATTTTAAGAACATAGCAATTCATAAGCAAACACATAACAATTATCCTTTTTCTCTTTGTCCTGTTTTCAAATTATAATAATGAATTCAAGATACTTGGACAATGAAACAATATCTCAACAACATGACAATTCTTAAGTAAACACATAGTTAAATATATTGTTGGGGATAAAATATAAATATATAATTTCCATAACAAACATGAGTACTTTTATCGAGTTGGGTATTTGGGTCGAGTTTCGTTTTTTTATTATATATTAAAACACAAATCTAAAACCTTGTATGATTGAACCTTGTAAGGTTTTTACCAAATTGGTCAGGTCAGAAACCCTATAACGATCAATTCGGGTTGCATCCCTAATGTTATTCATATGGATAAAAAAATGATATCAAGATTAATAGAATTAGTTATGAACTAACCCACTTGTCTTTTTTAGATGATTCTCTAGTAGACATGGAGGCTAATGAATCTAATTTTCTAAGATCAAGTTAATCTTGAAAAGAAAAAGTATAGTTTGAATTATAAATAAGTCATCCAAAAGTTGTCAATATCTTTTAGCCACAACGCATGAGAAGAGTTAAAAAGAGATGTTGTAGGATTTGTGATAAATTACAAGCTAAAAAAGTCTTTAAGACTATATAGAGAGTGTAGTTGGTCAAAGTTTGAAGCTTTAGGAATTGCAAAAGAGTGAATCAAGGCTATGTTTTACGGGTAGAAGACTATATTCTTATGTTCTGATGGTGGGGGAGTATTGATAAAAGTAGCTCATTTTGCTATCCAACATGATGTTAAGAAATCACTTAAAAAAGATGGTAAGATATTTCTATGTCAAAGAGCAAATGTGATTTACGTTTCAAGGATTTAAAACTTTTCAATGACTTCATGCTTAGATAGATGGCTTGAAGAATAGCAATAAATCTAACTACCTTATAAATCTATCTATCTATCTATCTTGTGATGTAATCGAGGGAGGTTCATAAAATTTAAATCCATTCAAATACCATGTTGGGTCTTTCGAAACCTCTCCCAAATCCTATTGGGTTTTCTCTTGAAACCTAAAGCCTACCCATTAAGACTAATAGGGTACCTAAAACTCACTCCACAAACCCAATTCAAAATCAATTAGATTATGAAAATTTGACCCAAAAAAAAAAAAAAACAGGTGGCATTGTCCTATGCAATGCCTCAAAGAAAAATTGCATAGTTCATCTAACCTATTGCTTAATTAGTCTTCCCATTTGGAACCATAAATGGAATATACATAAGCAATTTTCACAAATTTGGCAATGAGATGATGCAAAATCCATTCTAAGTCCTTGAATGCTAATCAATTAAGTCTTGTAAAGCATATTTATTCTCAAGATTATGTTATGACAAAACCAAAATCCATTTTGCACGTTCAGTTAATATATCAAGATTTTGCAAAAAAATAAGTGCAACTTCAATTCAATTTTATATCAGTCATGTATAAGCGATCTTGATAACAAAAACTATTGGATTTCTTTCATTGTCCACACCTTTACAAACTAAATAACAAGGACCACTAAATTTATTATATATCAAGAGTTACCACTATTAGTAATACCTAACTAATCAATGATCATGCAAGAAACTAACTCAATTCGAAAAATGAAGAAATATAAAAGCTAACCTTATCTGATGTGTGCTTGGACCGTATTTGTAATTTCTCAAACTCTAAGAATCGATATGTGGACCTTGACCCGATGAAATATCCAGAATAGAATCAAAGGTATAATTGAATGTGATTTGAGATATGAGAAATCCACGACTGTTGGTATGAATCGATGGAAAAACCTTGACCCATTGGTTAAGTAATCCTAAGAACCTTGATATAGAGATCTCGATCCTATAGGAAATACCGACCAATAACCTTGGTATAACGAAGAGCACAACAAGAATATCACTTTCTTGAAGAATTCACAAGCTCTCGAAAAAACTCAAAGAGAAGAATTTATCTCAAAGGATTTTAATAATCTAAGTAATCTGTTTTTGAAACAAATACAAAGGCCTATGTATAATAACGAAATGGAAACCTAAAAGACATAAAATAAAATAAGTCTGTTGACCAAAAAAAGCTAGTAGTCTAAATAATTATGCTAGCGGTCTTTTAATACATAAGTGAGCGGCCTTAAAAACTACGAATCTATACAAGGCTATGTGCTTACTATAGGCCGGTGGCGTTGGAATCTAAAGCTGCCAGCTTTAGGTCAACTTTCAATCCTGCTATTTCTCATTGCCATCTGATATAATAAAGTTGCTCAGATCTTCACAATCTCACCCCACAATATTGAATAACTTTATTTTTCCTTCCGTAGTATATTTAATCTACTTTGCTCGATCCTCCATGAAGTTCTTGTAGTAATCATTAAATTCATTCTGAAGTTTCTTGGCTCAACTTCGTAATCATGCCTTCAGGTACTTGAACTTTTTGTGGCGAGCTTGGTGCAATCGTATCTTCATCATTCCTTCTCTCCTCAAAGGGATTCGCCATCGAATCAGCTTCACCTACATCAAAAGGACTTAAGTAAGAAACATTAAATGTAGTACTCACATTGTACCCACCTGGTAAATCTAATTTATATGGGTTGTCGTTTATCACCTCGACCACTTGAAATGGTCCATCTCCTTGAGGCTCTAGCTTTGACTTCCTTTGAGATGGGAATCTTTCATTCCTTAAGTGTACTACACCCAATCACCAGGTTCAAAAGTGATTTTCTTTTGTCTTTTGTTTGCTTATTAAGCATATTGCTCGTTCCTCCTTTCAATTCATTGTCTTACCTACTCAAGTAATTTCTTTACCGCTTCTACCTTTTTTACCAATCCAACTAGTTCTTTCAATAATTGGCAAAGGAAACAAATCTAAAGGCATTAGTGGATTAAAACCAAAAATAACCTCAAATGGTGAAAAACTTATAGTAGAGTGAACAGTGTGATTACATGCAAACTCAATGAATGGTAGACATTCCTCCCAAGGCTTCGAATTCTTTTGAATTACAACTCACAACAAGATTGTCATTGTCCTATTTACCACCTCAGTTTTTGCATTGGTTTGTGGATGACAGATGGTAGAGAATAGCAATTTAGTGCCCAGTTTGCTCCATGAAACTCACCAAAAATGTCTCAAAAATTTGACATACCTATCACTAACAATGCTTTTAGGAACGCCATGTAACCTAATAATCTCCTTAGAGAGCAAGTAAGCAAATGAGTTGCGTTGTCGGTTTTATAACAAGCAATGAAGTGTGCTATTTTTTAAAATTGATCAACAACTACAAATATGGAATCAGATCTCCTCTTAGATATAGGTAAACCTATAAAAAAAATCTATAGAATTATCATTCCAAGATTTAATAGGGATAGGTAAATGGGGATACAAATCATAAGGCATCACCTTAGATTTAGCTTTCTTGCAAGACACACAACGATTGAATATTCTCTCTACATCCCTTCTCGTGTGAGGCTAATAAAAATGTTCAGTCAATATATATAGGGTTTTTGTCATACTAAAATGCCCCATCAAACCTCCATTGTGAGATTCTTTGACAAGTAACTCCTTCATAGAACATTGAGGTACACATAATCTCTCCTCTCTAAATAAAAAGTTCTTATGCCTATAAAATTTGTTAAAAGATCCTTCCTCACACGTAACATAAATAGCAGAAAAATCATGATCACCCGAATATAACTCGCTGATATGTTTAAAACCTAACAATTTTGCATTGAGAGTTGAGAGAAGAACATACCTACGCGATGAGGCATCAGGAACCACATTTTCTTTACCTTGCTTGTAGCAAATAACATAGGGAAAAGTCGCAATGAACTCCATCCAGCGGGCATGTCTTCTATTTAGTTTTCCTTACCATTTCAAATGCTTTAGTGATTCATGATCAGTGTGGATCACAAACTCCTTTAGCCACAAATAATGTTGCTAAGTCTCCAAAGCCCTCACTAATGTATAAAGCTCCTTATCATAAGTAGGGTAGCTCAAAGGTGCTCCATTAAATTGTTCATTGAAGTAGGCTATTAGCTTGCTTTCCTACATTAACACAGCTCTAATGCTAATGCCAGATGCATCACATTCAATCTCAAAGGTCCTCGAAAAATCAAGCAAAGACAACAAAGGCACAAACATAATATATCTTTAAGTAAATTAAAAGCTTTCTCCTATGCCTCTCCCCACTTAAAGCCAATGGATTTCTTTACAACTTTAGTAAATGGCGCTGCTAGTGTACTAAAGTCTTTCATAAAGCGTCTATAAAAACTAGCAAGAACATTAAAACTTCTTACCTCAGTGATGCTAGTAGGTGTAGGCCAATCTTTAATTGCCTTAATCTTTTCTTCATCTACTTCTATGCCCCTAGCACTAACAATATAGCCTAAAAAGACTATTTTCTCCAGACAAAAAGAACACTTCTTTAGATTAACATATAAATGCTCTTTTTTCAGTATAGTTAGTACACTCTCCAGATGATTCATATGTTCCTTTAAATTCTTACTGTAAATCAAAATGTCATCAAAGTACATAACAATATATTTTTTTTTTTTAAAATGGATACATGACATGGTTCATCAACTTCATGAATGTACTAGGTGCATTACTTAGTCCAAAGGACATAACTAACCACTCATAAAGCCCTAATTTAGTTTTAAAAGAAGTTTTCCAATCATCCCCTTCTTTCATTCCAATCTGATTATAACCACTTTTAAGATCAATTTTTAAAAACAGACAAGAACCATGCAGCTCATCAAGCATATCATCTATCCTAGGAATATGATGACGATAC
Source organism: Combretum micranthum (assembly GCA_024138025.1). NCBI lineage: Eukaryota > Viridiplantae > Streptophyta > Magnoliopsida > Myrtales > Combretaceae > Combretum > Combretum micranthum. The sequence continues at coordinate 96,567 of JAMXBD010000290.1, forward strand.
TTTACTATAATTTTGTTGATGGCTCTATGATCTACACACATTCTCCAGGTTTCATCTTTCTTAGGCACAAGTAAGACTGGCATAGCACATGACTCATGCTCTCACGAACAAATCCCTTTGCTAGTAATTCCTTTAGTTGCCTTTGTTTCTCCTTAGTCTCTTCAAGTTTGGTCCTATAGGCAAGTCAATTTGGGATAGAAGCTCTAGATATGAAGTCAATTTGATGCTCTATGCCTCTAATTGATAGCAACCCTCCAAGAATCTCTTTAGGAAACAAGTCTTCATATTCCTGTAAAAGAGATACAATAGAGTTAGGAAGAGAAGAGTTAAGATCATTAGTAGAAAATCATTATCTGCTTGTACATAAGTACAATCAAGGCTTTTTCTCACTTACATCACTCTTAATCTCACTCTTAGCGGCAAAACAATTCAATTTTTTTTCTTCTCACTCTCTTTTTTTCTCACCAGCCACTTTGTTTCTTCTCTCTATCACTTTTGTATCATCCTCACTAGCTCTCTTGTTTTCTCTCTTTTTCTCACTGGTTCTCAACATCCCATCTTCCTATTTTAACTTCTTTTTATCCTCTTATACTTGTTGTGGTGTTAGAGGCTTGAAATGGAATGTCTTATCATCCTTTGCACAATAAATCAATTTGAACGCCCCTCATGAATAGCATCTCTATTGAACTGCCATAGTTTGCCAAACAAAATATGATATGCATTCATGGGTATCACATCATATATTACCTTATCCTTGTAGTTTCCCAACGTATATAATAACTTCACTTGCTTATTCAACTTCATCTCACTACATTGGCAAAATTGCCCCTATCAATAATCAAAATGCAAACCTTTTCTTTCACTACAACTCGAGTGTAGAAAATATTCTCCCTCTACTACTCAAGTTCGCCCTCATCCACCTATTGCATACTCAAGATATGTCTAATGACCAATGATAAATTTAAAGTATCCATCTCCTTATTATCAGTAACATCCTCCAACTCAGGAATATCGCCATCATCTCCTTCACTCTCGCTAGCCGGCTTATATACATCATTACCCAAAGCAATCATAGCTTTCTTGTTAGGGCAATGAGAATCTATGTGTCCAACTCTATTACAACATAATCCACTCAAACAAGATTGGGATTCAAGCTTACCTTTGGTTTTATTGAGAGTCTCCTCCTTAGGCATAGCTTGAGTTGATTTTCCTTTCTTGTTCTCCCTATCCTTCTTCTTTAAATTTTTCTTCTACAAAGTAGAAGAAGTACCTCTATAACTATATATTTTTTTCTTTCCTCTTGAGTTGGCACTCGAATTCTTCCAACTTCATATAATGTTGTAGTTTTACCTTGTTTGCAATGCTTCTATTCAGCCCATTCAAAATCTGGCCATAGTTGCTTCATCATCCTCCTTTATATCAATCTTCATCATGAGTGTTTCCATTTCCATATAATATTCTTCTACGCTCCTACTTCCATGAATGAGTTCTTGTAACTAACGGCATAATCCCATATAGAAATGTGATGGAACAAACTTTTTTCTCATGATCTGCTTTAGCTCTTACGATGTACTAATTGGCTCATTTAAATTTCTTCTTCTATTAAAGGTAAGTTGATTTCACCAAATGCTAGCATATCCACTGAATTCCAAAACAGCCAATTTGACATTTTTCTCCTTTGAATAATTGTGACAGGCAAAGATCAACTCAATTTGCGCCCCCACCACAGATAAGCATCTGGGTCATTATGGCCTTGAAAAGGTGGAATCTTGAATTTTATAGAATTCAAGTTAGTATCGATTTTCTCACCTTGTCGACCAGTGCTCTCTAGCGAACTACTCTTACCTTTGGCTCTGGTAGGCATCATGTAATCATGTTCATCGATCATTCAAGACAATCCATTCGCACCGTCAATCCCTACAACATCTCAAACATTCGAGTCATATCACTAGTCTCTTCCCCTTTCTTCTTTGAGGTGCTAGACATCCTGTGATGTTAGGAGATAACCAAACAAATAATAATAAAAAGGAAAAGAAACCTCACTACACTCTCTCACATGTATCACTGGCAAAAAATGACACTCAACCTTCATGTGTCATTTAAACTCAATAATATACTTACCTCCTCATCTCTCGATCCTTCATCTTATGGTTCTTTATCAAACTTGCGACCTCAATTCTCAAATTTTCTTTCTAGTATTGTTCCTTGCAATACTTCAATTCTTGATAAGTATATAATAGGATCGAAATACTCTCAGAAACATAAAACAGAGATGGATCATAAATCCACTTATAGGTTCCTTTCGCATAAATCAATTCCTTCAATTTTTTTTTTACAAAACAATTCCTACAAATTTTTCTCTTTATATATATATATTCCTTTTCTTTCTCTTTTCTTTTTTTATATATTTTTGTTTTTTCTCTTCTGTTTTTTTTTTAAAGAAGAACTCTAAGAACAAACAGATTGATCAAACAACTTAATAAAACAAAAAAAAAATCAAATCAAATAGATATGAAAGACATGAGTTAGGGTTTTGGGTTATGCCCTCAAATCTAACTAGATTGGTGATTCCTAGAAAGCCTTGCTCCAATACCAATCTAATACGTGCTTGGCACAGATTTGCAATTTTTCAAACTCTAAGAATCGATATGCGAACCTTGACCTGATGAAATATCTAGAATAGAATCAGTGGTATAATTGAACGTGATCCTAAATCTGAGAGCTTCACAAACTTTGGTATAAATTGATGGAAAAACCTCGACCTGTTGATTAAGTAATTCTAAGAACCTTGATATAGAGATCTCAACCCTGTAGGAAATATAGACCAAGAACCTTGGTATAACAAAGAACACAACAAGAATATCAAATTCTTGAAGAATTCACAAGCTCTCGAAAGAACTAAAAGAGAAGGATTTCTGTCAAAGGATTTCAATAATAAAAGTAATTTTTTTTTGAAACAAATACAAAGGCCTATGTATAATAACAAAATGGAAATCTAAAAGACATAAAATAAAACAAGTCTATCGGCCAAACAAAGCTGATGGCCTAAATAACTATGCCACAGCCTTTGATACAAAAGTAGGTAGCCTTTAAAAACACGAATCTATATAAGGTTGTATGCCCACTGTAGGCTAGCGACTTTGAGGAATGAAGGCTAGTGGCATTATAGGAAGGTCGACGATGTTGGAATCTAAATTTGCCGGCTTCAGGTCGACTTTCAATCCCATTATTTCCCATTGCTATCCGATATAATAAAGTTGCTTGGATCTTCACATCTCATCCTATAATGTTGAATAACTTTATTTCTCCTTCCTTAGTCAATTCAATGTGCTTCGCTAGATCCTCCATGGAGTTCTTACCATTACCATTGAATTCATTTTGAAGTTTCTTAGCTCAGCTTCATGTGATCATGCCTCTAGATACTTGAAATTGTTATGGTGAGCTTGGTGCAATCGTATCTTCATCATAATTCCAAAGTAAATTCCTTCTATTAACTATCTAAATTTTTCTTATTTTTACAATTAACAACCTAATCTGAGTATTGTGAATGAGTATAAGAAGTACGTATGTAATAAATTGATACTTTTAAACTTCAAATAGTTCATTGTACAAGTTAGCAAATGTCATGTACCAAATGTGATATTTTCCCTTTAAATTTTAGATGAGGTAGTTATCACAATTGGTACCTAAACTAAAATACCCCGAATTTGACCAACCTAAATTAATAATGTGGTAATTAAATGCTATAAAAATATGGATGGTTTTAAATCTTATTTTAAATTTAACTTAGTAATTGAATTTAAATAGTTTAGTTAATTGATTTTCATAAACCACAGAATATAATTAGATAATTATTTAATAAATGGACTTAATTGAAATAAAAAATTCCAATACCACAAATACTCTTTTCAAATTATCAAATTACTTCACTTTTCCATCTCCAACATACTAAGCTATTCAATTTCTTTCAATTATCGACTTGAAATCAATTTCTCACGTTGAATTATCTAAATTCCTAATTCACTAAAATAAAACCTTAATTTAAATTCAGATTAGACTCAAGTCAATAACTCACTAACTATATACCTAAGGGTATAAAAATCAAGTGTAGTATAACCCGAATAATTTTGAGGGTCTATTAGATAGTAAACGATGGTTTAAAGATGAATTGCTAAGGTTGAAAAATACGCGATAGAAATATAAACTGATCAATATCTACCAAACTAGAACTCGAAAAAAAATTCTAAATACGTAATCATGAAATTTAGAATTTTCTTACTCTTTTGAGCGCAATACCTTAATTTGACCTACCGAAACTAGAAACCTTAATCGCGTAAGTGAGAAATTTTATAATTTAGCATAATTAAAAATTATAAGGGAATTTAATTGAAAATAGATATTCTAATGTCATAAATGCCCAATTTAACCTATTAAGCAACATCAATTAGCTATTTCAACAAATTCAAATTAATCAAAACTTTCCAATTATCAAATGAACTTTATCTATCAAGTTTAATCATTTAAAACCCTAAATATCCAATTTAGACATTTTAGCCTAAATTCTAACTCCTTAAATCCTAAAAACTTATAACTAAACAATTGTTTTCAAATACTAATTCCTAAGCCCTAAAACCCTAAATTCAACTAAAATATTAATTTTCTTTTTAATTAGATTTCCTAGAATTAATTTCTAATGCCAATTAGTTAATTTTATTTCTTACTTCTTAATTTCCAATTCTAAATGCCTAAAGCCCATAACCTAAAACCCTAATTCATCATCTGAAATCCTAAGCCCAATAACATAAAAAGCAAGTCCATTAACATTTCATTCAAGCCCATGAGAATCAAGCCAATAAAGCCCATTAGACCATGTTCTTGTCATGCACCCTCAATCTCAATGTCTAGAAAAATCTAACCCTTTGAAAAGACCAAAATAACCTTAGCCACTGCAAGAAGGTTTCTTCATCTATGAAAAGATCAAATTGCCCCTTAAATATCTACAATGTGAACACAAGAAAATATCAAGTATGTGAAAAGACCAAATTAACCTTAACCAACTCTAGAAGATTTCTACATCTAGGAAAAAGACGAAAATGCCCCCAATTAATTAAACAAAATGACCAAAAAGCCCCTAACCCTAATGGAAATTACAAACCATCAAACAATACAAATATAGGGTTTAGAAAACCTTAATTTTCACTTCATTTGTAGCCATTCCTTCCCTAATTCACTCTAAAAAATTCTTTAAAAAACACTCCAAAAATATACAACAAAGTCCTCTCCAACATCAACACACACAAGATAAAAGTATTAGCAAAAGTTATACCCTTTTTGCCCCATTAATCTAGCTTATATTCCAAACAATTTCTTAGGTGAAATTTAAGACTAGAAACAAGGTTGAAGTTAGGAAAAAATAAGCTTAAAGAAGCTTCATCAATCCTTGAGAGGTAGAAGTAGTAGTAGAAGCAAGTATTTGATTGGTTTTGCTAATTCAAGTAAGTGATTGTAATTAATATGTTTGATTATGTTAATGATATATATTTTCATGTAAATTACTAAAAACAAACTTAGATTTAATTATTGATCAATATATGTATGAATATGCATGAAAACCTAAATGAGCATAAATATATATATGTTGTTGATTTAGTGAAATTGTTGCAAGTTTATATATATATATATATATATAACACATAACACACACACACACAAAAAAATTGTGTATATATATGTATGAATATATTAGATTGATATGTTTTGTTGAGATGAAATTTTCAAAGAAAATGATGAGGTATATGTATGTATGTGTGTTTTGATATAGGTTGGAAATTGGATAAATTTATGTTGATAAGGATGATTGAGCAATAATTTGTGATTTAAATTTTAAAATATAAATCTAAGCATATAATAAATAATAAAACATATAACAAACATGTTTTGGGTGAATTCAATATGCTTAAAGGTCAATTTATATGCATATATATTAAATATGGATAGCTTAAGTTATAATATTTAGATAAAATATTAAATGAATTTATTTTTGAATGAAATTTATAAAAATGATAGTTCAACATTTCTATATATAAATTTTAATTTTTCATGATTTTTGAAAAACATTTACTATTTAAAAAAAATTAAATTACAAAATAGCAAAACAGGGCAAAATAGTATTTCGACCAGCAATGGTGGCGTGAATTCATATGGCCGAACCGGTGACTTTTTCTTCTTCTTTTTTGCTGAAATTACAACGGTTTGAAAGCTTAAGATGTCTAATTTAATTTTATGTAAAGAACCAGACAAGAACCGGTCGACTTAATGGTCAAATCCGATCGAACGGATCTATCATCATTGCCTATGCCTTATTCTGGACAGTTTTGTGTTAATCAAATTAAAACCCTAATTAATAATTATTTTAGGCCAAATAAACTTATAAACATGTAAATATATGTGTTATAAAGTTTACATAAAAATTTGAGCTCAAGAACCCGAGTTTAAGGTAGTGAACCAATTTATTAAATTTAGGGTGCATACTAGTTTTTTATAGGAAATGAAACATTGGAATTTAAGGTAAATTATTTCTAATCAAATAAATATAGATAATGTGTTCAAATATTAAAATAGTAATTTTAAGATAGACAATTAATGATTTTGATTATAGGAATTTATTTAGTAAAATAGAAATAAATGTGGTATTTTAACATAATATAAACATAATAGGGAACTAGTTTAAATTCCAAAACATATTTAGATAAAATATATTATAAATGATATAAATAAAATAATTATATTTTAAATGATTTATTTTACTAGATAAAAGTTTATTAAATTTAACATAGGACATGTTGTTGAAAATTACCATTTTAAGGACCTAATTACTATAAAATGGGTTTAGTAGACCAAGTTGGATATAAAATAAACTTGATTGATTAATTCTATTCAACTTGGATAAATTAAGCTAATATAGATTTATTAACCAATATTGGCTTTGTAAACTCTTCCAAGACCAGCTACTGACCTAAATAGTAAACTCTTATATGATCAAATTAACTGATAATTAACTTAGAGATAATTGTAATATGATAGACCATTATGTTTTATTACAATTTGATTGTACTTTTAGCCTTAAATATGGTCTTTCCTATTTTAGTGATATATCAGTATTTGTATCATTTTAGAACATCATTATTGTAATTTTTTTAATTTCTTATTTTTAGCCAAGAAAAGAGAGAATCAGACCTGATATATCTCACTTGAAATAATAGGGGTGATGTCACTAAGCTATAAGGCTATTGATAATTTCTTGTTTTATTTTAATTTTTGGTTATATTTAGTTTTGAATCCATGTCTATGTCAATGCACTACTTCATTTCTTATGTTAAAATATATAAATTTTACTATCACAATTATTACTAGATCTCTCAATTGCTATTAATATATAATTTAAGGTAAATATCAAATTTGGTACTTAAACTTTACATAATTTTAATTTGGCACATAAACTTTAAAATGGTTAATTTAATATTTAATCAAATTTTTTATGGTTATTTTTACTAAATCCATAATACTATTTATTTCATTTGTTAACTTTGAAGAGGCAACATATATGATTGAATTTTTATTATTTCTCTTAACATCACTCACACTAATAGGTTGTTTTTTTTCATGTCTGAAAAAAAAAAGAGCAAATGGCATTAGTAGGGTTGTAAAACCACTTACGAAAAGTTTGGTTGGGTATACTTTGAATCCACCTATCAAATTGAATTTTTATGCAAAGTTCGGATACCAAGTTTTAGAGGTGAGTAGGTATCTCTATCATATTGGGTACTCAAGTGAACCCTACTCGATCAGATAGTTTCCAATTGGGTATTAAGAGTTGGTGCATAGGTTCCAGATACAAAATTTTCGAAACCTACCTTACGGGTATAGGCTTTCCATACATTGTACCAACCCTAGAACTCATACTCTACTAAATATAAGGTACAAAAACTTTTAGCCACCCTATAAAAGTTGGATAAAATAATATTAAGTTATTAACAATAAAATCGTATTATTTATTTTTACTTTTTTTTATTAATATAAATATTATTTAATGTAATGATGCTTCTTCATTATCTTAACTGTTTATTTTTTACTTTTACTACATTCCTTCAATTGTCCTTAATGAAATAACCTAAAAAATACTTTATGTGTTATTCAATGATAATTAAACTAAAGCACAAATCTTTTAATGAAAGTTTGGTAAATATATTTATTCGTTTACCATTTTTTTTAATTTTTCCTTTTGTTTTTCCTTCAATTAGGGAAAGTTATAAAGTTATAAGTTTTAACCTTCACATATAAATAAATTTCCTATATTACAGAACCTGTCATAGCAATAATTACCTTTTAAGTTACTATCATTAGCTATTTATTGTAAATATATGAAAATAAGGTAATTTTACATACTACATAAAATTATATTTACTGCTATAAACTTCAGACTTAAGAAAGGAACAAAAGTTTCATTAAAAAAAAAAAAATCACAGGTTCCATAGGGTACCTTATACCCTATAAAACCTATAAGATACGAGATATAGGGTGCATACAAGATGCTACCACATAGGTTTTGGATAGAAGAATTAATAATTGTATCTTACAAGGTAGGATACGAGTAAGACTTCATATGCTACCTATCCTATACTGGCTCACTCCTACCAAATTTGACTTTTTTTATAATTTATAATTGTTTTGAATTTTTAAGGAGAGTGTCACTCAAGTTCTCAAAACTATTCAAATTAAGATTAAGTCTCATTATTAGTGTTAAAAGAAAAAGAGTTAATAACATAAATGATACATTAACTTTAGTAAAATATACAATTAGGTACATAAATTATGCAATTGATAAATTTATTATCTAAACTTTAAAATTGATCAATTTAATACATAAAAGAACTTTTCATGCACGTCAACAATATTTCTATTAAGTTCTTTTGGGTACTAAATTGATCAATTTCAAAATTGAAGTACAAAATTGATAAATTTTAAAAATTAAATACTTAACTGTATATTTTCTTAAAATTTAGATACTATTCATGATATTAACCTAAAAATAGGTTATGGCCAATGAAACAAAAGTCTAAAGAATAGTTTTTGATAATTTATCATCAATGAAACAAAAGTTGAATGGGGGCTCGCAATATCTCAAGGGAAAGGGCAACTGAGGACAAGTCCACTAATTATACTTGTTTAGGCTCTGGCCACATGCCAACTTCTAATAATATAGGGCTTAAGTGCTCTACTTTTAAAAATGCACTCACATTACTTAAGTTTAATCAAAGATGGATTAAACATGTTAACTTATCAAATCAAATACGTTGGTGCTAAAGCAAAGTTTTATAATTTGCTTGAACTTGATTCCAATTCAATTATAATCAAGTCAAAATCAAATTAAAATAAATATTAAGTTGAATTTGAATAATTTACATGCTACACATAATTAATTTTATTCCATATCCCATTTACACAGGTGCGCATGCAAAAGGATAGAATCAGGTTTTTGATTATGTTAATTTAACACGGGAAAATATAATTAGGCTGGTAAGCACATGCGTGGGGTTCGATTACTAAAACTTGTTAGGTAATAAGCACGAGAATGTTGAGCAATAATCCATGGAACCATCTCATAACGTCAACCAGTTATTGAGTATAACAAATATATTGAAACATGTTTTAATGGGTTCTTGATATGTTATAAGATGCCCTAGTTAACAAAGTACACGTATATACCGATTTATTCCATATATATATAGATATATGTATATATTATATCCCATTTAATCACACATTGATATATACTATAAAAAGAAAAGGAAATAGAATGTACATTGAATATAGGCTAGGGCTCTTCATTGAATCAAATCAAATCAAACCAAACTGAACCGTAGAATGCGGTTTTTTTATATTTCAGTTCAGTTTGTGATTCAGTTCAGGAAGAACCTAAACGGTTATTATTCGGTTCAAGGGATCGAACCAAACCAAACCAAACCGTTTGAACCCAAACCAAAACTTCACATTGAAAGAAACAAAAAAAATAAATAAGAGCTATTTTATTTATTTATAACTCTTGAGCATTACATATTAAGACTTGTATTACTCTAAGATTAATTCAACAGAATGCAAAATTTTTATCATGGAATACATTTACAAGAGCAGGTTTTATACTAGGTTGCAACATCTACAACCAACAACACTTAGAAAACTTAGAAATTTAAACTAATTTTTACAATAAAAATTTAAATATGTCATAAAAGAAAAATTTATAAGTAATGTGGAATTAATGCAAGAGCATAACTTTCTTAATTATAATTATATATTTATTAAAAATATATGTTATTTTAAATTCGAATTGAAAAATATTTTTAAAATGGGATAATATATGAATTTGGAAATTTTAAATATATGACCAAATATAATGATAAGTAACTTTAATTATTGTGCAACATTTCTTAATCTAAACTTTTTTTTTTCTTACGAACTCAAATGACTATTAATATTATTTATTAGAGCTAATCTTTTAAAGATAATTCGAATCGAATCGAACCGAACCGAACCAAACCAAATCACATGTGAAGCGATTCGGTTGATTAACGATTTGAACTAAAACATTTTGAATGTAGTTTAGTTTGATTTAACCCTTGAACTGAACCAAATCGAACCATGAACACCCCTAATATATTCTATATATGATGATATATGATCTATAAGAAAATAAATAAAATATAATATCGAGATAAATAATCTTAACCCTTTAATGGTAAAGTTATCATTATGGTCAAGAAAAATCTCATGGAAATTGCTTTTTCTCTTTTTTTTTTTTTTTCCGGCACTAATATCAGTGAAAATGATATCTACCAAACAAGAATATCCAAACCATTTAATTTGTTAATTAATACGGTTAATGTCATGAATAATACTAGAATTTTAACAAAATAAGCAATCAAGTACTTGAATTTTGAAACTGATTAATTTAGTACCTGAACTTTGAAATTGATTAATTTAATACCTAAAAGAACTTTTTTATGTAAGCTAATAGTACCTATGTCATTTTTTGAGTGCTACTTTTAGCAACTTTTGAGCTTGCATATATGTGTATGCCCTATGGCAAAAAATGGTCAATTTTTTCATCAATAATATAATTTTCAACCTTATTATTTTGCTTTTTATTGCTTCTTATATCTTTTTTATATTCTCATTTGATATTCTAGTCTTTTCATAACTACATAATCTTATGCATACATCATCATAATGATATTGTCTCAACAAAAATAAAGAGGAATTTTCTTTAATAAAGGAAAATGAAACCAAACTCTTTTATTATATAACTTTGTCACTAAATAAAGTTTTTGTCATAAAAAATATAGGAAATTTATTTTAATAACTTCTTTTCAAACTCATCATAAATTTTCTTATATGTCAATAAGGATAATTTTATTAAAGAAATTAACTAAGGAAATAAACACTCTCTTTTTATGATAAGTAACATGAAGTTTATTAATACTTCTTTATTAAAACTTAGTGTTAATAATTCTTTGATATGCAAATTTTTCATAAAAGCTTAATTATAGGATTTTTACTAACTCCATAATAAAACCCAAGAACTATACTAGTTTTTAAAGTTTAGATAAAAATCAACTCACTAGTATTGTAAATCCACTTAGAGAAATAAAATCTTGCTTAACAACCTAAGAAAGTAAGTTTCTAAATGATAAACTCGCTTTCAAAGAAATAGCAGAATATAAAAATGACAAATTCAAAAACAATAGATATTATCAACAACTTAAGAAATTGGTAGAGAACTTAAAGGACTAAGTTTTTAGACATAAAAATTTATTTTTAAAGAAGTTAGGAAATAAAATATAAGAGAAAAACACTTATTTATAATTTTCAATCAAAACCCTTTAAAAGAAAAAATATACGTAATATAACTCAAATCATTAGAGACTATCAACAACTTAAGAAAAATTTTGGGGACTTTGTTTTATCACTAGAGGTAAAATTTATAGATATCCTAAAAGACCAAGTTAAGAAAAATTAAATTATCTTATGAAAATTAGAAAATAAAATTTATAAGAAAATACTCATTTATAATAACACAAGAATTTAGTGTTTTTTCAAACTACCTAAAGAAGAAATTGTTAAAATTCAAGTTTTTAACACCATAAGATAAATTGTTTAATGAAAAATAATCATTGAGACAACAACATTAAAATTTTGCATACATTATGATTTTATATATATTTATTCAAAGGATTTTTCAATCATATAAATATTTATATTTTTGCTAAAGGATTTTTGGATAAAGAGAAGTTTGGAAAATTGTGTTTCAAGGGCTAGGATTTTTATGGTGAATCTGTACCAATCTATTTCATGACCCAAAATTTTTTTTATGACAAAAATAACATTAGAAATAGATAGATCTTTTCGAGTAGGTAGAAAATGACATATAATATGTAAAACTCCGAGTTAAAATGAGCAAGTTATGACCATTTTAACTTGGAATTTCCTTCTATCCGAATGTTAATGCAAATACTAGAATAGAATTAAAAAGTTCAAGTAGAACTTCCTCGAAATACTCATTCCATGTATTTCTTTTGTTTAAGTGACAAAGCTTTAAAGGATTCGTATTTAGATGATTACTACGAGTAAAGAATTTTGGCAAGGATAGCCGAGTGAGTTTATCTCCTACTTTTACATAGTTATTTATGCTTGTAGCTAAAGGCACTAGAAGTAAGAAAAAGATGAAAATGGAATATGCATGATAATATTGGTTGAAAGCATACCAAAACATGAATTGTTATTAATTAAATTGTGTTTTATTATCATAATAGAGTGTCTGCAAATTCTATGATCGCCTTTAAATTACCTTAATCACATATTAAGAGTTATATTACTTCATTTATGCATATCACGTAGTGAGTCATATTGCATTAGTTACTATACTCGATGGGATAAAGGTATAGTAATGGGGTTCACGGGAACCAGCAAGTCTGTAAGGATGGGTGAATAGAAGCCCGGAAGAACTATTTCAGGATGGAGCAAGTGGAAGCTTAGAATAAACAACATCATCGGATTTCAAAGATGGGTTTTAAAGAGCCCAAAACACCTAACTCTGAATGGAGGGGCCAATCCATTCGAACATATGATTTCCATTAGATCATATATATTGCATGCTCACTTAATTGATGCATTGCATATACTTATTTAATAACTTGTTTGAATTTATGTGTACGAGTACGTTAATCTGGAAATATTCTCACTAAGCCAGTTGAGCTTACACCCCAATAGACTTTTGCCGACATGGGACCAATATCTATTTTGTTCGAGGACTCCATATATCTGAATGGAATCATGATTTTGGGAAGCTTTTGAGGAGAAATCCTTTTGAAGTTCTTAGAATAGATTTGCTTTAAAATCTTTTGGTTCTAGTATTATTTCTTTTTGTGTAAGAGTAAGATTATATTTTGATCATTGGAGATTTATCGGGGGAATGCCCCTAAGATGACGTAAAGACCATATTCCTATAATTTTTTAAGTGAGATATTTACCTAGATTTCTTATATGCTATATTTACGTTCTCAAACTACACATCTCACCAATGTCTCCTATTATCATGATAGACACCTTACATATGGTGTCAAAGTTTTCGTATGACTTCGGGAAGTCATTCTTGAGCTTTAATAGCGTATGTGGCAGATTGCCACGTCTAGGGTACCCTTTGGGGCATAACACCATCCATTTGTTCTTACAACTTTCTTTCCTTCATCTATCTTAGTTTATGTTAACATAACATGAACAACATATATATTTTGATTTCAAACAAGATCCCCATGAGCTTATACTAAGGATTGAAATCATAGAAACAACATCTTGCTCATGTCTTGTTTAACTCCATTTATGTTTATGTTATGTTCTTGATCCCAACATAACTTTCTATATGTTGGTATGTATAAGTAAATGCATGCATAATTTAGAGCCTAAAGTTCACTAATCTAACATCTTATTAATGTTTTTATTTCTTTTCTTATTCATTTATTTATTTATTTATTTATTTCTGGCTAATACATAAGAATAGTCAATTTCTAGTCTTAGACTTGTCCTTAATCAAGTCAAAACAATAGGAGACTTGTCCATAGGCTAAGTCCTAGGAACCTTGAATATAATCGAAGACTGCATGTTTTCTTTTCTTATTTTGCTTTATTTATAAGATTAGAAATATTTAAGTCTCGGGAAGCCTTGATAAGATCTATGTTGTTCTTTCTTTACGATTTCCTTATTTTTATAGTGACTAGAAGTTAGTCAAGTCTCAGGGAGTCTTGATGACAAACTAAGACTCCCAAGCATTTATTTTTTATATTTACTTTTTTTTTATCTATCTTTAATTTTTATGCTTTGATAAGCCTACAATGGTGATTTTATTTTAGCATATTGCTATATTTTACTCATGTACATACATGACCATTAGTGATTTTTTCATAATAAACCACCAAAGATGAGAAAATTTATAGGATGAACTTCAAATACCTTATTATCAACACTTAGAAAATACTGTCAAAATAAGTTTTTCTAAAAATATAAATGTAGATAATTCATTATTATGCAAATTATTATACAAAAATGTTATTTCCCATACTTGAGAAACCATTTCATTAAGAATAAATAATTTGAAAGAAAACACTCAAGTATATTTTTCAAATTGCCAAAATAAACTTCTCAAGTAAATATTGATAATTCTATGTAATCAATTTTTTTTAAAAAATCTTATTTACAATACATAAACAAACCTTTTTATTAAAAATAAAAATTTGGAATAAGTCATTTGCCTAATTTTTCTTATGTGTCAAAATATAAAACATTTTAAAGATGATACAACTTAGAATGATTTTCTTCACAAACACATAAAGATTCATGTTTTAAAAAATAACTAGTTAAAAAAGTTTAAGATAAAAATGAAATATTTTCGGATTCAAAATAAATATTAAACCATGATTTTCTTTAATTGAGTTTCACATTTATAAAATCTAAGAAGTGAGATTTTATTAAGAAACTAAACTTAAGAAAATTTCATGAGAAATGCACTTAGAGTATAATATCACAAATAATTAAAACCCATGTCTTGTAAAATAAATTATTAAATGAAGTTTTTGAAAAAAGTATAAGACCTCCAATGTTTCAAAATATATATTAAACCATGATTTTTATTAAGTCCCATATTCACAAAATTTAAGGTAACGAATTTTATTACAAGTCCAAAGAGTAATTTTTCATAAAACTCAACATTACTACTTTCTACAAAATATATTTTAAAAAATTTTATTTTGGAACAACATCACTAGGATCATGCATATACTAAGAGTTAACCTCAATAATTAATGATTTTCAAAGATAGAAATATTTTTATAATTGCTATAGAATGACCAAGTGAAGGAAAACCTTAAAAAATGTGAGAAACAAACTCTGGAATGTTAAGGACAAATTTGTACCACCCTATTCTGACCCTCAAATAACCTTAAATGTTAAAAATAACCGTAAATATAGATAGATCTTTCACAGTAGGTAGAAAACGGCTACTGATATGCGAAATTCCGAGTTAAAATGAGCAAGTTATGACTATTTTAAGTTGGAACTTTTGTAACTAAGAAAAATGACAAGAGTAAAATAAATAGAATTAGAAATTTAAGTAGAACATTTATGAAATACTCATTTTAGGTATTTTTTTTGTCTAGGTGATGAGAAATACGAGACCCCTTTTCCCGAGGATTGTTTCAACTAAGCTTATCGCGATATGGACAAGTGAGTTTTCTCTCATGATTTTGTTACCTTGCTTGTGTTTGTAGATAGTTATACTAGATTTATAGGTACAAGATAAAATGAATATGTATGGAGTTATGGGTTTATATGTATATGCTTCTATGAATGTGTGATAAGGGATGCTAAGCATATCAAAACTAATGAATGATTGTTTAGGTGCATTATCAATATTACATTATGCTTTTTTATGTATGATACTTGTTTGATTGCCTTCATGTGTATTTTAATTATACTTAGCTCTGATATAAATAAAATAGACATGCATTGCATACATCGAGTCACATATCAAAGACTACTACTCCTATGCGAAGAATCCGGAGAGTTCCAAGCTCAATCTTAGGGAACTACATTATATTAGGGAAATGAACCAAGGATGAGTCACGCCGACTGATCGTTATGAGTAGAGTGCTTAGGGACTAGCAGTGAAGATCATGTAGACTTCAAATCAAATTTCCTAACCCTTGATACAGAGGGCGTAAATCCGTTCTATGTATGATTTCCGGATATCCATATATAATTGTTTGTAAAATGTGTTTATTGCATATCATATGATAAAAATTAATAAACTTGTTTGAATTTATAGTATAGACAAAGGAAATATCTCACTAAACGCATTGTAAGCTTACACCCTCATAGATTTATATTGAAAGAGGTATGCTTGGGACTCCATTCGAGGAGCGGGACATTAAGAAAATGACCAGTAGATTTTGAGCCTTCATGGAAGAAATGGAAGCATAGAATTAAGTTTGATTTTGAAAATTTCTTGATGAGTAATATCTAACATGATGTTATTCTGGACATTACTAGTAGATATGAATCTATTTTATCTGTTGAAGGATACTAATAGGATATGCCCCTAAGAGTTGTAATTGACTTTATTTATGTTTAATGATAAGTATTGCTTTTGTCTTGTTACTTAATTATTACCAATATAAATTACGCTACTCCGATACATCCCTTTTGTTGTGATGTACACCTTGTGTATAATATGAAAGCCTTTGCATGACTAATATAGTCATTCTTAGGCTTAATATTGTGTATGGTGGATTGCCACGTTTAGGATACCCCCTATGATGTGACAGCTCTATTTTTTCCCAAATTTCAATTTCCTTCATTGTTTTTTTTTTTTTTAATTTGGATGTCACTTACCTAGGAATTATAGACACAAAGTAAATAAAAAGACAAATAAAACACCATATATAACAAATAAAATAGAATTGTATATAAAAGTTATAACACATTTAAAACATTTTCAAAATAGAAAAATTACCATTTTAAGGGCCTAAACAATGGAATTTGCTTTAAAACCAGTGTAGCCTACCACCAAAGGTGATGACTTATTCGTATTAGTTCATTTCCTTCAAGATAGGGATATGAAATTGGTAAACTATTAGTGATTAGTCTTTATCCCATTTTCGCAAGTATTTGTTCATCACTGCTTCCACTTCATCAATTTCGTAGCAAGTTCCCACTTAGATTTCCTTCCAAGTCCAAACACCATCTTCATTCTTAGTACTGGGAAGTAGTAAGTGCAGTGGGGTGGACCCAATTGCAGTGGTCCAGTGCATGCATACGTCTTGCACTACATGTAACCTTATAAGAGTGATGTGTGTTACGCCCGGAGGATATCTAAACATGGCAGTCCGCCACATACGGTATTAAAACTTAAGAATGACTTCCCAAAGTCATGCGAAAGTTTTCAACACCATATGTAAGGCGTTTATCACAATAATAGGAGACACCGATGGAAAATCTAAATAAACATCCAATTTATTATTAAGAGAATATATTCCTTACATCATCTTAGGGGTTTTCTCTTATAATTCTCCAAACAATCATAATAACAACTTAATCTTTCTCATAGCTAAATAATTCTAATACCAAAAGTCATTAAAAGATATTTAACTTATGATCTTCAAAAGATTCCCAGAAGCTTTTCTAAAACATCATCCCTCCTAAGTATATGAAGTCTTCGGGCATAAAAGATATAGTCCTGTTACAACAAAGGTCTATTGGAGTATAAGCATAACTAGCTTAGTGAGAATATTCCTAAATCAACGTACTTATATAAATAATTTCAAACAAGTTATTAAACAAGTATATGAATGCATCAAACAAGTGATCAAGCAATACATATGATCTACCGGAAATCATATGTTTGAATGGATTTACCCCTGCATTCAGGGTTAGGTGTTCCAGGCTCTTTAAAACCCATCTTTAAATCCAAATCATGTAGTTTATTTCAGGCGCCTACTCGCCCATCTCAAATAGTTCTTTCAGGCTCCTAATCGCCCATCTTGTAGATTTCTGGCTACTGCACACCTGGCTACTAACTCTTGTCCCATCGAGAATAGTAGCTCATGCAATAAAACTAACTACGTGATATGCATGAATCAATTAATATAATTTGTAGTATATGATTAGAATAATTTAAAGATGATCACAGAATTTGCACACACTCTAACAGGATAATAATAAAACATAAGTTATTTAACAATGATTCATGCCTCGGTATGCTTAATATTCTTTCAACCAATATTATCATACATAATTCATTTTCATCTTTTCCTACTTCTAGTGCCTCTAGCTATAAGCACAACTAAGTATGTAAAAGGTAGAAAATAAACTCACTTAGCCATGAGGATCTATCTTTCCTATAGATGAGTCGATCGATAATCCACTAATCAAAATAATCATCCGGGTATGAATACTCCTCCTCGGGATCACATAATCAAGAAGAATACCCATAATGAGTATTTCTTATTGATTCTATGGTACTTATCAAAAACTATGTCATAAGATCGTTAAAACTCGTATAGAAGGTAATTCCTACTTAAAACGGCCATAACTTGGTCATTTTAACTCGGAATTACGCTTATAATATGTCGTTTTCTACCTACTCGAAAAGATCTATCCATTTCTAAGGTTATTTTTGTCATAAAAAGCCATTTAAGTTGGAAAATACTATGGTACAAAATAGCTACGAATTTGTAATTTACAAAATATGATTTTTCCAAACTTTACTTTACTCAAAAATCCTTAAGCAAAATATATGTAATATTTATAGTTGAAAAATCCTTTGAACATATATTCATATACTCATTGTATGCATGATTTTTGTGTGTTGTCTCAAAATTGATATTTCATAAACAATTTGTCTTTAAGGGTTTTTAAAAGATAAAACTTTTGAAAATTTTTTCTTTTTGAATTGTTAGAAGGAAAACTAAAATATAATTAAGTTGTTATGAGTAAACGTTTTATTATTATTTCATTTTCTTACTTTTCAAAAGTAAATTCATTTTCAAAAATTTTGGTTCTTTTATCTACTAACTTTATTTCTAGTGATTGAAAATAAGCTTTTCAAAATAATCTTTATGTTTCAAATATTTGAAGTTGTGTTAAATGTATGTTTCCTTTTATTTTTATATCATTTCTCTTCTTTAGAAAATGGATATACCTTTAAAACTTTACTTTCTTGGCAAATTTTATTTTTTCTAAGTTGGTTTTCAAAATAGTGACTTGACTTTATCTTGGTTTGAAAAACTTGTTTTATTCTTAATACTTGTTAAATGGTAGAATAATTCGCTTAGACAAGTTTATAAGAAAAGTTTTCTTAATAAAGAATTTGTTAACATTAGAACTTAGTAAAATTTCATTTTAATTTTGAAAAGAATATAATTTTCAATTTTTGAAGATACTTTCATATTATGTGATTTTCAAAGTCTATAATGAACCTATTTATGTCTTATAAAAGGTATGGTTAAGCTAAAATCTTTTAATGCTAAAATTCTTCCTTTATGGAGTATTTTGTTTGGTTAAGGAAAGAATTCCTTTTATTATTTTGAAGAAATCTACATTACTAATTCTTTCAAAATTTATGGTTAGCTTATCCTTTAAAAAGAGTTAAAACAAAACTTAGATCTTTTTGTTGAAAATTCCTTTTGTTAAGAAATCTAGTTTACTTTTCTTTATTTAAGAAAGAACCCATTTTTATTTTTATTCAAAACAAAAACATTTTTAATCATGCATGAATATGTAGTAATATAAAAGTAAAGATAATACATAAAAGATAAAAAGAATTGCTTGTAAGTAAATAAACAAAATAAAATAGTCAAGCATTGGGAACCTTAGCTTCATCAAGGCAACCGGGACTAAGAATAGACTAGTCCCAAAAAAAAAAAAAAAAGAAGAAAAGAAAGAAAATTGTTTTGAGTTGATATGGACAAGTTTAAGACTAGAAAGACTAGTCTTAATTAAATTACATAAAACAAGTAAATAAATAAATTGTAAGATATGAAAATAAATAAATAACAATGAGCTTATATTCTCTAAATAAATATATATACTTAGTATACATAATATTATATAAGTTAGATTAGAGCAAAATATTAATAACAATATAACAACATAATGTAAAATAGGAACATGAATAAAAACAAAACATGAACATATCGTTGCTTCTTTAACTCATATGAGTCTAAGAAACATACACTAAGCTCATGCTAAGTTGTATGAACATGATGAAGAAATTTAAGTAGGATTTTACCTAAGGTTTAATGGAAGGTTGGAAAAAAGATGAATGGGTAGTATGTTTTTGTTGCTTTTCTTGAAGAATAGAAATTGGTAGAGAGGTTTTGAGAGAGATTTGTTGGAGAGAGGTTTTGAGAGAGTATTTTGGTAGAGTTTTGTTATGTAAAATGGATGTGTGAAAGAATGAAGGAAGAATAGGGTATTTATAGAATTTTTAGAGTGAATTTTTGATGTAATAAAATAAATTGAAAAAGAAATAATATATAAAAAAGAGAGGGGATTTTTATTTGTTTTGTGATTTCTTGTAAAGAAAAAAAATAATGTGTAAGGTTTGATGTGAATAAAGTTGTATTAGAAATGTAAAAAGTAAGAAAATAGGTATGTAGGTAATACGAAATAGGTATAAGAAAAAGTAGAGATGGTGAAATAGTAATGAATAATAGGAATAGTACTATGAATAGTAGACTAGACATATAAAATACCGATAGTAATAAAACTACATGTAATCGAGCTATATCTGTTATTTTTAGTTGCCGAAAAATTCTAAATTGATTTTTGAAATCTTATTTAATGACGAGTCTTTCGTGTTATTGGAATATTTTTAATATTCGAGCTCCAGGACACGCTTTTCGAGAACTGATCTAGTTTGAGTCCAAAGGACACTCGAAATTCGTGAATTTGATATTTTTATGTTACTCTATATTATTACAAACTAATTTAAGCCATCAACTTAATTTCATTTTCTAGGGTTTTAGAACGCGAGATTGCCGGAGTTGAAATTGCTTGATTGTCTTAGTCTTTGTTGATTTTTGAAACTCCGGTTTGATTAGAGTTAGGGTTTAATCCAACTTTAGCCTAGAAATTGAGGGGTTTTGATCAAATAGGTGGATCTTTTCATGTTCGGGTTTTTGAATCGAATGATTATTGAACTTTCTATTTTTGTTCTTGAAGGTTCTCTTATGAAATCTCGTGATCGAAATTGATTAAGATTCGGTTTCAACTTGGGTCAGACTTTAGGGTTTCAATTCGGTATTCCAAAACCATTATCGAAAAATTCAGAGGCTTACAACGTGAAAGCACATATAAGGAATAACTAGAAGTGATAAGATAGGAAGGAGGAGCAAATAATCTCATAGAGTTTAAACACACAAATGACAGGTGAAGGAGTTATATGACATCAACACTACTGTTCTAAAAAAGAGGCTATGTTTCTTTGCTCTAAGCTCCGTTTGATCTTTTGTGATAGTATTCGATAGCACAATCTGTCAAATGAAGAGGAGCTTTGAATATTTATAAAGCTTCATATTGGCCATCAATGAACAAAATGAGTCCTCCTGATGATGGATTTCTTCATAGACTCTCTATCCCATTGAGGGCCACCTCTTTAAGTACATGACTTTCTTAAGAAAGGTTGAGAGCAAATAAGTTGGTATAGTCCAAAGGTACCTACTCTAAAGTCATTATGTCAAATCTCCCTTCATTATCTTAATTCATGGACTTGACTTTTTTAACTCTATTACATAGGCCTAAAAATTGAACCTAAGTTATTATCGGATTTTAAGACCTAGAATCCAAAGTTAACACTATACAAATAGGAAAATTTTATGGTTCCATTATTAATTTTGACGGGATTGGTTTCATCACCATACAACAACTCACACTATATTCAACCTCAATCGAATCATTAAAATGAATAATATTTTATTTACTATAATTATTTTAATATTTAAATTAATGACAGAATGAGATAGAATAAGATTCAAACATAAAGTCTCATTGACTAGAAAGGTCTTTTTTCTATTTCTTTTTTACCCAACCTTGCCTACCTATACCTACTATGAGGGTTCTTCTCTTTCCCCACCAGAGAAAGCCCTTTCCTGATGGAGCAATGGATCACTGTCTTGAAAGCCCTTTCCTGATGGAGTAACGGATCACTGTCTTGAAAGCTCCCCATCCGTAGGGGAACTTCGTTTCGTTAGTGCATGTTAATCCAAAAATGTAAGTACAATGTCATGTGCATTGATTGGAGCCATGTATATGTAACCACTCTAATTTTACGTAACCTAATTTTAATAAATATTAAAATTATAATATATAATTTTATAGAATATTTGAGACAATTAGCAAAAATTACTCTAAATTTTCTCGATTTAAAAATTTTAAAGTGTGAATAATTTTATTATAGCTAGGAGAATAAAAGCCTTAGCAATAAGATTTCGAAATGCAAAACGTGACTTCTATAATCTTGGACAATCGATGATCGACAATAAATCGATTATTATGAATCTAAAAATTTAAGGAATATAAGGAATCAATTTGCCTATCCCTTAAACGTAAAAACGTTAGATAGGATTATATATATAACAGTAGATTTCTTAACGCCAAAAGGAATAATAATTAAATAATTAAAAGAAAAAAAATGAAAAATCCTACCAACACATCAATAAGGCATGCGGAACTCTTATCCAATTTATGGATTCACATCCAAATAACAGTGTCTTTGATTTTGTGAACAACTCTTAACTTATAAAGTCATTTAGTAGTAGAAAACTTTCCCAATAAGGAATCCACTTTGCTAAACTATAAATAAATAATATAATTCTTTTCTCACATGATTCTTGTAAAAGTCAAGTAACCTCGTTATTTAATAATAACAATAATAATGTTTTCCGCAAATTGAGTACAAAAATTTAAAAAGTGATATAAAATTACCTAAAACACACTCCATTTTTTATTTATTTAATTATTTTTTTGAATTAGAAACAACGACATGAAATTAGCATGATTGTGACTTGATAAAATATTTACTGTAATTAGTAGAATTCGTAAATATAATAGAGTGATTTGAATACCAATATAGTATCAAAAATATATAATTAAATACAATAATTAGTTTAAATGCACTTTGAATTTTTCATGATGTTCAGACAACATATAACAATTTTTATGCTATAACACAAAAAAAAAATTAATAATAACATCAATAGAGCCCATAGACGATTTGAACACTATACGTAATATTTAGGTACAAAAACTTCTGTGAAAAAAAAAATTAAAATTAACGCGCATTTTGAAAGCCTTAAATATAAGTAAATAAATAACAACTTCACAACATATAGGTGCAAGATTTTTATATTATACCCTCGGTTCATCGTATGTTTATATCAAATTAAATAGAGCATTTGAATTATTATTGCTATTACCTTTATATTATCACTTTAAGTAATATTCTATGGATATGGTTATGAACAACAAGAAAGAAAACTTAATTAATACAATAGTGCATATAAAATGGATTAAAATTAATTTATTTATGATCTCAGATGCCCAATTAAGTTTCAATGAAAATTAAAGTGACTCAACAATATAACTTGTTGGATTTTATGGACCTTCGTATGAATATTAAAGAATTCTAGCGTACTCCTCTATGTATAAAATTATTAAAAGAAATGGATTATCACATGAATTCTCTTCTTGCGGTATTCTGGAATGTCTCTTCCGTGTCGTAGAGAAGGAAAAAAAAAACAAATTTCAGGAGCAAGCATCTTCATGATGACAGCTGTTATGACATCATACACTTCTTCAAGAAGTAAAATGATAATTATAAAACCAAACCCATTTCTTCCCTCTTAAGAAGTCTAGCTCCTTTATTCCTTTCATCTTTCTTTGATTTCCCCTTCCTTTCTTTCGACCTAACCAACCAATGTGACAACAACAACAACTATCCCAATCGTCAACATCTCAAAACGTAAGCCACCATTTGTTACGCTGCTTTCGCACAAACTTACTTCAAACCTAGCACGACAAGAATCATCTTTTCACTCTCCCTTGTCCTCTTCGATGTGTTCAATGCGCCAATAACATCAACTCTATTTTGTCACAATTAATCCCCTATTTTTATACCATGGATTTTTCACTCTTCACACGTCCTTTTGATTTTTGTAGTTGCCTAAGAAGTGATCCTCCATAACAATAAGCCTCAACGCCTAATTGAGATACATTGAAAAATCACTTTAATTCCCCTCTTCATTTTCTCTTCCATTGATGCCGGCATAGAATGAAGCTGCTACTATCACAACATACCCTCACTCCGATTAAATCTACGCATAAGATGATCGAGTAACACACAAGCTAAGGTAAGGTTTAGCCTAGCTTCTCAAATCCAATTTAAATTCATATTTATTTATAAATATTTTCCTTTCCCTTTTGTGCTTAAAGAAGCTCCTGTTTTGCTATATATAGGATTCCACTGCAAACATGGTTAAGGAAAATCTTCATTCCCTATCTTGACAATAAAAGAGTAAACCATCACTTATCGTATTCTAATGCTGAAAAATGTATTTGTTACTCAAAAGAAAACTGAAAAATTATCCAATAAGAGACTCATTATTTTTAAGGAAATATAGATTTATCGTGTATAATTCATTCAAGATCATTATATAAATAATATTCTTGATATATTATAACTGCATATTAAAGGTTAAATTAGGATAAATCGAAGACCTTCCTTTAAGACCTCGGAACTAGCTAAAGGTTAACCATATTAACATTAAAATAATCTCTATGGTAATCTCCAAATCAGTTTGATAATTGTGGCTGAAGTACTGTTGTTAACTTGAAGCGGGAAGGGAGTAATAATCCTAACATCACTAGAAGGATATCATTGTTATTGTTACTGTTATACCTAGGTTAGGCTCCAAAGAAAATAATAAGGTGATTGTATTATATTCCTTAAGTAGCTAAATGGTAAAATAGGTTGTGTTAGTAGTGTTATGGAACTATAGAGTAAGGTAAATGGATAAGAAGCATCAATTGCTTTTGGTGTTTAACATTGGGAAATAGAGAGAAAGAAATAAAGTATTACTAAATTTAACACAAACTAAGAGAAACTACGGGTGACAGACAAATAGTCGATCCTATAAAATTTCGGCCAAATAAAAGAAAATAAAAGGCCACTCATGTAATATTAAATAAATAATTTAGAGAAATTACAATGAATCGCGATAGGAAATTTTAAAAATTAACAGACTTAGAATAATAGAGTACAAGTGGATACCTAAAACTATCCAGCTGATGATATATATATATTATATATATGTATCAATAAAATCAGAGAAGCAAGTTGTTATATTAACAATTATAGATCAATATTATTATTGAGACATGATTCACTAGATGTACATACCCAAGCTCGGTATATTACTAATAATTAATGGTTCAACCTAATAAAACTAATACTAATTGTTGCACTTAAATTCCAAGGTTATCCTAATTGAAATTTTATAGTATATGTAGAATAGGTTTCAACTAGAAATAACAAGGAATTATGTTGTTTCTAAAATATCTTCATTAGAAATAATAATTTGAGCTTACTAATGAAAAAAAAACTTTAAATGAATAAATTAGATACTACTTTCTGAAAGATTAAACTACTTTATGTAGATAAATATTATATAAAATGATGACTTGGTTCAGTACATACTATGCTCAAATTTGTGACCTTGATAACATACATTCGAAACAATGCTCCATACGCCATCAAAGAATATAATTAAATTAACCATCAAATTATGTGGGAATTTTTATTACTCCCAAAGTGTCCATTTAATGCTAATCTATAACCTCTAAATAGTTTGGATATTAATGTGAACATAACAAATAAGAAACAAAAATTAACAGCTATATGTATCGGGCATAATTTCACATCACATTTAATCATGAATTATAAAATACTGAAATAAAATATAAACGAGTATCTTAATGATAGGAATAAATATTAGTTTCATATTCATAAAAGTATGTCAATTTAATGGTTTAATAGAAATATAACATGATTAATATGAAATAACACAAGTCTTAATAAATAGGAGGATTGAAATAAAATAGCTAATTATATCATCGAATCCGATTTAAAAATAAAAGAAAAGAGGGGGAAGAAGATCGACTCTTTTAGAATTAGTGTATGAAGAAACTAAAACTAGACGGCTATCTATCAAATAATAATTGGTGTAATATTGATATAACAAGTTGAAAAGAAACATATCTAATGGTATAGTTTATTATAAAGTCATGTTAAGTTATAAATTATTTAATACAATCATAGTATGCTAGGCTTTAAATAATAAGGAGAGTGTGTTGTTTGAAAGGTACATTTGCTAAAATAGTGATGAACCCATAATTGGGAGTCAGACATTGTAGCTATCAATATAAAATTTTTGAGGTAATTCTCATAGAGACAAGGATAAATATAAATAGTATAAATTATTTTTAATAATAATAAAAATACTAAGACCTACCTTCATTGTAAACTAAACTCTATAAATTATTTAAACTAAAACTTATATAATATGCTATAATTTAACCCCATAAACCAACATATTAATTCAGACATATAGTAAGCCACAACATTGGCAAATGGTCTCACTATCTTTATAGGATTTATAAAAGCAATAGGAATTATCCTAAGGAATTTTCGTGATTGAGCTGGTCGCTAAGGCCAGGTGAGTTACTTGACTTCACATTGTTTGTGCTTGTAATATAGCTGCATTTGGAATAATATATATTCAATTGATATGTATGTGGGATTAAGGATAATGCATGATGTTTGGTGTATGATTGAATGACAAATTATCATAATATAAGTGATAATTCTTTGTATGATAAATATTGTATGATGCATGTTGATGTTTGTTAAATTGTATGATCGCTTTAAACTTGATTAACAACTATTGGTACTATAAATAAAATGGACATGCATTGCATGATTTGCATAAACTGCATTTGAGTATGTGGCAGCCTATTACATGTTAGTATTTCGGATCTCTGGTAATGCTTAGTTTTTCTAGGCAAGAGGCTATTAGTTCTACGCAAGATTACCTTTGTCCCACCTATTCCATGAGAACTAACTAGAAATAAAGGACGCCGCCCATGGTATCGCTATGAAATGACTAACACTTAGTGGAGTTTTTAAGGCTTAAAACAGGAATTGAGTGCCTAAAGTGTAGAGAGATAGCTACAATGAGGATCGTAGCATTCATGTCTACTTAGTTTTTCCTGGATAGGTGGGCCATAGTATTGAGTTCCTTCAACCCTGATGAGGGGGTGTAAATCTCTATCCTGCTTTGGATTCTAGATCATCCAAGCTTGTAATGTGCATATGATTGATTGTTGCATTGCATACGATTGATAAATATACTTGCTGTTTTTGGTTAATATATGGTTTGGTCAGGTTATCTCACTGAGCCTATGGTTCGCTCACTCCCAACAGTTTTTGTGCAGGATTAATACTATCTAGGATTAGGCTAGGAATGTGTGAAGAGAGCATCTCCAGCAAACTCTATTGAAGATAGAGATATAGGATATGGTAAACTTAGAATGTAAATTAGATAAATTTTGAAATTTGTAAGTTGTAGTTTGAAATCCATTTTCCCATTTGGTAGGGGATACCGATGCTCTGCGATCTTGGTAGAAATTGAAAAATCAAATTCCATAGTCGAAATCCTGTAATATAATATATCAATTATATGATAAACATTTACAAATAAATAGAGTCTTGTACACTCTAACTTACAAGACGGCTCTCATGTTACGGGTGCACACGTGATATGATAGTTTTAGATTTATCCTACTAGGCCCTATTTTGAGGCGTGACAGTATATACCCTTTTTTTTATAATTATATATTATGATTCATGGAGGAGAGGGAAACGTACTTGAAGAGTAGTCATCAGCCATGCGTAACTTGGCGGACATATATAAATGTAATCATACAGGAAGTGCTGAAAATGAAATTACATGTAACAAGAAGATGTAACGAGAAACATTTGATTGCCTCCTCAAACAAATTATTCAATGGTTTAATGTCATTAATTAATTTATTACCACCGCTTGTTAAATGTTTTAATAAAAATAGAAAAAAGAAAACAATTATAAACTGAAGTTCTTTATTTGGCTTAATAATCAATTAAAAGACTTAGCTTATATAAGTCGATATTGACTTAATACCAATAAAGGAAGCCAATTCGATAAAGTAAAGTATAGAAAAATGCTTTTCAATCATTTTTATGGAATAATAATGTCACGCCCCAATAGTATCCTAGTAGTAATACATATAATATGATACAACTTGATAACCCAGATAATATCAAATACACATATTATTACTAGAACTACTTTGGAAAATGATATGAGTTTAATAAAACAAGATCTTTTTGGTTGCGTGATAAGAAATGATGAAAGCAAATAAAATCACAATACCATAAATAGTCTTGTCACGCCCAATGGGTACCCTAAACATGACAGTCCGCCACACTCAATACTAAAGCTTAAGTATGACAACCTTAGCCATTCCCAAAAGCTTTTATATTAAGTGTAAGGCGTACTTTCACAACTTTAGAGGACCATATATGGAATTATGAAGCTTAAGGAGATATAAAAACATATTAAGAAAAGAGGATTCACAATAATTATTCATTCATGGCAAAGACTTTACAAACTTAGGGACAACACCTAAATTAATCTATTATATAAATATATGCATGCTAATACTAGGCTAAATTTTACCCAAATTTCTAATGTTCAAGAGAGATTACCTGCCCGCATGGTCCACGTGGCCTTAACCATAAGTACGGGAACTGCAAAAGATATCTATTGGGGTATAAGCTAATAGGCTTAGTGAGAACTATTTCCATAAATAACTTCTTGTAACAAGATTCAAACAAGTTGATTTAATCAAACAAATGTAATGCACAAGCACGTGGGCAAACAAGCATATAGCTTTCCGGGAACTATATGTTGAATGGATTTACGCCCTCCATTCGGGGTTTGGTGATACTTATCCTCAAAACAAGTAGTTTTAATAACAGAAAATTTTAAGCTTGCGAGCACTCATCGCCAAGCATTCATTAAAAAGTTTTAAACTTGCGAGCACTCATCGCCAAGTATTCCGAATCTACTTGATTTGACCTTGCTTTCGGATCAACCGCCAAGCATATTCCATTAAGCCGCCAAGCAATCGCTTTCGGATCTCCCGCCAAGTGTTGCTTTCGACATGAGCTTACTATCCTTCTCACCCAAGGATAATAACCCAACCATGCAATGTGACTCACTTCGTGGTATGCATGAGTTCATTAATTTATAAAGTCATAACATAATTATTTTCAACTTTATGGCGATCAAGGAATTTCACACAAATCAATATTAAACTAAAACAATCACTTAGAACAATTCGGGCTTCGATATTCTTAGAATTCTTTCAAGGAATTATTTTACATGCATATCGGTTTATCTTTTCCTAACTCTAGTGCAACTAATTTACAAGCACAACAAGTATAGCATTTAATGGAAATAAACTCACGATGCCATTGTCGTCTATTCCTCTAAGCGGATGAGTCGTTCACACACTCCACTTAATCGTAATAGTTCTTGGGTAAAGGAATCCTTCCTCGGGGTTACCTAACCAAAGAAAATACCCACAATGAGTTTTTCTTGATGATTTTCTTGAATTTTGACAAAACAATGTCAAAGAACGTTAAAGTTCGTATAGAAGAATGTTCCAACTTAAAATGGCCATAACTTGGTCATTTTAACTCGGAATCGCGCATATAATATACCGATTTCTACCTACTCGAAAAGATCTACCCATTTCCAAAATTATTTCAACAAACAAAGCCATATAGGCTCCGAAAAGTGGCGACAAAATTCACCACGGATTTCCAAGTAAAAACAACTTTGGTTCAAGAAATCAAAATTTGTTTGATAAATACTTAGTTATCTATATAGTTGAAAAATTCTCTTTTTATAACTATATAACTCATATTTAAGCATGCTCAAGTGTCTTGTTGTCCAATTATTTTTCTTAGGTAAAACAATGTCGGGTTGAAGCTTTTCGGAAATTGTTTTTGTAAATTTCTTTGAAATGAATACCTTGTTTTCTTTATTTTCTAAAAACGTTTTATGTTGGTTTTATTTATATTTTTCTAAGTGACCTTTGAAAATAAAATTTCTACTTTCTAAGTTACATTAATACTATATTTGAAGTTTTCTAGGAAATATGCTATTCTTCATTTTTCTTGTGTAAATTCCTTTGTTTACTTGTTTTGCAAAAATTTACTTGATATTTCTCATTCTTTTTCTCATGTCTCATATTTTTCAAAAATAATCATCCATGCATGAAAATTTGTTTTCTTCATAAAAACAATGTGGAACAATTAAGGACTTTTTGTAGAAAAACTAATTTCTATAATCTATTAACTTCTTCTTGTAACTTGAAAAGAAATAACTTTATTATTTTCAAACCATAAATTTTCTTTGCCTATTTGTTTGCAAAGGTCTTTACTTAAAAATTTCCTTAGTCATCCATCTTATTTTCTTTCTTATGAAAAGAACCATTTTTGTCAACAAAATATTTTCTTTTGAAAAACAAGGTGATAATAAGGATCTAAGTGGCTTTTTAAAGTAAAAGTAGTTTATAAAATTATAGTGAGTTCTTTTTGTAACATGAAAAGGAATGAGTTTATTTTGTGTTGATTTTATACTTTACATAAACTTATTTCTAAGTGACAAAATTCTTCTTTTGTTTAAATAAAATTATGGACAACAATCTAAATGAACATGATTATGAGAATAATAATAACCAAAATAACATAAAGCATAATAATAAAGTCAAGTATTGGAGTCTTAGCTTTTTCAAGGCTCCCGGGACTAAGAAGTAAACTAGTCCCATAATAAATAAAATGAAAGAAAGAAAAGCTTGTTTTGACTTGATGAGGACAAGTCTAAGACTAGAGACTAGTCTTAAAAACAACTTGGAATAAATAAAATGCATTGAAGTAAATAAATTGCATGAAAGGTAAATAAATTGCAAGATCATGAGCTTATATGCTCTAAATAATATATATAGCTATGTAGATATAGTAGATAGTTATGAACATAAAAGAGACATAAATGAACATAAGAGAACATAAATGAATATGAACATAAAGGAATTATGATTATGAACAAAAACAAAGTATGAACCTATTGTTGCTTTCTTAACCTTCATGGTTTTAGAAAACACACACTAAGCTCATACTAAGTAGATGAACATGAAGAAAGCTTACTTAAAGAAAGACTAAAGAGAGCTTTTCTTGTAAGAACTTCTTGGAGAGAATTCTTGAGAGATTTTGAGAGAGTAATTTTAGTGTAGAAGTGGTGTGAAAGAAGTGAAAGAGGAGGGGGGTATTTATAGGAAATTGAGGAGTGATTTTTGTGTGATTAAAATAAAGTGAAATTAAAACAAATTGAGGGCATTAGAGAGGGGGGGCCCGGCCATGCATGGGGGAGGGGGATTTGTTTTATTTTTTTGACTTTTTGGAAAGATAAAAGATGTAATATGTAAGGTAGATGTGATATAAAGTTATGGGAAAGGTAAAAAGTTAAGATTATAGGTTATGTAGAGTGTAAGAATAGGTGTAAGAAAAAGTAGAGATAAAAGAATAGTGTAGAATAGTAATGAATAGTGTAATGTAAAGTAGATATGACAATTAAAGTACCGGTAGTAAGAAAATACGCGTATAATAGCTATATCTGTTATTTTTACTTACCGAAAAATTACGAAACTGATATTTTTGGAAAACTTATATTTTTACGAGTCTAACGGTATATTCGGAATATTTTTACTATTCCGGGCTTCCGGACACGTTTTTCGAGAACTGTGTCCGATCGGGTTCGAAGGACACCCGAATTTCACGAAACTGAAACTTTTATAAAACCTATGGTTATTACGAACTATTTTAGCTAATAAATCCAACTTCGTTTTTTAGGGCCAAGGAAAACGGCAATGCCGGATTTAGATAGATACGGTAAACTAGGGTTTTGTTGACCTTTAGGGTTCTGTTTGACTTCCGGTTTAGGGTTTTATGCTAAACCGATTCCGAAAATTTAGGGGTTTACAAGTCTTTTACCGTATGAATAATAACTATTACAAACCATAAAACTTTCTAAGTTCTTGGATAATAAAATTGATGTACTAACACCAATTAATACATATAAATAATAAAACTACTCTCCCTGTTTCCAAGACTCTTTCATTTTTAGAAACATACCGGCTCTAAGCTCCTAGAAGCCACCAACCAAGGCTTATGGGTCATCCTATAAGGACTATAGGAGTGTGAGCAAAAACCACGGGCTCAATGAATAACCAGAACTTACCACACAACAAGCAAGTTATTATTAATCATATGTAATGCATCAATCAAACACATGAACAATTACAAGCATGGACAATCCGGAATCCAAACAGGATGGAGATTTATGCCCTCTCATCGGGGTTGAAGGAAAACCGATAAATGAATCACCTACCCAGGAGAAACTAAGTACACGGGAAAGTCACAATCCTCACAATTATTATCTCTTTATGTTAATGTTGTTTTAAACACTCATTTCCTGTTTTAAGCCTTAGAAACTCCACTAAGTGTTAGACATTTCACAGCGATATCGGCGGCATCCTTCATTACCAGTTAGTTCCCATGGAACTGATAGAACAAAGGTAAACTTGAGTAGAACTACTAGCCTCTTGCCTAGAAAAACTAAGTATTACTAGAGAACCGAAATTCTAACACGTAGTAGGCTATCACATAATTATAATGCAGTATGTGTAATTTATGCAATGCATGTTTCATTTATTTATGATTCCAATAATTTTTAGTCAGGTTATATGTGTTCAAACTTCATTCAAACACTCAACATGCTTCACATACAGTAAATTCACAAGTAATCCATTATCACTTTTAGTTAATATTATTTGTCAAACAAATAATTTCAAATAGCAAGCAAAACCCATAACCCATATACACACAAGTTCATCATTATTATTTTTGTATTATAATGTAGCTAAACTACAATCACGAACAATGTAATAAGTATGAGTTACTCACCTGCTCATATTGATCAGTCGTAGTAATCAACCAGGAAATCCTCAATAGTATCGAAATTACCTATGGAGATGAAAATATTCATCAATAATATTTATAAATAGAATATTAAATTCCTATGAGTGTCTAAGTGTCATATGTCGGTATTTGATATGACTTCTATGCTTATATCGATTTCTTAAGGTATTGATTCTTATAGAAAAGGATATCAAATGTTGAGTTCTATTAAGTTTCTTTTGATTGTATATTATTTTAGAGGATCTCATTTTATCATTTAAACCTTTATTCATATCCTAAGCTCATTCATAACTTATAGAAGTATTAATATGTGTAATTTCTATTAATTTGTTCATAATATTTTTCTTGTAATGTAGAACTCCTAATCATGCTTTTGAAGCTTGTTTTATCAAGTTTTATGTTCATATAAGGTCTTAGAAGCATTAGACATGAGTTTAGACTAGTTTAGATGATATTTGAGTATTGTTTTGTCCACTTCATTCCTAAATCCGAATTTACTATTACTATATTTATAATATTTCTAAGTTGTTGTCTTCCTTAGCCAACACTATCTAAACATTTCTAATACATCAACAATCCATCTACTTGAATTCATCAATGGATTAACAACTTCTTCCAACCACATAACTTCTCTTCAATGTTAAACAATTCATCCTAAAGTCTATACACAAATATAACAAGGATAGGATGATAGTTTAGAAGTTACCTTAGCTTGGAATGGAAAAGGATTTCCAACTCCTTTTCTAAGTAAGAATCAACCCTATATCAAAGGTTAGATGATAAGTTCCTAACTAAATTATAAGTTTACCACATTACTATAATGAAGGTTTACTAATTATAACAAGATATATTTACCTTGTTGAGCTAGGTTCCCACTTGGATCTGATAAACCAAGACTTTTTAACTTGTTTTAGATATTGTTGGAGAGGAGGAATTGATGTTCTTAATGTTATAGTGTATAGATGGACTATGGGAAACAACTAGAGGTTTATTCTTGTCTTAAGAGGTTCCAAGCTAAGTAAAGGTGTTGTAAGGAGGGGAAAAAGAAAAAGAAATGGCTTGACGCACTTCTTTTGTAGCTATGTTTTTAGGGTGATTTGTGGGAGTTGTGAGCTAAATTTGTAGCTAACTTAAGCCTATATATGTATAAAGTTAAGCTATAGTTAGGAGGCTAAAAGAGTGTTTTGGGCTTAAGGGGAACTCAAATTTTGCAGTTGGAAAATTTCATACGAATTTAGCAAATTTGGATCACAATTTTTTACTTTGCTTTGACAGATTTGTGGCTAATTTTGAGGGACATTAATTGTGTTTGTTTGGTAGTTAATTAATGTCATTTATATGTGTAAATTTAGGGGCTTCACTTGTTTGAAAATCGGATTAAATCTGGAGTTGAAAAAGTTGAAATTTCTGAAACAGTCTTTCTTGAATTTTTGGACAGATTTCTATATCCAATTTTTAATTTATTGTTGGTGTTTGGAGTGTCCATTTAAAGGCCTTCTATTAGTGTTTAATTAGTAAAAAATTTCAGCTCAAATGAGCCTAGGAATCCTACAAAAATCGGAGCTCAAATTGGGTATGTGTGCTGTTGTATTCTGGTTGAATTCTCCCTTGCTACAACTGGTTGGATCCGATTTTGCAAGAACATTTGGAGTTGTTTTGGTTGTTTATTTGAGCTGAAATTCTTGTCATTTATTTTGCTCACATGTGGAGTGTTTTGGTTGGATTATAAGTTAGTTTCATTTGGATTTTACAACTCAAATTTCGGATCAAAGTTGGACGGAAAAATGGAAATTCTGCAGCTGGAATTTCTATTTGTTGTTTCTGATCATTGGACTTTGAGTTCCGATTTGCAGCTGTTTCTCTCTTTCATTTGGTCTGAAATTCTTGTACATTAAATGTGGATTATAGGTGGAGCTTTTGGATTGGTTGGAGTGTCTTTTTCAAGTTGAATTTGGGTGTTAAATTTGAAGCAAAGTTGGACAAAAATCAACTTGTTGCAATCGAGAAGCTCCTGCTGCTGATGTCCTCTGTTTCCAATCCGAGAATTGCTCTATTCTAGCTGAAAATTATGTAACGTGAAGACTTTGTAATTGAAGGCCATTGTGCGCATGAAGTCCAGCAGCTCTGCTCGTGCATTCCCTTTTCCGAAATGGACTGTAGCGTGTTGAATTCTCTGAACACTCTTCTCACGTCAATCCAAATTCTACAACGTGAAGACTTGTATAAATTTGCTTCAGCGTTCAGTTTTCTTTTATTTATTTATTTGTTTGTTTATTAGTTGTTTAATAGTAAATAATTAAAATATTTTAACTAATATTAAATTATAAACGTATATCTATAATCGTTACATATGAGTTTTATTTAGATAAAATTATCTAAGTTACTACAAAAACTCTAGATTATTTATATATTCAAATTTTTAGTTTAAAGTTTACACGATTAATTATTTTTAGTATTTTAACTTATACAATTAAATTTTTCAAATTCAATGAATTAAATTAGGAACCAAGTCCTAATAAATTCAGAATTTCCTAACAAGTATAACATCGGATTTGGAATTTTAATTTTAGATCTAGATTAATATTTATTTACCGGTATTAGTATCTATTATTATTTATAATCCTAGCAATTCCTCTATAGATTATTGTTTTATATCTATGAGTTTTGTTATTAGACTATATCTTATCGGTTTTGAAATTTAGAGCTACTTCTAATTATATTTTGAATTATTAGTTCAAGATACGAAATCTCTTTTGGCATAGGTCAAGGAAATTTTTATTCGGGTTTTTCAAACTAGGAATGGGTATATTACAGCTTAAAGATCTATTCTAAGATTTTTTATCGGGTTCTAAATTCACTATCTAATTTAGATTTTCTATTTTATTATCATATACTATTATAAATGTCACGCCCGAGGTACCCTGGTAGTAATATACATAATACGATACGTCCAATGCCTTGATATTGGATTCGAGAAGTTCAAGACACATCAGATGGTATCATATATGCATATTACACTAGATTACCTTGGAAAGTGACAAGATTTTATAAAACAGATCTTTTTGGTTGCTTGTTAAGAAATGATGAAAGTAAATAAAATCACAATACCATAACTGAGCCTCTATCTGAGTTATGACTATTACAAACCATGAAACGTATCTCGGATTATCATATAGGAAATTGATGATTAAATCAACTACTACATATAAATAACTTTACTATTCTCACTAATCCCATGATTCTTCTAGCCACAGGATCATACCAGTGTAATATCCCTGGAGGCTACCAACCAAGGCTGTTGCGTTTCCTGTAAGGACTGTAGGAGTGTGAGCATAAACCACGGCTCAGTGAATAACTAGAACATACCACATAACAAACAAGTTATTATCAATCATATGAATGCAACAATCAATCAAATGAACAATTACAAGTTTGGATAACCCGGAATCTAAGCAGGATGGAGATTTACGCCCTCTCATCGGGTTGAAGGAAACCACATCTATGACCATACCTATCCAGGAGAAACCAAGCATACAGGAATAATAACACTCATCATAGTTCTCTCTTTGAAATTTCTTTTTCCACTCATCATATTTTGATTATTCAATTCCTGTCCTCTCATCTTAGAGTCTCCACTAAGTATTAGTTATTTCAAAGTGATACCATGGGCGGTTGTCCTTCAATTACCAGATAGTTCCCATGGAACTAGCAGAACAAAGGTAATCTTGCGTAAAACTAATTGCTTCTTACCTAGAAGTACCAAGCATTACTAGAGAACCGAAAAACCAACACGTGATAGGCTGCCAATCATTCTATATGCAAATATGCAATTCATGCAATGTATGTCAATTTCTATTAAAACACCCATAATTTATTAATCAAGTTAAGAGTGATCATCCATTATACAAACATATGACATGCCAAACAGTCATTGCCTTTATCAAACATGATCTTATAAATTTTATTAAAGTAATTTAGCAATCACTCACTCATACAACAATTGATAACTATGACTAAATTCAATACAGTTCAATTATTCTCTTATATTTTAACGCAACTAAACTACAAACACATACAATGTAGTAAGTCTGAGTTACTCACCTGCTCATATCGCTTAATCGTAGTAGTCAAGGGGATAGTCTTCAACTGTATCACTTTCACCTATTGAGATGAATAATTAAATTCATCAATAAAATATAAATTGTATACTTGATTCTTATGAGTTGTCTAAGTGTCCTATGCTGGTATTTGGTTTCCTATCTACTACTATATTGGTCCTTCGACGGTCCTGTGACAACAGTTATTTATTTAATATTTGGAATTGTTTTATTTTTCTTGATTTTATTTAATATTTATAGATTCCCGTTAGATGGTTGTACAACGTATATTTAAAGATTTTTGACTACTCAATATTACAATTATTATCAAATTTGTAACATTTCTTGGTTTGTTTAATAAAATAATTATTATTCGATTTTTAATGTTTAACTCTATTGTACTCTTCTTAGTCTATCTTACATAATTATTTTTTATTTTTAGTAATCTTATTGTTCACGATTTTATTAATTGAAAATTTTCCATTGATGTATATATAACTATATATATATAAAGTATTTAATGACTACTTAAATTTTATTCTTATTTTGTAAAATGCAATAATTTTACTAACATAGAAATTAATAATATTATTAAAATAATATTACAATATTTTTACTTATTTTTTAAAATAGTAGGAATCATAATAATAGTTGTATTAGAAATAATTAATTTAAACTAACAATTTCTATTCTATTCTTAATAATAGTATAAATGTGATGAGAACTAATTTTACTAAGATCAGAAATGAACTCCTATGCATCCAGGTTTTTTTTTTTTAATCAACGTTATTATTTCATTATTAAAAAAAAATTAAACAAAACAAATTCTGCAAACCAACATCTGCAAGGTGCGCCCCTGGAACGTTACTACATTCCTTTTATATATATATATATATATATATATATAGATTTATATGTGCTATTAATATTATATTCATTAATATAAAATAAAGTAAAGTCAAATAAAATAAATAAATAAATAAACAAAATCGGAACAGTAACTACGTATTTCACGTGGTGAAGTTCCAGTTTCTGCTTCTTCACTTCTGTTTCATTTTTTTCTTTTTCCCAGTTTCTGCACTTCATTCCCTTTTCATTTTTAACACTCCAGCTTCTAATATAAGCATATACATACAATACTAACATTATTAGGGTAGTTTTATTTGTTTGAATACAAAATTAACAAGAATGGATCATATAAACTTGGATATTATGATGAACAGTAACCACGAAAGTTACTGTTCATCATCTTGTTCCTCTAGACCAGATTTTGTTTTGCAAGTTTTACACTTCCCAAACACTTCTAATTCATTTCAAGGATTTATAGATGTTATACTTATACTTATATTAATTTAAAACACAGAAACATATACATATACTCTATTTTCGTATTTAAAGAAAATGGTGTAACTAAGTTAGGAGCTCTTACCTTAATGAGCTGTTTTTGTGGTTGTTTTGGCTCGTTTTGAAGCTTATTCCAATCCTAATGGTGTCAAACGTTGTTTAGAGTAGTATTTTATCATATGATTAAATAAAAACAAAGTGAACTTACCTTTCTCTTCTCCTTCCTTAAGCTCAAGGTGCAAGTGTGTTTGTGTTAAAGAGATGGTGTTTGTGTATGTTCTAAGTGAGTTTTTCTCCTGTTATGAAGCTCATATCTAAGGGAGTATGTGAGCTGTTGTCTGGGGTAAATTAAGGTGTTGTTGGGGTGTGAGTTATGAAGGTTAATGGAGTTAATATAGAAGAAACAAGGGGCGGTGCTTTGGACGAGAATAATTCTGCATTGTGTTACTGTTTAAAGTTTCCTTTGCTGCATTAATTAAGGCTTGGACTTAGTTGAATTTGATTGGGCAACACAAGTCTTTTGTTGACTCAAGCAACCCAATTTGAGGAAGAATTTCGGTTGGCATTAATTTGAAGCTCTCTTAGCCATAAACGTGGATAGCAAGGCAGATTCCTCATTAATTAGGAGGAAAAATTACAAAAGAGTACTTAGTTGATAATTATCCAAGTTTTAGGGTATTTATCAAACGAAACGAGTATAAATATGCCGTTTATTTTAAGAATTTTATAAAAAAAAATTCTATAGAGCTCCACATAATTTTTAGATTATCAAAAGATACAGTTTTGATAAAAAAAAATTATGCGATTAATTCTCTATATAGTTTTAGTTCCCGCAATTAGCGTTTTATAAGCTTAATAGGCTAATTTTTGTTTTAGGCTCTAATAGCTTAAAAACACCCTAACTAAAATAGTGGTGCGGTCCAAATATTTATTTGAAGTAAAAAATATAAATTACGGGTCAGTTTATATTTCGATCGCGTATTTAAAACTCTAATAGTTCGTCCTTAAATTATTGTTTTCTAACTATAAGCGTTATCGAGTATTTGTAGTTTATTGAACTTGAAATCTTATTTAAATTATTTCTTATCTCTAGAGTTTTTTATACCGGCTTTGAAATCTCATAAGTAGAATTTAATATTATTTAGAAAGCTTTATTTTAAAGTTCTTACCCATAGACAGGACCAATACTACTTATAGATTCATTTTAGGATTTTTGTCGGTTTCTAAATCAGCTATCTATATTTTCTATTCTATATTTCTATCTTTTTGCTTAAAAATCTCGGGGTTTACAGTAAAAATTCTTAGGGTTTACAAATAATCCAGATTCTTTAGGATCTATACTATAATTATTATTCTCTAATTAAGAAGGAACACTACCGATTCCTTCTTTCCAGTTTTCCCCTAAAATATAAAGTTGATAAAAAGTAAAATATATATGAAATAATTAACATTGTGCTTGATATATTTGTATTATGATATCGATGAAATCTTTTGTTGAATGCTCATCTCACCACTAGATAATAAGATCTAGGGATTTTTTATGGTCATGCTATGAAACAATCTAAATTATTAAAATAATTATAAGAGTTAATATAATATATACTTAATTAATTCAATCAAACTATATATAAATTTGAACCCTTTACAAATTTATGGGACTGATTAGAGCTGGACAAATGGGCTATGGCCCGCGAGCCAGCCCGTTTAACCCACTTTAAAAACGGGTTAGGGCCAGCTTTTTTTAGCCCGTTTAAAAGTAGGTTAATTTTACCCAACCCACTTAACCAGCGGGCCAAAGTGGGCTAGCCCGTGAGTTAAGTGGGTTGACCCACCAACCCACTTTTATAAAAATAAAATAAACAATTATGGGGTAAATATGTATTAATGAAGGTTATTCTTGAGATTTTTATACTTGAGATTAAATTTATGTGTTAATTATAACAAAGAATGACAAATTGATGCACATGCACCATAAAATTTTATAAAATATATTATTATTGTTTTAAATGAAATATATTATCTAATAAGTTATTTTAGAAAACTTATTTTTATATAAAAAGTAATTAAAATAATAATGAAATTAATCATTAATATATAACCTTATAAAACTCTCTTTTTTATTATATATATCTTATTTAATTAGTATAAATAAGTTAAATGGGTCAACTTGGCCCATTTAACTCACAAAATATGTAAGTGGGTTAAAAGGGTCAAAAAGTGGGCTGGCCCATTTAGCCCACGGGCTAAAGTGGGTTAGGTTAGGATCAGGCAATTTTGGCCCGTTTAACCCACGGGCCAAAGTGGGCCGGGCCGGGTTGACCCGTTTAACTCACTTGCCCACCTCTAGGACTGATTCTTAGGGTATAACTATAGAATTTTTCTAAATTTGTAAGGCTTCGTTCACTTTCGAGTTTTAACGAGATAAAATTGGATGATATTATTTTATAAGCATGCTTTATATATACATATTTTCCCCATGTATTGTCTAATTTTATTTTATCTTATCTCTGCTTACCCTACACATATCATATCCATAACTATTTATCTAACAATTTTTCATAAACATCCTATGCGGCCTAGAATTTATATAATCGGCAAAGCTTATTCTATTAAAACATATAAAAGATATGTTTATCTTTATATTTATTTACCTATTTATCGTATTCCATTTATCAATGTGATAGATATGGATACCTGATTTTTATTTTATTTTTTTGTATTTTTTAATAACATGATCAATGCATTCGATAGGTTTCATAAAGTTATTCCCACTACTAAAAATCATTATTGTAAATCAACTATAGAAGTTGTTAATTAATACGTAAGACATGAAAGAAATCAAGGAAATAATCAATAAAGAAAATACGATTAAAGAAACAAAAAAGTAATAATATAATATAAACGTTTGAGGACAGAAAAAGTTATTCAT
Source organism: Combretum micranthum (assembly GCA_024138025.1). Classification (NCBI taxonomy): domain Eukaryota; kingdom Viridiplantae; phylum Streptophyta; class Magnoliopsida; order Myrtales; family Combretaceae; genus Combretum; species Combretum micranthum. Next base: position 138,241 of record JAMXBD010000290.1, read on the forward strand.
TTATAATTGGATACACTAATCTATATCGTTTAACATGAATCTTCAATTTTTTGTTATTTCTATATTTTGTTTATTAGCTTTAACCTAAGAAACAAAACATTAACAAAGTTCTTGCTTAATATATATGTATGTATGTATATCTTGGCCGACATTGAACAAACAGTCCCAATCCCCATCCAAACAAAAAAAGAGGGCAGGTAAGCAAAATCACGAGCTAAACGGCGTAGCTTGAGCTAAACGGGGGAGCTGCCCCATTCACTGCCTCTCCTCTCTCTCTATATATGTGAGTGTGTAGGTATGTATGTATACGTACATACAGACAAATATATTTACACACATATTTCACAGCAATGACATTCCTGTGATTTCACTCAAAGGTATTGATGATGACAACGACGAGGATGATGGGAGGAGGAGTGAAATGTCAAAAGATTGTGAAGCTTGTGAAGATTGGGGTGTTTTCCAAGTGGTGGATCATGGGGTTGATGGGAAACTCCAGCATGATATGACTGGAGGGAAGAAGGGTGGGCTTATTGTTTCTAGTCATCTACAGGTAATGATTTGATATCATTTTAGATGATATATCGCAAACATTTCCAAATACCATTGATAGTGTTGGAATAAATTATGAAAATTTTTAAAGTGTAATTTCACTTTTATATTTTGATTGATTAAAATATGTACATATAAAGACGCTGCTAAATCCATAAAAATTCTACTAATTAAGACGATTATATAAAAGAGTGTGGTTTATATATACATACCATATTTTTAAAAAAAGTTTTATTATTTTTTTTTCTTTTAAAAGACTGGTACTGTAAGTTATGAAGTGACTCTAATTTATACAATCGTTATTATAATATATCATATTGATTTTATAGTATTTTGGATGATATAATGAGGTAAAAGAATGCTTTAAGTAGTAAAAAAAGCCCATAATGCTTTGACTTTGACTGATAGTTTCTTTTATAGGCAATATCAAGAATGTGTATTTCGTGTTCTTTTTCTTTTTTTTCCCTTTTTTTTATTATAGCCTGTATATTATAACATATTGGTCCACGTTATCATGTAAGGTAGGAAAAATAAAAGATAAAAAAATCAATGAGATCATGAACAAAATAGAATTTATTTGCATTTTATGCATTAATTCATGAATGGGAAGATCAAATGAGCTACAGCAGGTTTGTGTATTTACCAGTAGAAGTGTGCACCCGTTACATGGTGCTAACAAATGATAACTAAATTATTTAATTTGATAAATATATACATTTTATAAAATTACATATATATATATTTATGTGTATGTATATATCTCTAGTGGTGCAATTCCTTTTTTTTCCATCTCTCAATTAATAAATTTCATGTCTATTTTCCTTAACTCCACTCATTTTTTGTAAAGACTTGACATGCTCAATTCTCAAATTAAGTACACCAAGTTTCCAACCACGTATAACTCTTACGAATTATACATAAGGTTGTCTTTAAAGAAGGCGTTTATGTTGAACATTGCTATTCGATTTTAGGTTATAAAATCATTTAGTTAGATTTTCAGATAACTGGATTTAACAGTAGAAAAATAAACTTTAATAAAAATATTTTCACATGAAAGCATTTCAAAATTCCACTATTACAAGTGGGAAAACTTTCACTTAAACAAAATTTTTAATGAAAGCTTATTTACAAAACATGGACACTAACAAACCCTTAAATGAAAATACAAATTTATAAATAAATCCAGTCTCTATAAAACAAACAAAGAAGAAACAAAACAACTAAACTACTCAACGCTCCTAACTCACATCACTCATCCACAATCCTTCTCGAGTCAATAGAAGCACCCACAAACCCGAGACAACATCATCAACAACAACAACATCAACAAACTCATCATCATCAACTTCATCAACATCAACATCCACATCATCTTTATCAACAACAAAACCTGTAAAAAGAATAAAAACAACAAGAATGAGTTGAAGCCTAGTACACAGCAACATAATCACACACGGAGTGACACATGAGCATAGCTAAATGCCATGCACAATCAATAAGTTATTATCTTTTCTTTAAAATAAACAAATCAACATGGAAGCATTCAAACTCCGGACATCAAGGATCTAATATCACGTTCGCCTCTCTGAGTGGTCCCTACTGTTCTATAGACTAGGCAACCCCACCTTCCGGTGTTGCCCATAGTACTAGGGGATCTTGAGTAACGCATCACGACGCTCAGGAGGTTAATATAAGTAGCTAGGATACTTATATCTCCTAGATAAATTTACCATAACGATAAAGTAATCTCATCTAGGGTTTCTAGCCGTTACACAACTCCACTTAAACTCAGTCCATAACATAAATATAGTTCACCCATTCCCATAAACGTTGAACTAAAACATGGTACTTACACCCAAGTTTAAGCAAATTTTACACAGATACCAAATTCCCCATCGATTACCCATTGAGCCACTTATGAAAGTCATTTCAAATGATAGGGGTGGCCTAAGCACCTAAACTACCGTGCCCCCAATCTAAGCAAGGTGCTGCTCCTCGAGCCGGATACTGATCTGCCATACTGGGCCAAATACGGATTTAAATAGCGGAATAGACAACCAATTCAAACAATTATTAGGCCGAGTTTAAGTTCTTAGTCTATTTAAGATGCATATCCTAACATCCAACATGCAAGTTACTGCGTACCTCAATTATGAAATCCAAATAGAGTCTCAGAAGGAATTTCAGAAGATAATCCAAAAGATAAATCAGATATCCACTTCTGTCAAGGAAAGAACTCGTATAAGAAACTAAACTAAACTAATAATTCACTTCATCAAACTCATATAAGAACTTAAGCTATTTATCCATTCATCTCAAACTCATTTTATTAAAGCCCTATTTGATCAGACACTATCGCCCCGCCAAAATACGGACAGTTCTCCTTTATCTATCAAAGTATTTCTTTTCACTTTGTTTATGGTCTTTTATCAAAAAAAGCTTAATCAAGGCATTCATTCACAAAAACATCTATTTCTTAAGCAAACACACCTTTGAAACAACATATTCCCCGTATTAATCAAAGATCATCATAATTCATTCATCTAAGCTAATTATTAGCTATTAACCTATTTTAGCTTAACCTTAGCCAAATTGATCAGAATTATTGATTTAAGTCATTTACTAAGCCAAGGTGATTAAACTATATCAATTTAATTCATTTTAGCTTAGTGAAGTTCATTAAGCCAAGTTGGACTTAGATTAATTACTAATTCATTATATATCTAAGATCTATGTCAATTTGAGCTTACATTAACTTAAACTTAGCCAAATTTATCAAAGTTAAATAATCTAATCCATTTTAGTTCATTCAAGTTCATTTAGTCAAGTTAAACCTAGGTTTGTTAACTAAGTTCATTTTATAATTAACTTCTAGATTTAATCTAATTATTTGTTAAATTTATAAATCTACTTAACAAATGTTTAATTATATCAACCAATCAAAATAACACATCAAACATCACTTATCTATCTCATTTTAGCTTAAAAAGATCCACTTCCTAAGCAAAAACACATAAAACAAACAAAAACAAATTTTTAACTTTGCTTGGAAAATGTATCAGTTGGAAAGAAATGAAATTTAAGTACTTATACTTTTATAATTTGCAAAAAGGTCAAAGTTGTAGATCTTTTTTTAAGCTTTTCCAACGCAACTTGAATCACCTCAATCCGATATCGTATGAAAAAGTTATGATCAAATTACGAAAACATGTCAAGCTACAGGGAAGGATCACGCCCAAGCGCTCGCCCATGATTTCAAAAAAAATATGACCAAAGCATATCACGCCCCTTTGGTCGCCTGTGATGTTTGAAAAGCACACAATCAGTTCATTTCACTCCCTTTTGCTCGACCGTGATTGATCTCCTGATACATGTTACAAATTTGTTCTGTTTTTAAAATCTATTTTTACATTTTTCATCAACTTATAAATCTCCCATATCAATTCTAACATCAAATAAACTCTAATAACAATTCCTAACACTTCAATCTTCCTTCAACAACTTCAAACAACAATCAAACCATCACAAACTACTATTCATCATCTTCTTCCTCAAACTCAACTCCCAACTTCCATCAACCATTAAACCAACAAATACAAATGTAAACAGCACTTTCAACTCAATTCAACATCAATTCATCAATTAGATAAGCAAACAACAAATAAAACAAATATGAATTAAACTACAAAACTTATCTTTTTGACTAAATCATGCAACTTCTTGCACTTCTAGCTTTGATTCCCTTCTCTATTCTCATATTCTACTTGATTCCTCCTTTTCTCTTATTGAAATTGAGATTCATGTCTTAAATTTGGAGAGAGAAAGAATAAGAAGAAGAAAAGAAGAAGAAGAAGAAGAAGAAAAAGAAAGAAAAGGGAAAACATAAATGAATGGGAAAGAAAAAAAGGCAGCAAAAAAAAGAAAAGAAAAGGAAAGGATAAAGTTAAATTTATATATTTTAGAAATAGGGTATAGGTTTAGAACTATCAGATCAATATCTATAGTTCCAGAAGTATTTAGAAGATGATTTTAGAACCGATAGGTTAGAAATTAAAAACTTAGAGTAAGAACTTAATTTACAAATTTATTTTGGATAAAAGATATTTAATTTGAGTTCGGGTTTAAGAACTAATGTTTTTATACAAGCAAATGAACTCAAATTTTATGGGGATTTAGGAATTAGAGTTTTGGCTAAGAATTAAGGATTTAGGAATCCTCTAAACATTTCAATGACTTGTTTAGAGAATTTAGATTTCAAATCTCAAATTTCATTTAATTAATTACTAATCTAACTTTGTCAACTTGTCTATTTATATCCTATGATTAATTTAATTCATTCAAATCTATCTAAACCCAATTTCTAATATATGTGAAGGTTTGGGGTATTTCATTTCTATTATCCAATAAAATTTCTTCATGCCTAACATAACTTTTTATAAATATCCAATATGATTATTTTTTAAAATATTTTAAAATTTATAAATACTAAAAGCACTGAAAGATGTTTAATAATATAGATATGTGCATTATGTTATATGTCCATATGTTCATCTACTATTCATTAGTATGTTATTTTATGTCAAACCTAATAGCCATATTAATTATAAAATTATAAGTTCTCTTTTTTTTCCCCCCTTTGAATTCAAGTATAATATAAAATATTACACACATGATAAGTGTCCTAAGACCCTCATTGTTTGTGCATTATTGAGCATATTTTATATGCTATTTGAGTAATTCATTAAAGGAAAGAACTTTTATTGGGTTAATTACTTGTTTCAGGGATGATTATGGAACAATGGAGCTTTTCAAGAGATTTATCATAAAAGAAGCCAAGTTATTGAAGGATTATGGAGCCTAGATGAAGTTGTTGGTCATACACTAGTAATTATACACTACTAGTGTAGATTTGGAGGATAAACTTGAAGAAAAATTAGCATTTTCAATGTACACGACCCGAGCTACATGGGTAGTGTAGGATGAGTAGTGTACACATGACAACAAAGGAAAATACGCAGGAATTATGTTGTACACGCCCCGACCTACACGGGTCGTGTAAAGAACCCGTGTATGAGCAATTTTTTATAAATACGGCCTTCGTTCATTATTTGGGCCATGGAGAGAGTCATATATCATTCCTAACCCTAAAGGTCGTCTTTGGGAGAGCTTTTCAAGAAAAATTTGCGGCACAAACATCCGGAGTCACAACAATTGTTTCAAAAGGGGTTCTTGTCATTATGTTTTATTTAAACTCTTCTAGATCTATTGTTTCTATTGTTTATCATATGAAAGAGTAGATCTATGCCCTAGGTTTTGTGAAACCCTAACTCATGTCCTGAATTGTTATCAATTGATGAAAAGTTTTGATCTTAAATTCATTCATGTGATTTAATTGTCTTGTGATAATTTTCTGGCCAGGATTATTGCTTATTTGATTCTTGTTAGTTAGAAAGAGATTTCAACTAATAGGATAGATCTTACATGAATGATAAATTTGCATGTTTCACCTAGACATAGGGAGACTTCGAATTTCTGCCATAAAGATTAAATCTTTATTTAGGATTTGTGAGTTTCATGCAATTTTGCATTGGCGTGAGTGAAGGAAGAGATTCCCATTTTCTCATGTAAAATTAGGAATCAATTGACTTGAAGAGAGTAATTGGTTTAATTTAGAAACCCTGCAGTTCAAGATTTGATTTTTCATCAATTAAATTTATCATAAGTATTAAGGGTTAGGGTGGATCAAAACTAGGGGCATTGTTGTGAATTGAATTAAATTAAGAAAAGCTCTCATATTCTATAATTAGGGTTTATCAATTATTAATATAATTAATCATTAAGGTTAATATAATCTTTTGATAATTTAGACTAGATAGTGGTGAAAGGGTATTACTAATAATTGCCCATAGATCCTTAGGACGACATCCGAGTTAATTTCCATACTACAAGATAGGTGCACTGCCTTGTGTGAATATGAATTAATTGGATTATAAATTTTAGACTTAGTGATCATACACACATCAACACATAATGAAAAATTATATATTACATAAACTATTCTAAAAATGGAGACAAAGGAAAGCCTTTGTGCAAAAATATGTTTTTTTTTTCCAATAATTATGAAAATATGATACTAAAAAAATATTTCGAATATAAGGATCAAAGGCGTATGTTGTACCTATGCCTTTGACCATTTTTTTTTTTAAAGAAGAGGGCACATGTACAACATGCACCCTACTTTTTTATTTTTAATTGTGGGGGAGCGAATGGCACCCGCACCATCTTTGCTTTTAAAGAATAAGTACTATTTTTCAATGATGAGGGTACGGCTTCCTTTTCCTTGTATCACATGAGCCTTGACCTTTATATTTGAAATAATTTTTTTGTTTTTGGTGTCTTATTTCCAAAATAATTTTCAAAAATTGACGTATTTCTATAAAAAACCGATAAATGAATAGATCGGTTTAATAATATAAGATATAGATTAAATGTGATATGTCATTTTTAGGGAGAAGCAGTATAGGATTGGTAAGATAGTGACTTACTTCTCACACCCAATCCGAAATAGGGACTACATGAGATGACCAGACAAGCCAGAAGGCTGGAGAGTGGTGATTGAAGAATACATTGAGAAGCTCATGGAGCTTGCTTACAAGCTCTTGGAGGTTTTGTCAGAGGTAATGGGCTTGGAAAAGGAGGCCTTGACCAAAGCCATGTGGATAAGGACCAAAAAGTGGTGGTCAATTACCACCCTAAATGCCCACAGCCTAATCTCACCTTCGAGCTCAAGCACTACACTGATCCTGACACAATTACCCTATTACCCGAGAACTAAGTTGGTGGACTTCTAGCCACCATCGATGGTGGCAAGACTTGGATCACTGTTCAGGCTATGGAAGGTGCCTTTGTGGTTAACCTTGGTCATCCTGGTCATGTGAGTATACATATCTTTCACCAATTTTTATCACAATTAATACGTCATGTAGGCTTCTTTTAATTGTAACTGAAACAAAACTACTCTTGTGAAACTTTAGTTTGACTTAATTTTAACTCGAACTTGACTGAATTTCAATCAAGTAAAGTCAAGTGAAAGTAGTTTATCAAGTGAGGTTGAGTGACAAATCTACAAATTTAATAGGCCTTAAACCAAGCATAAATATAAGTGGAATTTGCTTTGAATTTGAATACTAATATTATTTAAACATAGATGGATAAATAAATAATATATATATATTCTTTAATGAACAAAACTAAATAAGCTTAATCGAATAGTACAGCCAATCTCAAATTTAAATTTTTAGCTCAAATATGAGTCAACTTTTAAAATTTTCTAATTAAACTCAAGCTTATTACAACATTATCACCATATGACTTATCCTCACTTTTATATCAATTTATTCTATAGAAAAACTAATATCTCACCATCATTATATTATGCTAATTTTTACTTTGAAGTTAGGTTTTCACTCAAAAATGTGTCATGACTTTTTTCAAATTTTGTTACCAAATTTTGGATACATTTATTTTGCCAGCATTAGATGCCATTAACGTTTAGGTAGATAGTATACATTAATTCTAAGTTGCAATACAACCTAAAGAATGGGTCATTGAATAGTAGTGCAATTGCACAACATTATTTAATGAATTTTATATAACCCACTAATATTAGGCACTAAATATATTGGTTTTGACCAAAACCTTATAACCTAACAGTATTAGTACATTGGAAATTTTTATTATTCTATCGACGATACCGCTCAGTCAATCATCTTATTATTAAAATTAATATAATAAGTAAGATATGTGGTACAATTACGTTTGATATTATTCTAAACCGTTAAGTTATAGATGAGAGCATCATGTTAAAAAGAAAAGAAAAGAAAAAACACCTTAGAATTTTCCAAATACATATTTTCTAGTTAACCCCATAATCTTGACTTTATTTTGATCTTACACCTGTGTTGTGTAGTGCCTAAGTAATGGGAGGTTTAAGAATGCAGACTACCAACCAGTTGTGAACTCAGATTGCAGCAGGCTATTCATAGTCACATTCCAGAACCAGCATCGAAGGCAATCGCGTGTCCGCTCGAGATAAGGGAAGGAGAGAAACCGATCCTTGGTGAACTAATCACATTCGTGGAGATTTATAGGAGGAAGATGAATAAGGATCTGGAGCTCGCAAGGTAGAAGAAACTTACTAAGGAGTAGCAACAAGTGGAGGACATGGAAAAGGCTAAGTTAGATAATGCTAATGCTAAGCCCTTAGAGGAAATTCTAACTTGAAATCATGCTTGTAACGCCCTTAAATTATACGTCTATTTAATTTTTAGTAATTGTTAAATAGATAGTAATGTCTGGTAGAAATTTTAGAAATGTCCGAAAAAAACCATCCCCGCTTTTCATGAATTTAAATATTGGTAATTACCAATATGGACAATAAAAGACTTAATTAAAATAAAAATATAAGCAAAACTTACCTATATCAAAGAAAAATCTTCCGTAAGACATAACAATAATAATATGATTAATATATAAACTAAAAACTAATAAAGATAAGTAAAATAATAAATTAGATCCCAAAAATAATTCAAAAGATATAAATAAAAGATAAACATTATAAATTTATAATAATAGAATATAAATAAAGTCAAATTAAAGATAATTTAATTATTAACAGGTCATAAAATACCAAAACATTAATAATTTAAATTCTTAAAGGATAAATTATAGTTTATAAAAATATATTTAAAGTTGTAAAATAAAAAATCTTAATTTCAAAATTTTAAATATACATAGTGTTTATAATATTTAATATAGTAGGTACGTAAATTTTTATTTAAAAATAATATCAAATGAATATTTATTATACGTATTAATTAGAACCCGAAAAAAAAATAAAAACTTGCCCAACAAGCCAACAATCCCCTATAAATTCTCTCTCCTCACACTCTTCGTCTCATTCTCTTTCATATTCTCTCTCTCTCTGTCTCTTTTTGTGTCTTCGAATGAAGACAATTAAAAAAAAAAAAAGGAAAGCAAATCCTTCCGGAGAAGGATTAGAAAAAAAAAAAGAAAAAGAAAAATAATAAAATAATAGAAAGAAATCTAAAAGCTCCTCCGATCTTCAAAAGCTCGTATCTTTTACATACGACAATCGATTCCAATTTCGAAAGTAGCGTTGTGATCGTGGCGATACGCTCTTCAATTCAAGACCACACAAGGTTAGGCTTCGATCACTCTAAAATTTTACTATTATGATTCGGTACGTAGAAGTTTTCGTAATATTAGAATTTTAATATTAGTTTTTATTATAAATATACATATTTAGCATTATAATTATAATAATATAAAATTATGTCATGCAGTAGTATGTGTATTTAGACTAGTTGATATTACATTTCGTTTATCAATAGATAATAAATTGATAACTAAAAATGCTAGATGATAGAAAATTGATTATAAGTTTAGATAATTAATATTTAGAGTCTATTATTAGTAAATGAAATTATAGATAAATTGCAGAAGTTGAAATATACCCGATAGGATCAATAACTGATCAAAATCTTCTAATCTAAAGCCCCCAAATTAAAATTCTGATTTCATAAACATGAAAGTTATAAATATTTAACCCTATATAGACTAAAACCCGAGTTTACCTATTAGATTTGGAAACTCTAATCGCGTAGATTGAAAAACCTAAATCTATCCGATTCTGTAGATTTTAGAATTTAGTTTTCAACTTGAAAATAATGTAAGAAAAATATAAAACCTTGACTATAGAGATATATGTATATAATATTGAAAAATTCTCAAAACACTAAAAGTTAAGCGTGTCGTGACTTAGGATGGTTGACTCTTGGGAAATGAACAACAATTCTCCAAAACGAGTAATATCTCGATAAATATAATTCAAAGACAATAACTAGTGATTTAGAATTGAATTATTAGATCCTTAAAGTATATCAGTTAGCAAATGATGATTTAAAGATAAATCGCTAGGATTGAGATGTAATCGTTAAAACTAGATATTAGGTATAATTTACATAACTAAGACTCAAACTAAGATTTTAATATCGAAAACACTAAAACAAAAATGTTCTTAACTTATATAAACATTCATTATGTTTTATGAAGTAAAACTTAACTAAAGAAACAATTAGAATTAAGTAAAGTAAACATATAACGTAGTTCTATATTTAAAAAGAATATAGATATTCTATGACAAGTTTAAAGAATTTAAATCACACATAACATATACTCATGAGTAGAAATGGAATTTAAGAAGGAAAATAAAAAGCTTAGAAAACTAGAACCTATAAAAGTTTAGCCCTATAAGAAAAATTTTACTTGAATTTGATAAATGAAACATATTTGATTATCCGATCAATAAGAAGATTGGATATGTAATTAAACTTCAATATGTGACCTTATATACAAATATAAGATTCAGATCATACGCAGAAATAGGATATTAATAGATAAACTTGATATGATTTAAGTATTATATAGATAAAAGATATTTAGCTTTAAATCTATTAGATATACTCAATAACAAACCTATATAGACATATGAAGATTTCAACACATATAAAAGAATAAGATTCCTAGAATAAAATTTAAGTAATTCAATTACAAATTAGAAAATCAAGATAATATAAATTGTAATTGAAAGATTAAACTTAACCAAGAATTCCGTAACTCTAAGTATAAAATTCAACGCTTATAAGACTATAAGGATATAAAGTATAGATTAATGAAAATCATAAATATTGATATAATCAAATTAACTAAAGTTACATACTTAAAATAAGATCAAGACAATCAAAATGAAAAAATATAAAATGTATACTTTAACTAAAAAGTAGAGTAATGAACTTAAATTAAGTTTAATCACTAATACTTGATGAAATAAACATAAACAAGGAATCGAACTTGAAATAATAATTAAGAATACAAAACAAGAAAGCTAGCATCATTATGATACCTTTCGAGCCCTTAAAGTAATATAGGAAAAATATACAAAATGATTAGTTTAACCTGACAATTAAAAACTACATTCGATAAGTTTTCCAATGACTACTCATATGCTAAAATCTAAGTTAAAACGAAGTATAATATGCCCAATTTAAGATTTCGTGATTAAACTCGATATTTGAAAAATAAATACTTTCTTAAGAAAACTAAGATTATACGAACTTTATAGTTTAACTTACGAAGCGTAGCCTTTACAAGCTTCAAAATGACTAATTATGTGTTAAGGTTAGATTAAGAAATGTTAAAACTCAAGTTTAAGATACAAAGACACAATAGGTTTCTTTATATGAATAAGAGTATAGTAATGGGGTATCCGTTATCTAAATTCTCAGGGGAGACAGATCCGTCTTCAAGTTTTCTTGTAGACTTCTATGACCATTAAGCAAGGATAAACAGGTGAGTATATTCCGATGACCTTCATATCTGCTTGTGCTTGTAGGTTTAGAGTATGATATTTTGTTAATATAAATTAAATGATTCAAGTATGGGGTTGGGAAATTTACACTTGTGGTTGCTCGTGTTTGTTATCTGTGTTGAAAATACTATACATTATTCTGAACGTTAAGTATTGAGTGTTGTTTAATCATTTTGATCTTTGCGAGTGTCTGATAATTGTCTGTCGCCAAATAAATGGACTTAATGACTATTGGCGTGATAATCATAATATTGATCATGCATTCACGATTGCATGTAGAAGGCCATCACCACTACACTTTGACTCGGATGGGCCACACTGTCCCGTGAGGACGGTGAACATGGAGGACCGAAGTGGTATATACCTAGTGTGTACCATGGGCCTTGTTCTAGGGGAATGGGAACTAAGTCGTCCTGGGGAGACGGCCCACCTCCTAGGATCGCGCCGGGTCATTGTTAAGGATATCTTGCTTCAATGGGATGTTGTTATATGTATATTATTTTCTATATATGAAAAACTCCTTGAATAAATTTGATTCCCGAAGTAGTAGCGGTCCGGGTGCTGATGTGTGGATGTACCCCAACCCCGGATTCGGAGGGCGTAAATCCGAATATATATATGGTTACCGGTTGGCCATATATATTTGTTCATTTGATTGTCTGCATTGCATATGCTTGTTTAATAACTTGTTTGCTTTTGCTTGAACGGTATGGAGCGAGGGTATACTTCACTCAGCTAGTTGTAGCTGACTCCCCAACAGTTTGCTTTTGCAGGTAAGTTGAATACATGGATGGGATAGGATTTGAGTGCAGAGCGTGACAAAGATCAAGTTGTACAAGACTGATAGAAGATTGAGAATTTGATAGGTTAAACCTAGTTGAGAGAATAAACATGAAAATGTAGTCTTTTTCTTAACTTAAACCTAGTTGATATTTTGTGTTAAACCTAGGTTTACCTTATCTTGTCGTTTGGTAGGATATCTGATTCTCTGCGGTCTTGTGATCTGTGGAAGTTTCGATATCCAATAAATTATTTTCATAATAAACTTATATATGTATAATACAATGAGAGGATAATTAATTAGAGTCTTGTAAACTCTGACTTGCAAGGCGATCCTAATGTTGCGGGTGCACACGTGATATGGTGATTTAGGGCAATCCTACTAGGCCCCACATAGGGTCGCGACATTGCTTGTTCTCCACATGCTTTGCTTTTGGTTTATACTTGTTTTTGCTTTTGTGACATATGTTCAGTGGAATTTTCATGTGGTTTAAATAAATTTTATATTTTGTATGCTCTGGTCTATTTATTTTATTAAGTAGGAATAGGGTTTTAAGATATATGTCGACGGGATCGTCCTGGCAATAACCAAACCATTAAAATAAATATCATAAAGGGAATATTCACTATTTTAGTGATTTGATCACAATTAGGTATTGTAAGAGCCGTTGGACGGTGACGAGACCGGTTCTATCAAAATTAATAGTAGGATCATAGAATTTTCCTAAGATAGGATATGGATCATCATTGTTTTCTTATCCCAATTTTTATCTATATATCTTATAAAATAATATGTGACTAATTAATGATTAAAATTATGAAAGTAATGTCACGTTATAATAATATTATAAGGAAATTAAGAATTTAAACAATTTTCACACTTGTTCATAAATTGATAGGAAAAAAAATTTAGAGAGACCAAAAGAAGAAATCTTCAAATTCGTTTGATTTTGAAGTTTCGATTGTTTTAGAAGTGTAATTTTGAAAAATAAAAATAAAATAAGATGATGAGAATAAATGGAAGCAAGCTGGAATCTTATAGGGAATTGTTTCATCATAAAGCTGCATAAAGTGGATCGTAATATAATATTTGATTTTTTAATTTAAAAACTATCTACTGTACATGCTATTTTATTACAATATTGCCAAAATTAATCAAACATAAATAAATTTTGTTGGTCGAAAAGGGGGAAAATATTTGAAAGTTGGAAGCACCTTTATATAGAGTGTAATGCTCCAAAATTTCATCAAGGTGTGTACAGTGTCGCGTATAATACGTGTGTATTATATGCTTAGGCTATCCTAGAAGATCTATTTATGTTGAACAGTTGCTAGCTAATTTTACATTAAAAAATCGTTTAATTAGATTCTAGAGATGATTGGATTTAGCAATAGTAAAATAAATTATATAAAAACATTTCTATTTTCTACTCACACAAATAGATCAACTTTCTCATAAATGAACTAACTTTAAAACAAACCGTGCTATCATGTATCTCATATACCCTTCATGATGGTAAAACAAAGCTACTCATTACAAAACATAGGCATAACAACTATGCCTTTAAAAGAATATTACACGTTACAAAAGAATAAATCTAGTTCTTAAGAAAAATAAAAACAAAATAAAGTCTAGCGATCTTAACTCATCTCATTCTTCAAAAAACTCTCCCTGAGTCATCTCATACCACCGATTCAATCATCATCATCATCAACATCAACATCACCATCATCATCATTATCATCAAATCATCTTCATTGTAAACCCCTGATTTTCTTTGAAATTACAAATTTGAAAAATTAACTCCAAATAATAGATATTTGGTAACGTGTTTAGTAGTAGATGGATTGAATAAATTCAATTCTAGATTGAAACTGCATAATCAAAACTGTTTATAACTCCTAAATACTTTTAGTTTTATTTTTTAAGATCAAAAGTAAATTTTTAGTCTATTTCTTCCTTTCTCTCTTCAACTGTTGTCAATAAATTTCATTAGAAAACAAAACGTCTAACTTTTATCCTAGATGTGATTGGCAAGCTAGTGAAAATATATTACCAATTTGAAATTCCAACTCTTACAATACGATGCCCTATGAGTATATATAGTATTTTTAGCAAAGGAAAACACTAGACCTTGGAAGACCTTCATGGAAAATTTACTCGATTATTGCGGCTGTGTGTATGCTTGGGAATGAGATAAACATGGGGCATATGGGCAGAGGAGCGCCCTACTGTGAGCACGCAAGTGGGAAGCAGTGAATGTGTGTGTGGAGTGCGCGCAGGAGCTGGAGCATGCCAAGACCAAGCAAGAGTTGATCAGGCCTCAGTAATCCGATCATGAAGGAGCTGCCCCAACTAATGCCACCTCCTAACTAACTAGAGCTAGGCCTACAAAAAATCCTTGAAACCCTATCGTTGTCTCCTTCTAAGCCGAGCTTCTTGAAGACCACGAACAGCTATCATGCCAGGCTTCCCATCATCTTCCTAAATGGAACTCATACTCGACAGCTAGCGCCAGAAGAGGAGACATCTGCAAACTCCGCAACTCAAGAAATTCCCTTAGGAATTACATTGCTAAGCCCAAGGACTCCTACGAAGATGGACACTCATCAAGCACAGTTGGGGTAGGAGGAGTACGTATGCTGCAGGGGACCTCCTCGGCTATCTCAACAAAATTATCCTTAAACTACCGACAAGGGTGCTATCGGGGCAACCAGGAATGCTAGACCTTGAGGCTCACATTGAAGCATGAAATGATTCCCACGACAGTGAAACTGCTACCCCTTGCTCGACCAAATTTAGAGAATCCCAACAGCTATCATGGAGAGGAGCACAAGGACATGCGCGATGCCACATAGCTCGGAGAAGTCTCCTTGGCACAGCTCCATTTGACAAAGAAGTACCTGCACCCTATAAAAGAATAAGATCTCTTCCTAATTGCCTAATCATGAACCACCTTCAATCCTCCACATACATAACCACAAGAACCCCCACTCTCCTATGTTGATGCAATCATACAGTGAATCCTCCACTCATGCCCCTACATGGAGCAGCTGATCAAGCACAGTGGTGGGAGCTAGAATAATTCGAGAGTGCCATCCTCCCCATCACATAGTATAGGATTCATTTCTTTAGTCAAGAGAAGAGGGAATTCAGAAATGAAGATCACAAACCCTTCAAAGCCGAGAACACCTCTCCATTAATAGAAGGCATTCCTCTATAGTCTTAACTCATAAGGAAATTAGCCATTACCTAAATGTGGACCTACTTCCTAGCATTGGTAAGACATTGTAATAACAACCTCTATGCTCCTCTTCTTTCTGTAATTAACTAGCGCCTGCCTTCTTGTTGTCTGGATTCTATAGCAGATTCCTTTTAATTGTAGACAGATTATATTTTAATACTCTAAAGATAGTACATCACCTATAAATCGCCGAAGTCATAAATACATATAAGATAGTTTAATGCAGTTCGACAGATACTAGGAATAGTAAGTTTTACTTATTTCTTATCAATACGGAATGCGTCAAAACAATTAGTTAATCACCTTAATCGGATTAGAAACAAGAAGGTTACATATGATTTAATTTAAACAATGGAAATTCCAGAAATCTTAGAGCTTCTGTAGCTTAAGTTTCTTACAAAATACTCAGTCCTATGTTTTGGATTCTCACAACTCAGGAGAAACTGCTTGGGACAATGAGCTGCCTGAAGACTACTACAACAACTAGACCCCTATGGAAGGGTGAGTATATATCCTATGATCCCTATATCTGCTTGTGTTGGTAATATAATGCACCTATAATATATGAACCAATTGGATTGTGTGCGGGTCTGGGGGGCCATGTATGTGTTTGCTTCATGTTTGATTTGCATTGTCAAACTACTTTAAATTTTTCAAATAACCTATGCTTAAGTAGGATAGCAACATGATGAATGTTTGTGAAACTGTTTTGGTCGTATCAATTAATTAAACTTAATATATCCGATTAAATTTAAATACTTGATCATGCATCACGCATACTGCATTACAGGAGTTGTCACCACCCTACAGTAGACCAGAGGGGCTAGTTAATCATAGACCCTACTTTTGGTATATTGAGGAACTAACATGTACTTGGGGGCACAGCCTATTGCTAGAGGTTGCGCTGGTGCCATTGCTTGAGTGTAAACCTACTTCTGGACCTTATATTATGACTATTATTTATCTAATAAAATGAATTGTGAAGGCTCAGGTCCGAAACCAGGGTTTCATGGGAATTGACGGTCTCAAATCCTCCCTAACTCGTGATACGGAGGGCATAAATCCGTTCTATATATAGTTTCCGGTCAACTATGTATATATCTATGCATTCATTCGGTTGTCATTAGCTTGCCACACTTGTGTGGGCCACTAATTAACTTGCTTGTTGTTGCGTGAACGATATAGTGTGAGGATTTATATTTCACTGAGCTATGGTTTGCTCACCCCTTTATAGTTTATTGTCACAAGCCTACTTATGGTCCAGACCGGGCAGGGGACCTCTACAGGTTAGTACTAGAATAAAAAAAGGAGGTCGTACAGAAAGGGTAAGAGAACGAATTTCGAGAATCATGTTGTAGAAACCTTGCCATGTAAAATGAAGCCATCTATGTAACCTATAAACTTTGTCTAAGTAAATTACTACCGCTTTATTTTGATATATGCTATAAGCCTCCTCAAATGTCTGAAAACTACAAGCGCCTCTATGCAGCAAGAAAGGTTTAGAATAATCACAGCAGCCATTTTCTGTTGCGTATGGCGGATTGTCCAGCCTTTTGGGGCATGACATTTAACACCTGGAAAGATAACAACAATGAGTCGAAGCTTAGTATGATAGTAACACAAGCACACACAAGATGACAGACGAGCTTAATCTAATATAATGCATCAGTCATCAAGTTATTATCTTTACATTAAAAATGAAAAAAGTAACACTGGAGCACTCACACTCCAAAACAAACATTTGGGAATTTGGGGATCCTGAGTAACAACAGCTATTCAGGCGGTTGATATAAGCAGCCCGAATACTTATATCTCCTAAATTTAACTAAAAAAGGAAAATAGCTTCATCTATGGTACATAGTCGTTATGCATCTCTACTTGTCTTAGTCCATAATATAATACAGCTTAACCGATTCCATAAACGCGAGTCATACTATATTACATGCCTTCAGGCTTAAGTAAATGTTATTTCGACACCGTTTACCCTATCGACTACCCATTAAGCCACATATTAATTATTATTGCATCATGACATACTAATGCAACATGGTAGGAACAAGATTGCCATACCCTAAAAAGCATTAAACGACATAAGTGCAAACAACACTTAATTATTAAGACCATCTTTAAGTTTTAATCCATTTTAAATGCATAGCCTAATAATTAACATGCAAGTTACTGTGTACTACATACAAAGCTCGTAGCTAGGAGACAAGTCAGAAGATATCTATAATCCCCCTAATGTTTATATAACTTGAATATCACAATTGCTAAGAATATAACATAGAATTTTGAAGAACCTTGAGAAAAATTCACAAAAATCACTCCAAATGTTTTGCGATTTAAAAATATTAAAGTATAAATAATTTCATAGTTAGGAGAATAGAACTCTTACCAATAAAATTTCGAGACACAAAATATAACTTCCATAAGCTTAGTCAATCGATGATTGATGATAAATTGATTGTTACTTTAAATCCCAATATTTTTTTCTACCTTAAACTTAATAATTAGAAAACAAATTCTACACATGATAACATGATGATGCTATTATTATTGAGAAATCTTTAGTATTCTAAACCCTAAAGTAGCACTAGAACATTTACTATCATCAAGATAAATAATTTTAAGCCGTGAAAGATAAGATTTTGTTACACGAGCTCATAACTCACTAAACATTCATATATAACTCTAAATTTCAAATATAAAATGAAACGATTGATTTTCAAAGCTTATTATTTAGAAAACAATACTTTAGAAATGAATCACTAGGGTTGAAAAATACGTGGTAGGATAAAAAATAGATCAACATCTACAAATTTAGACCTTAAACAAAAATATACGTGTATATATAAGATTTATACCAAAGAGACGTTTTTAAAAAGATATAAAAATAATAATATAGATAATATATAAAATAAAGACTGAGAACAATAAATATGATAGTGAATTGGATCATAAGAATAATTCAAAAGGTACGAGCAAAGGATAAACCCTATAAATCTATAATAGTAAAATATAAATAAAGTCAAATTAAGGATAATATAATTGTTAATTAGGTCATAAAATATAAAACACTAATAACTTAGAGCCTTTAATGAATAAATTATAATTTACAATAATAAATATTAAAGCTAAAAAATAAAAATCTTAAACTAAAGATTTTAAGTACACCATAGTATTAAGAATATTTAATATAGTAGGTACGTAAGTTTTTATTAAAATTGTTATCAAACTTCTATTTATTGTATGTATTAACTTGAACCTAAGAAATGAACTTTCTGCACAAGTTTCAAAATTTTCTTTCTTGGCAAGTTCAAACCCCCTATAAATTCAACTTTCTCTCTAATTCTTTGATCAAATCCTCTCTCTTTTCTTCTTGTTCTCTTTCTTCTTTCTCTCACTCTCTTCCTCAAAAGTCTTTCCCTTAGACTATGGAAAAAAGAATGAAAAAAAAAAAAAATTCTTCTTCCTACGGTAGAAGGGGAAAGAAAAAGAAAGAGAAACAGAAAAAGAAAAACTAAAAGATCCCACAAACTTCAAAAACTCATATCTCTCACATACTACAACCGATTTCAATTATAAAAGTGATGTTATAATCGTAGTGCGACACTCTTCAATTCAATACCACACAAGATTAGGTTTCGACCACACTAAAATTATGCTGATATGATCATGAACGTAGAAGTTTTTATAATATAGGTGTTCATACATTAATTTTTAATTCATGTATACATAGTTAGATGTGTATGTATTTATAGTAATTATGTCATGCTAGCATGCGTATTTCGTACTTTGACTATCTACTATTAAATTTCACATATCATGAAATACCCCAAATATTCACCTAGATTAGAAATTGAGTTTAGATAGATTAAATGAATCAAATGAATTATATGATCTAATTAGACAAGTTGGCTTAATTTAATTAGCTAATAATTAAGTTGGTTTTGAGATTTAAAATTTCTAAAATCTCTAAACATGTTCTAAAAATGTTTAGAGGATTCCTAAACATTCAATTTAGACCAAAAATATTAATTCCCAAATCTCAGTAAAATTTGAGTTCATTTGCTTGAATAAAAATATCAGTTCTTGAACCCGAACTCAAATTAAATATCTTTGTATCTAAATTAAATTCCTAAATTAAGTTCTTATTATAAGATCTTAATTTGTAACATATCGGTTCAGAAATCATCTTTTAAATACTTCTGAAACTATAGATATTGATCTGATAGTTCTAAACCTATACCCTATTTCTATTTTATATAAATTTAGCTTTGTCTTTTTCTTTTCTTTTATTATTTCCTTTGTTGCCTTTCCTTCCTTCATTTTTTGTTTTTCTTCTCTTTCCTTTCTTTCTTTCTTTCTTCTTCTTCTTCTTCTTTCCCTCTCCAAATTCAACTTGAATCTCAAGATCAAAGCCAACTAGAAGATAAATCAAAGCTAGGAGATGAACTAGATGGAGGAAACCGAGCTAGAGGAGGAAGTTTCAACTTGTGTTCTTTTCTAAAAGCTAAGTTTTCAATTTCTATTTCTCTTTGTTTTTACTTGTTATTTACATTTCTAATTGATGGATTGATGTTGAATTGGGTTGGAAGTGCTGTTTACATTTGTATTTGTTAGTTTAATGTTTGATGGAAGTTGGAATTGGTGAAGAAGAGGATGAATAGTGAGTTGGAGTTTATTGAATTGAATTGAAGTTTGATTGTTATTTGAAGTTGTGGGAAGAGATTTGAAGTGTTGGAAGTTGTTATTATAGTTTATTTAATGTTAGAATTGATATAGGAAGCTTAGGAAATGATTTGAAGAAGTTTTGATAAAAGAAAAGTGTGAAAAACATGTTTTCGTAACCCTGTTCTGTCTTCAACGCCGGCTCCTGGAGCTTCTACGCAGCCGGCTTTGAGCCGGTGTTGAAGGGAATAGAATGCATTTTCTTAAACCTGCCTCCAACGCTGCCGGCTTTGAACCTTTACGCTGTCGGCTTTGAAATTTACGCCGCCGGCTTTGAAGTGCCGGTGTTCGTTTTACTCAATGCCTGTTTCGCAGCCTCTTCGTATTTTGGCCATAACTTTTTCATACGACCTCCGATTGAGGTGATTCAAGTTGCTATAAAAAATTAAAAAGAGATCTACAACTTTCATGTTTTGAGTTTTTACAAATTCGAAACGTATCGATGCTTAAATTTTGATTCTTTCCGGCTGTTGTGATTTCCTAAACAAAATAAAAACTTGTTTTTTGATTTCTAAATGTTATTGTTAAGTGTAAATGGATCTTTTTGAGTTAAAATGAGATAGCTAAGTGATGTTTGATGTGTTATGTTGATAGATTGATTTAGTTAAGCATGATTTAGATAGATTATAAATTCAACAAATAATTGAATTTCTAGGAGTATTAAACTAAAAGTAGTTATGTTGTATATATGATTTCCATTGCTTGATTCATGATGTTGTGATGACTTAGTAGAACTAAATGATCTTGGTAAGTATATAAATGATGAGTTATGTATTTATATGAATTTTATTTGAATTTCCTTCATGCTAAGTTTAAGATTTGTTTATTATTTGTTCTTATGATTAGTTATTGAACTTAAATGAACTTAGTTAACAAACTTAAGTTCAACTTGATTAAATAGACTTGAATGAGTTAAAATAAATTAGATTGAGTTAGTTTAATTACTTTGACTTAGTAATTAGATTAAATGATTAATTCTAATGAGTTTGACTTAATGAACTCAATTAAACTAAAATGAACTAGATTTCTTAAGCTTAATCCACTTAGCTTGGCTTTGAATTAAATGGCTAAGGTTAATCAATTTGACTTGGTAAATGACTTAAATGACTAATTCTAATCAATTTGACTAAGGTTAAGCTAAAATGGGTTAGTAACAAATAATTGGGTTAAATGAATGTGTTAGGGTGATCTTTGAATAACATGAGGAATATGTTGTTTCGAATGTTCAATTGTTTTTGGATTTATATGTTTTTGAATATAAATGTTTTGTTGATGCTTTGTGGATAAGAAACCATAATTAAAGTGAAAAGAATTACTTTGACAGACAAAGGAGAACTGTCTATATTTTGGCAGGGTGATATTCGCAGCCATAGTGGGGTTCCACATTAGTGTCTGATCAAATAGGATTTAATATAATGAGTTTGAGATAAATTAATAAATAGCTTAAGTTCTTATATGATTTTGATGAAGTGGATGATTAGTTTAGTTTAGTTTCTTATACGAGCTCTTTCCTTAACAGAAGTGGATATCTGATTTATGTTCTGGAATTCCTTATGAGACTCTAATTGGATTTCGTATATAAGGTACGCAGTGACTTGCGTGTTGGATGTTAGGATAGGCATCTAAAATGAATTAAGAACTTAAACTTGACTTAATAATTTATGAGTGTTGATTGTCTTTTATGCCGTTGAATCTGGTTCGGAGAGCGGGACCTTGCTCAGATTGGCGGCATGGTACTTTTTCGTTATTTGATATATCATCTAGGAGATATAAGTATCCGAGCTGCTTATATCAACCCCCTGAGCGTCGTGATGCGTTACTCAGGATCCCCTAGTATTACGGGCTACGCCGGAAGGTGGGGCTGCCTAGTCTGTATGAACAGTAGGGACCACTCAGGGAGGCGGACGTGATACTAGATCCTTGATGCCCGGAGTTTGAATACTCCCGTGTTGATTTGTTTACTTAAAAGAAAGATAATAACTTATGATTGTCGCATTTGTATTTAGTTAAGCTCGTGTGTCACTCTGTGTGTGATGTGTTACTATGTACTGGGCTCCGGCTCATTCTTGTTGTTGTTATTCTTTTTACAGGTATTGTTGTTGTTGACGATGTTGATGAAGATGATGATGATGTTGTTGCTATTGGTGATGCTTGACTCAGGTTTTGGGCATTAGTGATGATTCGAAGAGAATTTGTGGATAAGTGAAGTGAGTAGGAGCGTGGATGTAGTTAGTTATTTCATTTCTTTTTGTTTACTATTAGTGAGAGCTGGATTTATGATATAAACTTGTAATATTCTTTAAAGGGCATAGTACAGCCCATGTTTTGTGATTTAACTTTTGCAAAGCTTTGTTTAATCTAATAATTCTCCACTTGAGAAGAGTGGAAGTTTTGAAATGTCTTTATTTCTAAATTGTTTTATAAAATTTAATTCCGCTGCTAAATCCAGTTGTTGCCAGAATCTAACTAAACGATTTCATAATCTAAAATCGGATAGCAATGTTCAACACAAACACCTTCTTTAAAGACAACCTTACGTATAATTCGTAAGAGTTATACGTGGTTGGGGACTTGGTTTGCTTAATTTGAGAATTGAGCATGTCCGGTCTTTACATATCAAATGAATAATTAATTGATATATAAAATGCTAGATAGTACAAAATTTAGCATAGCATTAGATTATTAATTTTAGATTCCAATTATTAGTAAATAGAAATTTAGAGACAAATTGCTAGGGTTGAAATATACCCAATGCATCAATAACTGATCAAAATCTACAAATCTATAGTTCAAATTAAAATTTTGATTTCACAAACATGAAAGTTATAATTGTGAACCCCGAATACTTCCATCATAAGATATGACCCTAGATTAGAAATTATGAAGTCGACTAGTAACCTTAGGAGTTAATTAGAAACCCTAGTTAAGATAGATACTCTAAATTTGATCGGTTTGGAACTCATAGACTTTATAAAAGGACTTCTTTGACCCAATTGTTTCCAAAAACAAGATTTCATATTCTGAGTTGATAATTCAGGTTGTGATCAAAGGAAACTTCAAGTCCTAAACCCGAATCCTTGTCAAATCGACAGTTTCTATAGGAAAACCTAAATATAGATATTAAGTGATTACCTTAGTATCCCATAGAGACCGCGAATTGAAACAAGATATAGTAATGAATCTATATTTGCATTGGAACCCTAAAATTTGAGAGTTTTACTCAGTACTAAACTACATTGATAAGATTTCATAATGAGTATCCAAATCTAAAATATATAACTAGTATAGCCTATATATTAGTAGTAATATTACGTAAATGAATCAATAGGGTTTTAGTTAGGAAATTGTGATTTCAAGATAAACGGTTAGGATTATAAATACCCAATAAAAACATAAACTGATGTATAACTTGAGATCTAGACCTCAAATATAGAATTGAATCATACCAATGATCAAATTAGGGTTTTCTAAAGCCCTTAGAGCCTAATACGAAAATTGGCCCGAAAAGCTTTTAAAACTCAAATCGCGTAGGATAAATTTTTCTTAAACAATTAGATACGTATTATTAAAGTTTAAATTTGTACTTTTTTTTAAACTAAACATCTTGTAGGATTCATTTAAGACCTTTGTATATATACATTTACATATATAAGCTAAAATATACCCTAATAGTGTATTAAACTACCCGAAAATTTAACTAAACAAAATCTAACTATTATATAATATATATATATATATATATGTAATCTCAGCTTGCTGGAGACGTTCCACTTGGAGTGAAGGGCTGGGATGTTCTTAAAATTGGTGAGCCGAAAATCCTTCAACAAAGCAAGGTTAAAGTCAATATAAATCTAAATGCAACCAATGCAAATCAGCCAAATCATCCCCTATATTTATGATAATCAAACAAAGAATGAAATGAGCAACAAGCCAGAGCAATTTGTATCGGATTTGAGGAAGAAACGCGATCGGAAATTACACTACCTTATAGATATATATATATATATACAAACGGACTCGGATGGCTAAACAAACGAACTTCAAATTCCTCCAAACTTTCCAGAACTCATTTACATCTCATTAGAAGTAGAACCAACCCAAGAACCGATTTTTAAACGCTCGGACAAACCTAGTTCAAGAATTTGAACAAAAATATGGAAAAACATTCAAAAACGAGCTTGAGGTAAGTGATTTTCATTCCGCGAGTTTTCTTCTAGTTTTATGGATTGAGACTGACTTATAAACATCTTAGGAAGCTAACCAAAACAATTAGGAGCTTCGGATTTCACCGAGAAGCTACAACGAAGGTATTTTTCCTAAACCCTAGCCGATCTTGATGATTCGAAATCATGGATAGCATGTTATTTTTAGGTTATGATTCTTGGATATTTAGGTTTATTAGATTATTAGGAGTTGTTTGGATCAAAAATCCCGAAGTGGTAACGTCGGGATTCGTCGGAAATGGCCATGACTCATCGGAGAAGACGATGAACAGTGCTTCCCGATGAGCCCAGGCTTCGTGTACGGGCGTACATGACCCGTAGACCCCTCGGTTAGCAACGTGTACGGGCGTACATAACCCGTATACCCCTCAGCTAGCTCGTTGTACGGGCGTACTTAAACCCGTACACCCCTTAGCAAGCACTTTGTACGGGCGTACACAACCCCGTGCACCCCTCGGCCAGAAGAAAAGAAAAACGAAATTAAGTATACATAATTATATAATAATTAATTATGTAAATAATTTTAGAATGTTTACTATTTTTCCTGCATTTAATTATTTTCTGGAATAGTAATAGTAATATTATAATATAAAAATATTAAATCCAAATTTTATTTATTTATTTAAATTTAAAAATAAAATTATTTTTTTGACTTTATTAAATAGAGGGTGTTTAAATATTATTCATCTAAAAAGAAATTTTCTTTAGAAAAATAAAATATTTTGTTAAATAATTTCTGCATAATAGATTCTAATTATTAATATCCTTAATATTATTAAAAGAATTTTTGGAATTTCGAAAATATTATTTTTTAAAATATATAAGATAATTAGTATAACTCTTAATATGATGAGATATAATCTCTTTCAGAAATTTATTATTATTATTATTATTATTAGTATTATCATTACTGTTATTAGTGTTATTGAAATTGTAATTTTTTTGGTACTATTAATGACGATAACTATTAATACTCTTATGAGTTACAAAAAGAGAAAAATAATTTCGAAAATAGTTATAATAAAGTTAATAAATTCTTTTATTAGTAAATATGTTTTCATAGTAAGATATATATGTATAAATTACGAGTTAGTAAATACTAAGTATATACTAGAATATTCATATATAAATAGAGAACAATGGAAATTTAAATAATCCAAATTTGTGAGTATAGGAACATCTATACTCTATAAGAAAAAATTTATTAAGTAATTAAAAAGAAAACTAATAGTTTTGAACAATAAAAATGAATTAACTAAATTGTTAAACTTTCCAAATACCCCACTCATTAGAATACTTAAATGTTCATAGGAACTAGGTTGTATAGTCTGAAATTTTAATATTTATATTATTTATCTTAATAGGTGACTCGGGTATTGGGGAGGACCTACCTGAAGATTACTACGATTAAATAGGATGGGCAGGTGAGTGACTCAGTCTTATTACATTGGTTGTGCTTGTACTAGTAGCGAACCATAAATGAAAAGAAAATGAAAATTGGTGATCTGTTTGAAATAGGAAAGTTGTGTATTGTATTCCATTGATTGCCATGTCACTCTAAAATAAGTGATAACACAATTGCGTCTATCTTGATAATGTATGTAGTATCTAATTGAATGTCTGTATTGCTTGATCACCCTCAAATTGACTAAAAATACTGGTACCATAATGTAAATAAATCATGCATTACATACTATGCATAAAAAGCATTGAGTAAGTGGTAGCCTACTACGTGTTAGTTCTCGGATCTCTGGTAAGGCTTGAATTATCTAGGCCAGAGGGCTAGTTAATTGCAAGATTACTTTTGTTCTGTTAATACCATAGGAACTACATGGTAAACGAAGGACGCCGCTTATGGTATTACGTGAGAATAACTAACACTAAGTGGAGTTTCTAAAGCTAAACAGGAAATAAATAATGAAACATGATAAGTATAAGAGATAACTAAATTTGAGATTGTTATTTCCTGAAAGCTTAAGTCTCTCCTGGGTAGGTGGACCATAGATTGTGATCCTTCAACCCCGATGGGAGGGCATAAATCTTCATCCTGTTTGGATTTCGAGTTATCCAAGCTTGTAATGTTCATTTGTGTGATTGCTGCATTTCATATGATTGTTAAATAACTTGTCTGCTATGTGTAATAAGTTCTCGTTATTCACTGAGCTCGTGTTTTAGCTCACACTCCCACAGTTCTTTCAGGTTTACTCTGCGACCGTGCCTCATTACTAGCAGGAGCATGGTCCCGGTAAGAGAATAGAAGCCAGAAGTTTAAAGTTTAGTATAGAATTAGAATATCTATATCTGTAGTAGTCTTATGATGCATTTAATGTGCATTAGAATCATTAGTTAAGGTTGTAAGGAATTCTGAAGCATATGATCTGTAAGATAGTAGTTTGTAATAGTGTTTACTAATTTACATCTTATATATGTTTGTTTATTCCATCTAAGCAACTAAAAGATCCTGTTTTTGAAAATCATGTCATTCCTAGAAGGTAACTAATAATGTGATGAATGGTTTTTTATTATATATAGAATACCCTCGGGGCGTGACAGATTTAAGTTGGTATCAGAGCATGGTTGCTGGTATAGGAAAAACAAATATATGTAAGAAGTGAATTAGTAAATGTGCAGTTAAAAATACCAATTTAGATCCAAATAGAACCATTGAGTTAGTGGGTAGTTATTAGTAGAATTAGATGCACAATTAGGAATAAAATCTGTGTGATTACTAATCATACAAATTTTATTGTGTGCAGACCAATCCCGCAGTTTGTCATATTAAATGGCAAATTTTAGCATGATGGAGGAGGAAACCCTTACTGATTATAGGCGCCGACTCCGAGTCTTAGTAGAAGATTTGGCATTGTCTGGCATTACAAAGACCCTGGATGAAATTTTCAGCACTTGGAAAAAGGTTTACAACCCTGTTGAAGACTTGGTTGTTTTAGTGGAAAGAGCTTTTCCAATAATGGCACAGCAGTAGAAACCATCTACAGGTTTGAGAGATTGATCATCCAGAAGGGTGGAGGCATAGAGATTGATAATATAGCCTTCATTGTGTCAGCCCGATCAGTGGCCTGATCTTCCAGACTTTAGGATCTGGATTCCTATTGGAGGTGATTGGGTATATGCACATGATATCAGGTATGATCATGCCTTAGTCGGGAGGATACTGCTCCTGATGATGAGTGGATGCTGACACATGTGATCAGAAGCCTTTCCCTAGAAGTGTTTTGACAAACAGGCCCCCTATCATACCAGAAGATGAAGGTGAGACTCAGTCCATTAGGAGATCAGCTAACAAAAGAAGACAAGCAGCTATGCAGACCACAGTGGTTATGCAAAGTGTGACTACAGCTATGATAGATGAAAAAGAAGGTAAAAAGAGAAGGAAGGAAGCAGAAAAATTTGTCTCCAATTATAATTATGCTCATTGGACTACTGCTCATGGGGGTGGATTGAGGAAGATGTGACACCTTCTGCATTATGGAGAAACCTGCTACTAAAGGTATCCGGATGATGGATACCAATCTGACTTTAGCACCACCAGGGGTAAAGGGAGGATGAGAGTGATGATAGTAGTTCAGAGGAGGAGGATCACTATCCACAGTTGGGCCCTCGGGACAAGGGCAAGGGACCTCTGTACCCTAGCCCATAGATTAGCCTTGATATATGCTTTGATAGATAATATAACTAATGTACTGTTTTGATAAACTTATTTATATGGTATGTAGTATGAAGCATGATAACCTGTAGTGGATAAAGAGAACATAGAACTAGTGTTAGTGCAAATTTTGGTTGTACATAAAGCACTAACTATATAATATTATGTGTGTTTTGATTATGAAATATGGATGTGAAATATGTATGATTACTTGTAATCTTCTTTGAGTTGAGTTTTGAAATTAATTCAAGTATATGTTTTATGACACTAGAATGCCAAGAGGAAGAGGCAGGGGTAGAAATACAAGGATATTTGAAAATTCCCTCAACAAATGCTCCTCCACCACCTCAAAATCAATTAGAGGATGTGTTGAAAAACCTGCAACAACAAAATGAGTTAATCTTGCAAGCTCTACAAAATATGCGAGCTACACATGCGGTACCTCCAACTGGAGTACCAGAAGCTCCTCCTGTGAACACTGGGAGGAATGAAAGATATACTACACCTGCTCAATTTCAAGAAAATGGACCGGTAAATCCAAATGAATCGGCGGCTGAGGTACAAGGACCAATAAGATATGAACCAGAATTACCACCGCCACCACCATTGCGTCCTCAAAGAAATTATTGCCTGAATTTATCAAATGCAATCGGTACTTTGAAGGATTACCTGGGAAGCCAGAAGAAGCTGAAGACTGGCTAGCTCAAATTGAACGATCTCTTGATGTCTTCCAGGTACCGGAAGCTTTAAGAGTACCGTATGGAACTTATTTGCTTCGGTTGAGAGCGAGATTGTGGTGGAACTCTAAACAAAGGATTGCCTCAACCCATCAGTTGGGAAACGTTCAAACAGGAATTTCTAAAGAATACTTTCCCAGCAGTTTAAAGCAAAGTACAGTACTGACCTGATGAATCTAACACAAGGCAGTAAGACAATTGTTGAGTATGAGCACGAATTCAAATCGGTTACTCAATTTGCACCAGATGCCTACAGAGAGCGATGAATTAAAGAGGCAAACCTTTCATGGCAGGATTAGAACCCAATTTTCAAAGGAGACTAGCCGAGTTTGAAATTTCCAATTTGCAGCCATGTTGAAAAAGCCAGAACCATTGAACGTGCCAAAAAGTATGAAGTTGAAAGATATAGAAAACGGGATTGACATTTGGTAAAAGAACATTTGAGGAGACAGGGACAAGTTTTGTTCCTAAGAAAAAGAGATTCTTTAAACCTATGGGAAATGTGAAAAATAGGAATGTTGAAAATGTTTCGTGCTGGAAATGCAAGGGAGCTCATTACCCGAGGAATTGTCCACATCTACAACAAAAATGTTATTACTGTGGTGAAAGTGGACATATGGTCTTCGCATGCCCAAAGAAAAGTAGTGCAACTTGTTTCATTTGTAAGAAGATTGGACATATATCAACTCATTGTCCACAACGAGTGAACGCAGTTGCTGGATCTTCCAATCCTAAAGGCATTGCCAATACAACTGGACCCAAAAATGGAAATGCTATACTAGCAAAGCCATGACAGCAGCAAGGGTATATGCTATGCAGGAACCCCAATTGAGGAAGGAGAAATAGAAGAGGAGGATGAGAAAATGTGTGGGATGAAGCTGATCCAGACGATTACAGTCTCATTGCAGGTACTTAATCTGATAATTAATTTGTTTATTTAAGTAGTTTAGTCGGTATAACCCTACTTGGATAAACAAACATTCTGTAGAGAATAATAACCTATGTTTAATAATTAGGAACAATCCAATTGAATGGTCAACCTGCTTATTTTATTTGATACGGGAGCAACACATTCTTTTATCAATACTGGATTAGCAAGGAGATTGGAATATCCATCGAGACCATGACTAAGGAACTAGGAGTTACTACACCCACAGGAGATTTAGTGATGGCTCGTGAAATAATGAAGGGATATCCATTAGAAATTGGGGACAGAAATCCTTTGCTAACTTAATCTTGGTGGACATCCAAAAATATGATGTTATCTTAGGTATGACATGGTTGACTGCTGTAAGGCAAAAGTCGATTGTCGTCTTAAGACAATATCTTTTATGAATGACCAAGGAGAAAGAAAAGAGTTTAAAGGGGAAGTCCTCAAGAAAGTCGAAGGGCGAATGATGACCATAGAGGGTGAAAATGAAATAGATATGGAATCAAGCGGGGATAATCATGGAACGATTGAGGATGAATCCAAGAAGATAGATGTTCATACTATCAGAACAGTATGCGACTATCCAGAAGTATTTCCTGATGAATTACCAGGATTACCCCCACATAGAGAAGTGGAGTTTTCAATTGATTTGATACCTGGAACAGAACCGGTATCAAAAGCTCCATATCGCATGGCACCAGTAGAATTGAAGGAACTAAAGGTGCAATTACAAGAATTGATGGATAAAGGATTTATCAGACCAAGTGTGTCACCATGGGGAGCACCAGTATTGTTTGTCAAGAAGAAAGACGGTTCAATGAGACTCTGTATTGATTATAGAGAATTAAACCGAGTAACTATTAAGAACAGATACCCTTTGCCCCGAATTGACGATCTTTTCGATCAATTAAAGGGAGCAAAGGTGTTTTCTCGAATTGATTTGAAATCTGGTTATCATCAAATCCGAATCAAGGCAGAAGATATACCAAAAACGGCATTCCGGACTAGGTATGGTCATTATGAATTCCTAGTTATGCCATTTGGATTGACGAATGCACCTGCTGTTTTCATGGACTTGATGAATCGCGTTTTCAAACCTTTATTGGATGTTTGTGTGATTGTCTTCATAGATGACATATTAATATACTCGGTTACAGAGGAACAACATGATGAACATTTAAGAACCGTATTGCAGATACTACAAAGCAATCAGCTTTATGCCAAGTTGTCCAAATGTGAGTTTTGGCTCAAAAGTATATCCTTTCTAGGACATATTGTGTCAGGAGATGGAATTTCGTTGATCCTGCTAAGATTAAGGCTATTGTGGAATGGAAAAGACCTGGAACTGTTACCGAGATAAGAAGCTTCTTAGGATTGGCAGGATATTATCGGAAATTCGTACAAGATTTCTCAAGAATTGCACGACCACTGACGCAATTGACCAAAAAGAATGAAAAGTTTGTATGGAATGAGAAACGTGAATGGAGTTTCCAGGATTGAAAAAGAGACTGGTTTCTGCACCAATACTAGTTCTGCCCAATGACCAGGATCCTTACACTATTTATAGTGATGCATCCAAGAATGGTTTGGGATGTGTATTAATGCAGAATGGAAAGTGATAGCCTATGCTTCTAGACAGTTAAAACCCATGAGATGAATTATCCTACTCATGATCTAGAATTAGCTGCTATCGTCTTTGCTTAAAATTTGGCGTCATTATTTGTATGGGCAGAAGTGTGAAATATACACAGATCATCAGAGCTGAAATAATATTCACCCAGAAGGAATTGAACATGAGGCAACGTAGATGGTTGGAGTTAATCAAAGACTATGATTTAACCATCAATTACCATCCTGGCAAGGTGAATGCAGTAGCCGATGCTTTAAGCCGTAAAAATTATGGAGAAGTAGCCTCAATGTTGACAGAACAGAAAGAACTCATAGAATTTGAAAATTTAAAACTGGAATTTTCAATACAAGGTCTGGACAGAACTGGCAGCTTAACCTTGGAACCCACTTTACTACAACGAATAAAAGAGGCTCAAGGAAAGGATGAAGAACTCCAGCAATCATCAAAAGAGTATCACAAGGGAAATATAAGGATTTTCAAATAGATGAAAATGGAGTATTAAGATGAATAAAAGATTGTGTGTACCATGATGATGAAAGTTTGAGGAAAGATAATGAATGAAGCACACTATTCTGGATATACCGTACACCCAGGCGAAACAAGACCTACCAAGAGCTGGAGTGCATATTGGTGGAACGGGATGAAAAATGATATTGCTCAATTCGTGGCCAGATGTGAGATATGTCAGAGGTAAAAGCAGAACATCAAAAACCAGGGGATTGTTGAAACCATTGTCTATTCCAGAATGGAAATGGGATCAAATATCTATGGATTTTGTAGTTCGTTACCAAGACAAGTGCAGGTTATGATGCTATTTGGGTTATTGTGGATAGACTCACTAAATCAGCCCATTTCTTACCAATCAATATGACCTATCCTTGGAAAAGTTGGCCCGGTTGTATTTAAAGGAAATTGTGAGACTACATGGATACCAGTTAATATAGTGTCAGATCGAGATCCACGGTTTGTTTCTAGATTCTGGCAAGGATTACAAAAAGCATTGGGAACTCAGTTGAGGTTTAGTACGGCCTATCATCCCCAGACCGATGGACAAACAGAAAGAACAATTCAGACAATGGAAGATGTTGAGATCATGTATCTTGGAATTTAAAGGAAATTGGGATCAACATTTACCACTAGTGGAATTTGCATATAATAATAGCTACCATTCAAGTATAGGGATGCCACCCTATGAAGCTTTATATGGTAGAAAGTGTCGATCTCCATTATTCTGGGATAATCTGGAAAGAGTACTAGTTGGACCCGAACTGATTCAAGAAACAATCAACAAGGTTTCAGTGATAAAAAGAAGGATGAAAGAAGCCCAGATAGACAGAAAAGCTGGGCAGATTTGAAAGACGGGAACTAGAATTTAAGGAGGGAGAACATGTTTACCTGAAAGTAAGTCCAATAAAAAGTCTTCGCAGCAGACAAGTAAAAGGAAAGCTAAGTCCTAGATATGTAGGACCATTTGAAATACTGGAACGAGTGGGAAATCTAGCGTATCGTCTTGCATTGCCACCCAAACTATCTGGTATACAATGTTTTTCATGTATCGGTACTAAGGAAGTATGTACCAAATCCAGATAAGATTGTTGAGCTGGAACCAATTGATCTGAAAGAAACTTGACTTATGAAAAGCACCCTATCCGAATCCTAGACAAGAAGGTACAAGTTCTCAGAAATAAAGATCCACTACGTCAAAGTGCTATGGGATCCTCGGACTGAAGAAGTAACTTGGGAGTTGGAAGAGGAAATCAAAAGAATTATCCACAGCTGTTCGAATATCCAGGTACGCTCTCAAGCTTTGAGGACAAAGCTTATTTTAAGGGGGGGAGAAAATGTAAACCCCGAAAACTTCCATCATAAGATGACCCTAGATTAGAAATTATGAAGTGACTAGTAACCTTAGAGTTAATTAGAAACCCTAGTTTAGATAGATACTCTAAATTTGATCGGTTTGGAACTCATAGACTTTATAAAAGGACTTCTTTGACCCAATTGTTTCCAAAAACAAGATTTAGTATTCCGAGTTAATAATTCAGGTTGTGATCAAAGGAAACTTCAATCCTAAACCCGAATCTTGTCAAACAAATATATAGGAAAACCTAAATATATATTAAGTGATTACCTTAGTATTCAATAGAGACCGGGAATTAAAACAAGGTATAGTAATGAACCTATATTTGATTGGAACCCTAAAATTTGAGAGTTTTAGTCAGTAATAAACTACTTTGATAAGATTTCATAGTGAGTATCCAAATCTAATATATAACTAGTATAGCCTATATATTAGTAGTAATATTATAAATGACTCAATAGGGTTTTAGTTAGGAAATTGTGATTTCAAGATAAACGGTTAGGATTATAAATACCCAATAAAAACATAAACTGATGTATAACTTGAGATCTAGACCTCAAATATAGAATTGAATCATACCAATATCAAATTAGGGTTTTCTAAAGCCCTTGGAGCCTGAAACGAAAATTGACCCGAAAAGCTTTTAAAACTCAAATCGCGTAGGATAAATTTTTCTTAAACAATTAGATACGTATTATTAAAGTTTAAATTTGTACTTTTTGTTAAACTAAACATCTTGTAGGATTCATTAAAGACCTTTGTATATATAATTTACATATATAAGCTAAAATATACCCTAATAGTGTATTAAACTACCCGAAAACTTAACTAAACAAATCTAACTATTATATAATATATATATATATGTAATCTCAGCTTGCTGGAGACGTTCCACTTGGAGTGAAGGGCTGGGATGTTCTTAAAATTGGTGAGCCGAAAATCCTTCAACAAAGCAAGGTTAAAGTCAATATAAATCTAAATGCAACCAATGCAAATCAGCCAAATCATCCCCTATATTTATGATAATCAAACAAAGAATGAAATGAGCAACAAGCCAGAGCAATTTGTATCGGATTTGAGGAAGAAACGCGATCGAAAATTACACTACCTTATATATATATATATATAACAAACGGACTCGGATGGCTAAACAAACGAACTTCAAATTCCTCCAAACTTTCCAGAACTCATTTACATCTCATTAGAAGTAGAACCAACCCAAGAACCGATTTTTAAACGCTCGGACAAACCCAGTTCAAGAATTTGAACAAAAATATGGAAAAACGTTCAAAAACGAGCTTGAGGTAAGTGATTTTCATTCGCGAGTTTTCTTCTAGTTTTATGGATTGAGACTGACTTATAAACATCTTAGGAAGCTAACCAAAACAATTAGGAGCTTCGGATTTCACCGAGAAGCTACAACGAAGGTATTTTTCCTAAACCCTAGCCGAGCTTGATGATTCGAAATCATGGATAGCATGTTGTTTTTAGGTTATGAACAGTGCTTCCCGATGAGCCCAGGCTTCGTGTACGGGCGTACATGACCCGTAGACCCCTCGGTTAGTAACGTGTACGGGCGTACATAACCCGTATACCCCTCAGCCAGCTCGTTGTACGGGCGTACTTAAACACGTACACCCCTTAGCAAGCACTTTGTACGGGCGTACTCAACCCCGTGCACCCCTTGGCCAGAAGAAAAGAAAAACAAAATTAAGTATACATAATTATATAATAATTAATTATGTAAATAATTTTATAATGTTTACTATTTTTCCTGCATTTAATTATTTTCTGGAATAGTAATAGTAATATTATAATATAATAATATTAAATCCAAATTTTATTTATTTATTTAAATTTAAAAATAAAATTATTTTTATGACTTTATTAAATAGAGGGTGTTTAAATATTATTCATCTAAAAAGAAATTTTCTTTAGAAAAATAAAATATTTTGTTAAATAATTTCTGCATAATAGATTCTAATTATTAATATCCTTAATATTATTAAAAGAATTTTTGGAATTTCGAAAATATTATTTTTTAAAATATATAAGACAATTAGTATAACTCTTAATATGATGAGATATAATCTCTTTCAGAAATTTATTATTATTATTATTATTATTATTTTATTATATTATTGTTGTTGTTGTTGTTGTTGTTGTTGTTGTTGTTGTTGTTGTTGTTGTTGTTGTTGTTATTATTATTATTATTATTATTATAATTGTTATTATTATTAGTATTATCATTATTGGTATTAGTGTTATTGAAATTATAATTTTTTTGGTACTATTAATGACGATAACTATTAATACTCTTATGAGTTAAAAAAGAGAAAAATAATTTTGATAGTTATAATAAAGTTAATAAATTCTTTTATTAGTAAATATGTTTTCATAGTAAGATATATATGTATAAATTACGAGTTAGTAAATACTAAGTATATACTAGAATATTCATATATAAATAGAGAACAATGGAAATTTAAATAATCCAAATTTGTGAGTATAGGAACATCTATACTCTATAAGAAAAAATTTATTAAGTAATTAAAAAGAAAACTAATAGTTTTGAACAATAAAAATGAATTAACTAAATTGTTAAACTTTCTAAATACCCCACCCATTCGAATACTTAAATGTTCATAAGAACTAGGTTGTATAGTCTAAAATTTTAATATTTATATTATTTACCTTAATAGGTGACTCGGGTATTGGGAGGACCTACCTGAAGATTACTACGATTAAATAGGATGGGCAGGTGAGTGACTCAGTCTTATTACATTGGTTGTGCTTGTACTAGTAGCGAACCATAAATGAAAAGAAAAATGAAAATTGGTGATCTATTTGAAATAGGAAAGTTGTGTATTGTATTCCATTGATTGCCATGTCACTCTAAAATAAGTGATAACACAATTGCGTCTATCTTGATAATGTATGTAGTATCTAATTGAATGTCTGTATTGCTTGATCACCCTCAAATTGACTAAAAACTACTGGTACCATAATGTAAATAAATCATGCATTACATACTATGCATAAAAGCATTGAGTAAGTGGTAGCCTACTATGTGTTAGTTCTGGATCTTTGGTAAGGCTTGAATTATCTAGGCCAGGGCTAGTAGTTAATTGCAAGATTACTTTTGTTCTGTTAATACCATAGGAACTACATGGTAAACAAAGGACGCCGCTTATGGTATTACGTGAGAATAACTAACACTAAGTGGAGTTTCTAAAGCTAAATAGGAAATAAATAATGAAACATGATAAGTATAAGAGATAACTAAATTTGAGATTGTTATTCCTGAAAGCTTAAGTCTCTCCTGGGTAGGTGGACCATAGATTGTGATCCTTCACCCCGATGGGAGGGCGTAAATCTTCATCCTATTTGGATTTCGGGTTATCCAAGCTTGTAATGTTCATTTGTGTGATTGCTGCATTTCATATGATTGTTAAATAACTTGTATGCTATGTGTAATAAGTTCTGGTTATTCACTAAGCTCGTGTTTTAGCTCACACTCCCACAGTCCTTTCAGGTTCACTCTGCGACCGTGCCTCATTACTAGCAGGAGCATGGTCCCGGTAAGAGAATAGAAGCCAGAAGTTTAAAGTTTAGTATAGAATTAGAATATCTATATCTGTAGTAGTCTTATGATGCATTTAATGTGCATTAGAATCATCAGTTAAGGTTGTAAGGAATTCTGAAGCATATGATCTGTAAGATAGTAGTTTGTAATAGTTGTTTACTAATTTACATCTTATATATGTTTGTTTATTCCATCCAAGCAACTAAAAGATCCTGTTTTTGAAAATCATGTCATACCTAGAAGGTAAACTAATAATGGTGATTGAATGGTTTTTTATTATCATTATTAGAATACCCTCGGGGCGTGACAATAATATTCTAACACTATATAGCATAAAACCTTAATTTAGCCTATCAAACCTAGCAACTTTAATCGCATAGGTGAAACCCTAAAATTACTTAATCGCGTAAACATAAACCAATAGAAATCAACTCAAAAAAATTTCTTATAAAATTTAAGACCTATAAATCTAATTTAAATATTTTTGTATGATATCAATTAATAAACCTTTATATACTCATCAATATCTACCTGATATCACAATTTATTTGCCTTATATATATTATAAAAAAAATAAAATAAAATAAAACAAAATAAGCTCATCAAAATTATACCAACATGATGGAGAAATAAGATTCACGTAGAGGCTGAAATTGATTGGAGAATTGCCCTCCTATATAAGCAAAGGAAGGATCTACACAAGTTCAATGAGGATGATGTCATGCACATGTTAAAGGCCATGCTTTTCAATTTCATTTCCTTGGCAAACATGGAGAAGAATCATTGAAATTTCCATGTGAACATTTCTATACTATTTCAACCAAGCAGCAAAAAAATTAAACCATTTAGTTATAAATTAACTAAGTAATCATTAGCATCACTTTCTCTTCTATTTATTTATTCTTCTCAATCGAAACTTCAAGCTCTCCACCATGCACATCAATAAAAACAACAACAATAATTAACATCTCCAAAAATATTCCCATCAACCTAGCTTTGACTCCTTAGGAAAATAATACAATGCCCTACATACAAAACCTTAAAGAGAATAAGAAAATCATCACTTTTCACTAGAACCAAAGTAAATAAACCCCTCCCATTTCTTTAGTTCACATGAGTATAAAGTTTAATAATTTCTAAATGTATTCCTATTACCGGTAGCATCTTTGGGAAATAGGAATCATATAACTCTATAAAACTTAAAGAAGTTTATTTAATGATTTTTATAACATTTATAAATCATAGAAAGTCTAAGATGAATAATGATTAAATAGTATAACTCTTTATTATGTACTTTATATGTATTTTAGTGAAAAAGCAATAATTGAAATTATAGATGTTAATCGAACATACAAGTTATTAAATAATCACTTTATAACCTTTAAAATTAAGTTTTCAAATACTTAAGGTAAACAAAAACTAAAAAGTTTAAACAAGATCAATTAAGCAAATTTCAGAATAGACAAAAACTATAAATGTGATATATCTTGCAAAACGCCATGAGAATATTTTTATAGTTGGTACAAGAATTATAATAGATCATCTATATTTTCGCAACACTCATTTATACAAATATACTTATATAAATATGTAATATTATATTATGATTTCACTAGAGTACATGAATATTTGTATAGTATAAGAAATGTCAAAGAATACATATTTATTGGGGGAAAAGCTAAAAGAATGATTAAGGGTGCTAAATAAAATGGTGAAATTGTATTGATACGTAATTCAAACGCCAAAACAATGCCACCATCAAAAGCACACAAAAAATTGCATGAAATTGAATATAAACTTGAAAAAATCAAATTTAAAATGAGAGAGTTCCACACGATTTAAGTTTAGGTACCGAAAAGTGCAGTAGTATAAGAATTGTTGGATTTATATGATAAAGGAAAAAGAGAATATATATATATATATATGTACCTATATACATGTACCTTGGCTCCTGGGGAATTATAAGGGAAAAATTAATTCATTTTGACAAATGATTAGTATTTTGAAGTAAAAGGTCTCATAGAAGCTAATCACCTTGATAAATTGAGAACATATTTATAGAATTAGGTGTGTGGGTCTTAGATTCCTTAAGAAAAGTAAATCGTCTTTTTAATTTATTTGCAAACCCCATATCATGTCACATAATATAGCCATTTAATAGTAATTGTTAGATTAAATAAACAAAGAAATGAGAATATATATATATAGGTGCATGTTTCGGCATCCATAGTACAAAGGAAATGGCAATTTGAACTTAATATAAACTATGAGGAAATTGATTAATATTACTTGATAGATGTATACCCCACCTCTGCAGGTGACGGCAATGCGATGCCAGGGCAGATAAACCACCGCTAGCCCCCTAGTGGTAATGACTAGACTTTAATTAAGGATTTATGTATGTACTTCACATGTTGAGTCACATTGCATTCGCTATTATATAATTGGTGGGACAAGTATATAATAGTGATGGTAGGCATAATCGGTATATCATGTATGTGGCGAGTAGGAGCCGGTAAAAACTATATAAATTGGTAGCTAGTAAGAGCTTGTAATAACTACATGTTTTTTTATGGCGTATAGGGGCCGGTAAGATCTATAAAAATATTCTTAAAAGAAGTAGTGGTCATAATAGGCCGGAATACTTAACCCCGAATGAAGGGCGTAATTCATTCAACATATGATTCCCGAAAAGTCACATGTCTTGTTTGCTCACGTGTTTGTTGTATCTCATTTGCTTGATTAATAAAATTGATTGATATTTCGTTTCAAGTATGAATTTTGGGGATTTACTCACTAAGCTCGTAAGCTTACGCCCCTATAGATATTTGCATTCTCAGGAGCACTTATTTTTATACCCAAAGTCTCATCTTATTCGCGTAAGTTTTCGTTTGGAGCTTTTGAAGGAAATCTACTTGATGAATTAGATTTGAATTCCTTTGAAATTTTTTGATGTAGCATTAAGTATTGTAAAGACTATTAGCTATTTTGATATTTGGGTTTGGCGGGGGTATGCCCCTAAGAATCATGTAACAGATCTTAGATTACTAATATTATGAACTATTTGTTTATGGATTCTTGTATGTTCATTATTACTTACCTAGACCACACTTCCCAAAAGCGCCTCCTATTACCGTGCTACACACCTTACATATAATATTAAGACTTTCGCATGACTAAGGTGGTCATTCTTAAGTCTTGATATTATATGTGACGGGCTGCCACATTTAGGGTACCCTTTAGGCCATGACAATTTAAGTTGGTATCAGAGCAACAAGTTTAAAGGAATAAAGGTAATAGGAATGAATCTAGAAAAGAAAAAGGTAGATAGATTGAAATTAAGTAGATAAAGACCTAGATAAGTTAGATAAGCTTAGAATTTTCAAAAAGGAAAATTAATGACCTTCCTTGTCTTTTATAGCTTACTCTTGGTGAAGTTAGAGCTAAGGCCCAACATTTGAACTTGAGTAGTGATGAGACTCTTGTAGACTACTGGTTGAATGTAAGGAGCTTATGTGAGGAGTTTTCCCTAGTCTGATGACCTAAGTCTGCTTGAGAAATGTATAACATGTGGAAGAGAGGACTATGTGACTCTTTGTAGGATCATGTGATAGATAGGTTAAGATATGATGCCATAAGATGCACCAATTGGACCGACATAGAAGTTATTTATGGAATAGAACAGTTCATGTGCCACTACAACCACACCCCTATGCTCCAAGAGGCTACGTTCATTTTTCGAAACGACGAATGTCCAGTTTTTCCCGATTTTCGAACTTGGAAGTCCGTAGGCCCGTTATACATCTATGCCCACGACGAACTTGTGGATCATACCGATTGGGGATGAGCAGATGGAGAGTCTTACTTCTTTTGGTACGGAGTTTATCAAAATTTGTGGCCACACCCTGATGAACCACCTCCACCACCATTACCAGAAAAAGGAATGCATGAACAAGTCGAATGGGACGAAGATATGAATCAAGGAACGGAATGCAGAGAGCTGCCAGCAAATCACAGATGGGATGACGATGTTTCCAACCACCAGGGAGTTAGTTATGATTTTGGATGGCCTGTCAAACCAACCCCAAATGGGAACATTCCAAATAGAAACCGATCTCACACTCCCCTAATAAGAGACCTAACCGAGGATGAAGTAATGGAAGTATCCGATGAGCAGCATGCACTGCGAATAGGGTCTGATCAACGAGAGTCGAGTACATCTAGGAATCGATCCTCCCACAAAGGCAAAAGGATGACAGTTCAAAGCTACCTAAGGCAATTTGTAGCAAAAAGACCAAGGATGACTCCTAGCCCTAACCACCTTGACATGACCCGCTCACCATGAAGGATGACAGGAGAAGGAAAGAGGGAAGGATCCACCTGAGCAATCCCATGTGTCCAACAAAAATTTTGTAACCAAATCGACCTAGGATATAGGATCGATTAGAAGTTTAATTTATGTTTTTTCGAAAAGGTGTTCAATGTTGTTGTGTTTTGAATTTCTTTGGTAAGCTTTGATTTCTTCCATGTACGAGTTTCATGCCCTTGAATGCTTTTAATTTAATGAAGTATTTTGGTTTGAACAAATTTTCTTTCTTGATTTAATTGCTTTAATTTCTTCTATATAATGTTTTTCTTCACATGTTTATTTCTTTGAAAACATTTCCGCAATTTCCGTAACTTAATATGTAAAAGACTTAATAATCTAGTATTTACACAAACAAAATTTAAAACAGCCAACCTAGAAGAGGACGTCCAAGAGTAAGGCAGGCATTGAATGATCCACTTGAGGAAGTTAACAAACCAGAAGTGCCACCTATGGCTCCGCCCCCGAATCCGTAAGGCGATCTCCAAGCTATGCTTGGTCAATTAACACAGCTTCTTAATGTGTTAGTTCAACAACAACAGATGAACATGCCACCACCGGCACCAGATCAAGTACTACCCTAGTAAGCACTTCAAGCATCTGTACATGGACCGGCACCACCTAATGCTCAATCACATACCACACCTTTGCCGCCTCCGCCACCACCTCGACCATACAGAACTTCACTCCTGGACTTCATTAAAAGTAACCGTTACTTTGACGGGGCTTTCGGGAAACCAGATGAAGCTGAGGATTGGCTCGTGTACATAGAACGATCTTTTGCTGCTTATGAAGTTCCTCATCATCTACGATTAAGCTATGGACCTATATGTTGAGGTTTAATGCTTGAATTTGGTGGGAGTGCAAGAGTAGAGGGTTGTTGCCACCCCTCACCTGGGATATGTTTCGAAATGAGTTTTTGGAAAACTATTTCCCGAGAAGTCTAAGAGTGGGGTACAGTGTGGATTTCTTGCACATGTCTCAAAAGGAAAGATCCATAGAACAATATGAGACGGAGTTCAGCCGACTTATACAGTATGCCCCTGATTCCTATAAGTATAGTGAAGAGTTGAAACGTCAAGTATTCTTGAATGGGTTACATGAGGATTTGAGGATGTGGCTAGAAGAATTTGACATACACAGCTTCAGGGAACTAGTTGAAAGACCAAGAATTGTTAAGGAGCCAAGAAAAGAAAGTTGGGACGTCTGAGAAGAAAGTTCATGTGTTTGCAAGGAAATTTTAACCGGGAACAAGCTCCTATTTCCCTTCTAAGAGGTTTAAATCTATTAGCCACTTTAAGGGAAATTTCAGTGGACAAAAGGATTTTTCTAAGGCAACAGTAACTTGTTGGAAGTGCAAAGGATGCACTACCCGAAGAGATGCCCCCTTCTCCAGAATAAATGTTATTTCTGTGGCGACCCGAGCCATAAGATTCCAGATTGCCTAAAGAAAGCTTCTACGACTTGTTTTGTGTGCAAACAAACTAGACATTTTGCCAACGAATGTCCTCAAAGGAAATCCACAACGGATCAACCTATTGGATCTTCAGGAGGACTGCTCCGATAAGGAGTGGGAATGGAAGTGGAATCGCTCGGCATCATCTATGCATGGGCTGAGAATCTACAACCTTAAAGGGAAACGGGTTTGTGAAGATGCTGCTGAAGAAGGAACGGAATTGGCTACTCTGGACAATGGAGAGGAGTATGACCATAGCTTGGTTACAAGTTAGCCTCAATATCTGCTTAATTTGATATCTATTGAATATGAGTGATAAGATATGATATGTGTTGAGAAACGATAGATGCTTAGGAAACCCTATAAAAATGATAAGGATAGTAACACACACGTCTTGAACGTAGGAACCATACAAATAGGGGATCTGACGGCTTATACCCTCTTCAACACCGGTGCAACACATTCCTTTATCACCATTAGTCTAGCCTTAAAGGCTGGTTTACCCATCACCTCCACCACAAATAAGTTTTCGTATAAAAACCACTACGGATAACGTGGTGACTATAACAAAAGTAATAAGGAATTGCCCCATGATGATACAAGGCCATGAAGCAACCACCAATCTTATAGTAGTAGAAATTAGCAAGTACAAAGTGATTCTCGGAATGAGTTGATTGTCCATGGTAGAAGCAAAGGTAGATTGCAGAAGTAAGAAAGTAGAATTCATGGGACAGGACGAGAAGAAAGCTACGTTTTTGGGAGAATCTACAGCTTCTAAAAGATTAGAGTTAAGTTTGTTCGAATTAATTGAAGAAGTTGAGGAAGAAGTTGAAAGCTATGTAGGAAGTACAGAAGAGGAGAAGGAAAGGCCTAACATTGACGACATCCCCATAGTTAATGAGTTCTCCGATGTTTTTCCAGAAGAATTACTTGGGTCACCTCTAAAACGAGAGATTGATTTCGAGATCGACTTGATGCCAAAAACGAAACCCATATCTAAGGCACCGTATCGAATGGCACCCATTGAGCTCAAAGAATTTAAAAAGCAATTACAAGAATTGCTTGACCAAGGATTCATTAGACCAAGTGTCTCGCCTTAAGGAGCTCCGGTATTATTTGTAAAGAAGAATGATGGATCGATGAGGCTATGTGTTGATTATCGAGAACACAATAAGGTCACTATAAAGAACAAATATCCATT
Source organism: Combretum micranthum (assembly GCA_024138025.1). Classification (NCBI taxonomy): domain Eukaryota; kingdom Viridiplantae; phylum Streptophyta; class Magnoliopsida; order Myrtales; family Combretaceae; genus Combretum; species Combretum micranthum. The sequence goes on from JAMXBD010000290.1 coordinate 182,653, forward strand.
GCCAAGAATTGATGATCTCTTTGACCAACTACAAGGAGCAAGTGTGTTCTCATGCATTGATTTGCGATCGGGATACCACCAACTAAGGATTAAACCAGAATATGTGTCAAAGATCGCTTTCAGAACTCGGCATGGACACTATGAGTTCATGGTTATGCCCTTTGGATTGACTAATGCACCAACTGCTTTCATGGACTTGATGAATCGAGTGTATAAGCTACTCTTAGATAAGTGCATAATTATCTTCATTGACGATATTTTAGTCTATTCCAAGACACAGGAGCAACACAAAGAACATCTGAGAATGGCATTATAGACATTAAGGGAGCATAAGTTATATGCCAAACTATCCAAGTGTAACTTTTGGTTGGACCAAATATCCTTTCTAGGACATGTTATCTCGGGGAGTGGAATATTAGTAGACCCCGAAAAGATTAAGGCTATAATGGAATGGAAACCAAGGACGGTAACTGAGATTAGAAGTTTCCTTAAATTAGCTGGCTAATACAAAAAGTTCGTGCAAGATTTCTCGAAAATAACCAAATTGCTAACTTAGTTAACCCAAAAGAATGAGAAGTTTATCTGGAATGAGAAGCGAGAACAAAGTTTCTAGGAGTTAAAGCAACGGTTCGTATTTGCTCCAATTTTGACCTTACCAAATCCGGAAAAGCCATATACTGTCCATAGTGATGCGTCAAGAAATGGCTTAGGATACGTACTTATGCAAGAAGGGAAGGTAATTGCGTACGCTTCACGACAGTTGAGGCCACATGAACAGAATTACCCAACACATGATCTTGAGTTAGCTACTGTTGTCTTTGCCTTCAAGCTTTGGAGGCATTACCTGTATGGACAGAGATACAAGATATATACGGACCATAAGAGCCTCAAGTATTTATTTACACAAAAGGAATTGAATATGAGGTAAAGAAGATGGTTGGAGTTGACCAAGGATTATGATCTCGGGATAAACTATTGCCTAGAAGAGTGAATGCGGTAGCAGACGCTTTAAGTCGGAAGAATCACGGAGAAGTTGCAGCCATGCTTACAACCCAAAAATAACTTATAAAGGAATTTGAGAGATTAAGCATGGAATTTGTGGGACAAAATGTAGAGGTGGAAATTTCCCATTTGGTGAGGGAAGGGACTTTGATAGATAGGATCAAGGAATCTCAGTGATATGACGAAGTTATACAAAAATTGAAACGTGAGGTACAAGGAGGAAAGTATGATGATTTTGAGATAGATGAGAAGGATGTAGTAAGAATGAAGGGAAGATTATGTGTACCAGATGACGAGGAGATAAAAAAGGAAATTATGAGTGAGGCACATAACTCGGAATATATCATGCACCCCGGTGGTACCAAAATGTACCAAGATCTTAAGAGTCAATTTTGGTGGAATGGCATGAAAAGAGATGTGGCTGAATTTGTAATGAAATGTCTTACATGCCAACAAGTAAAGATTAAACACCAAAGGCCAGGAGGACTTTTGAAATCATTGACTATACCGAAATGGAAATGGGATCAAATTATATGGATTTCATATGTGGTTTACCCGAACATCAGCTGGATATGATGCCATATGGGTAATAGTGGATCGACTTACTAAGTCGGCACACTTCGTCCCTATCAACATGACCTACTCGATGGAAAAGTTAGCCCGACTATATATAAAGGAGATTGTAAGACTACATGGAGTTCCAGTAGGAATTGTATCTGATTGAGATCCCCAATTCGTGTCAAAATTCTAGACAAGTCTTCAGAAGTGTATGGGAACTAAGTTACATTTTAGTACAGCTTATCATCCACAAACCGATGGATAATCAAAGTGAACTATTCAAAGCTTAGAAGATATGTTGAGATCATGTGTTATGGAATTCAAGGGAAGCTGGGAAGCAGACCTACCTTTGGTAGAATTTTCTTACAACAACAGTTATCATTCAACAATTAAGATGCCACCGTATGAAGCATTGTATGGAAGAAGGTACATATCACCTCTATTTTGGGATGATGTGGAAAAGTTGACAATTAGACTAGATCTCATCCAAGATGCCTCAGACAAAATCAGGATAATTCAATAAAGGATGAAAGAGGCCCAGGATAGATAGAAAAGTTGGGCAGATAAAAAATGTTGAATCCTTGAGTTTGATGTTTGCGATCATGTGTATATGAAAGTAAATCCGATAAAGAGTATTCATCGTGTACTGGCTCAAGGAAAGCTAAGCCCAAGATATATCGCACCGTTTGACATTCTCAAATGAGTGGGAGATCTGGCTTATCGCTTGGTGTTGCCCCTAAATATGTCGGGTATACATAATGTCTTCCATATATCAGTGTTAAGAAAGCATGTACCCGACCTCGACCGAATAGTAGAGCTTGAACTGGTAAGACTAGAGGAGAATTTGACCTATGAAGAACAACCGGTTCAAATTCTAGATCGAAAGGTTCAAAAGCTAAGAAACAAGGAGATCCGATACATCAAAATATTATGGAGGAATCATTCACGGGAAGAGGCTACTTGGGAAGTCGAAGAGGAAATCCGAAAGAAATACCCAAATCTCTTTGAAGAATCAGGTACGAATTTCAAGTTTTGAGGAAAAAACTTTCTTTAAGGGGGGTAGGTTGTAAACCCCTAAAATTTTCGATTAATTTTAACTTTGATCTTAGAATTAAAAGTCAACTGAAACTCTAAAAGTCAACAAAAGTCTAGTACAAACCTTACAATTTAGATCTAGTATTCCCGTATTCTTTAGCCCTAGAAAACGAAGTTTGAGATAATTAGTGATAATACTTCGTAATATCTTGAGGAAACATAAAAAATATTATATTCGTGAATTTCGAGTACCCTTCGGACTCAAACGGGATCCGTTCTCGAAAAGCATGTCCCAGAGCCTGGAATAGTAAAAATATTCCGATAACACCATTAGGACCTATTTAATGCAAAGATTTCAAATAATCAGTTTTATAATTTTTGGGTAACTAAAAATAACAAATATTGCATTTATACGCATATTTTCTTACTACCGTTATTTTTCTTGTCACATCTACTTTATATTACACTATTCATTACTATTTTACACTATTTATATATCTCTACTTTTTCTAACACCTACTTTTACAACACTATAACCTATTATCTTTACTTTTTACCTTTTCCATAACTTTATATCATATCTACCTTACATATTATTACTTTTAATATACAAAATTATAAAAAATCAAATCTATCTCCCCCTACACTCTACATGGCCGGCACAACTCCCCTCTCTCTTCCTCATTTCTTTTTCAATTTTTTTTTAATTAAATCACTTAGAAATCATCCCATTTTCCTATAAATACCCTCCTCCTCTTTCACTTCATTCACACATCTTCTACTTATAAATTACTCCCCCAAAACTCTCTCTAATTCCCCTCTCATATACCCTCCCAAAACTCTCTCAAATCTCCTCTCAAACCCTCTCATACTACAAACACTACCACAATTCTTACTTTAGGTAAGAATTTTCTTTAAAACTTTCTTACCATGTCATGTAACTTTATATGACCATGGTATGAGTTTCCTAAACTTAATGTTACAGAAGCTACGCTATGTTCATGTATTGTTCTTATTCATGGATATGCATTCATATTTCTATGTTGTTATTTTACTTTGCTCATATTATTATTGATTTTATGTTAATCTCTTATATATATGCAACTAGATATAATTATGTACTTATATATAATCTTTAGTGCATATAAGCTCATTGTTATTTATTTACTTCCAAGTTATGCAATTTATTTATTTATTTCATGTTATTTTAAGATTAGTCTCTAGTCTTAGACTTGTCCTCATCAAGTCAAAACAATATTTGCTTTCTTTTTCTTATTACTTTTGGGACTCTTCCATTCTTAGTCCTGGGATACCTTGAAGAAGCTAAGGTTCTCAATACTTGACATATTTCTTTACTTGCTTATTTTATTACTTATTATGATTTTTTTATGTTTTCATAATTTTATATTCATGATCATGTATGAACATATTGATTTTGTCTCAATAAGATAAAGAATGAAATGTTCTCTTAAAATAGAAGTTCTTCTCCAAAAATAAATGTTGTCATGAAGGAAATAATTTTTCATAAAAACTTAGGAATTTATCTTAACAAATCTTTTTAGAAATCTAGAGGAAGTCATCATAATAAAAAAAAAAACATGAAATTTTTCTTCAATACATACATACATACACTTTAAAAAGTCATAAAATAGAAAAGAATTCTTGTTTAAGCAAAAGTTTTACTAAACTCCACTTTTCATCAATACTTTGAATTTCAACTAAACTAGTTTGACAAACACCAATAATTTTCCTTTCATAAAAATAAAATGATCTTAAGGAATAAGATTAATGAACGACTTAGGAAATCATTTCTTTAAATATAGAATCATTACTACTTCAAAAATATTAGAAACTAAACTATAAGGAGTTTAGAAAAATGAACATTATTCTTTCAAAATTTAAAAAGACTAAGGAGATGGAATTAAGGGAAAAAATACTCATTTAAAATAACTTGAGAAATTTTCTAGCAAGCTAAAAGTTTTACTTTTCTAAAGACTTTTAGAAGACTTTACTTTTACCATAAATTCATGGTTGAGACAACTTCATTAATTTCATGCATTTGACATGAGTCAATATATATATACATATACATTTCAAAGGTCTTTCAAAACTATTTTAATATCTATATCTTTGATACAAGTTATTTTTTTTTAAAGAAGAAAAAGTAAGTTTTGCAAAATTCGTGGTGAATCTGATCACCACTGTTTCGAAGCACAAACAACTTAGTTCGATGAAAATAGTTTTAGAATTGGTTAGATCTTTTTGAATAGGCAGAAAACGGTATATTAAATGCACAATTCTAAGTTAAAATGACCAAGTTATGGCCATTTTAAGTTGGAATTACCCTCTATACGAATTTTAATGATCTTATGACATAGTTTTTGAAAAGTACCGTAGAATCAACAAGAAATACTCATTAAGGGTATTCTTCTTGATTAGGTGATATCAAGGAGGAGTGTACGTATTCGGAGGATTATTATGATTAGTGGAATTCTCGATCGACTCATCCATCAGGAAAAAGTATCATCATGGCCGAGTGAGTATACTCCTCTTTATTTCTCATACTTATGATTGTGGTTGTAAATTTAGTTGCATTAGAATTTGGGCAAGATAAAATGGAAGTTGTATGATAATATGTTAAAAGAATATTAAGTATATCGAAGCATGAATTGCTTGTAACAAAGTTGTATGTGTATTATTACATTGAAGTGTTTGAAATTGGTTGCTCACTTGCAAGAAATTAAAATATAATGACTAGAATTTAATTAAGGATTTATGCATGTACTTCACATGTTGAGTCACATTGCATTCGCTATTATACAATTGGTAAGACAAGTGTATGATAGTGGTGGTAGGCATAACCGCTATATTATGTATGTGGCGAGTAAGAGCCAGTAAAAACTATATAAATTGATGGCTAGTAAGAGCCTGTAATAACTATGTTTTTTTTTTTATGGTGTATAGGGGTCGGTAAGATCTATAAAAATGTTTTTAAAAGAAGTAGTGTCCGTAATGGGCCGGAATACCTAACCCCGAATGAAGGGCATAATTCATTCAACATATGATTCTCGAAAAGTCATATGTCTTGTTTGCTTATGTATTTGTTGCATCTTATTTGCTTGATTTAATAAACTTGATTGATATTTCGTTTCAAGTGTGAATTTTTAGGATTTACTCACTAAACCATAAACTTACGCCCCTATTGATATTTGCATTCTTAGGAACACTTGTTTTTGTACCCGAGGTCTCATCTTATCCGCGTAAGTTTTCGTTTGGAGCTTTTGAAGGAAATCTACTTGAAGAATTAGATTATAATTCCTTTGAAATCTTTTGATATAGCATTAAGTATTGTAAAGACTATTAGCTATTTTGATCTTTGGGTTTTAGCGGGGGTATGCCTTTAAGAATCGTGTAAGATATCTTTGATAATTAATATTATGAACTATTTATTTGTGAATTCTTGTATGTTCATTATTTCTTGCTTAGACCATACTTACCAAAAGTGTCTCCTATTACCATGGTAGACGCCTTACATGTAATATTAAGACTTTCGCGTGACTAGGGTGGTCATTCTTGAGTCTTGATATTATATGTGGCGGGTTGCCATGTTTAGGGTACCTTTTGGGGCGTGACAAAAATCATTAAGGATATACATATAGATAGCTCATATCATGCCATTCAAGACAATAATTTGTAGATATTGCATGCACATATAATATACTTGGTAGAAACAATGCAAATTTCACAAAACAATTTCGGATGTGTAATTTTAGCAACTAATCAAATCTGATCCAAACTTTCCAAACCTAAAAGTCTTCAAAACTTAATAATAACATCATAAATAGATAGATTTTGAAGTAGATAGAAATCGATAACTTATTTACGAAATTTGAGTTAAAATGACCAAGTTATGACCGTTTTAAGTTGGAATTTCCATCTACCATGAAAATTATGAACTTAAGAGTTTTTATTTAATAAGTTGGAATTAGTTATGGTTTGAAATACTCATTTGGGTATTTCTTTCGATTAGGTGACCTTGAATTGAAAGAATTATTATATCCGAATTGCTATTCTAAAGATCGGTGTCCATGGTCGAGTGAGTTCAGTTTCTTTAAATTACATGCTTATGATTGTGCTTGTAATGATAGTGTCATTAAAATTAGGACAAGATAAAATTGGAATGTGCATATGAATTCTGCTTGGTTGAAATAATGATAAGAATATAGAGATGAGAATTGTTATAAATACGTATATGATTTAGTATAGAATTGAAGTGTTTGAAATCTCTATGATCACCTATAATTTACTTAAATAATATGCTTGGACAATATAACTAAATTATCCATGCATAACATATATTGAGTCACATTACATTTGTTATTATACCTTTGTGGGAAAAAGGCATAATAGCTAAGCAATAGGTGGGCATGAAAACTCAGGTATTAGCGCGGGTCACCTGAATTAAAATGAAAGTGGAGTAGGCACTTGAATCAACTACATAATCAATGAGTGGATGGACACCTGAAACAACCACTATATAAATGAGAAAAATTAAAATTTATAGTCGTATAGGCCTGAAACACCTAACCCCGAATGGAGGGCGTAAATCCATTCAACATAGGACTCCTGGAAAGTCTTATGTATTGTATGCTTCCATGATTATACATCTCATATGATTGTTTAATATAACTTGCTTGTCTCTAATGGATTGAGTATTTAATTTTGGAAGTGAAGCCACTAAGCTAGCGTAGCTTATCCCCATATCTACTTTTTGATGCAGTTCTAGTTGCATCCCAGGACTTGGCCCAATTAGGTAATGCAAAGTTAGGAGTTTCCCTTAGAAGTTTATGATTAGCCTAGTATAGACTTTCGTAGAAAACATTAAACACTCGGGTTGTTAATAAAAAAAACTAATATCTGGATTGATTATTTTTGCGGGAGAATGCCCCTTAGTATTTTGTAATTGATCTTGGGATATCTGTGGTTTATATTTTTATGTTTATCCTATTAAGTTCAACTATCTCCAATTGCATATGTATTCTATTATCGAAAGAGAACGCCTTGCATCTAATACAAGACTTTTGAATGACTATGGTAGTGATTCCTAAGTTTCGTTTAGCATGCGGTGGACTGTTACGTTTAAGGTACCGTTTGGGGCGTGACAGGTGCGCTGGTATACCTGGCATCATGATCCCTACCTAAGGTGGCCCGAGGGTCTAGGAGTGCCCACTCCGTTGCGGTGGAGCCTGGGTGGTAGGTCGTGACAACTTATATTAAAATCAAGAGAAGCATAATGAAAATAAATTATAACATAAGTTTCAACTAAGTGTTGGCCAAGAGACTTAAAATGAGTTTAATTAATGATCAATACATAAAACAAGAATTTGAACTTGAAATAAAGATTAAGCATACAAAACAAAAATAATAGGTACCCTAAGAGTACCTTTCGAATCCCTGGTGTACCATAAAGGAAAATATACAACTTGTTTAATACAACTTGATAATTGATAACTACGTATGATAAGCTTTTCAACATCTAATCATGTGCTAAAATCTGAGTCAAAATGAGTACAATAGGTATGGTTTAAGATCACTCTATTAAAATAAATACTTGGAATCATTTAGGGTATTTTTCGTAAAGAATCTAAGTTTATATGAACTTTATAGTTTATCTTAAGAAAATATAAGCCTTACAAACTTTAAAATAATAACTCATATGATAAAATCATATTAGGAATGTGAAAATATTGTTAGAAACATTAAAATCCGAGTCTAGATCACTTAAGCACCAATAAGACTTATTATAAAGTTTATGTATGATAATAGTTATTATTTTTTTCTCATATGAGAAACAGATCAATCCTTGGAATTTCCAATAGATTTTACGACTTAGCAAGGATGACAGGTGAGTAACTTTGACCTTATCACATTATTTATGCTTATAGTATAATTGCATATGTAATAATATATTAACACTATTATATGCAGGGCATGTATTACCATGATGCTTGGCGGTGTATGTTTGGTTGCAAAACATTATACTAAAAGTGACAATTACTTTGTGTTGTAATTAATGTATGAAGCATGTTAATGTTTGTTTGTGAATTGTATGATCGCTTGACAACCTGACTTAATACTATTCGACTATTTATTTAAATAGTCATGTATTGTATAATTTGCATTTATTGCAAAAAAGTGTGACAACCCGCTACATGTTGGTATTTCATTTCTTTGGTAATGCTTAATTTTTCTAGATGACATTTTCCTAGTTTTGCGTAAGGTTACCTTTGTTCCTTCAGTTTTATAGGAACTATTGGCAAATGAAGGACACTACCTATGGTATCAATTTGAAAGGACTATCACATAGTAGAGTTTCTTCGTTCCAAGGATAGGAGTAAAATGTTTGAGATAAATTTGTGAAAGTATATGGTACCCAATCTCCCTTAGTTCTCTGATTCTCCTAGTGCATGGGTCATTAAGGCATAGTCTTGGTGAGGTTCCTTCAACCTCGATAGGAGGGCATAAATCTATATCCTGTTTGAATTCCAAGTTACCTAAGCTTGTAATTATGCATATGGTTGATTGTTGCATTGCATAAGCTTGCTAATTATACTTGCTTGTTATTTCTTGATGTGTGGCTTAATCAGGTTATCTCACTGAGCTATGGTCTTGCTCACCCCGTAATATTTTTTGTGTAGGAATAATGGTAGCATTAAAAAGATAGATTATAGTGAATCTAGAATACAATTTAGATAATTTGTACAAACATTTAAGACTTGGTATTTTATAGGTTAGGACCCAACTTTTATTACTTGGTAAGGGATATCAATTCTCTGCAATTTTGGTGAAATATGGAAAAACAGATTTTGAAGTTAAGTCCCAACGATAGTATTATATGTATATGTATAATTAATGTGTGAAAAATTAATAAATAACTAGAGTAATGTAATCTCAGACTTGCAAGATGGTTATCATATTGTAGGCGCACATGTAGTATGATAGCTCTAGAATGATCCTATTAGGCCCCTATTAGGATCGTGACAATATCATTATCATTCTCAGGGGATAGATCAGACGATGGGCTTAGAGGCAAACAATACCTGTTTCAAAAAATTAACTCATATAAGTATATAAATATATTATCCACTCACATCAAACTTATATTAAAACTTATTTGATCAAACACCATGTAGAAACCCCGCCATGGCTACGAGAGTCACCCTACCAAGATACTAATAGTTCACCATTATCTGTCAAAGTATTTTTTTTCCTTTGTTTATAAATATTTACTATAAAACATCATCATATTATTCATTTTCAAAATACTCATTTTCCTTAGCTAACACACATTGGAAACAATATATTCCTCATATTAAACATAGCCTAGTCTATCTGATTACACGTTTGTTATATCTAAGTCAAGAAAAAATCATTAAACCTATATTAACTTAATATTGGACAAGTTGATAAGAATTAATTATTTGATTTAATTACTAAGTCATATTTAATTATCTCACTAGGTCGTTATCTTATATCTACTAGGTTCTTGATTGGTCTAGTTCATTATAGTTCATTTAGATTCATTAATCCAATTTGGACTTAGGTTGATTAACTAAGTTCATTTTATATCTAAGTATTCTAAAATTGTGTTATAAATTCCTTAGTCTATTGATCTTTAAGATATTATAAAATTCTATACCCAATTACAAACACTTAACTAGTAAAACGAGTGCTCAATTGATTTAGATATCCTTGGACTTATTTTATGTTGTTTTTGTTTATGCCCGCATGTTCCAGTTTGACACAAATATGTTCTAGATCTTGATTTTGTTGGAATCTCCCAAAACTTAAAACATAAAAGTTGTAGAGCTCTCTATAAGCTTTCCATAGCATCTTCAATCACCTCATTTAGTGTCCGAATAGGAAAGTTATGATCAAAACACAAAACATCGTTATGCTACAGGGTCTGATCACACCTGTGATGAAGGGTGTGAAGGCCATCGCACCCTTTATCACACTCATGATTAGAGGGGAAAACGTAATCAGAGGTAATCATGCCCGTAATCACTTTTCTATCAAATTTTTCAAGAAAGAGAGACCATCATGTGTTCCATGACGCTCATGATGAGTGCCTTATATTCGATTTCATGTTTTTACTTGTTTGTTTTCTTCAAAAATTAGCCCCTTAACAACAACTTATTCTTTCAAAACATATATAAGCAATCTACAATCCATACTTAGTTTGAACAACACTCCTAATATATTTCTGCCTCATATATCATCAACTCATTTCATCTAACTTATACACATGCATAAACATATTCTTAGGTTTTGACTTATAAATTTACATATCACAAGTTTACAACTTTTATCTTAAACGCTACTTATATCTAGTTTTAATCCATTATAATCATGCAATAACAACAATAATAATAAGAAAAACATCTTAACTTACATGTTGAGCCAACTCAAGTAAACAAGACTTTACTTCTACTCCTCTTTTCTAGTTGTTGTAGCTTCTATATGCATATTTTCCAAATTCTATATTGTTTTCTATCTTTAATTTCTTTTATAATCTTGTTGAATTCGAGATTTGATTTTTTAGAGAAAGAAATAGGAGAAACAAATTATGTAGAAGAACAAGAAGAAGGAAAAGAGAAAAAGAAGAAGAGAAAAGAGAAGAAAGAGAGGAGATGCGAGCAATGAAAAGGAAAAAGGTAAAAGGTAAGGATTAAAAGAAAATCAAAACATATTTATAGGTAACGCCATTAGATTGAAACTTTTCAGATAATTAATTTAAGTATCGAAAATAATTAGACAATAATTTAAAAATCTATATAATAGAAATTAATATCTTAAATCACAAATCTAGTTTAGGAATTTAATAATAAAGAAATTGATATTAAGTTTTAGTGTGACTTAAGAACTAATAATTTTAAATAAGTAGTTGATTTCAAAAATTATAGGGATTTTAGAAAATTAAAGTTAACTAAAGTTCAAGGGTTTAGGAGTTTACTAAACATTTAAATTACAAATCTAAGGGTTTAAAAGATTGAAATTGAAGAAAAGGGGTTATAAATGAAAAATTAAAAGAGATTATGGAATTATTTGTCTTTGAAATCTTAAATTCAATTTAATCTACTTACTAATTGATTATGCCAAATTATTTAATTATATCTCATAGTTTATTTTACTTGATTTAACTAAAGTATCAAAATTAAATTTCTAAATTTAATTCTAATTCTAATTCAAAGCTAACCACCTACTATGTTATTACATTAAACTATTTCTAACTTAGTTAGATAAAAGTTTGGGGTATTTAATAGACACAAGTAAATGATGGGTAAATTTTGGCTTATCTATTTTTAATAAGGTTTTCCACCGAAAACATGATACATGAGAAATGGAATTAGCATGTAGGATAGTATATAGATCATACATGGAATTGTTCACATGTTACAAATTTAATGGAAGGTATAGTTAAGATAGATAAAATAATTGTATCATCTTTTTCATCTGTACATTATCTATATATGATCTGCTTGATCTTTTATGAGTAAAACTATTTATTTTGCATTTGTATCTATTTCTTAATAAACATCTATTTGAAAATAACAGAAATAAGATGACAAAATGGATGGAAAAAGATAAAAGCAAATAGACCTTATATTGTTGAGCTTTGTACATTCGATGGGATTTTTGGCATAGTTTGATGAAGATGTAGCTTGAAGGGTATATTGATGAGAAAGTGACTAGCCTTTGAATTCGATTTTCCTCCACCACCTGCCAATTCTTTGGAGATATCAATCCATTGGAAAATTGGAATGTAATGTGATAATATTTTTTATCATTGATCATGCATTATATGGAATTAGATGTGATCCTAAGAAATTTCATTTGTACAAAAATCATATTTGACATTTATACTTTAAGTTACTTTACATAAATCACATTTAAGGTTGTAAAATAAGTTTGTTTTGCATCTTTAGGTAATTTTCGAACGATAAAAATAAGATAACAAAACGACTAAAAAAAATAAAACAAATAGACCTTAATATTGTTGAGCTTTGTACATTCGATGGGATTTTCAGCGTAGTTTGATGAAGATGTAGCTTGAAGGGTATATTGACAAGAAAGTGACTAGCCTTTGAACTAGATTTTCCTCTACCACTTGCCAATTCCCTCGAGATTTCAATCCATTGGAAATTTGGAATCTAATGTGATAATATTTTTTTATCATTGATCATGCATTCTATGGAATTAGATGTGATCCTAAGAAATGTCCTTGTACAATTGATATATAATTTATTCATCTGTGTTGGTTTTAGAGATAGATACTTTTTTCTTTAATATCTTGTTTACTTCGCCATATAGAATAAAGAGAGAATTGAATTCCAATTTAACAGTAATGTAATAGGGTTGTATTAGCTATTACAATGTTCACTTAGTGTAAATAAAATAAAATAAATAATCATTGAAGTAAAAGGTAAAATATTTATAATACCTATTATCTTTATTCGAGACAAAATATAATTGTATAGATAATAATTTCAAGATAGAGATATTTATAATAAAGTTAGAAAGTAAACCATTGGATTGCAATTTATAGGTGTGAGACATCAAATACAATTCACCAATTTAGATAATAGCAATTCATTATGAATTGTTCTTCCCCTCAACTGAATACTGTAATAGTGACTTTATGTAGAATGGAAAGGGAATGAATAGCTATCTATCTTAAGTAAAAGAACCGTAAAGGTCCATTGAGACTTAGCTAGCCTTGAGGTAAGAGAACAAAGAATTCCTCTTTGCTGCTCGTGAGATAAGAGAAGAAAGAATTATCCTCTGAGAACTAATCGGCCACACATCCTAGGAAGAGGACTTTTTCGATCATTACAATATCTCTCAATTCAATATGATCATAATCATATAAAATATATATATATATATGTAAAATAAGATGGCCATTTTTTCAAATAAAGGAAATATACATTAAGAGTTGTAAAACTGGGGGAATGATGGGATAAATTCTTAAAATTGTCAATCATGGACTCCTAAATCATTTAATAAGTAGGACTCAAGTGGCAATATGATATGCATGATTGTTGAATAGAGAATAAACAAATGCATAAAACACCTTTAAACATTTAAACTTTTTACAATTAAAGCACTCTTTCAAATAATTTGGTATCTAAACTTTTATAAAATCGGATGAAAAAAATATAAGCAAAAACTTTGCTCCTAATACTAAATTGTTCAAATCCAAACTTTAGTTAGGTTGTTGAATTATTTGAAAAATTAAAATATCACTTTTGACATTTTCCCATTTCTTTTATTTTCATCTAGTTGTTTTTTAGTGTCATGCATTTAATATAATTATTTATGGATATATTATATTGATGTGACCTTTCTTTTAGCCAAAAACCTAACGTGGCATTAGTAATAACATGGAGAAGATAATGACTTCGGTATTTAAAATTTTAATTTAGTACAAAATATGGTACTCGAAAATTATTGCTTTTAAATTGAAAAATTATTATTCAAAATTTAGGTATTAGATACACATTAAATAAAGAAGATAAAAAATATGTATATATATCCGGATTTACCTATTTAATTCTAGTCTTTCTATTTCTAATATCTTGAAGTGAAGGTGCAGAATCTTCTGGCTCCTGTTTCTCCTCTGAATTCACGTTTATTCCACCGAAGTGTGATATATATCCGACGTTCAAACCGCGTGCAAGGCCCTAGCCACTGTTAGTGTGACTATGATGTTGAATTATTTATCAATGTAGAAGACTACAGCTGTGTGGACATGAGAAAATAAGAACTCATCAATCCGTTGGACACGTTGATTAACTTTTTATATGACTATCATTTGCATTGCCTATTTGAAATATAGGGTTAATGTCTTGAATGTTATTTGAATTTTTATAAAAATATATAATTAGTTATTTAATTTTAAAATTGATTAATTTAATATTTAAAAAAAATTTGTGTATATTAACAATATATTCGCAAAATTGATTAGTTATTTTAAAATTGATTAAATTTTTTTTAATGTTATTATTTTTTTCCTTACCCTCAAGTTCTAAACCTTTTTTTCCCTAATTTATTGATAAGAAAGTTATGTAGTTCACATATTATGCTGGAGTTTCTTATAAAAAATTCTAGGTAATCCAAATGGATGACTTGAACATGTGCAAAAAACTTAATCCACAATTCTATTTGATGTCTGAGATGACTGATAATGTACCTGGGTTCTAGGGGTGTATAATATCAAGACAACAAAACTTGACATTGTACCTAACTCCACACTTTTCCTTATGTGGGATATTATATATTTTAAATAAATAATTTATTTAAAAATAATAATAAAATATTAAAATAACTAAAGTAAGACAAACAAGAAAGACCCTAATGGTACTTTTTTCTCTCAAGGACCAAGCGACATTACCAAATTTTACAGACATGATGGTGGCTTCCCTCCTTATTTTATTAAAACAATTTAGTTCCACACCCATATAGTATTCCTGCTTCTATCCTCCACTCTTCCAGACATCTCTCTGCCTCTCTCCTCTTATATAATTACATATTTTATTAAAATTCAAATACCATATGGTATATTTCCTCTTAAAATATATTAATATTTAGGCACCACTCATCAAAATACATAACACACCATGTTGATTGAATCTTTTTTAGTTGGATTATGTCTGGGGATAGTCATGGGTTTGGAGAATAAGGATCATTCTAATGCCATGAAGTAACTGGACATTTTAATAGGTTAATTGGTTAATTGGGCATGTCATGAAGTCATTGGGCGAGTTAATAGGTTAAAAGATTAATTACACGAATTACACATGAATATATACGCATCAATAATTCAATTAGCTGGTTGAATTATTAGGAAAATTAAAATATCACTTTTGACATTTTCCCATTTCTTCTATTTTCATCTAGTTCTTTTTTTTTTTTTTTCTTTTCCTAATGACCGTTATGTTATCCCACTCATAATAAGGATGCAATTGTAATGTTTGATTCCATAGTACATCTATTTTTAGGTTTCTATTTTTCCTAGCATGATCTGCATAATTTCTTTTTTTTTTAATGTTATTAATTTTTTCCTTATACTCAAGTTCTAAACCTTTTTTTATCCTAATTTATTGATAAGAAAGTTATGTAGTTCACATGTTATGCTGGGGTTTCTTATAAAAATTTCCAGGTAATCCAAGTGGATGACTTGGACACGTGCAAAAAACTTAATCCACAATTCTATTTGATGTCTGAGATGACTGATAAAGTACCTGGGTTCTAGGGGTGTATAATATCAAGACGACAAAACTTGACATTGTACCTAACTCCACACTTTTCCTTATGTGGGATATTATATATTTTAAATAAATAATTTATTTAAAAATAATAATAATAAAATATAAAAATTACTAAAGACGAACGAGAAAGACCCTAATGGTACTTTTTTCTCTCAAGGACCAAGCGACATTACCAAATTTTACAGACATGATAGTCGCTTCCCTCCTTATTTTATTAAAACAATTCAGTTCCACACCCATCTAGTATTCCCTCTTCTATCCTCCACTCTTCTAGACATCTCTCTGTCTCTCTCCTCTTATATAATTACATATTTTACTAAAATTTAAGTACCATATGCTATATTTACTCTTAAAATATATTAATATTTAGACACCACTCATCCAAATACATAACACACCATGTTGATTGAATTCTTTTTTAGTTGGATTATATCTGGGGATAGTCATGGGTTTGGAGAATAAGGATCATTCTAATGCCATGAAGTAACTGGACATTTTAATAGGTTAATTGGTTAATTGGGCATGTCATGAAGTCATTGGGCGAGTTAATAGGTTAAAAGATTAATTACACGAATTACACATGAATATATACGCATCAATAATTCAATTAGCTGGTTGAATTATTTGGAAAATTAAAATATCACTTTTGACATTTTCCCATTTCTTTTATTTTCATCTAGCTCTTTTTTTTGTCTTTTCCTAATGACCATTATGTTATCCCACACATAATAAGGATGCAATTGTAATGTTTGATTCCATAGTACATCTATTTTTAGGATTTTATTTTTCCTAGCACAATCTGCGTTATTTCTTTTTTTTTTTATGTTATTATTTTTTTTCCTTATCCTCAAGTTCTAGACCATTTTTTTATCCTAATTTATTGATAAGAAAGTTATGTAGTTCACATGTTATGCTGGGGTTTCTTGTAAAAATTTCGAGGTAATCCAAATGGATGACTTGGACACGTGCAAAAGACTTAATCCATAATTTTATTTGATGTCTGAGATGACTGATAATGTACCTGGGTTCTAAGGGTGGATAATATCAAGACAACAAAACTTGACATTGTACCTAACTCCACACTTTTCCTTATGCGGGATATTATATATTTTTAATAAATAATTTATTTAAAAATAATTAAAATAAAATATTAAAATTACTAAAGTAAGACAAACGAAAAAGACCTTAATGGTACTTTTTTACCTCAAGGACCGAGCGACATTACCAAATTTTACAGACATGATGGTGGCTTCCCTCCTTATTTTATTAAAACAATTCAGTTCCGCACCCATCTAGTATACCATCTTCTGTCCTCCACTCTTCCAGACATCTCTCTCTCTCTCTCCTTTATATAATTACATATTTTACTAAAATTCAAATACCATATATTATATTTACTCTTAAAATATATTAATATTTAGACACCACTCATCCAAATACATAATACACCATGCTGATTGAATCTTTTTTAGTTGAATTATGTCTGGGGAAAGTCATGGGTTTGGGGAATAAGGATCGTTCCAATGTCATGAAGTAATTAGGCATTTTAATAGGTTAGTAGGTTAACTGGGCATGTCATGAAGTAATTGGGCGAGTTAATAAGTTAAAAGATTTATTACACGAATTACATAATACACCCATGGCATGATTAGATGCACTATGGAATCAAACATTACAATTGCATCCTTATTATGAGTGGGATAACATAACGGTCATTAAAAAAAAAGCAAAAAAAAAAAAGACGAGACAATAATGATAATAATGAAACTTCCAATTAAGCACTTACTTTGATAACTTCGAATTTGAGTTGTAAAATTACAAAAATAATATAAAATTAAAGTAGTGACCACCATATTGTGTCCCGTAGATTTAACCTACCACCTTTATATTAGATAGTGGGGAAAAATTATAAATATGCGACCTTATAATTTTAGTATTATTATAAATCAAATGGTTGTGTTTTATTTTTATAAGCCCATGACATGCGTTCCATGCTCACTTGTTATTGAAAAATTACATATATCCAAAGATGAAATTTTTTGGCCCGAGTTTGAATAAAAGATAATTTTTTTTTAATGGATTGCCAATAGATTATAAAAACTATTAAAATAATGGAAATAAAAATATAAACGTTATTATGCTGGTAAAAAAAGTTAAATTAAGTTGTAAGAAACTGCTAGCATTAACAATTGTTATTATGTTTTAGTTAATAATATTTATGGGTATTTAAGTTTCACTTTAATTTGTAATTAATTGGTTTTAAGTTTTCATTTATTTGTTAGTCTTTTCAGTTTATGGTCTTATATAAGGACCTTTTTTATTGTTTCAATAATTAATAATAAAAAGGATCAATATTGAGTGATAATCTTCTATCAAATTGGTATCAGAACCGGTAATATCCAGTGTTTTTAGTATTTGAGAGGAACAAGAGGGTTCTCACAGTCATCAATAAAATAAAAAACTTTATTAAAGAGTGAGATATTGTAATATTGTGTGGTCATGTCCTAAGTTAGATGAGAAACTTGATTACAATTATTGAGAACTTTTGATGTTTGCTCATTTAAAAGCTCACAATATTTGGAGCTTCATTGAACCGGGTTTACAACAAGGAGCCGATGATGCTAATCGAAGAAGGGACCAATTGGCATTACCACAAATTCACCAAGGTGTAGATTACTCAATCATTGGCAAAATAAGAAATGCCAAAACTACCAAAGAAGCATGGAACGTTTTGAAGTTATCATAAAGGAGTGGGGAAAGCTCAGAAATTCAAATTGCAATCCCTACGCAGAGAATATGAAACATATGAGATGTCTAACTCCGAAAGTATTGAACAATATTTTTCTTGTGTACTGATCTTGTCAATAAAATGAGGGTGTATGGAGATGACATTCCTAAAAGTAAGGTGGTGGAGAAAATTCTTCGAACTATGCTAATCAAGTTTGATCATGTGGTGACTACAATAATAGAGTCCCATGATACAGATACCATGACAGTTGCAAAGTTACAGGGAAGCATTGAAAGTCATGTGAGCAGAATTTTTAAAAAGATGGAGAAAGTGAATGAAGAAGCCTTAAGCGTCAGGTGAACCTCAATAATGAATTTGAAACTAGTGAAAATGCTAAAGGTGGAGGTCATATATTTAATAGTGGAGGAAGAGGAAATTATAGAAGAAGAGGACATGGTAGTTTCAACCAAGGGAGAGACAATAATTTCATACCATCTAGTCAAGGACAAAGTAGAAATAATTTCTAGATTGCCAATCGAGGTAGAGGAAGAGGCAACAACCATCAAGAAAGAACAAATATTAATTGTTTTCACTGTAGGAAATTTGAACACAAAGCTGCAGACTGCAGATTCAGACAACAGGAAAACATGGCAAAAAATGAGTACCAAAATATTGGTGAGAATTCCGATAACCTACAAAGTTTATTTTTGGAAGCTACAATTTTACAGAAGATGGAAAGATCTGGTATTTAGATTCTGGATGTAGTAATCATAAGTGTGGTAAAAAGGAGTTATTTTCTTCTCTAGATGAAATGGTAAAATCTACCGTAAAATCGAAAATAATAAAAATATTCTGATATTGGGAAAAAGCAAAGTTGCTATTAGATTGGAGGATAGATCTCAAAATTTTATCTCTGATGTTTTCTATGCGCTTGGTCTTCATCACAATCTATTGAGTATGGGACAACTGTCAGATGAAAGATACAACATTTAGATTTATCAAGAACATTGCACATTGATTGATAAGCATGGAAGGTTTGTAGCCAAAGTACTAATGATGCTAAATCGCCTATTTCCTTTGAAAATTCAGCATGGAAAGCTTTCTTGTTTACGTTCTATTATTCCAAATGATGATTAGCTATGGCATATGCATTTTGGACATTTTCACTTTTCTGAATTGAATTATCTATTGCAAAAAGAATATGTTTCTGGTTTGCCTATTGTGAATATTCCAAATAGTGTATGTGAGACTTGTCAACTGAGCAAAAAGCACAAAGACTCATTCCCAACAAGAAAGTCTTGGAGAGCGAGAAAGTTGTTAGAGATTGTCCATTCAGACTTATGTATGGTTGAGGTGCCGACACATGGTAGTAGCAGGTATTTTATTACTTTCATTGATGATTTCAACAAAAAGATGTGCGTGTGTTTTTTAAAGCAGAAGTCAGAAGCTTATGATGCATTTAAGTCATTTAAGGCATTAGTGGAGAAACAAAGTGGCTGCAAAATCAAAGCACTAAGAATAGATAGAGGCCAAGAATATCTTGTATGTGCAGACTTCTTTGAGTAGCATGGAATTTAACACCAACTATCTACCTGTAATCCCCTTAATTTTACATAACATGATTATAATAATTATTAAAAATATAGTATAAGATCATAAAGAACTATAATAAAAAGTAGTAAAAATCACTCCCAAATTTTTTTCTTGAATTAAAATTATTAAAGTATAAACAAACAGTGATCGATGATAAATCGATCGTTACTGTAAATGTCACGCCCCGAAGGGTACCCTAAACGTAGCAGTCCGCCACATATAATATCAAGGCTTAAGAATAGCTACCTTAGTCATGCGAAAGCCTTAGTATTATATGTAAGGCGTCTAACACGGTAATAGGAGACGCTTTTGGGAAGCATAATTTAAGCAAGTAAAGATGAACATACAAGAATCCAGAAATAAGTATATCATATCATTAATAACCAAGGTCTATTACATAATTTCTTAGGGGCATACCCCCGCTAATTCCAAGGATCGAGATAAACTTCATAACATCCAAAATTAAAGATTTCAAAGGAATTCTAATCTAAGTCTTCGAGTAGATTTCCTCCAAAAGCTTCAATATAAAACGTACGGATACGGGAAGACCTCGGGCTCAAAAATAGGTGTTCCTGAGAATACAAATATCTATAGGGGTGTAAGCTTATGGGCTTAGTGAGTAAATCCCAAAATTCATACTCGAAGTAAATTATCAATCAAGTTTATTATTCAAACGTATGAAATGCAACAACCACGTGAGCATACAAGACATATGACTTTCCGGGAATCATATGTTGAATGAATTTACGCCCTTCATTCGGGGTTGGGTATTCAGGCCAATTACAGCCACAACTTTTAAAAACACTTTTATAGATCTTACCGGCTCCTATACGCCATCAAAAACTTGTAGTTATTACAGGCTCCTACTAGCCACCAATTTAAGTAGTTCTTACTGGCTCCTACTCGCCACTTACATGATATACCGGTTATGTCTACCACCACTATTATACACTTGTCCCACCAATTGTATAGTAGTGAATGCAATGTGACTAACATATGAAGTGCATGAATAATTTCTTTAATTAAAGTCTAGTAGTTACATTTAACTTCTTTCAAGTGATCAACCAATTTCAAACAATTCAAGATATTAATGCACATACAACTTTATTACAAACAAATTGAGTTTCGATATACAGTATTCCTTCAACATATTATCATACACTTCTTTTTATTTTTGCTTAGATTCTAGTGCAACTAATTTTACAAGCACAATCAAGAGTATGAAAAATAACGGGAATAAACTCACTCGGCCATGATGACACCTTTCTTGAAATGGATGAGTCGTTCGGAATTTCCACTTAATCGTAGTAATCCTCGGGATACGAACAATCCTCCTCGTGATTATCTAATCAAGAAGAATACCCAAAATGAGTATTTCATGAAATTCTATCTTGAAGATTCTAACTTTTCTTAAAATCGTGGTAAAATCGTATAAGGGGAAATTCCAACTTAAAATGGCCATAACTTGCTCATTTTAACTCGGAATTTCGCGTATAATATATCGTTTTCTACCTACTCGAAAAGATCTACGCATTTCTAAGCTTATTTTTATAAAACTAAGTCGTTTGGGTTCCGAAAAGGTAGCGACCAGATTTGCCACGAATTTGCAAACACTTGTTTTCCTTCTTGTAAACAAAGCTCATTTGAAAAGATAAATATTTCAATTATTTTGTAAACTTTTGAAAGGTATATATATATATTTGTAATGACTCATAAAATGTATGAAGTAAATGAATTGTCTCAACTTTAAAAAGTAAGGTTTTAAAAGACTTTGAACTTGAGATTCTATTTTACTTTTGAAAGATCTTCTAGTTAAGATGAATATTCTTTTCTAAATGAAATCTTTGTAATTACTTTAATTTCCTAAAGTGTGGTTTTATTTTCTAAACTTGGATTTCAAAAGTAAAATGACATTTTTATTTCTTGTAATGATTCCAAAAGAATTTCTACTTCTTGATGAAAGATAAGTTTTCATAAAACCTTTTGTTTATGTAAGAAAAATCATTCCCATGCATGTTCATGGTTTTTAGGAAATCCATTTCCTATTTTTATTTAAAAGAACCTTTAGTTTTAGAAAGACACTTCTCATTTATTTTTGTTGAGACAAAAACATTATGTTCATGCATGAATATGAATCATAACTATAGAAATATAAAGGAACATAATAACTTGAAAGCTTAATAAATAATAAAGTAAATCAAGTATTGGGACCTTAGCTTCATCAAGGTACCCCGGGACTAAGAAAAGACTAGTCCGAAAAAGGAAAGAGAAATTGTTTTGACTTGATGAGGACAAGTCTAAGACTAGAATGACTAGTCTTAAAATCAACTTGAAATTAAATAAATTGCAATGAAGTAAATAAATTGCATGAAAGATAAATAAATTGTAAGACAATGAGCTTATATGCTCTAAATAATATATATAGTTATATAGATATATTAGATAGTAAAGAACATAAAAGAAACATAAATGAACATAGAGGAATTATGTTTATGAACAAAAACAAAGCATGAACCTAATGTTGCTTTCTTAACCTTCATGGTTTTAGAAAACACACACTAAGCTCATACTAAGTAGATGAACATGAAGAAATTCTTGAGAAATTTCTTACCTAAAGGAAGCTAAACTAAGAGACTTCTTGAAAGAACTCTTGAGAGAAATTGGAGAGAAATTTTTGTAGAGTAACTTTAGAGAAGAAGAGGTGTGAAAGAAGTGAAGGTATGAAGGGGTATTTATAGGAAAATGTGGGAGATAATTTGTGTTAATTAAATAATTGAAAACAAAACAAATTGATGCATGGAGAGGGGTGGCCGGCGCTATTTGTGTGTGGGGAAGAGAAAAATTAATTTTTTTGTTTTGATTAATTAAAAGTAAGAAATGAAAGATGTGAAATTGTATTGGAAATGAAAATGTGTAAGAATAGGTGTATGGTTTGTAAGATAGGTTGTAAGAAAAAGTAGAGATAGTGAATAGTGTAGAATAGTAGAAAATAGTGTAATGTAAAAGTAGACATGACAATTAAATACCGGTAGTAAGAAATACGCGTATAAAAGCGATATCTGATATTTTTAGCTATCGAAAAATTACGAAATTGATATTTTTGGAAATCTTATATTTTACGAGTCTAACGGTATATTCGGAATATTTTTCCTATTCCGGGCTTCCGGACACGTTTTTCAAGAATATGTCCGATCGGGTTCAAAGGACACTCGAAATTCTTCAATCTGATATTTTTATAAAACCTATAGCTATTACGAACTATTACAACTAATTTTTCCAACTTCGTTTTCTAGGGCTTGAGAAAACGGCAATGCCGGACTTAAGCGGTTACGGTAAACTAGGGTTTGGTTGACTCTGGAAATCCGGTTGACTTCCGATTAGGGTTTAAACTATAATTCGAATCCAAAAATTTCGGCGATTTACAGTAAAATTTAAAATCAGTTTCCTTAAGTTCAATAGTTAAAAAATAAATTCTATATTTGTTAAAATAATAAAACAATTATTTTCGACTTAATTCTAATATTTTACAACCTTAAAATATCTTTAGAAAATTTACAAACACTCATTATTAAAATAAATAAATTCTTGGAACAGGATTCTACGATATGAATCAATAACTCAACAAATAATTATATTTGGCCTTAAATTTCAATTCCTATACAAGACGATTTATTTTTAAAACCTATTGGTCATAAAAGATTATATAAAGATAAATCATTAGAATTATAAAATATGAAAAAAGATAAAAAAAACTAATCAATACTAAAGAATCTAAACCTTAATTAGTTATTTGAATTGTACCAATGCTTTAGTTAGAAAATTTGAGTCTATAGAGAATAAAATCATAAATTAACCTTGCAACCCGAGAATCTTTATAACTAGTGAAATGAACAAATTATCAAATATAAAATAGATATTAAACTTAGGACCAAATAAAATTTTTAGAATAAACCTATGAGTAGTAATAAATTCATTTATAGTCTAAAAACCCTAATAGAAAATTATTTGACCCTAATAGATACCAAAAATAAGGTTTCGTATCTAGAGAAAATAACTCTAGGTATAATTAAAAAGTAGCTCTATAGTTCAAAACCAATAAAAGACAACTCCTTTATCGAACCTATTGAATATAAAATAATAGCTAAAAGATGAACCACTAGTATTATAAATACATAATAAGAACTAAAACCAATCTATAACTAATAGTTTAGACTTTAGAAAAATATTTGAATTGGACCATTACTCTAGTTAGGTAATTCTAAGCCTATAGAAACTAAAATCCCAATTTGACCTATTGGGCCTATAAAATCTTAATCGCATAGGATAAAACTCAAAAATTAATTAGTCGCATAAACTTTAAATTCAAGATTTGAACTTATATATAATATAGAGTTTTTGTAGAAGCTTAATATACAATATGCGTATAGTATATTAAGCTACTTGAACTATAGATAAATTATAAACACTTCAAGTTCAATTCAAAATAATCTATACGAGCTAGTGGCACATCTAAATTGTGCAAATTAAACGAATCAAAGTCAATATAAAAGAGACTTGTAAATCAATGAACAATGGGCAACTAAGCTCCTTAATAAATGAAGCTTTGAAATTCCAAAGGAAAGCTGGAACATGAAGATTTTTCCCCCATAATTTCCGTATATTGCAGCAAGCAAACGAAACACAGCACATAAACTCAACACACACACTCACTAAATCTAGCTTAGGATTTTAGCAACAAAGGTTGAAAAAATTGACCAATAAAGCACCAATAATATGCTTCCAAATGGACACCTAAGCCTTCAACTATTGGCTGAAAATTGATCAAATAAATATGATAGAAACAGATTTGTACAAACAATTATTTAAGCTCCAAATAGCAGCAATAAACATGAAAATAACAAACCCATTTCCAAAGAATTTTTTCACTAACTTGCACCCAATTTACACCTGTAAATGGCTTTAATTAACTAGAAAAAAAAACACTATTAATGCCCCTAAAAAAACCACAAATTTTTTACAAATCCATCAAAAATCGTCCTTAAATTCGCACAGAAATTCCCACCTGAGAAACAACAGCTGAAAACTTGGATTTATCAAGTCCAAAACACCCTCTCTTGTACCTTAATCTTAACCTAAAATTAGTATATATATATATATATATATATCTATAGGCTTAAGTTGGCTACAAAACCAACTCAAAATCTCCTTAAACACAATCCAAAAAGTTGCCCAAAATAGCCACCACGAACTACATTTCTTCTTCCTTGCTCACTAGTTCAAATACTTCAAAATAAAAGTGTATCCCCTGTTTTTACTCTATAGAATCATCTAAGCATCAACCCTTATCAACTACAATCAAAACATCACTTTAACTGCTCCAAACAACAAGAAACCAATCCAAACAGCCCTTGAATCCATCAATATACCAGCTGTAAACTCAAGTAAAATAACAAGTCCTTAAGGTAAGTATAATGTTAGTTAGCTAGATTAATTTTTTTTCCCTTAGTTACTCATCCTCTTATCTTCCTCTTAGATCATTATTTTCATCAAGAAGGAGGAGCTAAACTCCATCTAACATCCAATAATTTAAAGACTATACTAACTTCAAGTTTATCTTATAGTAGATCATAGAAACTAGGAAAGTAATTAGTTAAAGTGCAATCGGAGTTGCTACCATGTTCAAGTTGGATGAATAGTGCTTGAAAGTTATGTAATTGAGCTATTATTGTGTTGATAACCTATGGTTGTTTAGGATTATGGAGTTATTAACTCAAGGATTTAGACCATTTAGAAAATTTGGATCCAAAGAGGAAGAACTCAAATTTATAATTAACTAACTTTGCTAAATGAACTATTGCATGCGTCATATATATTTAGTAAATTGTATTGATACGTTTAGTACAAGCCCAAAATAACCCCACCAATGAAAAGTACACGAAAAATTCTATGAAATCGACTACTCGTTTGTTAAAAACGGATAAGATATCATAAAAACAAATTTTCAAATGTTGTTGTTAGAATTTCACGCATCATAGAGCTATTCTTGTGTTTTTCATCATCTTGAATATCTTATTTGATAGGGAAAACACCACTAATGAATTGTACTAAAAAAATCCTATGAAAACGAATATTTATTCATTAAAAACGGATTGGAAATGAATTAGATATTACAAAAACAAATTATAGTTAGAGCTATCAAGTTTCACTCGAAAATTGTAGACTTGAATTATAAATTTAGAAATCATATAAATTTTATTTCTTGAAGACAACACCATAAAAAGAAAGTAATCGAAGAATACTATCAAATCGACCATTTATACACCGAAATTAGATTAAAAACGAGCGAGATATCACAAAAACAAAAACTCACTAAGAGCAGCTACAAACTATATTTAAATTATAACAAAATTAACTTAAAACTTGCTTAATGCATCTAAGACATGATATGGAAGAAGAAACTTAACAAAAGAGACTTTAGACACTTAACAAGGAGTCCATCATTACAACTTAAGTACGCATCCCTTAGAATTAAGCAAGGAAACAAGACAGTTCACCCCTCCCTTCAGCATTGGCAGTGCAGAAGGAAGGGTAGAGAGCAAATGATGCCATCCCTTCCCCGAGCACTGGCAGGGCAAAAAGTGGAGAAGGATATAGATTAGTATTCCCTCCCTTTAGCACAGCCCCTGCAGCTCCTAGTGCAGAACGTAAAATTCCATTTTCCCTTTTATTTTAATATGAAAATTAAATTAAACTTGTAAGGATGAATTCCACATATCATGGTTATATGTTTATTAAATATATATGTATATATTTTATTGAAATTTACTAAATCTTAATTTATATTTGGTGTATATACATATATATTTGATTCCATTACCTTACAAATATATTAAAGGAATTTTTAATGGACTAGATACTAGAATGTGACCTTCAATAATAAAAGTTGACTTAAAATAATAGATAAGATTGACAAATAAAGAAATAATAAATAAAATCTACTACCAAAGGATGTAGAACTTAAATGATGAGGAAAAACACCGTAGATAAAAATATAAATATTAATTAAGATCAACACAAGCAAAATGAAAATAAATATTAACTATTAACTACCAATTACATTAAGGTAGATATATTAAAAGGACTATATAAATAATAAAAGCTTAATAATAAAATTAATAAGCAAAACAAGACTTAAAATATTCTATGACAATTATCGATACTCATACAATAAAATTTTAGATTAATAAATTAAGTCAATTATCATACAACACTAAAAAAAAAAAAGGTTTTCTAAACGCCTAGTCATACGCTAAAATGGAGTTAAAATAAAAATAACGACCTAGTCTGAAATTATACAATAAAGTTAGTACGTATTATTTTGTAGGAAGACTTCTCTTACAGAAAATGTGTTTACATGGATTTTCTGATAATGTCAAACAAGGAATAACCTTTATAAAATTTGAAACTCCTACTTAAGAAAACAAAGTGAATTAAAAAGAGTGAAACTTAAATTTAGGACACGAAAAGTACAACCAAAAGCAATATGAATAATAGTGTAATATTAAATAGATGCTATCTCATTTTATAGAAAAATAGAACAAGTTTTTGGAATTCTAGTAGCTTACTATGACAAATTAACAATGACAATAGGTAAGTAACTATGATCTTATCACATTACTTGTGCTTATAGTATCTACATTTGTAATAATATATTCAATTGATATGCATGTGGGATTGGGTATACTGCATGATGTTTGGTGTATGCTTGAATTCCAAATTATCTTATTATAAGTGATATTTCTATTGTGTGATAATTACTGTTTGAAGCATGTTGATATTGTCCGTGAATTTATATGATCACCTTAAATTTGACTAAAAACTGTTGGTATCATAAATGAAAATGGACATGCATTGCATCATACGTATATTCTACATTTTTAAAGAAGTGATGACCCCGTTCGTATTAACATTTCGATTCTCTGGTGACGCACCTAGTTTTTCTAGATGACATTTTCCTAGTTCTTCTAGGAGCACCTCTGTTCCATTTTGTTCCACAGAACTAAATGGTATCGAAGGAACACCGCTCATGATATCGATATGAAATGGCTAATACTTAATGGTGTTTTTTTTTCCAAGGATAAGAGTGAAATGTTTTAAAGTAATTTGTGAGTGTTTATGGTACCAATTCTTCCTTGGTTCTCTGATTCTCCTAGGCACGGTATATCGTTTGTAATGGCTTCCTTCCAACCTCGATGAGAGGGTGTCACGCCCCAATAGTACCCTAGTGTAATACATATAATATGATACAACCTGATAATCCAAACAATATCAAATACACATATTATTACTAGAACTACTTTGAAAAGTGACATGAGTTTAACAAAACAGGATCTTTTTGGTTGTGTGATAAGAAATGATGAAAGCAAATAAAATCACAATACCATAATTAAGTCTTATTGACTGAATAATAACTATTACAAACCATGAAACTTTCTAAGTTCTCAGATAATAAAATTGATGTACTAACACCAATTAATACACATAAATAGTAGAACTATTTTCCCTGTTTCCAAGACTCTTCCAGCTTTAGAAACATACTGGCTCTAAGCTCCTAGAAGCCACCAACCAAGGCTTAAGTGTCATCCTGTAAGGACTGTAGGAGTGTGAGCATAAACCACGGGCTCAGTGAATAATCAGAACTTATCACACAACAAGCAAGTTACTATCAATCATATGTAATGCATCAATCAAACACATGAACAAATACAAGCTTGGACAAATCAGAATCCAAACAGGATGGAGATTTACACCCTCTCATCGGGGTTGAAGGAAAACCAATCTATGAATCACCTACCCAAGAGAAACTAAGTACACAGGAAAGCCACAATTCTCACAATTATTATCTCTTTATGTTAATGTTGTTTTAACACTCATTTCCTGTTTTAAGCCTTAGAAACTCCACTAAGTGTTAGACATTTCACAGCGATACCATGGGCAGCGTCTTTTATTACCAGTTAGTTCCCATGGAACTGATAGAACAAAGGTAAACTTGAGTAGAACTACTAGCCTCTTGCCTAGAAAAACCAAGTATTACTAGAGAACTAAAATTCCAACATGTAGTAGGCTATCACATAATCATAATGCAGTATGTGCAATTTATGCACTGCATGTATCATTTCACTTATGATTCGATAATTTTTTTTAGTCAGGTTATAAGTGTTCAAACTTCGTTCAGACACTCAACATGCTTCACATATAGTAAATTCATAAGTCATCCATTATCACTTTTACTTAATATTATTTGTCAAATAAATAATTACAAACAGCAAGCAAAACCCATAGCCCATATACACACGAGTTCATCATTATTATTCTTGTATTATAGTGCAACTAAACTACAATCACAAACAATGTAATAAGTCTAAGTTACTCACCTGCTCATATTGATCAGTCGTAGTAATCGACCAGGAAATCTTCGACAGTATCGAAATTACCTATTGAGATGAAAATATTCATCAATAATATTTATAAATAGAATGTTAAATTCCTATGAGTGCCTAAGTGTCCTATGTCGGTATTTGATATAATTTCTATGCTAATATCGATTTCTTAAGGTATTGATTCTTATAGAAAAGAATATCTAATGTCTAGTTCTATTAAGTTTCTTTTGATTGTATATTATTTTAGAGGATCTCATTTAAACCTTCATTCATATCCTAAGCTCATTCATAACTTGTAGAAGTATCAATATGTATAATTTCTATGAATTTGTTCATAATACTTTTCTTGTAATGTAGAACTCCTAATCATGCTTTTAAAGTTTTCTTTTATCAAGTTTTATGTTCATATAAGGTCTTAGAAGCATTAGACATGAATTTAGACTAGATTTGATGAAAGTTGAGTCTTGTTTCGTTTACTTCATTCCTAAATCCGAATTTACTATTACTATATTTATAATATTTCTAAGTTATTGTCTTTCTTTACCAACAATATCTAAACATTTCTAACACATCAACCATCCATCCACTTGAATTCATCAATGGATTAACAACTTCTTTCAACTACATAACCTTTCTTCAATGCTAAACAATTCATCCTAAAGTTTATACATAAAAATAACAAAGATAGGTTGATAGTTTAGAAGTTACCTTAGCTTGGAATGGAAAAGGATTTCTAACTCCCTTTCTAAGCAAGAATCAACCTATATTAAAGGTTAGATGATAAGCTCTTAACTGAATTATAAGTTAACTACATTAACTATAATGAAAGTCTACTAATTTTAACAAGTATTCTTACCTTGTTAAGCTAAGTTCCCACTTGGATCTTATGGTAACCAAGACTTTTTAACTTGGTTTTAGAAGTTGTTGGAGAGGAGGAATTGATGTTATTAATGTGCTTGGTGTATAGACAGAATATGGGAAGTAAGCTAGAGGTTTATGTTTTGTCTTACAAAGATGTCTAAGCTATCTAAGTGGGGATGTTGCAAAGGAAAAGAAAATAAAGGGTTGGACGCACTTCCTTTTATAGCTGTATTTTTGGGATGATTTTGTGAGAGTTATGAGCTAAATTTGTAGCTAACTTAAGCTTATATATATGTACTAAGGCTAAACTAAATTTTGGAGGCTAAAGAAAGTATTTTGGGCTTAAAAAGGACTCAAACTTGCAGCTAGAATTTCCATACGTTTGGCAACTTTGAGTTACAAATTTAGACTTTGTTTTGATAGATTTGTGGCTAACTTTGAGGGGCATTAATTGTGTTTGTTTGGTATCTAATTAATGTCATTTATGTGTGTAAATTTAGGAGCTCAACTTGTGCAAAAATCGGGTCAAAATCGGATAGAATCTGAAGTTGAAAAAGTTGAAATTTTAAACAGTTTTTTCTTGATTTTTGGACAGATTTTTAGATCGATTTTGTAATTTATTGTTGGTGTTTGAAGTGTCCATTTAAAGGCCTTCTATTGGTGTTTAATTAGTAAAAAATATCAGCTCAAATGAGCCTAGGAATCTTACAAAAATAGGAGCTCAATTGGATGTGTGCTGCTATATTCTTGTTGATTTTTCCTCTGTTGCAGCTGGTTGGATCCGATTTTGCAAGAAGATTTGGAGTTGTTTTGGTTATTTATTTAAGCTGAAATTGTTGTCATTTATTGTTGATCATATGTGGAGTGTTGCAGTTGGATTATAGGTTAATTTCCTTTGGATTTTACAGCTCAAATGTTCGATCAAAGTTGGATAAGAAAGATGGAACTCTGCAGCTGGAAGTTCACATGCTGCTGTATCACGAATTTCAACTCCAAATTGCAGCTGTTTTTCTCTTTCATTTGGTCTGTAATTCTTGTATATTAAATGTGGGTTATAGGTGTAGCTTTTTGGTTGGTTGGGGTGTCTTTTTCAAGTTGAAATTGTGTGCTAAATTCAGAGCAAAGTTGGACAAAACTCAGCTTGTTGCAACCGAGAAGCTCCTGCTACTGCTTTCCTCTGTTTGCCGCTGCCTGTTTTGCTTATGCTTTGTACGTGAAGGGTATTCTTGTGCGTGAAGTCTAGCAACATGCTTGTGGATGCTGCAACGTGATGCTAAAATGTGCTGCAGCTGAGGATCCAAATGTTGCTGCCGTTGACGTGATGTTGCGCGTGGAGGATATGTAGTGCATGGAGTGTCAACTTGCTCGTGTGTGAGGGAATTCTGCTAGTGTTTGTCAATTGCCAAAGCTCCTCCATCCGCACGTGGGAATTACAACGTGGAGCTTGCGGTTTTAAGCATCCGTGAGTTCATATTATGTGCGTGGATTGTCTTCTACTCGTGATTTGCTTCGCACGTTCAACTTTCATAATTTTTTTTTATTTGCTTATTATTATTATTTTAGTTATTAACTAAAATATTTTGCTAATATTAATTATAAATGTATATCTATACCGTTACGTATAATTTTTATCGAGATAAAATTATCCAAGTTACTATAAAAACTCTAGATTATTTATATTTTCATATTTTTAATTTAAAGTTCACACAATTAATTATTTTTAGTATTTTAACTTATGTGATTAAATTTTTCAAGTTCGATGAATTAAATTAGGAACCAAGTCCTAATAAATTCAGAATTTCCTAACAAGTATAACAGCGAGTTTGAAATTTTCATTTTAGATCTAGATTAATATTATTGTTTGTATTAGTATCTATTATGTATTTAATCCTAGTAATTCATCTTGGATTATTGTTTTATACCAATTAGCTCTATTAATAAACTATATCTTATCGGGTTTGAAATTTTAAAGCCATTTCTAATTATATCATGAATTATTAGTTCAAGATATGAAATCTCGTTTTTGGTATCTATTAAGGTTGAGAAAATTTTTATTCGGGTTTTTCAACTAGGAATGAGTTATTATAACTCATAGATCTATTCTAGGATTTTTATCGGTTCTAAATTCACTATCTACTTTACTCTTTCTATTTTATTATCGTATACTATTGTGAAAAATCTCGGGGTTTACAAGGGCGTAAATCTACATCCTGTTTAGATTTCGGATATCCAAATTTGTACTTGCTCATATGTTTGATTGTTGCATGACAAATGCTTGTTAATTAAACTTGTTTGTTATTGCTTGCTTGATGTGTGGTTTGATCAGGTTATCTCACTAAGCATGTGGTTCGCTCACCCTCCAACATTTTTATATAGGTATAACATTCGCTGGGATTGGGTTAAAAATGTGTGAAGAGTACTTCTCCAATAGACTTTAATGAAGTTAGAAACATAGGTTATGACAAGCTCATAATACAAAATTTGATAACTTATATAAACAAGTAAGATCTTGTATTTAGTTGGTTGTTACCCAATTTCACTATTTGGTAGAGGATATTGATTCTCCGCGATCTTGATGGAATGTGAAAAATCGGATTCCACAATTAAATTTTCCATAATACCATTATATGTATATGTATCATCTAAGTAGGAGATAATAATAAATAAATAGTCTTGCAAACTCTGACTTGTAAGACGGTTCTCATATTACGAATGCACACGTGGTATGATAACTTTAGATTAATCCTACTGGGCCCCCTTTTGAGGCGTGACACAACTAGATACACATCTCAACAAAATGGAGTTGCAGAAAGGAAGAATAGAACAATCATGGACATGGTAAGATGCATGCTGAAGGCTAAACAATTACCTAGAGAATTTTGGGCAGAAGCAGTTGCTACTACTATTTATATTTGAATAGGTGCCTAACTAAGAGTATTCATGACAAGATACCATAAGAATACTTGAAGTGATGTATCAGAAGCAAGAAACTCCCACATAAATATTTTGTGATAATAATTTTATTGTTGGTCTATGTAAAAATCCAGCTTTTCATGGATGATCCAAGATATGATGAATCCGACTTCATAAGAATTTGAGAGTTGGTTGCTAATAAGGAAATAAAGATTAATTATTACCATACTGAAGATCAAATTGCAAATATTTTTATAAAGCCTTTGAAAAATGAATTATTTTATAAGTTAAAGAAAATGCTTGGAATAATACAAGCTTGATTTAAGGGAGGCAATGTTAGTAAAAAAAATTAAATCAAGTTCTAAGAAACTTTTTGTTATTATGTTTTACTTAATAGTATTTATGGTATCTAAGTTATTGTTTTAATGTGTAATTAATTGGTTTTAAGTTTTCATTTGTTAGTTAGTCTTTTCAGTTTCTTGTAATAGGTCTTATATAGGAACCTTTCCTAGTGTTTCAATAATTAATAATAAAAAGGACAATATTGAGTGCTGTTATTCTATCATATTATAGAGTAAGATAAAGAAAGGTTGACATTATGTTGACAATAGAAAGAGACTTGAAGCTGGCTAACTTCTTTTGCCTTGGGGAGGTGTAGCAAGTACTATGGGAATTTAACCAAGATTCTTTTTCCCTTTCGGATTTTCTTTTTTTTCCTTTAATTTTGTGCATTTTATTATTTTTATTGTACATTGTGATATTATGTTATTATATTAATTTAAGTGAATCATTTAAAAGTCATATGTGTTGTCTCCATCAACATTAACAAATGATAAATAAGGCAAATTAACAAATGATAATAAGCATCATGTATTGTCAAATAGGAAAAATAAAAAAATAAAAGGTCACTTCTGTTTACAAAATATTAAAATATCAATCATAGTTTTGTAATGTTTAGTATTAAATAATAAAAAATAATATTAAATGTAGCAAATATCATATATTTAACATTTATTTTCTAGAAGAGTAATTATATTCATATAAAATCGATCATTGTTAAAACATAATATGTGCATCGTTAAATTGATCTTGTAAAATTTATATGATTATTAGATTTAGAATGAGTAAACAAATATAGGTGTAAAAATGTTCAAGTGTTGTATCAACCTAGAATATTATAATGGGTTAAAGTATCAGAGATAAGATGAGATAAAATTTTAGATATTAATAATTTTTCATGAGATTTTAAAGATTTTTTTTTTTTTCCAAAAAAGTAAAAAGTGATACAAAGATACTACCAAATGGTAGCAAGAAAAATTCTATAAAAGAGATGATACATGACTATCTTTTTTATGACTTGAGATATTGAGGATGAGTTTTTACATGCTTGAATGGTAGAAAGAAAAACTGTATAAAAGAAAGATTAGATAGGGATCTAGAAAATATGTAATAAATTCAAATGTTTCCTTTGACTCATATCTAATTTAATTGCACAATATTTCAACACTTCACATCGGTTGTGAAATCCATAAACAACATAGGAGATAACTAAGTCTTGGATTGAGTTGTTTACTATTGAGAGATGTAAAAATATGATTATTGAAAGAAGTTAGAATGCCATGATTCCAATTTACTAATATATATTAAAGGGTAATTATTGAAATTAAATTCTCATAAGAGGGATATGAAGTAGAAGCTAAGGAATTTGTTGCAACTTGAAATTCAAACCTAAGCAAGCCTTTAACCATAAAGAGATGAGCTAGCTTTAGTGAGTACAATTAATTGGATCACTTGTATCAATTGTAATGATAAAAATACCAAGCTATTTTACAAAACCACTTTAGTGAATAATATAAGGATCGAGAAGAGTAAGAAAAGGAGATTGTGGAAAAGTTTGTCGGAAGATTATAAAGAGGTGTTTTCAAAAGGCCATCCTTGCAATTTTTAGGAAGTATTTGAAAATTTGGATCGAGTGATTACGAATGAGAAAAATAAGATTCTTATTCATCTTGTTGATGAAGTTAAGAGGGTTACATTTCAACTAGGTTTTTGGTCTAGATGTCTTCAATAGAAATTGGAATGTCTTGGGAGATTGATATTTTAGCTGAGTCTATCAAGCATTTATTTGAAGCGATTATGATTTATTGGATCTTATTTTAATTCGTAAAATCAAGTGCTAGGAATCTATAAGTCAATTATGCTTCATTATGCTCAGTAAACTTTAATATAAGTTTATTTTTAAGGTCATAACTAAAAGGCTTCAAAACTTGCTTAAAAATTATCACCTTTTACAACGAAAATGCTTTTCTTGGAGCTTGACTTATTTGAGATATGGTCCTCAAAATTAAATAAAATTGAAAATCACTTAAGTTTGCAATTAAGTTAGACATTGCAAAAGCATATAATAAAGTACACTGCCTTTCTTGAATGCTTTAACGAAATTATTCCGATTGCATTTAGAGTTGTATGTCTTTCATATCTACATTCTTATTGTAAATAGAAAGTGTTTTAGAAAATTGATTTTCAAAGGAAAATAAGACAAGAGCAACCTA
The DNA here is from genome assembly GCA_024138025.1 of Combretum micranthum. Classification (NCBI taxonomy): domain Eukaryota; kingdom Viridiplantae; phylum Streptophyta; class Magnoliopsida; order Myrtales; family Combretaceae; genus Combretum; species Combretum micranthum. The sequence continues at coordinate 218,669 of JAMXBD010000290.1, forward strand.
TTTCTTTTTATTTATTTCTATTAGTAATTATATGTTGTTTAAGAATTCAACTGGGTCGAGTTTTAGATGGATTATATAAACCCAACCCGCTACCCCATAGCATATACTAAACCTGGTCCTATGACCCTATAGGATTTTCATGCTATATCTAATGTCTTATAGAGTTTTCTATGTAACTTGAAACTTGCTCGATTGCCAATCTTAAAGGATTGGCTTTGTAATCCGATTATACACCTAATTATTTTTTCCTTTTTTTTTAATTTTCATTTTTCAACTTCCTAAGAACATAGCAATGCTTTTGCCATCATGTTTTCAAATTGTAATAATAAATTCAAGAGACTTAAAAATTGAAACATCATCTTAAGAACATAGCAATTCTTAAGCAAACACATAGCAACTATCCTTTTTCTCTTTGTCAACCTGTTTTCAAATTATAATAATAAATTCAATATGCTTGGACAATGAAACAATATCTTAAAAACATAACAATTCTTAAGCAAACACATAGTTAAATATATTGTTGGGAATAAATTAAAAATATATAATTTCCATAGCAAACATTAGTGCTATTATCAAGTTGGGTATTCAGGTCGGGTATCCATCGAGTATAATCCTATAAGGTTTTTATTATATATCCAAACACAACCCTAAAACTCTATAAGATTGAACGTTGTAGGGTTTTTACCAAATTGGTTAGGTCAAAAACCCTATAATAGTTAATCTGGTTGCATCCCTAATGCTTTTCATAAGGATAAAAAAATGATATTAAGAGAACTAACCCACTTATCTTTTTTAGATGATTCTGTAGCATTCATGGGTGATAATGAATCTAATTTTCTAAGAATCAAGTTAATCTTGAAAAAAAAAGTGTTATTTAGATTATAAATAAATCATCCAGAAGTCATCAATATCTTTTAGCCACAACACATGAGAAGAGTTAAAAAAAAATGTTGTAGGATTTGTGATAACTTACAAGCTAAGAAAGTCTTTAGGACTACATATAGAGTATAGTAATTCAAACTTCGAAGCTTTAGGAATTGCAAAAGAGTGAATCAAGGCTATGTTTCAGGGGTAGAAGACTATGTTCCTATATTCTAAAGGTAAGGGAGTATTGATAAAAGTAGTTGGTTTTGCTATCCTAAAATATATAATGAGTGTTTTCCAATTTAAAAAAAAAAAAAAAAAAAAAAAAAAAAAGATGTTAAGAAGTCACTTATAAAAGATGGTAAGATATTTCTATGTCAAAGAGCAAATGTGATTTAGGTTTCAAGGATTCAAAACTTTTCAACGACTTCATGCTTAGATAGATGGCTTGAAGAATAGTAATAAAATCAACTACCTTATAAATCTATCTATCTATCTTGTGATGTTATCGAGGTAGGTTCATAAAATTCAAATCCGTTCAAACACCTTGTTAGGTCTTTCGATACCCATCCCAAATCCTATAGGGTTTTCACTTGAAACCTAAAGCTACCCATTAAGACTAATAGGGTACCCAAAACTCACCTAAAAACCCAATTCAAAATCAATTAAATTATAAAAATGTGATAAAAAAAATACAAGTGACATTTTCCTATGCAATTCCCTTAAAGAACAATTGCATAGATCATTTAACCTATTGCTTAATTAGTCTTACCATTTGGAATCATAAATGGAATATACATAAGAAATTTTCACAAATTTTGCAATGGGATGATCCAAAATCCATTTTAAGTCCTTGAATGCTAATCAATTAAGTCTTGTAAAGCATAAGCATTCTCAAGATTATCTTATGAAAAAACCTAAATCCATTTTGTACAAGAAATTAATATATCAGGATTTTGCAAAAATTATGTGCAACTTCAATTCAATTTTATATCAATCATCTACAAGCAATCTTGATAACAAAAACTATTGGTTTTCTTTCATTGTCAATACCTCACAAACTATATAACAATGACCACTAAATTTATTATATATCAAGAATTACCACTACTAGCAAAACTTAACTAATCAATGATCATGCAATTCAAAAAATGAAGAAATATAAAAGCTAACCTAATCTGATGCATGCTTGGCACGGATTTATAATTTCTTGGACTCTAAGAATTGATATGCAGACCTTAACTCAATGATATATCCATCATAGAATCAGAGGTATAATTGAACGTGTTTCAAGATCTAAGAACATCACGAACCTTGGTATGAATTGATGGAAAAACCTTGACCCATTGGTTAAGTAATCCTAAGAACCTTGATATAGAGATCTCGACCCTATAGGAAATATCGACCAAAAATCTTGGTATAACAAAAAACGCAACAAGAATATCAAATTCTTGAAGAATTCATAAGTTCTTAAAAGAACTCAAAGAGAAGAATTTCTCTCAAAGAATTTCAATAATCAAAATAATATGTTTTTCAAACAAATACAAAGGCCTATGTATAATATCAAAATGGAAACCTAAAAGACATAAAATAAAACAAGTATGTCGGCCAAACAAAGCTGGTAACCTAAATAATTACACCGGCAGCCGTTAATACAAAAGTGGCCAGCTTTTAAAAACACGAATCTGTACAAGACCGTACGTCCGCTGTAGGCGGCTACACCTATAAGCCGTTGGCTTTGAGGAAATAAGGCCAGCAACATTAGATGAAGGTAAGCGGTGTTGGAATCCAATGCTATCAGCTTTCAATCCTACTATTTCTCATTGCCATCCAATATAATAAAGTTGCTCTAATCTTTGTCATCTTGTCCCACAATGTTGAATAACTTTATTTTTCCCTCTATTGTCGATTCAATGTCCTTTGCTCAATCCTCCATGAAGTTGTTGTAGTAACCATTAAATTCATTCTAAAGTTTCTTAACTTGGCTTCGTGTGATCATACCTCTTGGTACTTGAACCTATTGTGGAAGGCTTGGTGCAATCGTATCTGCATCATTCTCTCTCTCCTGGAAAGGATTCACCCTTGAATCAGCTTTACCTACCTTAAAAGGACTTAAGTCCAAAACATTAAATGTAGCACTCACATTATACTCACCTGGCAAATCTAATTCACAGGCGTTGTCGTTTATCTTCTCAACCACTTGAAATGGTCCATCTCCTCGAAGCTCCACTTTGACTTCTATTGAGATGGGAATCTCTCCTTCCTTAAGTGCACCCACACCCAATCACTAGGTTCAAAGATGAATTTCTTTCATCTTTTGTTTGCTTGTTGAACATATTGCTCGTTCCTCTTTTCATCCATTATCATACCTGCTCATGTAATTTCTTTACGGCTTCTGCCTTTTTCTTCCCATTCAACTAGTTCTTTCAATAACTAACAAAGGTAATAAATATAAGGGTGTTAGTGATTAAAACCATAAACAACCTCAAATGGTGAAAAACCTATAGCAGAGTGAATAATGCGATTATATGCAAACTCAATGAATGGCAAACATTCCTCCAAGACTTCAAATTCTTTTGAATCATAGCTCGCAACATGGTTATCATTGTCCTGTTTACCTCCTCAGTGTCCGTTCAATTGGTAGAGAATAGCAATTTAGTGCCCAGTTTGCTCCACAAAACTCTCCAGAAATGACTTAAAAATTTGACATCCCTGTCACTAACAATGCTTTTAGAAATGCCATGTAACCTGATAATCCCCTTAAGAAAAAGTCAGTAATATGAGATGCATTGTCAGTTTCAAGCAATGCAGTGTGCTCTTTTTTAAAATTGATCAACAACTACAAATATGGAATCACAAATCCTCTTAAATCTAGGCAAACCCATAACAAAATCTATAGAATTATCATTCCAAGGTTCATTAGGGACAGGTAAAGGTGCATACAAACCATGAGGCATCACCCTAGATTTAGCCTTCTTGCAAGTCACATACATCCCTTCTCGTGTGGGACCAATAAAAAAGTTCAGTCAATATATCTAGGGTTTTTGTCACACCAAAATGCCCTATCAAACCTCCACTGTGAGACTCTCTAACAAGTAACTCCCTCATAGAACATTGAGGTACCCACAATCTCCCTTCTCTAAATTAAAAGTTCCCATGCCTATAAAATTTGTTAAAAGATCCTTCCTCACATACAACATAAATAGCAGAAAAATCATGATCACTATAATACAACTCTTTGATATGTTCAAAACCTAACAATTTTGCATTGAGAGTTGAGAGAAGGGCATACCTGCTCAATAAGACATCAGCAATCACATTTTCTTTACCCTGCTTGTAGTAAATAATATGGGGGAAAATCTCAATGAACTCCATCCAGCGGGCATGTCTTCTGTTCAGCTTTCTTTACCCTTTCAAATGCTTCAGTGATTCATGATTAGCGTAGATCACAAACTCCTCTGGCCACAAACAATGTTGCCAAGTCTCCAAAGCATTCACTAATGCATAAAGCTCCTTATCATAAGTAGGGTAGCTCAAAAGTGCTCCATTCAACTTTTCATTGAAGTAAGCTACTGGCTTGCTTTCCTACGTTAACACAACTCCAATGCCAACACCAGATGCATCGAATTCAATCTCAATGGTCTTAGAAAAATCAAGTAAAAACAATAAAGGTGCAAAACATAATTTATCTTTAAGTAAATTAAAAGCTTTCTTCTATGCCTCTCCCCACTTAAAGCCAACGGATTTCTTTACAACTTCAGTTAATGGCACTGCTACTATACTAAAGTCTTTTACAAAGCGTCTATAAAAACTAATAAAACCATGACAACTTCTTACCTTAATGATGCTAGTAGGCATAGGCCAATCTTTAATTGCCTTAATCTTTTCTTCATCTACTTCTACGCCCCTAGCACTAATAACATAGCCTAAAAAGACTACTTTCTCCAAACAAAAAGAACACTTCTTTAGATTAGCATATAAATGCTCTTTTTTCAATACAGTTAGTACACTCTTCAAATGATTCACATGTTCCTCCAAATTTTTGCTGTAAATCAAAATTTCAACAAAGTACACAACAACAAATTTTCCTATAAAAGGATGCATGACACGGTTCATCAATCTCATGAATGTGCTAGGTGCGTTAGTTAGTCCAAAGGGCATATACCACTCATAGAGCCCTAATTTAATTTTAAAAGCAGTTTTCTAGTCATTCCCTTCTTTCATTTAAATCTAATTATAACCACTTTTAAGATCAATTTTTGAAAATAGACAGGACCCATGTGGTTTATCAAGCATATCATCTAACCTAGGAATAGGATGATGATACTTTCCTTGATGGCTGTACAATTTACACACATTATCCAAGTTCCATCTTTCTTCGGCACAAGTAAGATTGGCACAACACAAGGACTCATGCTCTCATGAACAAATCCCTTTGCCAGTAATCCTCAATAAGATTGGCACAGCACAAGGACTCATGCTCTCATGAACAAATCCCTTTGCCAGTAATTCCTCTGGTTGCCTTTATATCTCTTTGGTCTCTTCAAGACTGCTCTTATAGATAGGTCGATTCAGGATAGAAGCTCCAGGTATGAAACAATTTTGATGCTCTATGCCTGTAATTGGTGGAAACCCTCTAGGAATATCTTTAGGAAACAAGTCTTCATAATCTTGCAAAAGAGATACAATAGAACCAGGAAGAGAAGGGTTAAGATCATTAGTAGAAATCATTGCCTCCTTGTACGTAAGTACAATCAAGGGTTTTTTCTCACTCACAACACTCCTGATCTCACCTTAGTGGCAAAAAAATTCAATTGCTTTTTCTTTTCACTCTCTCCTTTTTTTTCTCACCAGCCACTTGTTTCTTCTCTCTATCACTCGTGTATTATCCTCACTAATCTCTTATTTTTTTCTCTTTTTTCTTACTGGTTCTCAACATTTCATCTTCCTATTTCAACTTCTTTGATCCTCCTATACTTGTTGTGGTGTCAAAGGCTTCAAATGGAATGTTTTATCATCCTTTCACACAATAGATCTATTTGAAACCCCTCATGAATAGCATCTCTCTGCGAACTACCATAGTCAGCTAAACAAATATGACATGCATACATGGGTACTACACCACACATTACCTCATCCTTGTAGTTCCTAGCGCAAACAATAACTTTACTTACTTTTTCACCCTCATCTCTTAGAATTGTTCAGCTATTGTAACTTGTATGGCTTAGGTATTTAAGTGTAGGCAGCTTAAGCAATTCCACTAAATTAACACTCACCACATTGGCACAACTGCCCTTATTAATAATTAAACTGCAAACCTTTTCTTTCACTACAAATCGAGTGTGGAAAATATTATCCTCTGCTGCTCAAGTTCGCCCTCATCCACTTTGTTACGTACTCAAGGTACGTCTAATAACTAATGACAAATTTGAAGTATCTAGCTCCTCATTATCAGTAACATCCTTTAACTTACGCATATCATAATCATCTCCTTCACTCTCGCTAGCCGTTCTTATATTCATCATTACCAAAGCAATCATAGTTCTTATTAGGGCACTAAGAAGCTAGTATCTAACCCCCCATTACAACAAAACAGAAAAATTATCACTCAATGAGATTGAGATTCATCCTTCCCTTTGGTTTTATTAGGAGTTTTCTTTCTGGCATAGCTTGATTGATTTTTCCTTTCTTGTTCTTCATATCCTCCCTCTTCCAGTTTTTCTTCCATGAAGTGGAAGAAATACCTCCATAACTATATTTTTTTTCTTTAAGTTGGCTCTCAAATTTCAATGCCATTTGTATATTTCTTCCAACTCCATATGATGATGTAGTTTTACCTTGTCTGCATGCTTCTATTAGCCCATTCAAAATCTGACCATAGTACTTCATGATCCTCCTTTACTCAATCTTCATCATGAGTGTTTCCATTTTCATATAATATTCTTCTACACTCATACTTCCTTGAGTGAGTTCTTGTAACTGAAAGTATAAATCCCTTATAGTAATGTGAGGAACAAACCTCTTTCTCATCTGCTTTAGCTCTTGCCATATACTAATTGGCATACCTACTGAATTCCATTAGACCAATTTGACCTTTTTCCTCTGAATAATTGTGACAAGCAAAGATCAACTAATTTTTGTGCTCCCACTCCAGATAAGCATGTGGGTATTGTGGCCCGGAAAAGATGGAACCTTGAATTTTAGAGAATTCCAGTTAGTATCAATTTTCTCACCTCCTCGACCAGTGCTTTCTCGTGAAGTACTCTTACCTCTAACTCTAGCAGGCATCCTATAATCCTATTCATCACCAGAATCCAGCTCTCCCTTCGATATCTATTGTTCAAGGCAATCCATTCACACCGTCAATCCCTACAACATCTCTAACATTCGATTCATATCACTAGTCTCTTCCCCTTCCTTCTTTGAGGTGCTAGACATCCTGGGATGTTAGGAGATAACCAAACAAATAATAATAAAAAGGAAAAGAAACCTTAATACATACGTGTATCACTCGCAAAAAATGACACTTGTCCCTCGTGTGTCATTTAAACTCAATAATACACTTATCACCTTACCTCTTGATCCTTCATCTTATGGTTCTTTACCGAGCTTGCGACCTCAATTCACGAATTTTCTTTCCTGTATTATTTCTCATGATACTTCAATTCTTGATAAGTATATAATAGGATCGAAATACTCCTAGAAACAAAAAATAGATATGGATCACAAATCTACTTGTGGATTCCTTTCACACTAATCAATTTCTTCGATTTTTTTTATATAGAAACAATTCCCACTAATTTGTTCTCTCTCCCCCCCCCCCCCTCTCTCTCTCTCTCTCTCTCTCTCTCTCTCTCTATATATATATATATATATATGTTTCTTTTCTTTCTCTTTTCTTTTTTTTTTAATATATATTTCTTCTCTTCTTTTTTTTTAAAGAACTCTAAGAACAATAGATCAATTAAACAACTTAATAAAACAAAAAAAAAGTTCAAATCAAATAGATATGAAGGATATGATTAAGCTTTTGGGTTACCGCCCTCAAGTCGAATTGGATTGGTGATTCTTAGAAAGCCTTACTCTAATACCAATCTGATACGTGCTTGGCATGAATTTGCAATTTCTTGGACTCTAAGAATTGATATGTGAACCTTGACACAATAAAAATTCAAAATAGAATCATAGGTATAATTGAACGTGACTGTCTAATCACTTTAGAACATTGGTTTGAATTGATGGGAAAACCTTGACCCTTAGTTGAAATCCAAAACCATGATATAAGGATCTCGACCCTGTATGAAATACCGACCAAGAATCTAGTAAACAAAAGAAGCAACAAGAATATCAATTCTTGAATAATTCACAAGCCTCCAAAGAGCTCAAAGAGAAGAATACTCTCAAATTTCAATAATCAAAGTAAACTAATTTTTCAAACAAATATAAAGGCTATGTATAATAACATAATGGAAACCTAAAAGACATAAAATAAAATAAGTCTGTCGGCTAAACAAGCTCGTGGCCTAAATAACTACGCTGGTAGCCTTTAATACAAAGTGGCGGCCTTTAAAAACATGAATCTATACAAGGTTGTAAGTCCGTTGTAAGCCAGCGGCATTGAGGAAAGAAGGTCAGTGGCGTTGGAGGAAGGACGGCAGTGTTGGAATCTAAAGCCGCCAACTTTGGGTGAGTTTTCAATCCTGATATTTCTTGTTGCTATCCAATATGATAAAGTTGCTCGATCTTCCCCAACTCTCCCCACAATGTTGAAAAACTTTATTTCTCCTTCCTTAGTCGATTCAATGTGCTTCGTTCAATCCTCCATAAAGTTCTTGCAGTAACCATTGATTTTTTATAAGTTTCTTAGCTCGGCTTCATATGATCATATCTCTAGGTACTTGAACTTGTTGTGGGGAGCTTGGTGCAATCACATCTTCATCATAATCCTAGAATAAATACCTTCAATTAACTACCTGGATTTTTCTTATTTTTAAAATTGACAACCTGATCTAAGTATTGTGAACGAATATAAGAAGTTTGTATATAGTAAATTGATACTTTTAAACTTCAGATAGTTAATTGCATAAATTAGCAAATGTCATGTACCAAATGTGACATTTTCCCTTTAAATTTTAGATGGGGTAATTATCACATTTGGTACCTAAACTTTGTTTTATAATTATAATTAACTACATGAAGCTTAAAAGTGTCATATTATACCTAAACTTTGCATTCTTTCTAATTTATTACATGGATTTTGCAATTAGCTACCTGAACTTCTCTATTTTTACAATTAGTTATCCCATCCAATTATTATATATGAATCCAATAAATTTGCATATTGTAAATCAATAATTTTAAACTTCAGATGGATAATTGCATGAATTGGCAAGTTTATGTGCCAAATGTGACATCAACCCTTTTAGATATTGTTTTTTATTACAATTTGATCGTATTTTTAGCCTTTAATCCGATCTTTCTTATTTTAATGCTATATTATTATTTGTATCATTTTATGACATTATTGTAATTTTTTTAATATCTTATTTTTTGCTAGGGAAAGATGGAATCAAACCTGGCATATCTCACTTGAGATAGTAGGGGTGATGTCACTAAGCTATAAGGTCATTGGCAATTTCTTATTTTATTTTCATTTTTGGTTATATTTAATTTTGAATCCATGTTTGTGTCAATGCACTACTTCATTGCTTGTGTTAAAATATATAAATTTTACGATCACAATTATTACTAGATCTCTCAATTGCTATTAATATATAATTTAAGGTAAATATCAAATTTGGTACTTAAACTTTACATAAAATTTTAATTTGGCACATAAACTTTGAAATGGTTAATTTAATATTTAATCAAATTTTTTATGACTATTTTTACTAAATCCCTAATACTATTTATTTCGTTTGTTAACTTTGAAGAGGCAAAGTAAGTAAACCCCTCTCATTTCCTTAGTTAACATGAGTGTTAAGTTTAATAATTTCCAAATGTATTCCTATTACTGGTAGCATCTTTGGGAAATAGGAATCATATAACTCTATGAAACTTAAAGAAATTTATTAAATTATGTTTATAACATCTAGAAATCATAGAGAGTCTTAGTTGAATAATGATTAAATAGTATAACTCTCTATTTTGTACTTTATATATATCTTAGTGAAAAAGCAATAATTGAAATTATAGATGTTAATCGAATATACAAGTTGTTAAATAACCACTTTATAACCTTTAGAAATTAAGTTTTGAAAGACTTTAGGTAAACAAAATCCTAAAAAGTTAAAACAAAGATCAATCGAGCAAATTTCAGAATAGACAAAAACTATATATGTGATATTTCTTACAAAACTGCCATGAGAATATTTTTATAGTTGGTACAAGAATTATAATAGATCGTCTATATTTTTGTAACACTCATTTACACAAATATATTTACATAAATATATAATATTATAGTATGATTTCACGGGAGTACGTAAATATTTGTATATTGTAAGACATGTCAAAGAATACAACATATTTATTGGGGGAAAAGCTAAAAGAAAGATTAAGGGAACTTAATAAAATGATGAAATTGTATTGATACAAAATTCAAATGCCCAAATCAATGCCACCATCGAAAAGTACATGAAAACTTTCGTGAAATTCACTATAAACTTGCCAAAATCAAATTTATAAATGAGAGAGTTCCATGCGATTTAACTTTTGGAACCAAACAATGCAGTAGAATAAACTACGTTGTAGTATATGTCATGCCTCAAAAGAAGCCCTAGTAGAATTATCCTGAAGTTATCATACTACGTGTGCACTCATAATATAAGGACTATCTTATAAGTGAGAAATTATAAGACTCTATTATTTAATAACATCTCACATACATATACATATAATACTATTATTAAAATTGAACTGTGGAATCCAATATTTCCATACTTCACCAAGATCGCAGAGAATCGGTATTCCCTACCAAATAATAAAAGTTCGATTTCAGCCTACAATGCACAAAGTCTCGGTTGTTTCTATAATTTATCTAATTTGTATTCTAAGTTAAATATAACCTATATTTCTATTTTCAATAAAGTCTGATGGAGAAGCACTCTTTACATATTCCTAGCTCAATCCTTGCTAGTATTATTCTTGCATAAAAACTATCAAGGGTTGAGAGAAACCATAACTCAGAAAGATTACCTAGCCATATCACACATTAAACAATAACAAACAAGTATAATTAGTAAGCATATACAATGCAGCAATCAATCATATGCACAAGTACAAGCTTAGGTAACCCGAAATCTAAATAGGATGTAAATTTATGCCCTCTCATTGGGGTTGAAGGAAATCCTCGACTATTAACCAACCTGCCCAGGAGAGACTAAGCATACAGGAAAACAATAATATTCACTTTAATTATCATTTTATATTAAGTGTAGCTTAACACTCATTTTTTGTTTCAAGCTTTAGAAACTCCACTAAGTATTAGTCATTTCAAATCGATATCATGGACAGTGCCTTTCATTTACCAGTTAGTTCCCATGGAACTGAGAAACAAAGGTAATCTTGCGTAGAATTAATAGCCTTGCACCTAGAAAAACCAAACATTACCAGAGAACCAAAATACTAACACGTAGCAGGCGGACATGTTTTTTTATACAGTATATGCAATTTATGAAATGCATGTCTGTTTCATTTATAGTACTAATAGTTTTTAATCAAGTTTAAGTTGATCATACAATTCATAAACAAACATCAACAGGCTTCATATGCTAATTCTCATACAATGTAATTTTCACTTACAATATGATGTTTTTGCAACTAAACATATACCAATCATTATACAGTGTACCCAATCCCACATGCATAACTGTTTAATTGATTATTACAAATGCAACTATACTACAAGCACAAATAATGTGATAGGGTAAAAGTTACTCACTATTATCCCACTAAATTGTCGTAATATGCTACTAGAAGTCCAAGAATTGATCTATTTCTCCTATAAAATGAGATAACAAATATTTATTATTATACTATTATTCATAATGCTTTCTATTTCACTTTTTGTGTCCTAAATTTAAGTTTCACTATTTTTAATTCATTCTACTTTCCTAGGTAGGAGTTTTGAATTTTATAAGAGTTAGTTTTCTCACATAAGGTCATAAAATTCGTATAAACACATTTTATGTAAGAGAAGTTTTCCTAAAATCATAGATACTGATTTTAGTCGTATAATTTTAGACTAGGCCTGTTATATTCAATAATACAATATATAATTAGATAATTGAACTCTTATGAGTGTCTAAGTGTCTTATTTCATATATGATACATTTTCTATTATTTGTATTAGTCTTTTAAGGTAATGATCCTATAATAGTGGATACTTATTATTTAGTAGTTATTTTCATTTTTCTTGTCTTGATTTTAATTTATATTTATATTTTTATTTAGGATAATTTACTATCTTTAAGTTTAACTAAATATGACATCCGTTAGTGTCCATATTGACGGGAATTTTTATTTATTATTTCTTCGTTTGCCAACCTTATCTGTCTATTTAAATTGGAAATTCTATATTTATAAGGTTATATTCTACATGCAATTACTAGTTTATTTTTCTAACATATTTGTAAGTTCATAGAGTTTAGATATATATCAAATGTTTATTAAACTTAAATTTTATTTTTAAGATCATAACATGTATGATGTAGTTCTTAGAGTTTGATTCCGTATTGGGAAGGGAAGGAAAATGGGGTTTGAGATCTACAAGGGTGAGTTACACGAGTTGTGTAGAAAGGAATTTATGATCAGAAAAATTACACGATTTTCTCCACGACTTGTGCAAGAGGTCATGTTCAACTCACGCATGTGGAGGAGAACTTGAAATAATAGTGATAATAAAAATAAATTAGTAACTACTATAAATAATTATTAAGGATGCACGTTTATAAGTAATATTTAATTTAAATTAGGTTATTGATGTGTTTTATATGTTTTTAAAATGGTGTCATGAAGAATAAATAAAATAGGATCAAGAAATAGCATAAAACTAGTTTTATACATATACTTGTTCATAAGGATATATATATATATACATATATACAAGATATATGCATATAACATCAAGTATATTAAAAAAAATCAAAAACTGAGTGTTCAGAGGCCTAGGACTGGAGCGGCCATGGAGCACTCATTTAGCGCATACAGAGCGCTCATGAGCGATCATAAAGCGTGCACAGAGCACATATAGAGCACCTTCTTGAGCACTCATTGAGTGCTTGTGTGTGCATGTTTGTGACAACACCTAGTGAGTTTTTTTTTTCGCAATATCTCATTCATTTCTAGTCCGATTCCGATGTATACATAGTCAATTTGATATCACTCTTTGAGTAATTTTTAGTAGTGGTGTTGTTTTCAAGAAAAGAAACATGTAAGATATTCGGATTTATAAAACATGTCTGCAAATTTCAGGTAAAAATATGACAAGTTTAACTAAAACTTGTTTTTATGACATCTAACTCATTTCTAGTCTATTTCTGATGAATAAATAGTCATTTTCATAGGATTTTTGGAGTACAATCCACTGGTGGTGTTATTTTGCCTAAGTAAGGTCTTTAGGATGGTGAAAATTATAATAATAATCTGCAATTTTAAAGAAAATCTTACGGCTATTGATGAATTTTGTTTTTACGATATCTAATCCGTTTCTTATCCATTTTTAATAAAGGAGTAATAGATTTCATGGAATTTTTTATGTACTTTCCATTGGTGGGGTTATTTTTTACTTGGGATGGCTGTATCGATACAGTTTATGAATTGTATAACGTTTTTCATGATTCAATAGGATGGAAAGATAAAGCTTGCACCTAATTTAGAATGATAGAGTTGAATCTAAGAGCATACCATAACATCATAAATGGACTCCATATAGCTCTTAAACATGACAACAATATAGATTTGAAGTTGGAGTAGTGTTTACCTTGTTGGGATAAAAATGATGTGAACAAACCTTCTTTAGTATTAAGATCGAAACCTAAGATTACAAACAAGGATTTAGCGTGATTTATTGCAAGAATAAGTAACTAGAATAAGTCAATACTTTACCTTGGTTTCCTCCATGGGAGTTCAAGTTTAGAGGAGAGGAAATAGAGTAAGAATTGGCTTTCTTGTTATGTTTGGTCTGTTGAAGTGTTCCACGCTTATGTTTATGGAATGGGATGTAGAGTTTATTTAAATGTTGGTTTGGTTTTGTATCTTGTTTCTCTTGATGAGGATCATGGTGGGGTTCATGTAGGGAAAAGCTTTGATTTTTTTTTTTTTTTTTTTTTTTTGTTTTGAGTGATGAGGAGTAAGGCTTTCCACAGTGGATTTTTAGAGAAAAACAGAGGCTGTTATGCTCTATTTTTGTTTCTTCTTTGAAGTCTATCACATTACTTTTTGTTGAAGAAGATAGGGCTATTTATTTCAGTTGTTGGTTTGATATTTGGATTAGATTTATAAGGGATGTGAATTTATTTATTTTTGCTAATTACTCCCATTTATATATGTCAAACAATAGCTGTGAATAAGTGCAAGTTGGGTTCTTTTAGAAGTGAAAAATCATGGTTAAAAGCTATTTTTTGTCTAAAATTCCAGAACTCCAAAGTTGGTTTGCTTGCTAGCTAATAATATTCATTTATAACTATATATGTGGTGTATTTGTTATGCAAGTTGGATAGATTTTTTAGTGGGATTGTGGGCTGCAATTTACATCGTATGCTCACAAATTTTGGAGCTGCTAAGGTCAGTTGTGTGTGTGTTTGTTTAACAGATTTTCCAGTCAACATTTGCTTGTCTATGTGTCTATTTATTGTGTTTTTATTATGGTTCAAAGGTTAATTTGTCAATCTTTGTAGGCTTATATTCTACCTACACTACCTAAGCTATATACGGTGATGTGTGTGCTGCAATTTTGAGCTTATTATCTCCTCTACAGCAAGTTATAGCAATGTGAATTGTGGGTAAAATTCGCACCGACGAAGTAGATTAGTTTAGGCTTGTATTGGTTTATTTAATACCTATCTTATTTGGTGTTTTGTTATTATTTGTTGGGTCACTTTCACTTTGACTTTAAGTTGATCAATTTGCACAAAACTGAGGGGTAATTGACGTGGAGAAACTCCAAGAGTTACAGGCGGTTTTTCCTAGCTTCTTTCCCACTGTATAATACATGAATAGATTATGATTACAATTATTCTAAGTTTTCTAACTAGTTTTATTACACTATACACGTAATTATATATCAGTTATGTAGGGGTTTTATCTCTAAAAATTCACCTAAAGCTTCTACAAAATCTCTAGATTATTTACGAATTCAAATCTTGAGTTTAAAGTTTATGCAATTAAGTAATTTTTTAGTTTTACCTTATGCAATTTGGGTTTTCTAGGCCCAATAAATCAAATAAGGATTTTAATACCTATAGACTCCAAAATTTCTAACTAAAACATTGGTGCAATCCAAATATTTATTTGAATTCTAATTTATTTGTTGTGGATCTGTTTCCATTCCCATTATGTATTATAACCCTAGTGGTTTATCTTTTAGTTATCATTTTATAATCAATAGGTTCTATAAAGAAGTTATCTTTTATCGGGTTTGAAATTTAAGGATACTTCTAGTTATGTCTTGAGTTATTGGCATAAGATACGAAATCTTATCTTTGGTATCAATTAGAGTCAAATAATCTTCTATTTAGGTTTCTAAGTTATAAATGAGTTCACTACTGCTCGTTGGTTCATTCTAAGAATTTTTTTTTTTTTTTTTTGTCATAAGTTCACTATCCAATTCATATTTTCTATTATTGTTGTATACTAGTGTGAAAATTTTTGGAGATTACATCCTTAGGTTATCATTTTTAGCCAATAGGCTTTATCATTTTATCGCTTTATATTACTCTTGAAATTTAAAGTTGATTATATTTAAACATTTAGTTTTTTGTACCAGCTATGAAATATTGTCCTAAGAATTATGTATTTTGATAATTGATAATAATAAATTTTCTAGAGATACTTCAAGATTTTGAAATATTAGAGAAAATTTGAAAATTGTTGTGTTATTATTTTAATGAATACAGGATTTGTTTTCTAATTACTAAACTTAAGGCAACAAGATTTTGATGTTTATAGTAATGATTGATTTATCATTAATCATTTATTGTCTAAGGATGTAGAAGTTACATTTTACGTTTTAAAATTTTATTGGTAATGATTCTAATTTTTTTTACTATAATCAAATTTGATAATACTTTAATAATTTTAATTCACGAAAAATTGGGAGTGATTTTTGTGACTTTTATTGTAGTTCTTTACAATTCTATATTATTTTTTGTAATTATTATAATCAGGTTATGTAAAATTAGGGATATTATAGTATAAGCATTGTTGAACTAATATAATAAAGGAAAAATAAAAAAAAAAAATATATATATATATATATGTACATATATACATGTACCTTGGCTTCTAGGGAATTATAAGGGAAAAATTAAGGCCTTTTTGGATTGTAAGTTTTTTATTTGTATTGGTTCAGTATCAATTTAGTATCGATTCAATATTGATTCAGTTTGACCAGTTTATAAGTAAAACTGTTAGTTTTTCATCAGTACAATATCAGTTCAGTGTTTGTTTGGCGCCAAAATGATGCCAAAATGATAAATAATAAGATCTTATTCATTTTGACAAATGATTAGTATTTTGAAATAAAAGGTCTCATGGAAGCTAACCACCTTGATAAATTGAGATTATAAAATTAGGTGTATGGATCTTAGATTCCTTAAGAAAAGTAAATCATCTTACTGATTTATTTGTAAACCTCATATCATGTCACATAATATAACCATTTAACGGTAATTGTTAGATTGAATAAACAAAGAAATGAGAATATATATATATATATATATAGTTATAGAGGTGCATGTCTCGGCATACATAGTACAAAGGAAATGGAAATTTGAACTTAATATAAACTATAAGGAAATTGATTAATATTACTTGATAGATGAACTTAAATAAATAATTAAGTAAATGAATGTAATATAGGCATGTATATAAAATTAGGGTTCCTAAAATAAAGTTCGAGTAATATGTTGGATAATATGACAATATAAATTAGAATTAAAATATTAAACTCTAAGAACCACATATGTAAATATAAGTATGGGTCTCAACATTAGTTTACAAAGTTTATATTAATGTAGAAGATGGAAATCTTGGCCAATATGATCACGTTAATTAAATATATACACTTTTATTGAAATTACGAGAGGAAAATAAATTATAACATAGGTTTCAACCAAGTGTTGGTCAAGGGATTTAAAATGAGTTTAATTGATGATCAAACATAAAAAAAAAAAAAAAGAATTTGAACTTGAAATAAAGATTAAGCATACAAAACAAAAATAATAGGTACCCTAAGTGTACCTTTCGAATCCCTGGTGTAACATAAAGGAAAATATACAACTTGTTTAATATAACTTGATAATTGAAAACTATGTTCAATAAACTTTTCTACACCTGATCATGTACTAAAATCTAAGTTAAAATGAGTACAATAGGTATAGTTTAAGATTACGCGATTAAAATAAATATTTGGAATCATTTAGGGTATTTTTCCTAAAGAAACTGAGTTTATACGAACTTTATAGTTTAACTTAAGAAAATAAGCCTTACGAACTTTAAAATGACTAATCATAAGATAAAATCGAATTAGAAATGTGAAAATATTGTTAGAAACATTAAAATCAGAGTCTAGGACATTTAAGCACCAATAAGACTTACTATAAAGCTATATGTATGATAATAAGTTATTTTGATTTTATTTCATAGGAGAAACAAATCAATCCTTAGATTTTCCAATAGGTTACTATGACTTAGCAAGGATGACAGGTGAGTAACTTTGACTTTATCACATTATTTGTGCTTGTAGTATAGTTGCATATGTAATAATAAATTAATACTATTATGCATGTATGGTTGGGTATATTGTATGATGCTTGATGTATGTTTGGTTGCCAAAACATTTTATTAAAAGCAACAATTACTTTGTGTTATAATTAATGTATAAAGCATGTTGATGTTTGTCTGTGAATTGTATGATCGCTTGAGAACCTAACTTAATATTGTTTGGCTATATATTTAATTGGTTATACATTTCACAATTTGCATTTGTTGCATAAAAGGCATGACAACCCGCTACATATTAATATTTTGATTCTCTAGTAATGCTTGGTTTTTCTAGATGATAATTTCTTAATTCTACGCAAGATTATCTTTGTTCCTTTGGTTCTATAGGAACTACTAGCAAATGAAGGACACAGCCTATGATATCAATTTGAAAGGACTAACAATTAGTGGAGTTTTTTTGTTTCAAGGATAGGAGCAAAATGTTTTAGATAAATTTGTGAGGGTGTATGGCACCTAATCTCCCTTAGTTTTTTAATTCTTCGAGGCGAGTGGGTCATTATGGTGTAATCCTAGCAAGGTTCCTTCAACCTTGACGGGAGAGCATAAATCTACATCATGTTTGCATTTTGGGTTATCAAAACTTGTAATTGTGCATATGGTTGACTGTTGCATTGTATATGCTTACTAATTATACTTGCTTGTTATTGCTTGATGTGTGGTCTAATCAGGTTATCTCACTGAGTTGTGGTCTCACTCACCCCGCAATAGTTTTTATGCGGGAATAATGGTAACATTAAAAAGATCGATTATAGTGAACCTAGAATACAATTTAGATAAATTGTATAAACATTTAAGACTTTGTATTTTATAGGTTAGAACCTAATTTTTATTATTTGATAGGGAATACTGATTCTTTACGATTTTAGTGAAATATGGAAAATCAGATTTCATAGTTGAGTTCCAACGATATTATTATACGTATATGTAAAATTAATGAATGAAAAGTTAATAAATAAGTAAAGTAATGTAATATCTGACTTGCAAGATGGTTCTCGTATTGTAGGTGTTCACATGGTATAATAACTTTAGAATGATTTTACCATGCCCTTATTAGGGTCGTGATAATATCATTCTCAAGGGACAGATCAAACGATAAGCTTAGGGGCAAACAAGTATCTTTTTCATAAAATTAACTCATATAATTATTTAAATATATTATTCACTCACATCAAACCTATATTAAAACTTATTTGATTTGACACTAAGAAGGAACTCCGCAATAACTATAAAAATTGTTATGCCAAGATGTTGATAGTCTGCCATTGTCTGTCGAAGTATTTCTTTTCATTTGTTTATAAATATTTACTATAAAACATCATCATATTATTCATTTTCAAAATACTCATTTTCCTTAGAAAACACACAATTGAAACAAATATATTCCCCCTATTAAACATAGCCTAGTCTATCTCATTACAAGTTTATTAGATCTAAGTCAAATACAAATTATTAAACCTGTATTAACTTAATATTGGACAAGTTGATTAGAATTAATTATTTAATTCAATTACTAAGTCATATTTAATTATCTCACTAGGTCGTTATCTTATATCTATTAGGTTCTTAATTAGTCTAGTACATTTTAGTTCATTTAGATTCATTAATCCGATTTGAACTTAGGTTGATTAACTAAGTTCATTTTATATCTAAATGTTCTAAAGTTGTGTTATAAATTCCTTAGTCTATTGGTCTTTAAGAGACTATAAAATTCTATACTCAATTACATACTTAACTTAAACTAGTAAAACAAGTGCGCAATTGATTTGGATATGTTTGGACTTGTTTTGTATTGTTTTTGTTTACTCCCGCATGTTGCAGTTTGAAACAAATATGTTTTAGATCTTGATTTTGTTGGGATCTTCCAGAACTTAAAACATAAAAGTTGTAGAGCTCTCTCTAAGCTTTCTGTAGCATCTTAAATCACCTCATTCGAAGTCTGCATGGGAAAGCTATAATTAAAATACGAAATAATGTTGTGCTCCAAGGGCTAATCACGCCACCACACCCTCTATCATGCTCATGATCAAAGGAAGAAAGGGCCATCATGCCCGTGATCACTTGTCTATCAAATTTTTCAAGAAACAGAGACTATCATGGGTTCCATCATGCCCATGATGAGTGCCTTATATATCTTATTTCATGTTTTTACTTCTTTGTTTTCTTCAAAAATCAGCCCCTTAACTATAATTTACTTCTTTCAAAACATTATACAAGCAGCCTACTAATCCATACCTAGTTTAAATAACACTTTTAATATATTTCTACTTCATATATCATCAATTCATTTCATCTAGCTTATACACATGCATAAACATATTCCTAGGTTTTGACTTATAAGTTTATATATCACAAGTTTACAAGTTTTGTCTTAAACACTACTTATATCTAGTTTTAATCCATTATAATACTGCAATAACATACAATCATAATAAGAAAAACTTCTTAACTTACATGTTGAACCAACTCAAGTAAACAATACTTTACTTCTACTTCTCTTTTCTAGTTGTTATAGCTCCTACATGCATATTTCCCAACTTCTATCTTATTTTGTATCTTTAATTTCTTCTATAATCTTGTTGAGTTGAGATTTGAAATTTTTAGAGAGAGAAATAAGAGAAAGAAAGATACATAGAAGAACAAAAAGTAAAATAAGAGAAGAAGAAGAAGAATAGAAAAGAGAAGAAAGAGAGGGCATGCAAGCAATGAAAAGGAAATAGGGAAAATATAAGAATTAAAAGAAAATCGAAAGATATTTATAGGTAAGGGTATTACCTTTAAACTTTTCAAATAATCAATTTAAGTATAAAAAATAATTAAAAAATAATTTTAAAATCTATATAACAAAAATTAATATCTTAAATCACAAATCTAGTTTAGGAATTTAATAATTAAGATATGGATATTAAGTTTGAGTTTGACTTAAGAACTAATAATTTTAAACATGTAGTTGATTCCAAGAATTATAGGGATTTTAGAAATGAAAGTTAACTAAAGTTTAAGGGTTTAGGTTTAGGAGTTTAATAAAATTTAAATTACAAATCTAAGGGTTTAAAGGATTGAAATTGAAGAAAAAGGGTTCCAAATGAAAAATTGGAAGAGATTTAAAATTCAATTTATCAAAATAGATAGATGAACAATTAAACAATTTGAGAGAGATATTTGAAATCTCGAATTCAATTCAATCTACTTACTAATTGATTATGCCAAATTATATAATTATATCTCACAATTTACTTTACTTAATTTAACTAAACTATTAAAATTCAATTTCTAAATTCAATTCTAATTCTAATTCAAAATTAACCACCTATTATGTTATTACATTAAAATATTTCTAACTTAGTTAAGTGAATGTTTGGGGTATTTCATAGACACAAGTAAATGATGGGTAAATTATAGCCTATCTGCTTTTAATAAGATTATCCACTGAAAGCACGATACATGAGAAATGAAATTAGTACGTAGGATAGTATATAGATCACAGAAGGAATTTTTCATGTGTTACAAATTTAATGGAATATATTGTTAAGATAGATAAAATAATTGTACCATCTTTTTTATCTGTATCTTATTTGTATCTAATTTGTTTGATCTTTTATGGGTAAAAATGTCTATTTTTCATCAGTATTTGTTTATTGATAAATATCTATTTGAAAATAACATAAATAAGATAACACAACGAATAGAAAAAGATAAAACAAATTGACCTTAATATTGTTGAGCGTTGTACATTCGATGGGATTTTTGGCATAGTTTAACGAAATTGTAGCTTGAAGGGTATATTGATGAGAAAGTGACTGGCTTTTGAATTGGATTTTCCTCCGCCACCCACCAATTCTTGGGAGATTTGAATCCATTGGAAATTTGGAATCTAATGTGATAATATTTTTTTATCATTGATTGTGCATTCTGTGGAATTAGATATGACCTAAGAAATGTCATTTGTACAAAAATCCTATTTGACATTGATACTTTAAGTTATTTTACATAAATCATATTTGAGATTGTAAAGTAAGTTTGTTTTGCATCTTTAGGTAATTTTTGAGCGACAGAAATAAAATGACAAAATGCCTAGAAAAAGATAAAACAAATAGACCTTAATATTGTTGAGCTTTGTACGTTCGATGGGATTTTCAACATAGTTTGATGAAGATGTAGCTTGAAAGGTATATTGATGACAAAGTGGTTAGCCTTTGAATTAGATTTTCCTCCACCTCTGGCCAATTCTATGGAGATTTAATCAATTGAAAATTTGGAATCTAATATGATAATATTTTTTTACATTGACATGCATTCTATGAATTAGATGTGATCCTAAGAAATGTCATTTGTAAAAAAAATCACATTTGACATTAATACTATAATTTATTCATCTATGTTGTTTTTAGATATAGATACTTGTTTTTTTAACAGCTTGTTTACTTCGTCATATGGAATAAAGTGAGAATTGAAATCCAATCTAACAGCAATGTAATAGGGTTGTATTAACTATTATAATGTTCACTTAGTGTATATAAAATAAAATAAATAGTTATTGAAGTAAAAGGTAAAATATTTATGATACCTATTATCTTTATCCGAGACAAAATATAATTATATAGATAATATTTTCAAGATAGAGATATTTATGACAAAGTTGGAAAGTAAACCATTGGATTGCAATTTATAGGTGTAGAGACATCAAATACTATTCACCAATTTACCTAATAGCAATTCATTATGAATTGTCATTCCTCTCAATTGAATGTCGTAATAGCAACTTTACATAGAACAAAAAGAAAATAAATAACAATCCATCTCAAGTAAACAAACTATAATGGTCCATTGACACTTAGCTAACCGTGAGATAAGAGAACAAAGAATTCGTCCTAGCTACTGTGTGAGATAAAGAAGAAAGAATTCCTCTCTGAAAAGTGATGGGCAACACATCCTAGGAAGAGAACTTTCTCGATCCTTAAAATATCTCTCAATCAATATGATCATAATCATATAAAATATATATATATATATATAGTGTGTGTGTAAATAAGATGGTCATATATTTCAAATAAAGGAAATATACAGTAAGAGTTGTAAAACTGAGGGAATTATGGGATAAATTCTTAAAATTGTTAATTATGGACTCCTAAATCATTTAATAAGTAGGACTCAAGTGGCAATATGATATGCCTCATCGTTGAATAGAGAATAACCAAATGCATAAAACGCCTTTAAACATTTAAATTTTTTACGAATTAAAGCACTCTTTGGAAGAAAGAGAAAAAAAGCAACCAATATTTTACCAATTCATCATCAAATATAATTGAAAACGAAAAGAAGGAAAGAAAAGAAAAAAAAAAAAAAAAAAGGAAATGGAACATCAGCAGCCACTTCGTGCCGTAATTGCCGAGTTTGGCTACCCCTAGTGAATGTGGCCCAACCAACAAATCAAGAATAATGTATGTTGCAATCCACTACTATAATCGACCATTTACCTACGATGGAATAAGTGTGCTTAATATTACTTTTTTTTTCTTTTTCTATTAGATAGGAAAGTCGTATCCATTGGATCCATTTATATTAGGTGGGCCTTGATCCACATTATTTGTTTTATTTTATAGTCAATTCGAGTAGTGGTATAATCTCCGAGAGCCTGCCTAGATTATTTTAGGGTTAATATAATACATTAACTTTATAAAAAAAAAATTAATCAAATACCTGAAGTTTGATTTTGTAAATTTATATCTAAACTTTTACAAAATCGAATGAGAAAAATGTAAGTGAAAACTTGCCCTGACACCAAATTATTCAAATCCAAACTTCAGTTAGCTAATTAAATTATGTAAAAATTAAAATATATATCATTTTTTACATTTTCTTATTTCTTTTATTTTTATCTAGTTTTTTTTAGTGTCATCCATTTAATATAATTATTTATGGATATATTATATTGATGTGACCTTTCTTTTAGCCAAAAACCTAACGTGGCATTAGTAATAACATGGAGAAGATAATGGCATCGGTATGTAAAATTTTAATTAAGTACAAAATATGGTACTCGAAAATTATTGCTTATAAATTGAAAAATTAGTTATTCAAAATTTAGGTATTAGATAACATTAAATAAAGATAAAAAAATATGTATATATCCGGATTTACCAATTTAATTCTAGTCTTTCTATTTCTAATATTTTGAAGTGACGGTGCGAATTTTCTTGTTCCTGTTTCTCCTCTGAATTTACGTTTCTTCCACCACCAAAATGTCATATATATCCGACGTTCAAACCGTTAGTGCGACTATGATGTTGAATTATTTATCAATGTAGAAGACTACAGCTGTGTGGACATGAGAAAATGGGAACTCATCAATCATGTCGTTGGAGAAGTTGACTAAGCGTAACACAACACGTAAAATGATTCTTATGTAGAAATATTGGTAAAAATTTTTATATAACTAATTGCATAAAAACTATAAAGCATTTGCATTGCTTATTTAAAATATAGGATAAATATCGTGGATGACCTAAATTTTGATAAAAATGCAATTAGGCGTTTAATTTTGAAATTAATTAATTTAATACCTAAAAAAATTTTCGTGCATATAATAATACATTTGTGATATTGTTAGTACATACAAAGGTAATTTTAAGTACTAAATTGACTAATTTTTAATATTTAGGTACTAAATTAATTGATTTACACGTTCAGATATTTAATTACATATTTTCTTTTAAATTAAGGTATATATGTAACATTTACTCTTAAAATATATTGATATTTAGACACCACTCATGC
This sequence comes from Combretum micranthum, assembly GCA_024138025.1. Lineage (NCBI taxonomy): Eukaryota > Viridiplantae > Streptophyta > Magnoliopsida > Myrtales > Combretaceae > Combretum > Combretum micranthum. The sequence goes on from JAMXBD010000290.1 coordinate 243,311, forward strand.
AAATACATAACATGCCATGGTGATTGAATCTTTTTTAGTTGAATTGTGTTTGAGTATAGTCATGGGTTTGAGGAATAAGGATCGTTCCAATGTCATGAAGTAACTGGGCATTTTAATAGGTTAACAGGTTAATAGGTTAATCAGGCATGTCATGAAGTAATTGAGCATGTTATAGGTTAAAAGATTTATTACAAGAATTACAAATGTAGATATAAGCATCAATAATTTTTACTTATAATTCATTTTTTTTTAATTTTGTGTTACCAGTTGAATGTTTTGTTTTTCCATTTAATTGTTTGCGTAATAAGCAATGGCAGTGGAATTTTTATCAGACGTGGATAAATATCATGGCATGATTAGATGTACTGTGGAATCAAACATTAAAATTGCATCCTTATTATGAGTGGGATAACATAACGGTCATTAGAGGGGGGGAAAAAAAAGACGAGACAATAATGGTAATAATGAAACTTCCAATTGAGCACTTACTTTGATAACTTCGAATTTGAGTTGTAAAATTACAAAAATAATAGAAAATTAAAGTAGTGACCACCATATTGTGTCCCTTATATTTAACCTACCACCATTATATTAGATAGTGGAAAAAAATCATAAATATGCGACCTTATAATTTTAGTATTATTATAAATCAAATGATTGTGCTTTTGTTTTTATAAGCCCATGACATGCGTTCCATGCTCACTTGTATTGAAAAATTACATATATCCAAAGATGAATTTTTTTGGGCCAAGTTCGAATAAAAGATAAATTTTTTTTAATGGGTTGCCAATAGATTATAAAAACTATTAAAATAATGGAAATAAAAATATAAACGTTATTAGATTAATACAAAGAAAGGATGACATTATGTTGACAAATAAAGGATGACTCTTGATGCTGGCTAACCTTCTCTTAGCCTTGGGGAGGTCGTGGAAGTACTATGGGAATTTAACCAAGATTTCTTTTTCCTTTTTTGATTTTCTTTTATTTTCCTTTAATTTTGCGCATTTTATTTATTTTTACTGTACTCTGTGATATTATGTTATTATGTTAATTATAGTGAACCATTTAAAAGTCAATATGTGTTTCATCAACATTAACAAATGACAAACAAGCATCATGTATGTGACAAAAGGAAAAAAAAAACAATAGGTCACTTCTATTTACAAAAATATTAAAATATCAATCATATTTTTGTAATGTTTACTATTAAATAATATTAAATGTAGCAAATATCATATATTTAACATTTATTTGATAGAAGAGTAATTATATTCATATAAAATCCATAATTGTTAAAGCATAATATGCGCATCATTAAATTTATGGCATGTGGCCAATAGGCATTATAAGCTAGTGGTATCTCTTTGGTCTATCAAGTAAAAAGTCATAGGTTCGAATCCCCCCTCCCCCAAAGTAATGACAAAAAAAAAAAAAAAAAATTGATAGCATGTGACAAGTACCTACCTACTATATAAGGGTTAATATTACGAATGATACCTGAACTTTAGTTTGAATAAGTTTTTGTGCATGTTAATGGTACTTTTATCAAATTGGTTAACAACATATCCTATGTGACATTTTTAACCAATACAATGGAAGTAGTATTGCCATACACAATAAGTTTTTAGGTACTAAATTGATCACTTTAAAGTTCTATACTAAATGGATCAATTTCAAAATTCATATCTCAAATTGCTTATTTTGTCAAATTTCACGTGTTATTCACTACATTTACTCTATATATAAAGTATTATGGAACAGTATGTTTATGGTACTTACTAAAAGATCAAAAAGACAATTTTCTAATATTTTATATTATTAATAACATACTTTGTAAATAAAAAAAGTATATAGAATAATAATTTTTTATTTAGCATTTTAACATATATTTATCGAGGAGCCATTCATTTTTTTATTTTTTTATTTTTTGTATAAAAAGTAAATCGTTTCATCAACTTGAATCGTGCAACTCAAATTTTCTGCATGCTTTACTTTAGTCGGACATGCGAATCTAAAAGACACTCTTTAAATGGAGCCATAACCCGAAATATGGAACCATAAATCTTTTGACACTTGCCCCATAATTGCTTTCACATTGGAATATTCTATTTGTTAAAACTAGGCAGACAAATCATGTTGAACTTTCCTAGGAACTTGAACCTAATTTAATTGAAGAAATCCACAGTGATCCCAACGAGATCTACAGGTCAAATGGGACTATGGACAGTCGATAACATATGACAAATAAATATCCTTGAATCTTGTCAAATTTATATGATTATTAGATTTTGAATAATAGGTGTAAAAATGTTCAAGTATTGTATCGACCAGGAATTTTATAATGGGTTAAAGTTTAGAGATAAGATGAAAGATAAAACTTTAGATGTTAATAATTCTTTATGAGATTTTAAAGATTTTTTTTCTCAAAAAATAAAAAGTGATGCACAGATACCATGGAATGGTAGAAAGGAAAATTCTATAAAAACATGATACATAACTACCTTTTTATGACTTGGGCTATTGAGGATGAGTTTTCACATGCTTGAATGGTAGAAAAGAAAACTCTATAAAAGAAAGAATTGATAGGGGTCTAGAAAATATGTAATAGATTCAAATGTCTCATTTACTCATATCCAATCTAATTGCATTATATTTCAACACTTCATCTTGGTTGCAGAAATCCCTAAACAACGTAGAAGATAACTAAGTCTTGGATTGAATTGGTTTTACTAATGAGAAATGTAAACATATGATTACTCAAAGAAGTTAGTACAAGTGATTGGATCACTTGTATCAATTGTAATGATAAATATACCAAGCTATTTTACAAAACCACTTTAGTGAATGATGAAAGGATCGAGAAGAGAAAGAGAAGGAGATTGTGGAAAGTTTGTTGGAAGTTTATAAAAAGGTGTTTGCAAAAGGTCCTTGCATTTTGAAGGAAGTATAGGAAAATTTGGATTGAGTGATTATGAACGAGATAAATAAGATTCTTATTAGTCTTGTTGATGAAGTTAAGAGGGTTGTATTTCAACTAGGTTTTTGTCTAGATGTCTTCAATAGAAATTGGAATGTCTTAGGAGATTGATTTTTTAGCAGAGTTAATCAAGCATTATTTGAAGCGATTATGATTTATTGGATCTTATTTTAATTCGTAAAATATCAAGTGCCATGAATCTACAAGTCAATTTTCCTTTATTATGCTTAGTAAACTTTTATGTAAGTTTATTTTTAAGGTCCATAGTTAAAAGACTTAAAAAATATCAACTTTTGAAACAAACATGCTTTTCTTCCAACTTGACTTATTTAAGATATGATCCTTAAAATTAAATAAAGTTGAAATTCATTTAAGTTTACAATTAAGTTAGACATTGCAAAAGCACATAATAAAGTAGACTGCCTTTCTTGAATGCTTTAATGAAATTAGTCCAATTGCATTTAGAGTTGTAAAACTTTCATGTGTACATTCTTATTGTAAATTGACAGTGTGTTAGAAAATTGATTTTCAAAGAAAAATAAGACAAGAGCAACCTATTTCTTTTCATTTATTTCTCTTGGTAACTATATGTTGTTTAGGAATGCAATTGGATCGAGTTTTAGATGGATCATATGAACCCAAAACCCAACCCGCTATCCTATAGAGTATACTAAACCTAATCATATAACCCTATAAGTTTTTTATGCTATATCCAAACCTATCCTACAGGATTTTTTATATAACTTGAAACTCGTTCAATTGTCTATCCTCTAGGATTGGCTATGCAATCTAGTTACCTGCTTAATTATTTTTTCCTTTTTTTTTTAATTCTTGCTTTTCAACTTCTTCATAACATAGAATTCTTCTCTTCTCTTTGCCAACATGTTTTCAAATTCTAATATAAATTCAAGAGACTTAAAAAATGAAACATCATCTTAAGAACATAGCAATTCTTAAGCAAAACATGGCAATTATCCTTTTTCTCTTTGTCAACCTGTTTTCAAATTATAATAATAAATTCAAGATACCTGGACAATGAAACAATATCTTAAAAACATAACAATTCTTAAGCAAACACATAGTTAAATATATTGTCAGGGTTAAAATGTAAATATATAATTTTCATGCAAACATGACTACTATTATCAAGTTGGGATTTGGGTCGGGTATCTATCGAGTATCTTATAGAACGCAAACCCGACCCTATAACCCTATGAGGTTTTTTTATATATCCAAAGACTACTCTAAAACCCTATAGGATTAAACCTTGTAGCGTTTTTTACCAAATTGATCGGATTAGAAACCCTATAACAGTCAATCCAATTGCATCCTTAATGCTATTCATGAGGATGAAAAAACGATATCAAGATTAATAGAATTAGTTAAGAACTAACCCAATTATCTTTTCTAGATGATTCTCTATTATACATGGAGGCCAACGAATCTAATTTTGTAAGAACTAAGTTAATCTAAAAAAAATTATTGTTTGGATTATAAATAAATCATCCAAAAGTCATCAATATCTTTTAGCCACAACACATGAGAAGAGTTAAAAAGCGATGTTGTAGGATTTATGGTAACTTACAAGCTAAGAAAGTCTTTAAGACTACATATAGAGTGTAGTAAGTCAAAGTTTAAAGCTTTAGGAGTTGCAAAAAAGTGAATCAAAGCTATGTTTTAAGGGTAGAAGACTATGTTCCTATGTTTTGATGGTAGGGGAGTATTGATAAAAGTAGTTGGTTTTGCTATCCTAAAATATATAATGAGTGTTTTCCAATTTTCAAAAAAAAAATGATGTTAAGAAATCACTTATAAAAGATGGTAAGATATTTCTATGTCAAAGAGAAAATTTGATTTTGGTTTCGAGGATTTAAAACTTTTCAATGGCTTCATGCTTAGATAGATGGCCTGAAGAATAGTAATAAATTCAACTACCTAATAAATCTATCTATCTACCTTATGATGCAATCGAGGTAGGTTCATAAAATTCAAATCCATTCAAATACCCTATTGCGTCTTTCGAAACCCATCTCAAATCCTATAGGTTTTCTCTTGAAACCTAAAGCCTACCCATTAAGACTAATAGGGTACCCAAAATTCACTCAACAAACCCAATTCAAAATCAATTAGATTATAAAAATGTGACAAAAAAAATACAAGTGACATTTTCCTATGCAATGCCCACAAAGAACAATTGCAAAGATCATTTAACGTATTGCTTAATTGGTCTTCCCATTTGGAATCATAAATGGAATATACATAAGCAATTTTCACAAATTTTGCAGTGGGATGATCCAAAATTCATTCTAATTCCTTGAATGCTAATAAATTAAGCTCGTAAGGCATATGCATTCTCAAGATTATCTTATGACAAAACCTTAATCCATTTTGCACATGCAGTTAATATATCAAGATTTTGCAAAAATTATGTGCAACTTCAATTCAATTTTATATCAATCATCTATAGGCAATCTTGATAACAAAAACTATTGGTTTTCTTTCTTTATCCATACTCACACAAACTAAATGACAAGGACCACTAAATTTATTATATATCAAGAATTACCACTAATAGCAAAACCTAATTAATTAATGATCATGCAAGAAATTTACTCAATTCGAAAAATGAAGAAATACAAAAGCCAACCTAATCCCGAAGTAAATTCCTTCAATTAACTACCTTGATTTTCTTATTTTTATAATTAATAACTTGATTCTAGTATTGTGATCGAATATAAGAAGTTTGTATGTAGTAAATTGATACCTTTAAACTTCAGATAGTTAGTTGTACAAATTAGGAAATGTCATGTACTAAATGTGACATTTTCCCTTTAAATTTTAGATGGGTAATTATCACATTTGGTACTTGGACTTTGTTTTATATTTACAATTAACTACATAAAGTTTAAAAGTGTCATTACTATACCTAAACTTTGCCCCCTTTCTAATTTACTACATGGATTTTGCAAAATTTTGCAATTAGCTATCTAAACTTCTCTATTTTTATAATTAATTACCCCTATTCTGTTACTATATATGAATTTAATAAATCTGTCTATTGTAAATTAATAATTCTAAACTTTAAGTAGATAATTGCATGAATTGGCAAGTTTGTGTGCCAAATGTGACATCAACCCTTTTAGATATTGTGTTTTATTACAATTTGATTGTACATTTAGCCTTAAATATGGTCTTTCTTATTTTAATGCTATATTAGTATTTGTATCATTTTAGGACATCATTATTTTCATATTTTTAATTTCTTACTTTCAGCTAGGGAAAAAGGGAATCAGACCTGCTATATATCACTTGAGATAGTAAGAGTGGAATCAGTGTTGTTGGAGGAACCTTTGATGCAGAAGCCGAAGCATGAGGTGGAGCAGCTTTAGTACTAGGAGTAGAAGATGAAGCAGGAGCTGATGTAGATGATAACTGTGGCGGTGTAGACATATTCTCTCTGTCAGATTGTTGCCTTGTTGATCTCCTTAACCTATCCATCTTAACAATTGTATACAATACATTTAACACACACACATATATATAATTTTTAAATCACACACAAAACTTATTAAATTCACACTCACATTTACAAATAATAATAATAATAATAATAAGCAAGTTAAGTAAGCAATCAAATAAGCAACAAGCATATAAGCAACCAAGAAAGCAAGCAAGTACAACTATTCAAGCAAACTTAGCTCTTTCCTATACCATCTATTTGTGTCTAGGTCAAGTCTCAAATAAACTATTGCATTTAGGCAAACAATTATTCAAATCAGCTCCGATACTATCTGTAAGGACCCGATATCACCCCTATAATTAAAAGAGGTGATAATAGCTCCCCAACCACATATAACCTACAGAATTATATGTAAAGTTATCCTAGAAGAATTGTTTGAAGAATTGTTTGTCTAAATCCTCAAAATCAACTAATTTGAAAACTATTGATTTTTAAAACTTTTAATGAAAACATAATATCTCCATCATCATATATCACAAGAGAAACAAGTTCAAGACATACATATAGCTAAGTTTAGATATTACAAACAAAGGTTTCTTACAAGCGTTATACAAAAGCCACAAAAGATAATTCAAACTATAACATCAAATACAAATATCAAAAGATACCATAACTAATATATTACAAAATGGGAATTTCATCAAGGTCCATGGTTATATCTAGTCCTCCAGGTCATCTAGAAAATCCTCAAAGTCGGTACCATATCCCATATTCGCATAAAACTCATCTTGAACATCACCTGAAATTGTTAAAATATGAGCCAAAGGCCCAGTACACAAGTAACTAATGCAAATGCGAAGTGATACACAAATGATTAAACTAAATGCAAATGCAACATCCAATTGATCATTAATTAATCTTTAGCTAACCAAACAACACTGGAAAATTTGAACTCCGAAAAACAGGGATTTGTGGGGGAACCTGAGTAACGATTACAACACTCAGGGGGTTGATATAAGTAGTTCGGATACTCATATCTCCTAAATAATTTTATCCAAAACGAAAAAGTAATCTCATCTAAGGTTCTCAGTCGTTTCTCGACTTTACTTAACTCAATCCATATTATCACCTAATTCAAGTATTCTCATAAACATTGAATTAAATCATATTACATCCTTTCAAGAATAAGCAAGTGTTATATCAATAATGAATACCCTATCAATTACCCGATGAACCACTTATGAAAGTCATTTCAAAATGACAGGGGTGATTTAAGCGCCTAAAACTACCATGCCCCAATCTGAGCAGGGTACCACTTTCTTAACCAGATTCAACGGTATAAAAGACACTCATTCAAGTAATTATTAAATTTTCTTAATTTAAAGAATGCCTATCCTAATAAAGAATCAAGCAAGTTACTGCATATCTGAGATAGCTTAGGAACTAATGGGGATAGCTGAGCGAAGATCTATCACTGTACAAAAAAATTATTGCAATTTTCATTTATTTCAAGCACAACTCAACTAATTTCAAACATAACTATCAAAAGAATTCAAATAAATTATCTCAAGATCATAACATAGCATTTAAACATCACACAATAACATACAATACTCAACAAATACTCAATTGATCATATATCAAGCTTTAGAGAACATTTAGAGGAGTTTTGAAAAATCAAGTTCTAGGGGAGGTAGACCAACTGCAAGGTTGGCAGCCTAAGCTAGTACGCCGACGGCTTAGGGGGAAAGGCCGGCGGCCTTAGTGTCAACGTAGCCTGGAATTGTCAATTTCCAAATTTTTACGAGAGGTACACGAGATGGTTCACGCCTTGTGAACCCCTAAACGCCACCAGCTTTTGTTGGTACACCAGCGGTGTGGGCTCCTACACCAGCGGCCTACTTGCTGCTGTAGACCCCTGGGATGAAGTTACGTGATTTCCGTAAATTCTCATGTTTTCTTTGTAACAATTATATATTCAAAAATTCTCCAAACTCATTCTAAGCTTCCTAAAGCTTGTTATATGTTCTTAACACCATTCAACAAACACAAATTCTTCTTCAATCCATCAATCACTCAACTACAACATCAAATATTAATTCTCAACTCCACATGCCCACTACACTACTCAACACTTTGTCATCCTAGCACAACCATCCCAACACTTCCAAATGCATATACAAAACATACTACAAGCTCCTCTAGCAACATAACACTACTTAAACTACCATCAAAGCATAGAAGTCATCCTATCACAATTTAGCATATAAACTCGGTTCAAATAAAAGCACAACTTCAACTATACATAAAGCAAGAGAAACACACTTACCATAAGAACTTTGTGCCTTGGTTTAAGAGTCTTGTTGCAAGCTTTTGATGGTTTAATTTGTGGAGGATGAAGCGACTAACCATATATGGCCATGGGAGAACTTTGGGAGTGTAAAAATGGGGTTTCAAAGCTTATGAAGGAGTGTTTGTGTTGTCTGAAAATTTTGGATGAATTTTTGCACTTTTAAAAGTTGATATTATCCTCATGTTTGACTTTAGTGGCACCTAAATTAAGGCATTTAATGGGCTTGGCTTTGACTCATTAATAGACTTGTTTTTGGCTAATTAAAAGTGGGTCTTGGGCTTTATTTTGCGACTAAAAATTTGGTAAGTGTAGGCTTATATACATGCATAATTTAACTTGTTCTAATCATATTTCATACATTTAATGCACTTAAAAAATTTATGAACTCAATATTTAATCATTCTAAGGTATTTAATTATTTTTAACACAACAACACAACTCATATTTCATGCATCAATATGAATCACATTCATCACACTTCAAAATAATATATAATTTCAATAACACATTTATAAAATATAAATCAGAAAATACATGGCTATTTCATATACCTATTATACTGGTTACTCACTGGAACCCTACTCAATCAGGTAGTTTCTAAGTTGGTATTAAGAATTGGTGTATAGGTTTAAAATTTTCGAAACCTACCCTCACTGGGTAGGATACGGGTATAAGCTTTCCATACATTGTACCAACCCTGGAAACTATACAATACTATATATAAGGTATTGAAACATGTACCCACATTATAAAAATTGGATAAAATAATATTAAATTATTAACAATAAAATACTATTATTTATTTTCACAATTTTTTTATTAACGTGAATATTATTTAAGGTAATGATACTTATTTATTATCTTAACTGTTTAGTTTTTACTAATATTACGTTCCTTCAATTGTCCTTAATGAAATAACCTAAAAATTATTTTATGATTATTCAACGATAATTAAATTAAAATATGAATCTTTTAATGAATTTTTTGTAAATATATTTGTTCTTTTACTGTTTTTTCTTCTATTTTTCCTTTTGTTTTTCCTTCAATTAGAGAAAGTTATGAAGTTATAGGTTTTTAACTTTCACATATAAATAAATTCCCCATATTACAGAACTGTCATATCAATAATTACCTTTTGAGTTACTATCCATTAGCTGTTTATTGTAAATATATGAAAATAAGGTAATTTTACATACTATATAAAATTATATTTAGTACTCTAAACTTCAAACTTAAGAAAGGAAAAAAAAGTTTCATAAGAAAATCATAGGTTTCATAAGGTACGTTATACCCTATAAAACCTATAGGATACAAGGTATATGGTGGGTATAAGATGCTACCAGGTAGGTTCGGATAGAAGAATTAATATCTCATATCTTACAAGGTAGGATACAAGTAAGCCTTCATACCGTACTCATCTTATATCGGCTCACTCCTACCAAATTTGACTCTTTTTTTACATATAATTTATAATTGTTTTGAATTTTTAAGGAGTTTGTAACTCAAGTTCTTAAAACAATTCAAATTAAGATTAAGTCTCATTATTAGTGTTAAAAGAAAAGAGTTAATGTGATAAATGATACCTTAACTTTAGTAAAATATACAATTAGGTACATGAACTATGAAATTGAAATTTATTATCTAAACTTTAAAATTGATCAATTTAATGCCTGCAAGAACTTCCCATGCACGCCAACAATATACCTATCAAGTTCTTTCAGGTACTAAATTGATCACTGTTAAAGTTAAAGTACTTAATTTTAAATACTCAACTGTATATTTTATTAAAATTCAAATATCATTCATGATATTGACCTAAAAAATGATTTTTGATAGATTATGGTCAATGAAACAAAAGTCTAAAGAAAAGTTTTTGATAATTTATCACCAATGAAACAAAAGTTGGATGAGGGCTCGCAATATCTCAAGAGCAGAGGGCTATTGAGGACAAGTCCACCGATCATACTCGATTAGGCTCAGGCCACATGCCAACTTCTAAATAATATAGGGCTCAATTGCTCTACTTTTAAAAATGCACTCACATTACTCAAGTTTAATCGAAGATGGATTAAACATGCTAACTTATCAAATCAAATACATTGGCACTAAGACAAAGTTTCATAATTTACTTGAACTTGACTCTAATTCAATTAAAATCAAATCAAAATCAAATTAAAATAAATATTAAGTTCAATTCGAATAATTTACAAGCATACACATAATTATTTTTACCCTCTATCCCATTCACACAGGTGCGCAAGCAAAAGGATAGAATCAGCTTTTTGATTATGTTAATTTAACATGGCAAAATACAATTAGGCTGGTAAGGACATGCGTGGGGTTTGATTACTAAAACTTGATAGGTAATAAGTAGGTGAATGTTGCGCGATAATCCATAGAAGCATCTCATTACGTCAACCAGTCATTGAGTATAATAAATATATTGAAACATGTTTTAATAGCTTCTTCAAATATTTATAAGATGCCCTTTTTAGCAAAGTACATGTATATACCGATTTATTCCATATATATATATTATATCCCATTTAATCACACATCGATATATATTATAAAAAGAAAAGGAAATAGAATGTACATTGAATATATTCTAGGGTTATTTATTGAACCGAACCGAATCGCAAAATACGGTTCTTTTATATTACGATTCGGTTTGCGATTCAATTCAGGAAGAGCCTAAATAGTTACTGTTCGGCTTGAGGATCGAACCAAACCGAACCAAACCGTTTAAACCTGAACTAAAGCACTTCACATTAAAAGAAATAAAAAAAATAATAAGAGCTATTTATTTATTTATAACTCTTGAAAATTACGTATTCGGACTTGCATTACTCTAAGATTAATTCAACAAAATGCAAATTTTTTATCATGGAATACATTTACAAGAACAGGTTTTATACTAGGTCGTAAGTTGCAACATCTACAACTGACAACACTGAGATAATTTAGAACTTTAACTAATTTTTACAATGAAAAATTAAATACGTTATAAAGCAAAATATTATAAGTAAATGTATAATTAATGGAAAAGAATTCTTAGTTAGTTTATATTTATTAAAATATATATTATTTTAAATTCACATTGAAAAATATTTTTAAAATGGATAATATATATATTTGAAATTTTTAAATATATGACCTGATATAATTATGAGTAACTTTAATTCTTGTGCAATGTTTCACAACCTAAACATCTTTTTTTTTCCCACAAATTCAAATCACTATTAATATTATTTATTAGAACATAATCTTTTAAAGACAGTTCGAATCAAACAGAACCAAACCAAACTGCATATGAAGCGATTTGGTTCATTAAGGGTTTGAACCGAATAGCTTTGAATGTGGTTCGGTTCAGTTTAATCCCTTAATCGAACCGTTAACACCCTTTATTCTATATATGATAACATATGATTGATAAGAAAATAAATAAAATATAATATCAAGATAAATAATCTTAACCCTTCAATGGAAAAGTTATCATTATGGTCAAGAAAAATTTCATGGAAATTATTTTTTCTTTTTTTTTTACACTAATATCATTGCATAATGATATCTACCAAACAAGAATATCCAAACCATTTAATTTATTAATTAATAAGTTTAATATCACAAATGATATCAGAATTTTAACAAAATAAGCAATCAAGTACTTAAATTTTGAAATTGATTAATTTAGTACCTAGAAAAATTTTTGTGTAAGCTAACAGTACCTACGTCAGTTTTTGAGTTCTACTTTTAGCAACTTTGGAGCTTGCATATATGTGTATGCCCTATGGAAAAAAAAAACGGACAGTTTTTTCATCAATAATACAGTTTTGAGTTGTCTTTGCTCTTGTAAGCCCTTAGATTTTTCGATACTCTTAGAAAATAATCTTAGAAGCTAATAACAAAACCAAAACTCTAAAATTGACCCAAGTTAAAACTGAACTCTAGAAATCATAATGAGATCAAAATACAGAATTTCTTAACTTAAATAAAAAAGGTACCTTCGAAAACAAAATGAACATCTAATAATCATTTGATTCAAAAACCTATGCTAAACAATTCTTTTATTAGATCTCTAACACGTAAATCGAAGTCGTATAACCAACTAACAGTTAATAATAAAATAATACAAAATAATCTTCTTTAATGTAATAATAATCTATCAAGTCAAACTTTCACTTGTTAAGTCAACCGTCTCCTTACTGAGTTGTAGGCATGCAAATCGAGATAATATCAGTAGATAACAATTAATAATAAAATTATAAAACTTTAGATCCTTTAGTAGCTTTATAAATGGATCCTAATTTCGGAATTAAAACTAAAACCAAAAGTCAAATCAAGTCAACTTTTAACTTTAAAGCCCTGGACCTGATTAGACAATTTTCGAGAATTGTAAAATATTAAATAAATTATAAAAATATGATAAACTCAAATTATGGGCTGAATACATAGTATAAATATAAACCTTAAGATTATATAATCTTACAAGTAAATTTTAAAGCCAAAATTCAAACCGAAACCCTAAAAGCCAGCCTAAGTCAATAATAAGTTATTGAAGATCTAGATCTGGCAAGACTGTACTAGAAACCGTAAAGCAATAAAAATGAGTTAATCCTAGATTATAACCCAAAAAAATGTCATATAACCTAAAAAGATCATATACGCCAAAAATTAGCTCGTTTTAAACCAAAACGGGACTAGTTTTTAAAATCAACGTCTTGGCACGTAAAACGATGAAAATATTCTGACAATCAATCTAGACTTGTGATGTAATAAGAAATCATAAAAATATCAATTGCAAGTTTTTACTTCTAAAAACGTCAGATATAGCCCGTTTAGGCGTATTTTTATTACTACCAGTAATTTATTTATCTTGTTTACTATTCAATCACTATTCATAATTCATTTATCTCTACTTTTGCTTATTAACTATTCTTACAATTTTTAGACACCTATTCTTACATTTTCTTTTCCAATACTACTTTATACATCATTCATCTTACATATTACTTACTTTTCTTTACAAAAATCAATTTTTAATCTCTCACTCTCTCTCATCTCTCCATGGCCAGCATGACTTCTCTCTCTCTCCCTCTCATTTTATTTTCTTTTTAATTTATTTTACTCCATTAATTTTCCATCCCAAAACTATATAAATATCCCCTCCCTCCTTCACTCTTTACACATCCATTCTAAAACATAACAAAACTCTTGCAAATTTATTTCTCAAACACTCTCTCCTCTCCTTCCCACTCCCTCTTTCATGCCAACTACAACCCACACACCCCATTCATTTGTTCTTCCAACTTCCTTTTCTTCATCTATCTTAGGTAAATACTAAAACCTCCTCTTTAGTTTATGTTAATATAATAAACAATATGTATGTTTTGATTTCAAATAAAATCCCCATGAGCTTATTCTAAGGAATGAAATCATATAAACAACATCTTGTCCATGTCTTGTTTAACTCCATTTATATTTATGTTATGTTCTTGATCCTAACGTAACTTTCTATATGTTAGTATGTATAAGTAAATGCATATAAATTAGAGACTAAAGCTTACTGATCTAACATCTTATTAATATTTTTATTTCTTTGCTTATTTATTTATTTCTTGCTAATACATAAGACCAGTCAATTCTAATCTTAGACTTGTCCTTAACCAAGTTAAAACAAAAGGAGACTTGTCCATAATCTAAGTCCCAAGAGCCTTGAATATAATATAAGACTCCATATTTTCCTTTTTCTTATTTTGCTTTATTTATAAGACAAGAAATATTCAAGTCTCAGAAGCTTTGATAATATCTAAGACTTTCATGTTTTTCTTTCTTTATGATTTCTTTATTTTTATGGTGACTGAAAGTACTCAAGTATCAAAAAGTCTTGATGACAAGCTAAGACTTTCAAGCATTTATTTTTTATATTTCTTATTTTTGGTTATCTATTTAATTTCTATACTTTGATAAGCCTATGATAGTGATTTTATTTTAACATATTGATATACTTTACTTATGTACATACATGGTCATTAGTGATGCTGTCATAATAAACCATCAAAGATAAGAAAAATTTATAGGATGAACTTCAAAGACCTTATTATCAACACTTAGGAAATATTGTCCAAATGAGTTTTTATAAAAATATAAATGTAGATAATTCTTTGTTATGCAAATTATTATATAAAAATCTTATCTCTCATACATGGGAAAAACTCCTACAAAGAATAAAGAATTTGAAAGAAAACACTCTAAGTATATTTTTCAAATTGCCAAAAGAAACTTCTCAAGTATAAATGTTGATAATTCTTTGTTATGTAAAATTTTATAAAAATCTTATTTACAACACATGAACAAACCTTTTATTAAAAATAAAAATTTAGAACAAGTCATTTACTAATTTTTCTCTTGTGCCAAAACTTAAAACATTTTAAAGATGATACAACTCGGAATGATTTTCTCATAATTATTTTCTTCACAAACACATAAAAATTCATTTTAGAAAATAACTAATTAAAAGAAGTTTAAGATAAAAATAAAATATTCTTGGAATTCAAAATAAATATAAAACCATGATTTTCTTTAATTGAGTTTCACATTTATAAAATCTAAGAAGTGAGATTTTATTGAAAAACCAAACTTAAGAAAAATTCAAAGGAAATGTACTTAGAGTATTATGTCACATATAATTAAAACACATCTTATAAAATAAATTATTAAATGAATTTTTTAAAATAAGTATAAGACCTTCAAGGTTTCAAAATATATATTAAACCATGATTTTTGTTAAGTCTCATATTCACAAACTTTAAGGTAAAGAATTTTATTACAAGTCCAAAAAGTAATTTTTCATAAAACTCAAATTACTACTTTCTACAAAAGATTGTTTTAGAAAATTTTATTTTTGAACATCACTAGGATTATGGAGGTAACCTCAATAATAGTAATTTTCAAAGATAGAAATATTCTTATAATTGCTACAGAATGACCAAGTGAAGTAAAACTTTGGAAAATGTGAGAAACAAAGGCTAGAATGTTTAGGACAAATCTATAATGCCCTATTCCGACTCTTAAATAATCTTAAATGTTAAAAATAACCTTAGAAATAGATAAATCTTTCACAGCAGGTAGTAAACAACTATTGATATGCAAAATTCCAAGTTAAAATGAGCAAGTTATGGTAATTTTAAGTTGGAACTTTTGTAACTAGAAAAATGATGCAAGTAAAATAATAAAATTAGAAATTTAAGTAGAACCTCTATGAAACACTCATTTGGGTATTTCTTTTGTCTAGGTGATGAGAAATGTAAGACCCCCTTTCCCGAGAACTGTTTCAACTAAACTGATCATGATATGGACAAATGAGTTTTCCCTCATGATTTCGTTACATTACTTGTGTTTGTAGATGGTTGCACTAGATTTACAGGTAAGATAAAATGAATATGTATAGGGTTATGAGTTTATACATATATGCTTCTATGAATACGTGACAAGGGTGCTAAGCATAACCAATAAATGATTATTTAAGTGCATTATCAATATTACATAATGCTTTTATGTGTATGATACTTGTTTGATCGCCTTCAAGTGTATTTTAATTATACTCGACTCTGATAAATGAAATGGACATATATTGCATACATCGAGTCACATATTGAAGATTGCTACTCCAATGTGAGGAATCAGGAGAGTTCTAAGCTTATTCATAGGAAACTATGTCGTACCGGGGAAACAGCCCAAGGATGACTCTCAGTGATTGATTGCTATGAGCAGAGTGCATGGGAACTAGCAGTGAAGATCATGTAAAACTCCAAATCCAATTCCCTGACCCTTAATATGAAGGGCATAAATCCGTTCTATGTATGGTATCTGGATATCCATACATAATTGTTTGTAACATATATTTATTACATAGCATGCATAGCATGTGCGTAAAAATTAGTAAGCTTGTTTGAATTTACAGTATGGACAAAAAGAATATCTCACTAAGCATGTTGTGAGCTTACACCCCCATAGATTTTTATTGATATAAGTGTGCTTAGGACTCTATTTGAGGAAGGACATTAAGAAAATAATCAGTAGATTTTGACCCTTCATGGAAGAAATGGGAGCATAAAATAAAGTCTTATTTTGAAAATTTCTTAATGAGCAATATGTGGTATGATGTTATTATGGAGATTACTAGTAGATATGAATCTATTTTGATCTGTTGGAGGATACTAGTGAGGGTATGCCCTAAGAGTTGTAATTAACTTTATTTATGTTTAATTATAAGTATTCATCTTGTCTTGTTACTTAATTGTTATAAATATAAATTACGCTATTATAATGTGTCTCCTTTGTTGTGATGAACGCCTTATGCATAATATGGAAATCTTTGCGTAACTAAAGCAGTCATTTTTAAGCTTTAATTTTGTGTACAGTAGACTATCACGTTTAGAGTAGCACTTAGGGCTTGACAGCTCTATTTTTGCCCAAAATTTCAATTTCCTTCATTGCTTTTTAATTTGGATGTCATTTACCTTGGAATTATAGATACAAAGTAAATGAACAGATAAATAAAACATCATGTACGACAAATAAAACAGGATTGTCTATAAAAAGTTATAACACATCTAAAACTTTTTCAAAATAGAAAAATTGACATTTTAAGAGCCTAAATAATGGAATTTGCCTTAGAACCAATATAGCCTACCACCAAAGTTAGTGACTTATTCCTATTAGTTCGTTTCCTTCAAAATAGGGATATGAAATCACTGAACCGTCACTAATTAGTTTTTATCTCATTTTGTCAGGTATCTATTCATCACTGCTTCCACTTCATCAATTCATAGCAAGTTCCCCACTTAGATGATCCTTCCAAGTCTAAACACCATCTTCATTCTCGGTATTGGGAAGTAGTAAGTGCAGTGGGGTAGACCCAATTATAGTGGTCACATGCATGCATTGTCCGTCTTGCGCTACACTGATCTCAGAGGAGTGACGTGGAAGCACATGCAAGGAATAATTAAGAGTGATAAGATAGGAGGAGGAGCAAATAATCTTATAGTGTTTGAACTCACAAATGACAAGTGGATGAGTTATATGGTATCAACCTCACTGTTATAGAAAAGAGGCTATGTGTTCTTTACTCTAAGCTCTATTTGAACTTTTGTGGTAGTATTCCGATAGCATAATGCGTTTTTGTCAAAGAAGAGCTCCGAATATTTATAGAGCTTGGCTCATGATGAAATTCGTTGGATCATATTAGCCATCAATGAACGAGATGAGTTTTGATGATGTTCTCTATAAGCTCTCTATCCCATAGAAGGCCTCTTTAAGTGCATGAGTTTCTTAAGAAAGGTTAAAAGCAAATAAGTTGGTCTAATCCAACGGTCCTTACTCTAAAGCCATTATGTCAAATCTCTTTGCATTATCCCAATTTCATGAATTGGACTTTTTGAACTTTACATAGTCTTAAAAATTGAACCCAAGTTATTATTAGATTTTAAGACCTACAATCCAAATTTAACACAATACATAAGAAAATTCTATGGTTTAACATCATATCCAATCTTGATTGAATCACTAAAATAGTTAATATTTCATTTATTATATTTAGTTTAAAGTTAAATTAGTGACGAGACAAGATGAAATAAAATCCTAATATAAAGTCCCACCGGCCAAGAAGGTCTTTTTTCTATTTATTTTTTAATCGGCCTTATCTACCTATACTGACCTATAAAGGTTCTTCTCTTTCCCCACCAGGAAAAGCCCTTTCCAGATGGAGTAATCCATAACTGTCTTGAAAGCCCCCATCCGTAGGGGAGCTTCGTTTCGTTAGTGCATATTAATCCAAAATGTAAGTTCAATATCAGGTGCATTGATTGGAGCCACATACATACACATTTTTTTTAGATAATTACATATTATGATTCATGGAGGCGAGTGAAAGGTACTTGAAGAGCAGTCATCGGCCATGAGTTACTCGGCGGACATATATAAATGTAATCATACAGGTAGTGCTGAAAAGGACGTTGCATGTAACAAGAAGATGTAACGAGAAACATTGAATGCCCCCTCAAACAAATTATTCAACGGTTTTATGTCATTAATTAATTTATTACCACCGTTTGTTAAATGTTTTAATAAAAATAGAAAAAAGAAAAAAAATTATAAACTGAAGTTCTTTGTTTAGTTTAATAATCAATTAAAAGGTTTAGCTTATATATATTCATATTGACTTAATACCAATAAAGAAAGCCAATTCGATAAAGTAAAGGATATAGAGAATGCTTTTCAATCATTTTTATAGAATAATTATCGAGATTGTTTAGGATCCATATACTATAATTATTATTCTCTAATTAAAAAGGAACACTATGATTCCTTCTTTCCAATTTCCCATAAAATATAGAATTTATAAAAAGTAAAATATATATGAAATAATTAACATTGTGCTTGATAGATTTGTATTATGATATCGATGAAATTTTATGTCGAATGCTCATCCCACCACTAGATAATAAGATCTAGGGATTTTTTATGGTCATGCTACAAGACCATCTAAATTATTAAAATAATTATAAGAATTAATATAATAATTTAGTCATGATTATATATAAATTTGAACCCTTTACAAATTTATGGGACTGATTCTTAAAGAAAAAGGGTAGTAACTACAGAATTCTTTTTAGATTTGTAAGGCTTCATTCAATTTTGAGTTCTAAGGAGATAACATTGGATGATATGTTATTTTATAAGCATGCTTTATATATACATATATAATGCAAGTGTCTTATGCAGTAAATGTGTTTTTTTTCCCTGGTACTGTCTAATTTTATTTTATCTTATCTCTGCTTACCCTACACACGTCATATCCATAAATATTTTATCTTATTTTATTGAAACATATAAAAGATATATTTATCTTTATATTTATTTATCTATTTATTGCATTCAATTTATCAATGTTATAGGTATAGATACCTGATTTTTTTTTTTTAATAGCATCATCAATGCATTCAATAGGTTCCATAAATCATTTAACATGAATCTTCAATTTTATTAAAGAAACATAAAAAGCAATAATATAATATAACCGTTAGAGGACAGAAAAACTTATTCATTTATAATTGGATATACTAATCTATATCATTTAACACGAATCTTCAATTTTACGTTATTTCTATATTTTGTTTTAGCTTTGACTGACATTGAACAAACAGTCCCAATTCCCATCCAAACTAAAAAAGAGGAGAGTGATAGGTAAGCAAGATCACGAGCTAAACGGGGTAGCTCCCCCATTCACTCCCCCTCCTCTCTCGCTATATATGTGTGTGTGTGTAGGCCGTACTTAGAAGAGACTATAGAGAAAGGTCAATTTTACATGGCACCAACTGCAACCACACTCACATCCTTAGCTGAAGAAAAAACCCTACACGCCGAGTTCGTTAGGGATGAGGATGAGAGACCAAAGGTTGCATACAATCAATTCAGCAATGACATTCCTGTGATTTCACTCAAAGGTATTGATGATGATGATGATGATGATGACGAGGATGGTGGAAGGAGGAGTGAAATATGTCAAAAGATTGTGGAAGCTTGTGAAGATTGGGGTGTTTTCCAAGTGGTGGATCATGGGGTTGATGGGAAGTTGATAAGTGACATGACACGTTTGGCTGGAGAGTTCTTTGCCTTGCCGCCGGAGGAGAAACTCCGGTATGATATGACTGGAGGGAAGAAGGGTGGGTTTATTGTTTCTAGTCATCTACAGGTAATGATTTGATATCATTTTAGATGATATATCGCAAACATTTCCAAATACCATTGATAGTGTTGGAATAAATTATGAAAACTTTTTAAGTGTAATTTCACTTTTATATTTTGATCGATTAAAATATCTACATATAAAGATGCTGCTAAATCCATAAAAATTCTACTAATTAAAACGATTATATAAAAGAGTGTGGTTTATAAATACATACCTATTAACTGACTCTAATTTATATATAATCGTGATCAAATCATTATAATATATACGATGTTAATTTTATAATAGTTTGGAATATATAATGAGGTAAAAGAATGCTTAAGCCTATCATATCATGACTTGACTTTGACTGATAGTTTATTAGTTATAGGCAAGATTAAGAATTTTCATTTGCTGTTCTTTTTCTTTTTTTATTATAAATTACATATTCTAACATATTGGTCCACGTTATATGTAAGGTATAAAAAATAAAAAATCGATGAGGTCATGAACAAAATAGAATTTATTTGCATTTTATGCATTAATTCGTCAATGAGAAGGTCAAATGAGCTAGAGCAGGTCTGTTTATTTACCAGCAGAAGTGTGCACCCGTTACATGGTGCTAACAAATGATAATTAAATTATTTAATTTGATAAATATACATTTTATAAAATTACATATATATCTTTTTATGTATATCTCTAGTGGTGCAGTTCCTTTTTTTCCATCTCTCAATTAGTAACTTTCATGACTATATCCTTAACTTCATTCATTTCTATTATCCAATAATTTCTTCGTGCCTAACATTACTTTTTATAGCTATCCAATATGATTTTTTTAAAATATTTTAAAATTTGTAAATACTAAAAGCACTGAAAGATGTTTAATAATATAAATTTTTACAGTATGGTTATATGTCTATACGTCCATCTACTATCCATTGGTATATTAATTTGTCTCAAACCTAATAGCCATATTAATTATAGAATTATAAGTTGTTTTTTTTCCCTCTTTGAATGCAAGTATAATATAAAATATTATGCACTATGATAAAAAAAGTTATATATTACATATACTATACTAAAAATGGAGATAAATGAAGGCCTTTGTATGAAAATATGGTTTTTTTAAAATAATTATGGAAATACGATACTAGAAAAAAAAAAATATTTCAAAAGCGTAGGTATTACATGCGCTTGTGATCAAACATTTTCTTTTTAAGGATGAGGGAGCATGTTCGAGATGCGCCCTTTTTTTTTTTTAATTTTAATTGAGGGAGCGGGTGACCTCGCGCCCTCTTTGTTTTCAAAAAACAAGCTTTATTTTTTCAATGACGAGAGCGTGACTTCCTTTTCCCTGTATTGATTTTCCAAGAATAAGCCAAATTGTGTTCTAGAGCCACCCAAAACAACAAAACATAAACTCAGTGAGCATCCCCATTGATCAAACCGCAATCAAATGCTAAATAACCGGTTTTCATTGATTTCTAGCATTAAACAATTCTGCATCATCCAAAAGTGTAATAAACAATAATGATCCCCATGATAAACAATTATCCTTATCACTAAAATCAGGGTATGTAAACTTTATTTTCTTGTTAGCTGGTTTAAACGACTCTTCTGTAGGTTTTATGAGTGGAACTGTACCATTTCCATGGAAAAGCTCTTCATAGAACTACCAAAAAGAAAAATGGAAATGGGTAGAAAATTGAACCTGCAAGTGTGAGCATTTAAACATACCTAAAAAAAAATAGACCTTTATTTTATCAAATCAATATGAAAGAAATGAAAAACAGGAAAATAATCATATCGTATCATGCTGTCTGATTCATTAGAAGAAGACCAGAGAGTGCAACTAAGCAGTTACATTTTCATGCACAACAAGAAAGCAGGGCTCA
This sequence comes from Combretum micranthum, assembly GCA_024138025.1. Lineage (NCBI taxonomy): Eukaryota > Viridiplantae > Streptophyta > Magnoliopsida > Myrtales > Combretaceae > Combretum > Combretum micranthum. The sequence continues at coordinate 265,733 of JAMXBD010000290.1, forward strand.
AGTGTAAGCTACTAAAACTACAAAGAATCAAGGAAAGATGCAGTGTTTTTTAGCCCTGATGGGTTGGAATAAAAAGACCAAAGTCTAATGGCTGAAGAGTTTATGTACTGAAAATGATGTATAGTCATCAAAGAAAAAGGGATAAAAAGCTAACATAGCTGATGAAAATAGTTGAAAACGGATGTATATGAGGATAAGCTCATCTACACATTTTACTGCAACATTTCAAAGAGGCGCATGGTATTTTAAAGACGGCGCATTTGCCACATGTGCCCTCTTACTTGAAAAAAAAAAAAAAAAATTTGTTTTGTTCAAAGCCGTAAGTACCTCATGCGCCTTTGACCTTTTATATTTGGAATAATTTTTTTTGGAGCTGTATTTCTGTAATAATTTTCAAAAATTAGAGTATTTATATATACCAATAAATGAATAGGTTGGTTTAATAATACAAGATATAGATTAGATGTGATATGTCATTTTCAGGGAGAAGCAGTACAAGATTGGCGTGAGATAGTGACTTACTTTTCATACCCAATCCGGAATAGGGACTACACAAGATGGCCACATAAGCCAGAGGGCTGGAGAGCAGTGACTGAAGAATACAGTAAGAAGCTCATGGGGCTTGCTTGCAAGCTCTTAGAGGTTTTGTCAAAGGCAATGGGCTTGGAAAAGGAGGCCTTGACCAAAGCCTGTGTGGATATGGACCAAAAAGTGGTGGTTAATTACTACCCTAAATGCCCACAGCCTAATCTTACCCTTGGGCTCAAGCGCCATACAGACCCTGGTACCATTACCTTGTTGCTTCAGGACCAGGTTGGTGGACTCCAAGTCACCAAGGATGGTGGCAAGACTTGGATCACTGTTCAGCCTGTTGAAGGTGCCTTTGTAGTTAACCTTGGAGATCATGGTCATGTGAGTATGCATACCTTTCACGAATTTCGATTACAATTAATACGTCATATAGGTTTCTTTCTATTGAAAATGAAACAAAACTACTCTCGTGGTACTTTGGTTTGACTAAATTTTAACTTGAACTTGACTGAACTTCAATCAAGTCAAGTCAAGCGAAAGTAGTTCATCAAGTGAGGTCGAGTGTCGTATGCATAATTTTGATAAATCCACAAATCTAATCAAGCTTAAACCAAACGTAAATATAAGTGGAATTTGCTTCGAATTTGAATACTACTATTATTTAAACTTAGATGGATAAATAAATAAATATATATATATATATATGTATATGTATGTTCTTTAATGGAACAAGGCTAAATAAGCTTAATGGAATAGGGTTTAAATTTACAATCAATATCAAATTTTAAATTTTGAGCTTAAATCTGTGTTAGCTTTTAAAATTTTCTAATCAAACTCGAGCTTAATACAACATTACCACCGTATGACTTATCCTTACTTTTATATCAATTTATTCTATATAAAACCTAATTTTTTTTTTCAAATTTTGTTACCAAATTTTGGATACATTTATTTTGCCAGCATTAGATGCCATTAACGCTTAGGTAGATGGTATACATTAATTCTAAAGTTGCAATACAACCTAAAGAATAGGTCTTTGAATAGCGCATTGGAAATATTTATAATTTGATTAATGGTACCGATCAATCAATCATCTTATTATTAAAATAAATATAATAAGTAAGATATTTAGTATTTTAGTGGTACAATTATGTTTGAGTATTATTTTCAACCGTTAAATTATAGATGAGAGCATCACGTTAAAAAAATGAAGGAAAAACACCATAGAATTTTCCAAATACATATTTTCAAGCTAACCCCATAATCTTGACTTTATTTTGATCTTGCACCTATGTTGTGTAGTACCTAAGCAATGGGAGATTCAAGAATGCGGACCACTAAGCAGTTGTGAACTCAAACTGCAGCAGGCTATCCATAGCTACATTCCAGAACCCGGCACCGGAGGCGATCGTGTGTCCACTCAAGATAAGGGAAGGAGAGAAATCGATCCTTGATGAACCGATCACGTTTGCAGAGATGTACAGGAGGAAGATGGGCAAGGATCTGGAGCTTGCAAGGCAGAAGAAGCTTGCTGAGGAGCAGCAACAAGTGGAGGACATAGAAAAGGCTAAGTTAGATAATGCTAATGCTAAGCCCTTGGAGGAAATTCTTGCTTGAAGTCTCGCTCATTCTTCACATGTTTTGCTTTTGATTTATCCTTTTTTTCGCTTCTGTGACATATGTTAAGTGGAATATTCATGTAGTTTAAATAGATTTCACATTTTGTATGCTCTGGTGTTTGTTTTATTAAGTAGGAATAAGGTTTTAATATATCTATCGATGGGAGCATCCCACTATTAATCAAACCATTAAAATAAATATAATAAATGGAATATTAACTATTTTAGTTATTCGACATAGTTAAGTATGGTGTAAGCCATTAGATAGTGATGAGGCCCTGTCCTGTCAAAATTAATGGTGGGACCATATAATTTTCCTAAGATAGAATATGTATCATCTTTGTTTTCTTATCCCAATTTTTATCTATATATCCTTATAAAATAATTTCCAAATAATTAATGATTAAAATTATGAAAGTAATGTCACGTTAGTTTATAAATTGATATGGAAAAATTGAGAGAGACCAAAATAAGAATATTCAAATTCTTTCTATTTGTTTTCAAGTTTCGATAGCTTTAGAAGTGTAATCTTGAAAAATAAAATTAAAAATGAAAGAAGATGATGGGAATAAATGGAAGCAAGCTGCAATCTTTTAGGGAATTATTTCAGTACAAAGCTGCATAAAGTGGATCGTAATGTAATATTTGATTTTTGAATTTAAAACATCCAGCTATATATCCTATTTTATTGGAATATTGCCAAAACCAATCAACAATAAATAAATTTTGCTGGCCGAAAAGGAGGAAAAATATTTGAAAGTTAGAAGTACCTATGATTATCACGCCCCAAAATTTCATGAAGACATGTACAGTGCCACCTATAACACGTGTGCATTATACGCTCAGGCTAACCCAGAAAATTTATTTATGTCAAGCAATTGCTAGAAAATTTTAGATTCCAAAATTGTTTAATTCAATTCTAGAGACAACTGAATTTAGCACAGTAAAATAAATTGTATAAAAACATTTCTATCTTCTACTCACACAAGTATATCAACTTTCTCATAAACAAACTATAACCTACTCTCTTGAGTAGTCTAACTTTAAAACAAACTGTACCATCAGGTATCTCATATACCATTCATGATGGTAAAACAAGGCTTAAAAGCTCATTACAAAACATAGGCATCACAACTATGCCCTTAAAAGAATATTACATGTTCCAAAAGAATAACCCAGTTCTTAAGCAAGATAAAAACAAAATAAAGTCCAGCGATCCTAACTCATTTCACTCTTCAACAAACTTTCCTCGAGTCATCTCATACTACCGATTCAATAATCATCAACATCACCATCATCATCATTATCATCAAATCATCTTCATTACCTGGAAAGATAACAACAATGAGTCGAAGCCTTGTACGACAATAACACAAGCACACATAAGATGACATATGAGCTTAGTCTAATACAATGCATTAATCATCAAGTTATTATCTTTACATTAAAATGAAACATGCAACAATACAGCACTCATACTTCTACATAAGCCTCTGGGATTTGAGAGTCCTGAGTAATAACAACTGCTCAGGAGGGTGACATAAGCAGTCCGGATACTTATATCTCTTATATCTAACCAAGAAAGGAAACTAGCTTCATCTATGATACATAGTCGTTACACATCTCTAATTATCTCAATCCATAATATAATATGGCTCAACCAGTTCCACAAACAGGAGTCAGGCTATATTACATTCCTTTGAGCCTAAATAGATGTTATTTCGACATTATTTGCCCTATCGACTACCCAATGAGCCACATATGAATTGCCATTACATCATAGCATACTATTGCATCATGGTAAGGGAGAGGTAGCTTAAGTGTCTACCTACCATGCCCGGCTCTAAATAAGGTTATCATATCCTGGACCGGATTAAAAGACACAAGCACAAGTAATACTCAATTATTAAGGCTCTTTTTAAGTTTTAATCCATTTTAAATGCCTATCCTAATAATCAACACGGAAGTTACTACATACCTTATACAAAGCTCGTAGCTAGGAGATAAGTCAAAAGATATCTGTAATCGCCATAATTTTTATATAACCTGAATATGATAATTTCCAAGAATATAACATAGAATTTTGATGAACCTTGAAAAAAAATTCATAAGAATTGCTCTTATTTTTTGCGATTTAAGAATATTAAATTATGAATAATTTTATAGTCAAGAGAATAGAACTCTTACTAATAAAATTTTGAGACACAAAATATAACTTCCATAACCTTGGTCAATCGATGATCGATGATAAATTGATTGTTACTATAAACCCCAACATTTTATTTCCTACCTTAAATTTAACAATTAGAAAATAAATTCTATACGTGGTAAGATGATGATACTATTATTATTGAGAAATCTCTAGTATTTTAAACCCTAAAGTAGCACTAGAACATTTACTATGATCAAGATAAATAATTTTATGCAGTGGAAGATAAGATTTTGTTACACAAGCTTATAACTCAATAAACATTCATATGTAACTCTAAATTTCAAATGTAAAATGAAACGATTAATTTTAAAAGCCTATTAGTTAGAAAACAATACTTTAGAAATGAATCACTAGGGTTGAAAAAATAAGTGATAGGATAAAAAAACATATCAATATCTATAAATTTAGACCTTAAATAAAAATATGTGTGTATATAAAATATTTATACCAAAGAAACGTTTTCAAAAAGATATAACAAAAATAATACGGATAATATATATAATAAAGACTAAGAACAATAAGTATTATAATGGATTGGATCCTAAGAATTATTCGAAAGGTATGAACAATAGATAAACCCTATAAATTTATAATAGTAAAATATAAATAAAGTCAAATTAAGGACAATATGATTGTTAATTAGGTTATAAAATATCAAAACACTAATAACTTAAACCCTTTAACGAATAAATTATAATTTACAATAATAAATATTAAAGCTGAAAATAAAAATCTTAAATTAAAGATTTTAAATATACCATAGTGTTTAGAATATTTAATATAATAAGTACATAAGTTTTCATTTAAAATTGTTATCAAACTTGTGTTTATCATACGTGTTAACTTGAACCTAAAATTGAACATTCTGCACAAGTTTCAAAATTTTCTTACTTAACAGGTTCAAACCCCATATAAATTCATTTCCTCTCTGATTCTTTCATCAAATACTCTTTCTTTTCTTCTCATTCTCTCTCTGATCTCTCTCTCTCTCTCTCTCTCTCTCTCTCTTCCTCAAAATCCTTTCCCATAGACAATGGGAAAAAGACTTCAAAAAAAAAAAATCTTCTTCCTACAGTAAAAGGAAAAAAAAGAGAAAAAGTAAAAGAAAAAGAAAAACGAAAAGCTCCCACAAACTTCAAAAACTCATATCTCTCACATACTATAACTGATTCCAATTTCAGAAGTGGTGTTGTGATCGTAGCGAGGCACTCTTCAATTCAAAATCACACAAGGTTAGGTTTCAACCACTCTAAAGTTACGCTAATATGATCGTAAACGTAGAAGTTTTTATAATAAAGGAGTCCATACATTAATTTTTAATTCAAGTGTATATATTTAGATGTTTATGTATTTATATATAATTATGCCATGCTAACATGTGTATTTCATACTTGGACTATTTAATATTACATTCCACACATCAAAGGGATAACTAACTGATATATAAAAACGCTAGATAGTAGAAAATTAAGCATAATATTAGATGATTAATTTCTAGAGTCTAATTGATAGTAAATAGAAATTCTAGAGTCAAATTCTACAAATCTAAAGCTTAAATTAAATTTTCAATTTCATAAACATGAAAATCATAATATTCTAATCCTATATAGCATAAAACCTTAATTTAGCCTATCAAACCCGGAAACTTTAATAGCATAGGTGAAATCTTAAAACTACTCATTCGCGTAAACTTAAAACAGCAGAAATCAACTCAAAACAATTTCTCATAAAATTTAAGACCTATAAATTCGACTTCAATATATTTGTATGATATCAATTGATAAATTTTTTATATACTCATCAATATCTACCTAATATTATAAATTATTTGCCTTATATACATTATAAAAAAATAAAATAAAATAAAATAAAACAGAAAAAAAAAAAAAGAAAAAAAAAAACTCGTCAAACTTATACCAACATGATGGATAAATAAGATTCATGTAGAGTCTAAAATTGATTGGACAATTGTCATCCCAAATAAGCAAAAGAGGGATCTACACATGTTCAGTGAGGATGAGGTCTGCACATGTTAAAGTCTATGCTTTCCCATTTCATTTCCCTAGCAAACATGGAGAAGAATCATTGAAATTTCCATGTGAACATTTTCATACCATTAAAAAAAATTAAGCCATTTTAGTTATAAATTAACTAAATAACCATTAGCATCACTTTCTCTTCTATCTATTTCTTCTCCTTAATCGAAACTCCAAGCTCTCCACCATGCACATCAACAACAACAACAATTAACATCTCCAAAAATATTCCCAATAACCTAGCTGTAACTCCTTAGGAAAATAACACCATGCCTTACATACAAAACCGCAAGAAGAATAAGAGAATCATCACTTTTTACTAGAATCAAAGTAAGTATACCCATCTCATTTCTTTAGTTAACATAAGTATTAAGTTTATAATTTCTAAATGTATTCCTATTAGTGGTAGCATCTTTAGGAAATAGGAATCATATAACTCTATGAAACTTAAAGAAATTTATTAAATGATTTTTATAACATTTAGAAATCATAGAGAGTCTTAGTTGAATAATGATTAAATAGTATAACTCTCTATTATATACTTTATATATACTTTAGTGAAAAAGCAATAGTTGAAATTATAGATGTTAATCAAACATACAAGTTGTTAAATAATCACCTTATAACCTTTAGAAATTAAGTTTTGAAAGGCTTAAGGTAAATAAAATCCTAAAAAGTTTATACGAAGATCAGTTGAGCAAATTTTAGAATAGACAAAAACTATATATGTGATATATCTTGCGAAAATGCCATGAGAATATTTTATAGTTAGTACCAGAATTATAATAGATCATCTATACTTTCATAACACTCACTTATACAAATATACTTATATATATATATAACATTATATTAAGATTTCATGGGAATTGTAAATATTTGCATATTATAAGACATGTCGAAGAATACAACATATTTATTGGGGGGAGGAAGCTAAAAGAACGATTAAGAGTGCTCAATAAAATGATTAAATGGTGTTGATACATAATTCAAATGCTTAAAGATATATACTTATATTGAAATGAAGAGAAGCACAATGAAAATAAACTATAACATAGGTTTCAACCAAGCGTTGATCAAGGGACTTAAAATGAGTTTAATTAATGATCAATACATAAAACAAGAATTTGAACTTGAAATAAAGATTAAGCATACAAAACAAAAACAGTAGGCACCCTAAGTATACCATTCGAATCCCTAGTGTAACATAAAGGAATATACAACTTGTTTAATTTAACTTGAAAAGTGAAAACTACATTTGATAAATTTTTCAACACTTGATCATGTGCTAAAATCTGAGTCAAAATGAGTACAATATGCATAGTTTAAGATTACGCAATTAAAATAAATATTCGAAATCATTTAGGGTATTTTTCCTAAAGAAACTAAGTTTATGCGAACTTTAAAATCTAACTTAAGAAAATAAGCCTTACGAACTTTAAAATGACTATTCATATGACAAAATCGAATTAAGAATGTGAAAATATTGTTAGAAATATTAAAATTTGAGTTTTTGACACTTAAGCACCAATAAGACTTATTACAAAGCTATATGTATGATAATAAGTGATTATTATTTCATTTCATAGGAGAAATAGATCAATCCTTAGAATTTCTAATAGATTACTACAACTTAGCAAGGATGACAGGTGAGTAACTTTGACCTTATCATATTGTCTATGCTTATAGTATAGTTGCATATATAATAATATATTAATACTATTATGCATGTAGGGTCGGGTATATCACATGATGCTTGGTGTATGTTTAGTTGCCAAAACATTATATTAAAAGCGACAATTACTTTGTGTTGTTATTAATGTATAAAGCATGTTGATGTTTGTTTGTGAATTGTATGATCGTTTGGGAACCTAACTTAATATTATTCGACTATATATTTAAATAGCCATGCATTGCATAATTTACTTTTATTACATAAAAAGCATGACAGCCCGCTATGCATTAGTATTTCAGTTCTTTGGTAATGCTTGATTTTTCTAGATGATATTTTCCTAGTTCTATATAAGGTTACCTTTGTTCCTTTAGTTCCACAGGAACTACTGGCAAATGAAGGACACCACCTATGGTATCGATTTGAAAGGACTAACACTTAGTGGAGTTTCTTTATTCTAAGGATAGGAGTAAAATTGTGATAGCCCTCAAATATAGATGGTAGAACTTTAATCATAGAGGTATGTTTTGGTGCAATAGCTTCGAGTTAATCGAAACTCTAAAGTTAAGCATGCTCTGTGCAGAATAATCCCATGACAGATGACTTCCTAGGAAGCGTTGGCACCAAAAGGACAAAATCGTATGACATGTGGCTAAAGCGGACATTACCTTAGTGGTCGAAGTTTTGGAGCATTACAGATGATATCAGAGCAGTTCACCAACCAGAAGTAGAGGAGTGTGTCCTCAATGCTTGGTGTGGTTTTAGACCTGTGTAACAAAACTGATGAGGAGTCGATTCTATAAGTTAGGTAGTAAGTGATACCCTTCAAATATAGATGGTGGAACTCTAAACATAGAGGAGCATTTTGGTGTAATGGCTTCGAGTTCATCGAAACTCTAAAGTTAAGTGCGCTTTGTGCAAAAAAATCCCATGATGGGTGATCTCTTAGGAAGAGCTGGCACTAAAAAGATAAAACTATATGGCGTGTGGCCAAAGCGGACAATACCTTAGTGGGCGGAGTTTCTGAGCATTATAAAAATGTTTGTGAGGGTATATGGCACCTAATCTCCCTTGCTTCTCTGATTCTCTTAGGCAGGTGGGTCATTAAGGTATAGTCCTAGCAAGGTTTCTTCAACCCCGATATATCAATCTACATCTTGTTTGGATTATAGGTTATCCAAGCTTGTTATTGTGCATATGGTTAATTGTTGCATTGCATATGCTTGCTTATTATTGCTTGATGTGTGGTCTAATTGGGTTATCTCACTGAGTGTGGTCTCGCTCACCCCCAAACAATTTTTGTGCAGAAATAATGCTCGCTGAAATTGGGATGAGAATGTGTGAAGAGTGATCCTATATTAGACTTTCTTGAAGTTAAAAAGATAGATTATAGTGAACATAGAATCCAATTTAAATAAATTGTACAAGCATTTAAGACTCTGTATTTTGTAGGTTAGAGCCGAATTTCTATTATTTGGTAGGGGATACTGATTCTCTACAATCTTAGTGAAATGTGAAAAATAGAATATCGTACTTGAGTTCCAACAATAGTATTATATGTATATGTATAATTAATATGTGAAAAGTCAATAAATAAGTAGAGTCTTATAATCTCTAACTTGGAAGACGATTCTCGTATTGTAGGTGCACACGTAGTATGATAACTTTAGAATGATCCTACTAGGCTACTATTAGGGTCATGATGATATAATTCATAGGGGATAGATTAGAGGATAGGCTCAAAGGCAAACAAGTATCTATTTCATAAAATTAACTCATATAAGTATTTAAATATATTATTCACTCACATAAAACTTATATTAAAACTTATTTAATCAGACACTAAGTAGGAATCCCATCATGGCAACTAGAATTGCCTTACCAAGATACCGACAATTCACCATTATCTGTCAAAGTATTTCTTTTCTTTTTTTATAAATATTTACTATAAAACACATCTTATTATTTATTTACAAAATACTCATTTTCCTTAGTAAACACACATTGGAAATAATATATTCCCTATATTAAACATAGCCCGGTCTATCTCATTACAAGTTTATTATATCTAAGCCAATTACAAATTATTAAACCTATATTAACTTAATATTGAACAAGTTGATTAGAATTAATTATTTAATTCAATTAAATAGGATAAATTACATAGGAAAGTCATAACATTTGGAAATAAGTTCATTTTAGGTCAAAATATTTCGAAAAGTTCAAAAGAGATCACAACGTTTAGTGAGTAAGTTCATTTTAGGTCACAATGTTTGGGGGGTAAGTTCATTTTAGGTCACAATGTTTCCTGAAGTGGGTCAATTGAAGTCATCATTAGCACGAGTTAACAGAAGAAATATTTAATTTAAACTCAAAAATCTCTTCTTTTAAGGCCCCATTGGCATGTATCAATAGGAGAAATATTCAATTAAATCTCAAAAACACTTTTCCAAACGTTGTGACCTTTTTTGAACTTTTCAAAACATTGTAACCTAAAATGAACCTACTCCTAAATGTCGCAACATTCTAGTATAATTTATCCGATTTAACCATCTCACTAGGTCATTATCATCTATCTATTAGGTTCTTAAGTAGTGTAGTTCATTTTAGTTCATTTAGATTCATTGATCCAATTTAGATTTCGGTTGATTAACTAAGTTCATTTTATATCTAAGTGTCCTAAAATTGTGTTATAAATTCCTTAGTCTATTAGTCTTTAAGAGATTATAAAATTCTATACTTAATTATGTATGCTTAACTAGTAAAACAAGTGCTCAGTTTATTTGGATATGTTTGGACTTGTTTTGTGTTGTTTTTGTTTACACCTTCATGGTGCAGTTTGAAACAAATATGTTTTGGATCTTGCTTTTGTTGGAACCTCCAAAACTTAAAATATAAAAGTTGGAGCTCTCTCTAAGTTTTTTATAGCATCTTAAATCACCTGATTTAGAGTTCGCATTAGAAAGTTATGATCAAAATACGAAACAATGTTGTGCTGGAGGGATGATCATGCCCGCGATGGAGGGTGTAATGGCCACCATACCCTCTATCATGCCTGTGATCACTTATCTATCGAATTTTTCAAGAAACAAAAACCATCACGAGTTTCGTTATGCCCATGATAAGTGCCCTATACCCGATTTCACATTTTCACTTGTTTTTTTCTTCAAAAACTAACCCCTTAATAACAATTTACTTCTTTCAAAACATTATGCAAGAAACAGACTAATCCATACCTAGTTTAAACAACACTTCTAATATATTTCTACTTCATATATCATCAATTCATTTATACACATGCATAAATATATTCCTTGGTTTTGACTTACAAGTTTATATATCACAAGTTTACAAGTTTTATCTTAAAAATTACTTATATATATCTAGTTTTGATCCATTATAATTATGCAATAACAACAACCATAATAATAAAAACATCTTAACTTACATGTTGAACACTCAAGTAAACAATACTTACTTCTACTCCTCTTTTTCTAGTTCTTGTAGCTTCTACATGCATATTCCCAACTTTTATCTTGTTTTCTATCTCCAATTTCTTCTATAAATCTTGTTAATTTGAGATTTGATTTTTTAGAGAAAGAAAGAACACTGAAGAAGAAAAGAAGAAGAAGAAGAGAAAAGAGAAGGAAGAGAGGCATTCACATGAAATGGAAAAAGGGAAAACATAAGGATTAAAAGAAAATCAAAAGATATTATAGTAAGGGCAATAGCTTTAAACTTTTCAAATTATTAATTTTAAGTATAAAAATAATTTAACAATCTATATAATAGAAAATTAATATCTTAAATCCAAATCTAGTAAAATTTAATAGTTAAGAAATTGATATTAAGTTTGAGTTTGACTTAAAACTAATAATTTTAAACAAGTATTGATTTTCAATAATTATAGAGATTCAAGGTTTAAGAGTTTACTAAATAACAAATTACATATTAAGGGTTTAAAGGATTGAAATTGAAAGAGTTCTAAATGAAAAATTAGAAGAGACTATGATATTCAATTTGTCGAAATAGATAGATGAAACAATTAAACGATTTGAAAGGATATTTGAAATTTCAAATTTAATTTAATATACTTACTAATTGATTATGCCAAATTATTTAATTATAAACCATAATTTACTTTACTTGATTTAACTAAACTATCAAAATTAAAAGTTTAAATTCAATTCTAATTCTAATTTACAATTAACCACCTATTTTGCTATTGAATTAAATTGTTTCTAGCTTAGTTAGATGAAGGTTTGATGTATTACATAGATTCAAGTAAATGATGAACAAATTTTGGCCTATCTATTTTTTATAAGATTTTCCATCGAAAAACACGATACATGAGAAATGAGATTAGCACGTACAATAGTATATGGATCATAGATGGAATTGTTCATGTGTTACAAATTTAATGGAAAGTATGGTTAAGATAGATAAAACAATTGTACTATCTTTTTCATCTGTATCTTATCTATATCTGATCTGTTTAATCATTTATGGGTAAAAATATCTATTCTTTATCTGTATCTGTTTCTTAATAAAATTTATTTGAAAACGATAGAAATAGAATGACAAAACAACTAGAAAAAGATAAAACAAATAGACCTTAATATTGTTCAACGTTGTACATTCGATGGGATTTTTGGCATAGTTTGATGAAGATGTAGCTTGAAGGATATATTGATGAGAAAGTGATTGGACTTTGAATTGGATTTTCCTCCACCACCCACCAATTCTTTAGAGATTTTAATCTATTGGAAATTTCGAATCTAATGTGGTAATATTTCTATCATTAATCATGCATTCTATGGAATTAGATGTGATCCTAAGAAATGTCATTTGTAAAAAAATCATATTTGACATTTATACTTTAAGTTATTTTACATAAATCACATTTGAGATTGTAAAGTATAGTTTATTTTGCTTCTTTAGGTAATTTCCGAATTATAGAAATAAGATGACAAAACCACTAGAAAAAGATAAAACAAATAGACCTTTGTATTGTTGAGCTTTGTACTTTTGATGGGATTTTTGGCATAGTTTGGTGAAGATGTCGCTTAAAGGGTATATTGATGAGAAAGTTACTAGCCTTTGGACTTTGGATTGGATTTTCTGCCACCACTTGCCAAATCTCTAGAGATTTCAATCCATTGGAAAGTTAAAATATAATGTGATAATATTTTTTTATCATTGATCATGCATTCTATGGAATTAGATGTGATCCTAAGAAATGTCATTTGTACAAACATCACATTTGACATAAATACTTTAAGTTATTCATCTGTGTTGGTTTTAGAGATAGATACTTTTTTCTTTAACGGCTTGTTTGCTTTGTCATAAGGAATAAAGAGAGAATTGAATTTCAATTCAACAGTAATGTAATAGAGTTATATTAGCTATTACAATGTTCACTTAGTATAAAAAATAAAATAAATAATTATTAAAGTAAAAAGTAAAATATTTATAATACCCTTTATCTTTATTCGAGACAAAATATAATTGTATAGATAATATTTTCAAGATAGAGGTATTTATAAAAAAGTTGGGAACTAAATCATTAGATTGCAATTTATAGGTGCAGAGACATGAAACCTATTCACCAAATTACATAATAGCAATTTATTATAAATTATCATTCCCCTTAACTTAATACCGTAATAACAACTTTACGTAAAACGGGAAGGGAATGAACAACTATCCATCTCAAGAGAATGAATTATAAAGATCCATTGAGACTTGGCTAGCCGTGAGACAAGAGAATAAAGAATTCCTCTTTGCTGCCTGTGAGATAAGAGAAGAAAGAATTCTTTTTCGAGGAGTGATGGGCCACACTTCCTAGATAGAGAACTTTCTCGATCCTTAAAATATCTCTCAATTCAATATGATCATACTCATATAAAATATAATATATATGTAAAACAAGATGGCCATTTATTTCAAATAAAGGAAATATACATGAAGAGTTGTAGAACGGGGGGAATAATGGGATAAAATCCTAAAATTGTCAATTATGGACTCCTAAATCATTTAATAAGTAGGACTCAAGTGGCAATATGGTATGCCTCATTGTTGAATAGAGAATAAACAAATGCATAAAATGCCTTTAAACATTTAAATTTTTCACAATTAAAGCACTCTTTAAAAGAAAGAAAAAAAAATACAACCAATATTTTACAAATTTATCATCAAATATAATTGAAAACGAAAAGAAGGAAAGAAAAGAAAAAAGAAAAAAGAAAAAAAGGAAAAGGAACATCAGCAGCCACTTCGTACTGTAATTGCCATGTTGGGCTACCCCTGGTGAATGTGGCCCAACCAACAAATCAAGAATAATGCATGTTGCAATCCACTACTGTAAATTGACCATCCTACCCACATTGGAATGAGTGTGCTTAATATTACTTTTTTTGCCCTTTTTCTATTAGATAGGAAAGCCGCATCCATTGGATCCATTTATATTAGATGGGCCTTGATCCACATTATTTGTTTTATTTAATAGTCAATTCGAGTAGTGGTATCATCTCCGAGAGGCTTCCTTGATTAATTTATGGCTAACTTATCACCTCAACTTTCAAAAATAATAATAATAATAAATAATAATAATAATAATAGTAATAAAGTACTTAAATTTTAATTTTAAATAATTTTGCATTTGAACTTTTATAAAATTGAATTAAAAAAAATATGCGAAAACTTGTTCCTGACATCAAATTATTTAAATTCAAACTACAAATAACTAATTAAATTATTTGCAAAAGCTAAGTACTATTTTCAACATTTTCCCATTTCTTTTTTTTTTTATCTAGTTCTTTTCGGTGTCATCCGTTTCATTTAATTATTTATGGATATATTACATTGATGTGACCTTTCTTTTAGCCAAAAACCTAACGTGGCTTTAGTAATAACATGGAGAAGATAATGACGTCGGTATTTAAAATTTTAATTAAGTACAAAATATGGTACTTGAAAATTATTGCTTATAAATTGAAAAATTAATTATTCAAAATTTAGGTCTTAGATACACATTAAATAAAGAAGATAAATATATATATATATATATATTAGAAAAAAAAAAAGCGACGAAAGGCATATTCAACATGGCAAATCAGAAATTTGATATGTAAAATATGGTTTTGGAGTGAAAAATCTTGAATAGGTAAGGAAGTTACATTAGTCCATCCTTATTTGCAAAATCTCTATTAGGATCTTAAAATGATATGTCAGTAATTTCAAAAATCCTGTTTAGTTATCACTGCTTTATTTGTATTCTTTAAAAAAAAATTCTTAATAATGATTATTCCCATATATGAAGGATCAATTAGCATCAAATGATTATGTGGTAGTGGCTGACCCATTTTAATTTAAAAATCCAACTTTATGCATTAAAAACTTTTATGCAATTGTTTTAACATTAAGGATGGGACATTTCAGTCAAACATTTAACAGTTAAAATAAATATAATAATTAGAATATTAACTATTTTAATAGTTTTATCACGATTATAAATGATATGAACCGTTGGATAACAACAAGACTGATTCCATCAAAATTATTGATAATACCATAGAATTTCCATAGTCTTAAATCCTTAAAAATAACATCAAAAAAACATAAGGAGGGAAATCAAAGTTCCATTAGGTTTTATCGTAATAGAATATTTACAACTTTATCTGCATAGTATATATGGGTCTGTTTGGATGGTCTGTCTCTTAACTGTATTTACATGTGTATTGATACAATATGTATAAATATATTCGATTTATATTTATATTTTATCTATATTTGATTTTCTCATAAGAATTGCTAATTTTTTTATCTATATATTTCTTAATAAATAATTTAATAAAAAAGATGTTTGAAAAAAAATGTTTATATCTATAAAAAAAAAAGAAAAAAAGCTAAACAAACGTATCCCGATCATATCCTAGATACGACCAACTTTTAATAAAAGAAACAAAAGTCAGACCTTTTAATCCTAGGAATAATGACCTCTAACCAATTTTTAATATAATACCGAAGTGGTATTCTAGTTTAATTAGCCACCTTATGAGACTTTTGACTTAATTATTCACCTTGCAAGGGAAGGGTCTTTCACTTATTGAATCCTTTGTAATTTGTAACATTTGTAATAGCCTTATAGGGGGACTATGTCAACTTTTTCTTGCTCGTCTAACTTTTTTATGGTATTAAACTTGGACAGTAGTGCAGGAGACCAGAACGAAGACTAAATCATGGAACCTGCTTTCACTTTGGACCATGATTTTAATTTGTAACTTGGCTTGAGCTTGACCATTATTGCTTGTCTGTTTCATAAGGTCTTTCAAAGATTGAAAAGAAATTTCCACCATCCTCAATGCTTGAGGTGGAGAAGCATGTGAACGTGAATCAATGTGAAAGTATAGAAAAACAAATAAATAAATAACAATAATAATAATACAATAAAGAGTTTTTTATAGTTTCTTTCAAATAAATTTCATGGTTAACACTTTCTGCTTATCAAATATCCGATTGTGAGCTCAAAATATTCCTTCTTTATGCTATACTAATTGGAATAATCGTATGCCACCGTCTATGAAAATAAAATATTGTATCTATAATGACATTCAAATTTTATTCCTACTATATGGACCGTTCACAAAAGTCATATTGTGAAATTTGAATATGTTATATTTTGTCATGCTTGAAATAATATTTGTCTATTCCATAATTTCCATTTGCTGTATAGATAGCTTAAAATGGTGTTTTGTATGTACAAATAAGCCTTAAATAGTACCAATTAGTTTAAGTGGCACGAGGTCTCCATTACTGTAATTAGACATCCATGGGACAGGTTCGGGTCTGACTCAGGCTGCGACCTGACAATTTCATGTCTTTTAAATGCGAACTTGGAACTGCCCCGCCATGAAGATAGGATGGGTCGAACCATGGACTCACCGGTTCACAAGACGGGTCCTACGGGTCTGACTTTTTAAAAAATATATATAAATTTAGCTTTTGGTTTGGGTTTTTTCTTTTTTTTTTTTAAATCAAGAGGACCCTTCGACCCGTTGATTCATTCGGGATCTCGTGGAGCCAGATTGGATCCACCAACCCGGTTCTCACTGAGTCCCGGTTCAAACTTGACTTGGGAAGATGTTTAAGTGTAATAATATAGATTGAATTACATATATACGTGTGTGTGTGTGTGTCAAATCTCTTCGTTTGAATATTCACTTAACTGTAGTATAGAGTGAAATGTTCAAAGAAGGTGAACATCTAGATTCTTGTATTCTGAAAGGGAGGTTCGGACTCGGTTCAAACGTTATATCAAATTCGTTCAGTTTTTAAAGGCACAGTATGATGTAAATTAGCCATAATGTTTAAAAGAAGTGCGCATTATTTGGAACGAAATGCCTAATAGCAAAACAATATCACTCCAATTAAAGGTTCCGAACATGAGCCAACTTCACTTTTCTTTTCTTTTCTTTTTATTTTTTATTTTTTATTTTGCTTTTAATATCCATATACGTTAAAATAACTTTCTCTTGGTAGTTGTGGCGGACCTAACTGAAGGTCCCCAGTAGATTTAACTTTTAAGAGACACAAGCCTATAATATATGCCAATATGATTGTTCCTTTTTATAATCTATAAAGATAATAAACCTATAGTGTCCTTTTTCTTTTTTTTTTTTTTAATTTCCGTTAAGAAACCTCCAGGTTAGTTATCATATTTCTTCTGAAATTTTTCCCCAGGTATATCTATAACTCCTAATGTATGGTTGAGAAGTTTATTGGATAGGGCCGGAAAATTATCACATTAAATATTTGATTTGATCAATTGGCCTAGATCACAAGCTCCAAGGAGTCTAGTCCTTATTTTGGGTGATCAAGAAAGATCTAGCATAGTAGGCTTGGAGTAAAGTTTGAAAGACTAGACTATTTATCATTCAACTTTTCTCAATATGGCTCATGTATTAAAAAATACCCATCTTGTTTGTCAATTATCAATGGATCATATTGATGGTCAAATTCTATAAATACTCTTAGTCCCTATTCATTTGGACGATTCAAAAATATGGACAGAAATACAGTCGTGCTATTGAATTTCTATCTCGAGAAATCAATCACCTATTCAAAACTACTAGTATAACTCAATGCTTGATTAGTTCCTTAACCTATCACATGTGCATTTGAGATAAATTGAAATTGTTTACTCCTCCTCCCTATTCTATTTTTCTTCTAGTCATTCTATAAGTATCATTACATGTCACTCCACAAGTTACTTGTAGCATCATCTTCATGTTGTAAACACATGATTATTTCATACATCTACAATATATAATCCCATGCCTTGTATCTTGACATATATCTATGAATATATATATACACACATACCCCCTTTAACAAACTAAGTATGGGTGAATAACTTTTCAATAATACCAATTAAGCTTTTTTTTTTTTAATTTCTAAAATTTCTAATTTTCTTATTTTTCCAATCCTTCTTTCTAACCATCTTATTTTCCCGAACTTTCTTACGTATAGGATCCACAAAAGTGATTCATTGCTAAAGTTGATGAATATAAATACACACAATTGAATAAGAAGAGTTATATATTTAATTACAATCGTAGAAGGAGGAGAGGGGAGATTCAAACATGATTTCTAAAGCAATTAGGTATTGGGAATAAGAAGAGTACATAATTAAATAGTAACATTGGTACATAGTTTATTCCACTCAACTAGTAGTCTACTATTAACAAGAGAAAGCCTCATTTAAAGTACATTCATATGGACAAAGATGATAAATTTATTTTGATGTTTTCATAATTGGAATACTAACAATAATATATGTTTATGCAGTGTTTTCAATATGGTGTAAGTGCTGCTTTTGAGTGTGATATATTGTGATTTTAACTATAATCTTTCAAATTATGAGAAATATAGTATAATTAAATGAGGGAAAATTTACGTTCTTAGTCCTTAACTTTTTAATATTTTTCTATTTGAGTTCTAAACCTAATTTTTTGTCTATTTGAGTCTTCAACTTTTTCAAAAGTTTACAAATAAGGACCATTTTGAAGGCAGTTAGTTTTTTTCGTTAAGTTTTGATACTTGACATCATTTCATTTGCTAGAAATAATTAACCAAATAAAAAATAAATAAATTGATATAAGTTCAAAAAATTAATTGAAAAAGGCAAAAAGTAAAGGGGACAAAAAAGAATTTGTCATTTTTAATTTGATAGAAAATAGAAATGTAAAGGTAAACCTTTTCTTGTCTTCTCCTTTTTCCCTTTTCAATTTCTCATTGATATTGTTAACTTTGATTTTCTTTAATTTTCTAAAATTACTTAATTATGATCATTTAATATATTACCATAATATGAGGCATAGCTCATGTAAAATAACCATTTTCTTTTCTTTGTTAGCAATTTTGTATGGCTTATAAAAATAGACATGTATTCAACAAGGAAATGTATGAAAGAGAATACCATTTCTACATGATATCAGAGCATTAGATTTTAGGACCTGCATGACCTTTTTTTTATGTGGATTGAAAGAAAGATATTCCTCCTCCTTCCCCCCCCCCCCCCCCCCCCCCCCCTAAAAAAAAAAAAAACAAACAAACAAACACGAGAGGTAGAGAAGGAGAGACATATTTCTGAAAATTTGAGAATCGAAGATCATACCCCTTCAGCACAAAGCTTCCAAACATATTCATCAATACTTGTAGACTTAACGTCTAGAATATCATATATATGGAATCAAACATCAATTGCAGCAAATTGTTCTTTTGTATAAAACGAATCAAGTAACAGTAATTGGACTATTGATCGAGAGCAAGTAATCACATGACATTCGAACCACAAGATTTTTCTGACACAACTCAAGCTAGATGAACATATATCACTAATGCAAATGATGTGAAATATCCTGTTACAAGGGCTAGAAAAGTGGCACTTTCATTTTCATTATCTTTATCAAATACTATACTTGTTCCAGCACTTTCAAATAGATTGTATCTATTAGACAAGTTACTAAAGAGTTAAACTATTGTGTGTTAATCTATCCTAAATTTTGCTTATTCTAGGATATTCTCACCATGAAGATTATTTGTCATAGTACTTAAGGAGGGGGGTTGTACTACATGGATAATTTTAGTATTGTCAAGCCAACGACATTAGCGAATGTGTGACAAAGAGCGAGAAATTTGGTTGTGGCATCTTCAATTGGGAGATCCATCATTTTCCTACCTAAGACATTTATTTCCAAGTTTGTTCTCTAATTTAGATTACACAAAGTTAAAATGTAAAACTTGCATCTAGCTAAAAGTCATCGAGTTTCCTACCCAATAAATTAAAAAAGGTGATACACCACTTAATTAATCCACTCTAATGTTTAGGGACCAGCTCCCATTTTAATTTCTTTAGGAATTAGATGATTCGTGATTTTTGTTGATAATTGCACACGTATGATGTGGCTCTACTTGATAAAAAGTAAAAATGAGGTGGTTGGAATTTTCACCCTTTTCATACTATGACTAAGACCCAATTTTCTGCTAAACTTCAAGTCCTTCATTCTGATAATGGAGGAGAATATGACAATAAAAAGTTGCAGAGATATTTTCAAATGAATGGATTGTACCATGAAACAACATGCTCTTAAATTCCAAAGTCGAATGATATCACAAAGAGAAAGAGTAGAAATATTCTAGAAACAGCTTAGTCTCTTTTAATAGCAACTACTACACCTCAAAGGTATTGAACAAATGTAGTTACAAGTACAGTTTACTTGATGAATTGAATGCCCTTTAGAGTGTTAAACTTTAAGACTCCATTACAATCTCTTGCTCATTATGTATCTTTACCAATAATATTTAGATGTGTGGCTTATGTCTACCTTTACAATTATCAAAGGACCAAACTTGATCCATGTGCAATTTGTTGCATATTTTTGGGCTATCACAACATAAGAAGGGATATCGATGCTATGATCCTACAACAAGGTGAATTTATATCACAATGGATGTTACAAATCTAGAAACTGAATATTTCTTTCAAGAGCC
Source organism: Combretum micranthum (assembly GCA_024138025.1). Lineage (NCBI taxonomy): Eukaryota > Viridiplantae > Streptophyta > Magnoliopsida > Myrtales > Combretaceae > Combretum > Combretum micranthum. Next base: position 286,856 of record JAMXBD010000290.1, read on the forward strand.
AAATTCACATTATTTTCTTTAGGAGGAGCAAACTAGTGAAGAGAATGATATGAACTATGTTTGTTGGGAGAATTGGCCATGTTTTCAAGACACAAATGAGAAAATGACTAGAGTTGAAGATATGCCTCTAGTAAAGCAAGAAGAGAAGACAAGAAATGATGTGAAAGATGAGCAAAAATGAGGAAATGAAGAGGTTGATACTCAATAACATGACATAAAAGATAGGCAAGAAGGACGAAATAAAGAGGTAGATACTCAATATGGCATGAAAGATGGGCAAGAAGGAGGAAATGAAGAGATAAAAGACTCAACAAGGACAAGAATAGTCCTAGTCGTCCTCTTAATTTAGTATCAACTAACTAAACTCTTGAGAATAATCCTAAGGTACAGTCCCTTAATCCCTTTTCTAATAACAATGAAGATACTCTTGTTGTTTATAAATTGCCTCCTAGGTACAATAGGGGAAAGCCACCAAATCAACATTCCTTAGACCATAGCAAGGAAGGAACTAAATATTCAATTGCGAATTATGTTAGCACCAAGAAAATGTCATCGCTACTCAAGACATTTGTGCATAAGCTATCTTTTGAGCACATCCCAAGTGCAATTCAAGAGGCTTTAAATGACCCCAAATGGACCCATGCAATAACCAAAGCAATGGCAGTGCTACAAAAGAATAATACATGGAAGCTCACAACACTACCGAAAGGTAAGAAAACAGTAGGATGTAAGTGATTGTTCTCTATTAGATATAAGGTAGTGGAACAATAGATCAATACAAGGCAAATCTCATTGCAAAAAGATATATATAATCATATGGCATTGACTATCACCAAAAGTTTTTACCAGTAGCGAAATTAAATACAGTCAGAGTTTTACTATCAATTGCCACCAATTTGGATTGGTTGCTTCATCAATTCGATGTAAAAAATGTATTCATTCATGGGGACCTCGAGAAAGAAGTTTACTTGGATGTCCCACCTAGCTTTGACACATCACAATCTAGGGTAGTATGCAAGTTGCAAAAGGCATTATACGGCTTAAAACAGTCATCAATGGCATGGTTTGGACGGTTTAGCTTGTTTATGAAGAAGTGTGGGTACAAACAAAGTAATTCAAGTCATTCTTTATTCTTAAAGCATCAAGGAAGGTTGGTTACTTCCCTTTTAATAGATGCCGATGATATGATAATTATAGGAAATGATGAGAAGGAGATTGCGAGCCTACAAAAACATCTTACAATTGAGTTTGAAATGAAAAACCTTAAAGGCTTGAAATATTTTTTAGGAATCGAGATGGCTTGATCAAGTCAAGGAATATTTCTTTTGCAAAGAAAGTATGTGCTTGACCTTTTAGTTGAAACGTGCATGCTTGACTATAAGCTACCAGACACTCTATTAGTTTAAAACTGCAAACTAAGAGAATGTTATGACGAGATACCCACCAACAAAGAAAGAAATCACTGGCTCATTGGGAAGTTAATTTACCTATCTCACACATGCCCATATATTGCTTATGTCGTGAGCCTAGTGAGTTAGTTTATGCATAATTCGAGTAAAAAACATATGGAAGCTGTAACACGAATTTTGCGGTATCTAAAAATATCTCTAAGAAAAGGGCTCATGTTTAAAAAGTGCAATTATTTAAAAATTGATGGTTATATAGAGACAGATTAGGCAAGAAGCATTTCTAATAGAAATTCCATATGTGGGTACTTTACCTTTGTTGGAGGCAACTTAGTCTCATGAAGAAGTAAGAAACAAAAAATAATTGTGTTATCCAGTGTAGAGGCTGAGTTTTATGGTATCGTAAAGGGACTCTATAAGCCACTTTGGTTAAAAGAGCTGTTAAAAGAAATTAGCTACTCATCTGAGTCAAGTATGAGACTGTTTTGTGACAACAAACCTTCCATAGAGATTGCACAGAACCCTGTTCAACATGATAGGACAAAACGTGTTGAAGTAGATCGACATTTTATTAAAGAAAAACTTGAGGCAAAGATAGTTCAATTTCATTTTGTAAAAACAGAAAACCAACTAGCAGACATTCTTACAAAAGCTGTTTCTAGCAAAGTGTTCCATAGTTCAGTAGACAAGTTGGGCATGAAAGATATCCATGCACCAACTTGAGGGGGCTATTGACTTGATTGTCTTTAATTTGCTAAAATTACTTGATTAGGAATATTTAATGTATTACCATAATCTTAAGCAAAACTCATGTAAAATAGTTATTTCTTTCATTTGTTAGCAGTTTTGTATAGCCTATAAAAATAGACATCTATTTAACAATGAAATGTATGAAAGAGAATATCATTTCTACGGATTTTATTCTGCTTTATCAACCCAAGGTATCAACTATTGGACTTGTGTATAGATGATAGCAAAGAACTCCTGCTTTTCTGCCTCTTATGGCACCTTGGAGTTGGAGAATGACTTTTACGGCATTTGTGTATTGAAGAGCGGCTTTTCTTCTTTTCTCTTGGAGATATTGACTGGCTTCTTTCTTTCCATGCTAATTTAAATTGATTACAATCTTCTTTGATTATCATATAAATGTAACTATCATCTAAATCTTGCCACCATCCACCAACTAATAATAATAATAATAATAATAGCCATAGTAGTTATTTTATTTTTATGGAATTTTCTTTTTTTTCTTTCTAAATTTTTTATGACTTTAAATTATTTTTTTTTTTTTTTGCTATTTTTCATTATTTTGTTGATTCTATCTTGATTTGTCTTTTTTCTTAGCATATGAAATGATGCCAAATGTTAAACTTTAATAGGAAAAATTAACATAGCCAAAAAAGTTTTCATTTGCAAACTTTGAAAAGGTTTAGGACTTAAATAAGAAAAAACATTGGTTCAAGACTTAAATAGAAAAACGGCAAAATATTAAAAAGTAAAACCGTACTTTTCCCTTAAATAAGAGATATGTCATTATCCTAAAAGCTCTCTAAAGAACATGTCTCTCAAACACAAGTACAATAATGAAAATACATAATAATAAACTTTAAATTTGAAGAAATTATTTGAGAAAGAAAAACTTATAAGTGACAGATATATATCTATTACTATTAAGTGAATCTACTTTCATTCATCTCAAAAAATTAAACATTAAAATATGGAAATTGACAATTATCCTATTGGATCTCTCTCTCTCTCTCTCTCTCTCTCTCTCTCTCTATGCGCATACCATCTATCTCTACTCTTCTAAAATATCTCAATTTCAATTACATTTATCTTCATCAATATGTTTATAGTTAATCTCTCTCTTCCTCTTTAACTACATGATTAATTTGTAATTAATATTTTACACATTTGTTATTTTTCTAAATTTTGACACACATCGCGAGTGTGTTTACTGGTAGTATATAAAAAGAAAAAAAGAATATATTGTCATACATATATATACTAGTGGATGAAATACCTGCATGTGTGAAATAAAAAAGGAAAGAGCCGGAATAATTATTATTAGAAAAGATAAAGAGGGAGAAGAGAAAAAGAGGAGTTAAAAAATAATTAATATACTTTATTATTATTTATTGACCGAAATGATAAGAATACAGTAAATAATAGTATAGATATACTCTTGTAGTCTTGTACAACTTCTTATCCATTCAGGATTCTGAAGATCTAATCGGAGGAAGTTAAACACGACAGAGAGAGCACATGCTTTAAGACTAACGCGACCGTATGTTCCAGTAGGTGCAAGTTGGAGCTCTCACTTGAACAGCTAGAGATGACTTGTGTATGAAAGTGTCGCTTTCGAGTCTGCCATGAGTTGTTCAACTTGGTGGAAAATATATTTCCTGTCGTGTCTGACCAAGTCCATTCTAAGAAAATTCTCCTTCTTGTCTTCACCCGAGGGGAATGGGGGGAAGACGCATCGGAATTCATTTTCATTCTTTAAGTAGATAATATAAATCATATATATATATATATATATATATGGGATATAAGTACTAATTATGGATCTGTTTGGATTGTCTGTATTTCATCTGTATCTGTATCTTTTTTAAAATGATATGTGTAAATATATCCGATATACATCTAAATTTTATCTATTTTTGTTCTATTTGATCTTTTAATGAGAACTGTCAACTTTGTTTTATCTATATCTATTTCTTGATAAATAATTTGTTAGCAAATAGTTTGAAAAAGTGTTTGTATCTGTCGGAAAAAAGCCAATCCAAACAGTTTAACCAGTAATTATATGCTTGAATAATAATTATTTTAAAAATTACCTGCTAATTATACAGTAATTTTGAATATGATTAGTAACTACTACCTATTACATAGACGTGCATTAGGTACATATAACCTACTGGATTTTTTTTTTTTTTTTTTTTTTACAAGCACCTTTCATTCAAATAATTATATGTAGGATTTATTCGAAAATTATCTATTAGAAGTCCAAATACGATTTCGATGTGAAAATCTATAAATATGAGCTAAACAATGGAAGATATCGGTAAATGTGTATATATCCGGATTTACCTATTTAATTCTAGTCTTTCTATTCCTAATTATTTGAAGTGACGGTGCAGAATTTTCTTGGTCCTGCTTTTCCTCTGAATTCACGTTTCTCCCACCAAAGTGCTACATATATCCGACGTTCAAACCACGTGCAAAGCCCTAGCCACTGTTAGTGCGACTATGATGTTGAATTATTTATTCCTGTAGAAGACTAAAGCTGTGTCTACGTAAGAAAATGGGAACTCACCAATGTCGTTCGATGGGTTGATTAAGAGTAACACATCACGTGAAATGATATTTCTGTATAAGTATTATTAATTTTTTTTATATGAATAGTTGTATAAAGTAATTGCATTGCTTATTTAAAATATAGGATTAATATCATAAATGATACTTGAATTTTGATAAAATATGTAATTAAGTACCTAAACATTAAAATTGATTAATTTAATACCTAAATTTTTTTTTTTTTGTATATACTAACAATACTTTCGTGATTTGGTTAGTACACACGAAACTAAATTGATCAATTTTTAAAGTTTAAGTACTAAATTGATCAATTTATATGTTCATGTATATAATTATATATTTCGTTAAAGTTGAAATACTATATATAGCATCTACCCTAAAAATATTGGTATTTAGACACTGCTGATCGGGATATATAACATATCATGCTGATCGATTTTTTTCTGTTAGAACTGTATATGGGGATAGTCATGGGTTTGAGGAATAATAATCGTTCCAATGTCACGAAGTAATTGGGCATTTTAATAGTTTAATAGGTTAAGGGGGTGTGTCATGAGGTAATTGATCACATTATTAGGTTAAAAAAATTTATTACAAGAATTACAAATGTATATATAAGTATGAATAATTTTTACTCATATTCTTTTTTTTTTAATTTTGTATTACCATTTGAATTTTTTTGTTTTCCATTTAATTATTTTTCATAATAAGCAATGACAGTGGAATTTTTATCAGATAAATATCATGACTTGATTATGTACTATGGAATCAAACACTACAATTGCATCCTTAATATGATTGGGATAACACAACGGTCATTAGAGAGAGAGAAAAAAAAAAAAGACGAGACAATATTGGTAATAATGAAACTTCCAATTGAGCATTTAATTTGATAACTTCGAATTTGAGTTGTAAAATTACAAAAATAATATAAAATTAAAGTATTGACCACGATATCATGCCCCATATAGATTTAACATGCTACCGTTATATTAGATTGTGAAAAGAAAAATTATAAAATATATGACCTTAATTTTAGTATTTCTAATATATCAAATGATTGTGTTTTTGTTTTTATAAACCCATGCCATGCGTTTCATCATCACTTGTTATTGAAAAATTACACATACCCAAAGATGAATTTTTTTGGGCCTAGTTCAAATAAAGATAAAAATTTTTTAGTGGATTGCCAATAGATTATAAAAACTATTAAAATAATGTAAATAAAATATAAATGTTATTAGAGTAATACAAAGAAAGGATGGCATTATGCTGACAAATAAAGGATGACTCTTGATGCTGGCTGACCTTCTTTTAGCCTTAGGGAGGTCGTAGAAATACTATGGAAATTTAATCAAGATTTTTTTTCTATTTTTCCTTTAATTTTGTGCATTTTATTTATTTTTACTGTACACTGTGATATTATGTTATTATATTAATTATAGTGAACCATTTAAAAGTTAATATGTGTTGTCTCATCAACATTAACAAATATTGATAAATAATTATCTTGTATGAGACAAAATGAAAAAAAATAAAAGGTCACTTCTGTCTACAAAAATATTAAAATATCAATCATATTTTGGTAATGTTTACTTAAATAGTATAAAATAATATTAAATAGTAGCAAATATCATATATTTAACATTTATTTCCTAGAAGAGTAATTATATTCATAGAAAATCTATCATTGATAAAACATAATATGTGCATTGTTAAATTGATAGCATGTGGCAAGTGGCAAGTGTCAAGTGGCAACTAGCTACCCACCTCTCCCTCACTCTCTCTCTCTCTCTCTATATATATATATATATAAGGGTTAGTATTACGAATGGTCTAAAAAAGTTTTTGTGTATATCATTGGTATTTTTATCAAATTGGCTAACACCATATTCTACATGATATTTTTAACCAATACAACGGAAGTACTATTGGCATATATAATAAGTTCTTTTAGGTACTAAATTGATCAATTTTAAAGTTCATATACTAAGTAAATCAATTTTAAAATTTATATATCTAATTACGTATTTCATCAAAATTTTGGTAGCTTTCACAACATTTGCCCTATATATAAAGTATTCTGGCATATGATATATTTAGGGTACTTCCTAAAAGATCAAAAAGACAAACTTCTAATATTATATTATTAATAATATACTTTGTAGAAAAAATTAGCATATAGAGTAATAATATTTTTTTTATTTGGCATTTTAACGTATATTTATCGAGGAGCCACTCCCTTTTTTTTTTTTTTTTTGGTATAAAAAGTAAATCGTTTCATCAACTTGACTCGTACAATTCCAAATTTTTTGCGAATCTAAGAGGCAGAACAGTTTAAATGGAGCCACAACCCGAAATATCGAACCAGAAAGCTTTTGACACTTGCCCCATAATTACTTTCACATTGGAATACTCAATTTGTTAAATGTAGGCAGACAAATCATGTTGAACTTTCCTAGGAGATTAAACTTAATTTAATTGACAAAATCCACAGTGACCTCAGCGAGATCTAGAGGTCAAATGGGACTACGGACAGTCGATAACATGTGACAAATAAATATACTTAAATCTTGTCAAATTTATATGATTACTTGATTTAGAATGAGTAAACAAATATAGGTGTAAAAATGTTGAGTTGTTGTATCAACCTAGAATTTCATAATGGGTTAAAGTATTAGAGATAAGATGAGAGATAAAACTCTAGATATTAATAATTCTTTATGAGATTTTAAAGATTTTTTTTTTTTTTTTTTTTTTTTTGCAGAAAAGTGAAAAGTGATACAAAGATACTACTAAATGTTAAAAAAGAAAATTCTATAAAAGAGATGATACATAACTATCTTTTTATGACTTGGGCTATTGAGGATGAGTTTTCACATTGGTTGTGGAAATCGCTAAACAACATAGGGGATAATGGGTCTGTTTGGATTGTCTGTTTTTCATCTATATTTGTATCTTTTTTAAAATGATATATGTAAATATATCCGATTTACATCTAAATTTTATCTATATTTGTTCTATTTGATTTTTTGATGAGAACTGTCAACTTTTTTTATCTATATCTATTTTTTGATAAATAATTTGTTAGCAAAAAGTTTGAAAAAGTATCTGTATCTGCCGGAAAAAAGCCAAAACAAACAGACCCTAAGTCTTGAATTGAGTTAGTTTACTAATGAGAGATGTGAACATATGATTATTGAAAGAAGTTAGAATGCCATGATTCCAACTTACTAATGTATGTTAAAGGGTAATTATTCTCATAAGAGAGATTTGAAGTAGAAGCTAAGTAACTCAATGGCACTTGAAATTTAAACTTAAGCAAGCCTTTAACATAAAGAGATGAGCTAGCATTAACCAATACAAGTAATTGGATCACTTGTATCAATTGTAATGATAAAAATGCCAAGCTATTTTACAAAGCCATTTTAGTGAATGATGGAAGAACCGACAAGAGCAAGAGAAGGACATTGTGGATAAGTTTGTTAGGAGTTTATAAAAAGGTGTTTTCAGAAGGTAGTCCTTGCAACTTTGAGGAAGTATTGGAAAATTTAGATCTAGTGATTATGAACGAGATAAATAAGATTCTTATTAGTTTTGTTGGTGAAGTTAAGAGGGTTGTGTTCCAACTAGATTTTTGGTCTAGACGTTTTCAATATAAATTGGGATGTCTTGGGAGATTGATTTCTTAGCTAAGTGAATCAAGCATTTATTTGATGCGATTATGATTTATTGGATCTTATTTTAATTCCTAAAATCAAGTGCCATGAATTTGCAAGCCATTTTTGCTTTATTATGCTTAGTAAACTTTTATGTAAGTTTATTTTTAAGGTCATAGCTAAAAGGCTTCAAAACTTGCTTGAAAACTATCACCTTTTAAAACAAAAATGCTTTTCTTCTAGCTTGACTTATTTGAGATATGATCCTTAAAATTAAATAAAGTTGAAAATCATTTAAGTTTGCAATTAAGTTGGACATTACAAAAGCATATAATAAAGTAAAATGCCTTTCCTAAATGCTTTAATGAAATTAGTCCAATTGCATGAAGAGTCGTATATCTTTCATGTCTCACATTCTTATTGTAAATAGAAAGTGTGTTAGAAAATTGATTTTTAAAGAAAAAAAGTAAGAGCATTTTATTTCTTTTTATTTATTTCTCTTGGTAACTATATGTTGTTTAGGAATGTAATTAGGTTGGGTTTTGGATGGATCATATGAACCAAAAACCCAACCCGTTATCCCATAGAGCATACTAAATCCAATCATATAACCCTATAGGATTTTCATGTTATAGTCAAACTTATCATACAGGGTTTTCTATGCAACTTGAAACCTGTCTGATTGTCTGTCGTATGTAACCTAATTACCCTCCCAATTATTTTTTCCTTTTTTTAAAAAAAAATTCTCACTTTTCAACAACCTAAAAACATAACAATTCTTAAGAAAACACATAGCAATTATCCTTTTTCTCTTTGTCATCCTATTTTCATATTATAATAATAAATTTAAGAGACTTGGGCAATGAAACAATATCTTAAAGACATAAAAATTCTTAAGCAAACACATAGTTAAATATACTATTAGGGCTAAAATATAAATATATAATTTCCATAGCAAACATGAGTACAATAATCGGGTTAGGATTGGGTTGAGTATCCATTGAGTATTTTATAGAACTCGAACCCGACCGTATAACCTTATAGAGTTTTTATTATATAACTAAGCACAGCTTTGAAACCCTATAGGATTGAACCTTGTAGGGTTTTTACCAAATCAATCGGGCAAGAAACCTTATAACGGTCAACTCGGTTTTATCCTTGATGCTATTCATAAGGATAAAAAAAAACAATATCAAGATTAATAGAATTAGATATGAACTAACCCACTTATCTTTTTTAGATGATTCTTTAGCGTACATGGAGGCTAATGAATCTAATTTTCTAATAATCAAGTTAATCTTGAAAAAAAAGTATTGTTTGGATTATAAATAAATCATCTAAAAGTCGTCAATATCTTTTAGCTGCAACACATGAGAAGAGTTAAAAAGATATGTTGTAGGATTTGTCATAACTTACAAGCTAAGAAAGTCTTTAGGACTATATATAAAGTGTAGTAAGTAAAAGTTTGAAGTCTTAGGAATTGCAAAAGAGTGAATTGAGGCTATGTTTTAGGGGTAGAAGACTATGTTCCTATATTTTTACCATAGGGGAGTATTGATAAAAGTAGTTGTTTTTGCTCCTAAAATATATAATGAGTGTTTTCCAATTTAAAAAAAAAATGATGTCAAGAAATCACTTATAAAAGATGGTAAGATTTTTTATGTTAAAGAGCAAGTGTGATATAGGTTTCAACGATTTAAATCTTTTCAATGAGTTCATGCTTAGATAGATGGCTTGAAGAATAGCAATAAATTCTACTACCTTATAAATCTATCTATCTATTTTGTGATGTAATCAAGGCAGGTTCATAAAATTCAGATCTGTTTAGATACCCTGTTGGGTCTTTTAGAACCCATCCCAAATCCTATAGGGTTTGCTCTTGAAACCTAAAGCCCACCCATTAAGATTAATAGGGTATCCAAAACTCACTTGATAAAGGTAATTCAAAATCAATTAGAATATAAAAATGTGACAAAAAAATATAAGTGACATTTTCCTATGCAGTGCCCTCAAAGAATAATTGCATAGATTATTTAACCTATTGCTTAATTAGTCTTCCCATTTGGAATCATAAAAGGAATATACATAAGCAATTTTTCACAAATTTTGCAATGGGATGCTCCAAAATTCATTCTAAGTCCTTGAATGCTAATCAATTAAGTCTTGTAAAGCATATGCATTCTAAAGATTATCTTATGACAAAACCTAAATCCATTTTGCACATGCAATTAATATATCAAGACCATGCAAAAATTATGTGCAACTTCAATTCAATTTTATATCAATCATCTATAAGCGATCTTGGTAACAAAAACTATTAGCTTTTTTTCATTGTCCACACCCTCACAAACTAAATAACAAGGACCACTAAATTTATCATATATTAAGAATTACCACTACTAGCAAAACCTAACTAATCAATCATCATGCAAGAAATTTACTCAATTCAAAAATGAAGAAATATAAAAGCCAACCTAATCCCAAAGTAAATTCATTTAATTATCTCTTCTTTGGATTGGTGGTGATGAACTCTAAAGATTATTTCTTTACATACCAAATTGGATTTTAAAAACAAAATGAATAAATAATCAAGCCTTGAAAAATAAAAGTTTCTCAAAATCTTTAATCAACAAAATAAAAACATATTATCATTCTCTGTAGGCATCAAATATGTGTACTTATAAATTATAATGTATAAAAAAAAGGCACACCTTTTGGTAAGTGTGGGAAGTTCTATGTTTAAGAGTATTAAACCTTATAAGGTTTTGAGTAAGAATGCAATCGGGGCAGGTTTAGGAGAAGTCATATAACACCCAAATCTGACCTACGACCCTATAGGGTTTTCTTGTACAATACCTAAAACCCACCCCTACAGAGTCATGGTTCTGATCCAATCTATCAACCCCATTTCTTCACCTATAAAAAAGGAACATAATTTTTTTTTTCATTTAGAGAATTTTAGACTGGATTCTTAATTCTTATGATCCCTAAGTGCTAGATAAAATTAATGTAGATAATGTAATTTGGATAAATGAGACCTGTTGGAACTTCATCACTACACCCATTTGTTAAAAAGTTGAAGTTATCAACTATTTTGACGGATGTGGAATGCACAAAAAGCATGATATTCACTATGATTATTATTATAATTGTATTTCTTTTTGCATATAAGAATCTTAATTGTTAAAGAGCATGTCAAATCATTTATTAAAATATCTGTCTTTTATGGAAGTTGGATTTATTTAAACAAACTAAAACTTGTTAACTATAAATGATATAATATATATGACGCATGCCTTTATGCTAGTTGGGGTATTTGATCCATGGTGTTTTTGAGCTTACTGAGATATACTGTCATGACCCTAAAAAGGGCCGAAAAGGGTAAACCTATAGTTATCATACTATGTGTGCACCCATAATATGAAAATCTTTTTACAAGTTAGAGATTATAAAACTCTACTTAATACTTGTTATACAAGTTTTAACTGCATAAAAATAATTTCATAACTAAAGAAATATGGATTCCCACAGTCCATCAAAACTGTAGAGAATCTATATCCCCCACCATACGGTAAAATAGGATAGATCATTACATTTTTCAAACTTTAGACTATTCTACGACTAATCTAATTCATAATCTAAAGATATTTTACATAAAACAAAATCTCCACTAACTATACTATCAATCTAATTCTTATTTCAAACTTGTCTTTTATCTTCAAGGAATGTTCTCCACACAGCTTTAGCTCATTCCCAATGCTTTAGTTATTCTTGCACAAAAACTATGAGAGTATGAGCTAATCCATAGCTTAGTGAATAACATGATCAAACTCCACTCTAAACAATTGTCAAACAAGTGTAATTAACAAACATATGCAATGCAACATTAAATCATATAAAATGCATAGTTTAGATTATCGGAATCTAAACTAATGGTGATTTACACCCTCTCTTGAGGGTTGAAGGATCAACTCAAGTCATTCACGTCTAAGAGAAACTGAGAACTAAAGAATGGGGGATTTTCTCAACTCATTGCTATTTACACACACACACACATTTTGTTAACATAACCTCGACTTTACCTTAGAAAGAACTAAGGAAAGATGATTTCTTTTGCAACTCATTTTGTTACTTATATCTATATACATATTACTAACATAACCTCCACTTCACCTTAGAACCTTAGAAACTCCTTAAGGACTGACATTCCATTGCTAATATCCACATAGGCGGCATACCTTTGATACCTATAAGTTTCCAAGGTATTGCCAACATTCTGGTATCCAATTGGAGAAATAGATCCATGGACATAGCTTAAGACTACCATAGAATGGAGATGTTAGCACGTGATGTGAACGCCATGTTAATGCATGTATGCTATCATGCAATGCATGTTCATTTAATCAAAAGGCAAAATAGTATTAAGTTTATTTATTAGGGTAGCCAATTAATTATTAAACACTTGTTAACAAAAACAACAACTAAATTATTACAATCAAGGTGTGATCACTTTTATTTTAATGATTCATCAAACAATACAATCATCAACCAGCATATAAATACCTAATCCTCATGCATATTCAATTATGTTTATTTTAATTTAAGTACAACTACAATACAAGCACAAACAAGGCGATAAGTCAATGTTACCTAACTATCATCCTTGCCAAGCTACAATAATCTCCTAAAATATCCAAAGATTGATTCAATTCTCCTATGTAAAGAAATTATAACCTAATAAGTGTCAAAAAACCCATAATTTTGGTGCTTATATGGACATATTTATTATGTAATTTTTATGAATTAATTAAGAAAAGGACACTTATTTGCTAAAAATTCGTTTCAAGCCCTTAAGAGCCCCTTTGGAAAAATTTATGAAGATTCAAGGGTAATAGAGGCAATAAAGGCAAAGTATGGGTCAAATATGCAAATATCAAATCTTCAATGCGCCTATAAATTCACCTCCTGCATAATTATTTTGGAATCTTTTGTTTTTTTTTTTTTATTCCTTCTTTTAGAATAGAATTAGGTTAGAAAAAGGGCTATCAGAGAACAAACCTAAAATTGAGAAAAAAAGGTATTTAAAACATTCTTCTAGGGAGAGAGAGAAACATATTTTTATACGTTTCACAATATCTTTTGGGATTCAACGCATCAATTCAACAAGAAATTAGGTTTTTTTGTTTTATCTTATTATGGGTTTCAATTATTTCTCTGAATCATTGTTTTATATTATCATATTCATGGAAGAATAATTAAATTTTACTTGGGTTTTATGGATCCTTGATTGATTTCATGTGACTCTGTTGTTCCTAATTTCAAAATGTGCTGATTTATTGTATTCAATAGCTTGAACTTCAGGCCAAAAAAAAAAAAAAGCTTGAACTTAATAGCTCTTAAATCTGTATAGTGTACGATATGAGTTCATGCCTGATTGTTGTAAAAAAAATAGATCGAAAGTTGATTTAATAAATAGATCTAAAGCTATCAATGAGATTGATCATAGTTAGCTTGAGAGAGTCATAATGAGGTCTTTCGTCACTCATTTTTAAATACCGAAATGTATTTCTAAACAAAAGATCCTTATTTTTTATACAGGTCTAAGGATGAGGATAGTAAGGAAAAGATTCCATTAGTCTGGTTTTAGGTCAAGAGTCACTGACCTCGAGAGAGGCTATGATTTACACTAGTGAACCCGATGGTGCAATAATCAACACAACTTTTTCTAAGAAATTCTTAGTCACATGAATAGATCTAAGGTGAAGCATGACCTAAGCAACCTTATGAGTTGATATATATTTATTTTTGCATGCTGCTGTGGAACCTGTTACTTTGTTTTGCTATTCTTCTTTGTTAGCTTAGACTTATGTTAGCTTCTGTGTATATAAAGCCCCTTTGTTTTTGTCAGCTAGATAATAGGAAAAGAGCGAGAGTAGAAGTACTTACCAGCTTTCTTTTAGAATATGACTTAGATCTTTTTCTACTATGCTACAGTTGATAGGTGCGCTGCCCTATGGAGGCCGTAGTTGGATAATGATTTAGAAAAGAATTTACAAATTTTAAAACTCTATTTTTACTCCATCATAACCATCCATTACTTGTCTTTGTATATACTTTATTAAGGTTTAATATTTAAATTCACTTTTAGTTCATTAATTTACACTTGATTGAAATATAAACTTATATTAAAACTTATTTGATAAGATACTAAGTAGGAATCTCGCTATGACTGCAAGTAATTACTCCATCAAAATAATGCAATTCTCCATTGTCTATCAAATTATCCTTTATTAAACATAGTTATGGTCTAACATATTTTAGAAATTACATACTCCTTATTATTTAAGGTTTAACTCGACATAGTAATCTAAGCTAATTATAAATTAAGTCTATATTAATCTAATATTAGCCAAGTTGGTTATACCTAATCAATTTAATTCATTTTAACTTATTATAGTTTATCAAGTCAAGTTGACCTTAAAATTATTTACCAAGTTTATTTCATACTCAATACCCATTTATGCTTAAAACTATCTCAAATCAACTTTTGTTATTAAACCTATTGATTCACTTAACTCATGCTTCATTAAATAAATTAACTAATATATCATGTTAATTTTCATTTATCTTTTCCATTTTTTTTTATTTTATTCAATTTTTTATGAAGAACAAGGGAAGTTGCATGACCGTGTTTCACCTCATGTACATACATATGAAGAAACACGGTAAGATACATTCCGTCATGCTTCCATTATGCTTGCTTGCATTTTTGAGATCAGAGAGAAGCACGGCGTGATACATAGAGTTGTGTTTCAGTCATGCTTCTCTTCGGATAGAAACATTTGAGAAACACGATGTGATAGAATGAGTTGTGTTTCTCCCATGTTTCATAAAAAAGCCAAGCACTTTGAAGTCAGATAGAAACACGGTAAGATGAAATGGGCCATGTTCTTGCTGTGTTTCACTTGACATATTAAACACATGATGATCAGAAAGGAACATGGGGAGATAGGTGAGGTCATGTACTAGTAATGTTCCTTAATAAAAGAGAAACACGATGAAATAGGAAGGCTATGTTTTAGTCATGCTCTTTTGGAAATGTATTTGTGAAGCAAATAAAAGAGAAGCATGGTTGGATAGATTTA
This sequence comes from Combretum micranthum, assembly GCA_024138025.1. NCBI lineage: Eukaryota > Viridiplantae > Streptophyta > Magnoliopsida > Myrtales > Combretaceae > Combretum > Combretum micranthum. The sequence continues at coordinate 302,387 of JAMXBD010000290.1, forward strand.
GCCATGTTCCAGCCATATTTCTTCTTTGATGTGTTAAAATAAAGAGCATGACTAATGATAAGTGTTTTAAGACCCTCATTATTTGTGCATTATTGAACATATTTTATATGTTATTTGAGTAAGTCAATAAAGGAAAGAACTTTTATTGGGTTAATTACTTGTTTCAGGGATGATTATGGAATAATGAAGCTTTTTAAGAGATTCATCATGAAAGAAACCAAGTTACTGAAGGATTATGGAGCCTAGATGAAGTTACTGGTCATACACTAGTAATTATACACTACTAGTGTAGATTTGGAGGATAAACTTGAAGAAAAATCAGCTTTTTCAATGTACACGACCCAGGCTACACGGGTAGTGTAGGATGAGTAGTGTACACATGACAACAAAGGAAAATGCGCTGGAATTAAGTTGTACACGCCCCGAGCTACACGAGTCGTGTAGGGTACCCGTGTATATGCAATTTTGTATAAATACAGCCTTCTTTCATTGTTTGAGAGAGAGAGGGAGTGAGAGATCATTTTCTAACCCTAAGTTCGTCTTTTGGAGAGCTTTTCAAGGAGAATTGACGGCACAACCATCCAGAATCACAACAATTGTTTCAAAGGGGGTTTTTGTTATTATGATTCATTTAAACTCTTCTAGATCCATTGTCCTTGTTGTTTATCATATGGAAGAGTAGATTTGTATGCCCTAGGTTTTGTGAAACCCTAACTTATGTTCTGAATTGTTATCAATTGATGAGAAGTTTTGATCTTGAATTCATTCATGTGATTTAATTGTCTTGTAATAATTTTCTGGCCAGGATTATTGCTTGTTTGATTCTTATTAGTTAAAAAGAGATTTCAACTAATAGGATAGATCTTACATGAATGATAAATTTGCATGTTTCACCTAGACATAGGGAGGCTTCGAATTTCTGCTATAAAGATTAAATCTTTATTTAGGGTTTGTGAGTTTTATGCAATTTTACATTGGCGTGAGTGAAGGAAGAGATTCCATTTTCTCATGTAAAATTAGGAATCAATTGACTTGAAGAGAGTAATTGGTTTAATTTAGAAACCCCGCAGTTCAAGATTTGATTTTTCATCAGTTAATTTTATCATAATTATTAAGGGTTAGGGTGGATCAAAACTAGGGGCATTGTTGTGAATTGAATTAAATTAAGGAAAGCTCTCATATTCTAAAATTAGGGTTTGTCAATTATTAGCATAATTAGTCATTAGGGTTAATACAATCTTTTGATAATTTAGACTAGATAGTAGTGAAAGGGTATTACTAGTAATTGCCCATAGATCCTTAGGACGACATCCGAGTTAATTTATATACTACAAGATAGGTGCGCTGCCTTGTGTGGATTTGAATTAATTGGATTATAAATTTTATACTTGGTGATCTTACACACATCAACTAAATAAAACCACCCATATTCCTCCCGTGCTCCTTACCCTATTTTATGTTTCAAAAAATTTACTTATTTTACTACTTGTTTTACATAATTTTTCAAAATCTAGCATCTTATACTCCACATATAAACTTAGAATCATCATTTCTAAAATCTATATTCAGGTCATTACTTCATTTTTCATCAAGTCATTTCATTAAATCATCTAGCCTATTCATGTACAAACATGTATCTAGTTTTGAAATACAAGTTCATATATTACTAATCTATTATATAGATGCATTTACAACAATCAAACAAAGCAAAACAACAACTTACTTGTTTGGCCAACTTAAACAACTTGATCTTACTTAAGTCTTAGCCTATAAATACATACATGTCAAGTTAACATGTTTTATCTTAAATCCTACATGAAACTAACATCAACTCATCCTTTACATACTTATACAACAATTAAAACAAGGAAAACAAATATACTTACATGTTTGGTAAATTTAGCTAGCTTGTTCTTCACTACTACTACTACTACTTTATGGTTGTTGTGTTTTCTTCATGTTTAATCTCCATCTTTTATCTTGTTTTCTATTTTTATTTCCTCTTAAGTTCTTACTAAGATTGAGATTGGGTGTTGAAATTTGAGAAAAGAAAAAAGACATGAAGAGAGGAAGAATAGAACTGAGAAAGACAAGGCAAAGGAAAAGAAGAAGAAACATGAAGGCAGCCAAAGTCAAAAGGAAAAAAGTAAATAAAGATAAGGATTAAGAAAAATTTTGGGCAGGGATTTTGGATTAATATCTTAATTAGAAAAAATAATTAGAAAATGATTTGAGGATTTATAGAGTAGAAATGAATATCTTAAATCATAAAACTAGTTTAAAAATTCAATTTGTAAGAAATTGATAGATAGTTTGAACTCAGGTTTATAAACTAATACTTTTGAGCAAGTAGATAAACTCAAATTTTATGAGGATCAAAGAAATAGAATTTAGGTTAAAATGGATAGATTATGACATTTTGTAATTGGGAATTTTAGGTCATTTATAATTGGATGAAAAAGGAATTCAAATTGATGTTTGTAAAGAATTAAATCACTCAATTTATGAAATAGAATAAAGTTTAAAGTTTACTAATTTACTAAACATTGAAATCAAAACTTTTCCAAGGGTTTAGAGATTTGAAATTAAAAGAAAAAAAGTTTAGTTTGAAATTTACAAAAGATGGTAATATTTGATTTGTTGAAATAGATTGCTAAGCAAATAAACAATTTTTAAAAGAATAGATTTCAACTTTTGATGATTGAAAAGAATTAGGAAATTTGATTCATGAAAAAAATAGTTGAAGTAAATAGATAATTGGAAAGAAATATTTGAAATCTCAATCTTGATTTAAACCATTTATTAATTTGAATTATATTAATCTCTTTAGTTATTTCTATAACTTTTACTATTACTATTATCTTATTTAAATCTATCTTCATTCATTTATGTATGTATACCCATATATATATATATATATATATCGAAATTTTACTCTTGTATATTTGTAGGGTATTATTAAGAAATTATGGAAAATTGTATGTTGAAATTTTGTTTATAATAATTCAGATTTTTAATCAAAAAATAAATTGTTTGTCTTTTAATATTCTTAGATCGTGAGAAAAATTAGGAATGATTTCTAGGACTTTTCTTAAAACATCTTAAAAGATTTTATATTATTTACTTAATGATTATTATATTTGAATTGTGTAAATTTGGATGATTACATATACGTCTGTGACTAAGAATATATAAACAATGAAAACGAAATAATTACTTAAACCATTAATCTATTAAATAAAATGAAAAGAAAGCAAACATTACAACAAAGCCAGGATTCACAAAGCTACACTTATGGATCGGCTAGCGGGAGGAAGATGGAAGAAGCCCGAAGAGGAGTGACTAGTGTTGTGAAGGAGTGGTTTATTGACTAGGTTTTCTAATTTCAATTTAGTGGACTAAGTTAAAGAATAAAGACTTCAACTTCCTTTCTTAAACTTTAAATTTCAAATTTTCAAATGTATTTATTTTTTCTAATTTTTAACTGGTCCGGTTTCCCAACGGATCACAACTCTAACCCACGATCCAGCCCATGATCTTATAGGGTCAAAGTATTAATACCCAAACCTGATCCACAACCTTATAGGGTTTTTAACAAGTCGGATGGGTCATGTACTCTATATTAATCCACTCGGTTACATCCCTACTTTTGAGTTCTAATACCTTTGTAGATCATGTGCCCAAGGGTGGGTGCTTTCTTAAATTGGATTACTTGAGATCGTCTAAAGGTAGAAGGTCTTTATGCCATTAGCAAAACATTTGAAAAAGGCTGGGACTTAATTTATTATATTTGAAAAAAAGTTGCTTGCTAATAGGTTATGGCATAAGTATAAACGTATGGGCTGATACTTAGATCTGCAATCTTAAAGATTTGAGACCATAGCATTTACATATAGGTAAGTGGTTCAAGCCAAACCATGGATAATATGACAGATAAGCAAAGGGAATGGAATGTGAAGGCTATTAGAAATCAAATTTGTTTGAGGAGTCACAAGCTATAAGAGCTATTCCCATACCAAATTCAGAGAGAGGAAGACAAAATAATTTATCTATTTGATTGAAGTAGCTCTTACTATGTTAACTTTGGGTATCAAAGACCTATTAGCAACTTGGAAAGACAAAAAATTGATGAAGCATTCACATCATTCTAAGTTGATTAGAGATTACTAAAATTAATCATGTTTTTATATACTTTGCCTAAGATTATATCTTATTTTTTAGAACTTGTACAAACACATTTGCAACAAATGTAAAGTCATTTATGCGGAAAGGTCTTTAATCTCGCTATTGGTTTTGATAAACATAAACAAAATAACTTTTCTTTCTTAGCTCTTCATGGATAAAGAATATGTAGTTTGAATTATCGGCTTCCAAGTACCATTCCATGAAGTAGATGAAAAATTGAGTGATGATTCTAGTGAAAAACCTTATGGTAATCACCAATGATTGGACAGAAATATATAGAAAATTCGCTTAAATACTTAGTTTATCTAGAAACATTGAATGAGTTTGAGGTAAATTACACTAGAAGGTATCAACATTTGGGAGTAAGTTCATTTAAGGTATTAACAATTCAAGTAGTTAAAAAAAAAAAAAATCAGTGTTGTGCAAAATAAATCAAATGAGGTATCAATGTTTTGTAAAGTTAATTTAAGATATCAATATTTAGATTAATTTTCAATTAAGTTTCCTTAGTTTTCATTAATAGATAAATATTAATACCTTATTTGACTCACTTTATAAGACATTGATATCTTTTTTTAACCACTTGAAACGTTTGTACCTTAAATGAATTAATCTACAAATGTTGGTTCCTCTTTTTAATCAGTTGAAATGTTGATACCTTAAATAAACTTACCCCCATATGATGACATCTCTCCATATAATTTACCCAATGAGTTTATGTTTGATAAGAAGAAACCTAACCATTATTGTTGAATGGGTAAAGCTAACAATTAAAGAAAAATATATCTTAAGAGTGACGGATGGAGAAGTGTCAAGGGTGAAGCCATTACTAACATTTATTGGCAAAAAGATTATTTTGTTAAAATGAATTGTGATAGCGTTACCGATTATCAAGTTACTAAAGCTAAGATAGGAGTGATTACCTGTGATTTAACACGGGAATTCTTGACAATTGTTTCTTTGATCTCATGGGACACTGATGTAGAGATGGTTGAGGCAATGCCAGTGAAAGAAAATTTAATTCTTACGTAGATTAAGGGGTGGATGAACATTGAAGTTAAAATTAAAATATACGGTCTCCTTTTTACAATAGTATTATCAATAAAAGGAAGTCTTCTTGGAGTTTAAGGACCATTGTAGAGGAAGCTTCTATATAAACTCTCATTTTTCTTCTAATTTTTTTTCCTAGTGAATAGAAAAGTATATGCATGTATTGACTAGATTGTGTTCAAGAGCAAAAAGGGAGGAGCAAAGTTTTACGATTCATATTCCCTTATCTTTTGTAATTTGATTCTTGTTTGTTGATTGTTGTTCTAAACCAACAAATATATGATTGTAATTCTCATTCTTTATAAGAAAATTTTCTTTAAGCTAAAAATAATAAACATAGACTGAATTTGCTAATAATAATTTGATTCCAAGAAATCCCATTTAATTAAGTAAATTGAATGATATATCTATGTATTTATTGGTGATCATATAGTCAATGATACAATATATGGTTAGTCTTGAAATCTTAATTTAGCACGGGAGGGACAACATTTGGAGAGATGGTTACTTTCTTATTATTGAAATTTTCATGGATAGGCAAGGGTAAATGTCATATTTTGTATCTAAACTTTGTCAATCTGTACAATTAAATATGCGAAGTTTATACAATTAAGTATGTGAAGTTTAAAAGTGTTAATTTACTATATATAAACTTTTTGTGTTCATTTATAGTACCTGAATAAGATAGTTAATTGCAAAAATATATGAAGTTTAGGTAATTAATTACAAAATTTAGTAAACCTATGGTAGTTATTTGCAAAAACGAGCAAAGTCTCGATATCAAATCAATATTTTTAAACTTCATATAGTTAATTATGAAATTATGTAAAGTTCATGTATTAACTATGACAATTTCCCAATTGACGATGGATTAATTTAATGGCACTCCACCTTCCTTTTATGTGAGAGGTCGTCATGGCTGCTAAACTCTAAAGTGACTGATTTGAGTCCAACTTGATCCATGCATAATATCATGAAAAGTGAAAACAAAAATTTTACTTGAAAATGTATCTAAACATAGCAAATTTAGATATTCGTACGCATCGAAGTAACAAACCATAGATATGTAAGATATATTCATTTACTCATATGACTATAAAATTTAGTTCATTGGCTTAAATGGTGAATAAAAAATGAAGATGTCTATTCAACTTATTTCATTTAAAATAACATGATAAAAAGAGTTTATAATCAAACGGGAAAAAGAATGAAAGAAAAGAGTTTGTTATTTTTTATTCTTTTTTGAATGGATAGAATAATGCATTTTCTTAGTCTTCTCTAAATATTCAAAATTTGATGCCTAATACCCCATGAATAGTTCAAGATAGATAAGAACAATAATTAATTTAGGGTCAAATAGTTTGTAGCAGATTCATACCCTTTCTTGTCCATGCAACACATGTGAATTCTTTTTGGTCAATGAACCATGCAATTTGTACTTGAATTCCTTTAAATTCATTTTTTCGGTTAATTTAATAGTCTTTTTCATTGCTTTGTAAAATGAGGCTCATTTGGTATCTAAACTTTGTTAAATTATGTAAGATGCTATATGGAGTTTAAAAATGTTGATTTGTTATTTAAATTTTGCTCACTTTGCAGTTAACTACCCGAATTTTGCCAAATTTTATAATTAGCTACTTAAACTTTTACTCATTTTTCAATTACCTATTTCATTTATATATTATAAATGAACTTAAAAGTTTATAGGTATTAAATTAATGTTTTTAAACTTCATGTAATTAATTACATAAATTGACAATATTAAGATGCCAAGTATGACATTTACCCTTTCTTTAATTATCCGATTATAAAGCTGGCAAGAACATTTGGATTTGTAGTTCTTGCAATAGCAATGTTGAGTTTTCGGCCCAAACAATTAAGTTTTTGTATATTCAACTGGATTTTTTGATTTTGAATGTAGTTGGTAAATTGCTCTATTAACTTCCTTAATGGTAATATTTATACTTAAAATTTAGTAAATATGTGCATTTCAACCTCCTGATATAACTTTACTAAAAAGCGAATTTTAGTGGCGATTATTTGTTTAAGAGTACTTTAGGAAAAAGATAGAAAAAAAAAAAGAAAATTAAAAGGAGCAATAATGTAAATATCTCAATCAAGTTTATCCTAAAATAAAATATTGTGTGAGCGGAGGTCACTAAGAAAAGAACCATAGGCCTTTGACTTGTCTGCCAGCTATAGATGTTTGGCAAATATTAAAATGTAACTTCAATATTGCATGACAAATTCAAATATTCTGTCGACTGACGTATGCTGCAATTCCTTTGGGGTGGATGGCAATTTTGCTGCTTCCTCGAAGGGCATCTTCCACCTGCTGGGGCAAATAAAGCCAATTCAATTCACACGTCTCCCATCGTAGATTCCAAGTTCATACCGCGGAAGTTCTTATGACCAAGCCTTTGACGTTACCCTTCTTTTGAAAAAAAAAAAAATATATATATATATATACATACAATAATTGATCAGTTCCCACATTGTCTAAAATCTAATATATTAAAATTTTATAAGATTTTAACTAATTTATTTATAACACTTAGTTTATATAATTTTAACTTAAATTAGATACCAAAACTTAAAAGGACTTGATTGTAAATTAGATGCGTTGAAATTGTTTGTTCAAATAAGATGAATCGGATTGGACTTTGCTTTCTAAATAGTTGTATTAAACTTTTGAGTTTTGCTAAACCTCTATGACCTCTATCTCATAAATATTTAAGTAAAGAAAGACTCAATAATGGTCAAAATGCTTATATGATCAATTTAAAAATTGGATAACTATCCACTATCAAGTTTTTAGTGCTAATATTTTTCGGGTGGCTATGAAGGTTTAATTTTGATGCAGCAAATTATATTGAAGATTCTTTAATGGCCAGCTTATTAGCCAGTAAAATTTTATTGTAAAATTACTAAATAAAAGACGTTAATACAATTATACAAACTTCGTCTCCACATGGAAGCCGAGGCTGCCCATTTTGTGGAAAATGTCATTGACCATCAAAGAGTTATGTTATTATGCATGGATTTTACTTTAAAGGGTATTGATATTAAGAAAATAATAAATTTTCTTAATATTTTCATAAAATTGTTATCATTATTATCTAAATAATATATGTTCATAAAATTGTTTTAAATATGATATCAATGCTATTACTTAATATTTTAAATTGTATTGTGTATTGATAATAGTTTTTTTTTCTTTCCATATTTATATAAAATAAAACACCATTCAAAAATTGGTCAATCCACTAAACTCAAAATCTATATATATTCATAGAGTTTAGCATGAAATCTAACTTCGGTATTTATTTTGTAGAAAAATAATCTACTACAAAACTATTTTCAATAAATTTGGGGATGATTTGAAGGAATGTTTTTTAATGGATTATTTGGTTTTAAATATTGTAGCGATCCAATAAATGTTGGCACAAGCTCGGAGCATGAATCTTATGCTTTTCCTTCAAAGAGAAGACGTCAAAGTTATGGTTGTTTATTAAGTGGAATAGAACAAGATTGAGTTCCAAAATATAGCTCTTTTATATCTATGTTTGTTTGCAATTTACTTTGGAAAAGATAAAATGGTTTGTTGTTTAGTTTAAGGAGTCAAATTGAGCTGAATTACTTGAACTTTCATAAAACAATTTTCTACTAAAAAATAATAAAGGGAACATTTTTTAATGTTGAACTCTATCAACATTCCATTTTAACCTTATTTACCGTTTACTTCTTATTGTCTCTCCTCTCACTATCAATCACTACAATTCACTCATTTTGCTTAAATGTTTTTCTCATAACACTTGTGAATCTTCATTATCACTTAATTAGAGACAATGTTACTATGATATAATATTATATAGCTATAATACTAGCATAGTTTTCCTCAATTTTTAATGTCAATACTTGGTTGAAAACTCGAATGATTATTAGAATTATCAACAAGAATAAATATTCTTAAAAAGTAACTTGAATCATCGTAAACCAACTCAAGTGCATTTGAAGCATTGCAGAACAAAACCTCAAACAATTAAAAAGTGATTCGGTTTATAAAGAACATAATTTGAATCAAATTAAATCACAAACACCTTTGATGGAGATGGCAACTATAGTTAACATGACTTGGAGTGTGCTCCTAGAGAAAGAATATACAATCTCAACAAGAAAATGTGTTTGTAATAGGTGAAGAAGCTCTAAAGGGTTAACCTCTCTCTTCAAATGAATCTAATTGCTACCTAACATTGATTGATTCTTAAGCATAGGTACATGTTCTAGAAATATATTTTCTTATAACTTGAATTGGTAAATGGAGGAAAGCTTCTAGTTGTCGGTTCTAGCTTTAAATTATCATCATAAGGCTTTAGGAAGTTTCATACTTTTGGGTGCATAAGCCTTCTAAGATGATTAATCAACAATAATTGATCGATTTTGATAGTCCTTATTTTAAACCTATGAAGTTAAATCTCCTTAAATTATCACATGGTTTAGACTTGATTGCTCAAACCCTATCACTTAAACCAAAATGATTACCTTAGTTAACCATTAGGGTTAGCATAATTCAATGTAAAACCATATTGTCCTTTTGCATAAGCTAACCCACAAACCAACCTACTTTTTTATACATTAAAAAAATAATAAATAAAGTTAAGTAGATCAAGTGGGTCAAGCATACCCATAATGAGATGGGTTGCTTTACCTTAGGGAATAAATGTGTCTTGAGTACAAAAAACCATCTCCGACTCTATTTTTTGTGGTTTAAACAAGTTAACCTACCAAACCCTATTTATCAGCACAACTACATTTAGTATGATCACCACTCTTTCATTGGAATGAGATGGAATCATTACTCTTTTCATGTGTCAATACATGTAGTTGAAGATTTGAAAAGAAAAAAAAAATAGAAAAAAGACACTATGACAATCTCAAAGGATCTAGCATTGGAAAGCAGAGTGTTATACAACTTTAGTATAACGTAAGCTTTTCAAATGTTTTGGATTCTTTATTGGATTGATTTATTAATTTTTAGGTTCTCTTATCAAATAGAGATTGAATTTAGATTTCAATTAATGTTTTATGAGCAAAAGCCATGATTTGTTCTTTCTATCTTGTGTGTGTATATATATATTTTGAAAACTTGTATAATGCATGTTCAAACACAAAGAACTATTTCATGGACTATCTTCAAAAAATTGCAAAGGTTGAAAATATTGACGCAACGTCAATAAGATATTGGGTTGGTTGATATCACCCAATAACAGCTTTTCCAAAACCAAAAAAAAAAAATAAATAATTGAAAAATTTCTCAGAAAGAAAAATATTATAAAAATAGGTAGAGACATAAAAAATGCCTCTTTCTCCTTATTGCAAATTATATCTAGTATTAAACTTTCCAAAATGAAAATATTGAAGTTTTTCACCTTGAAAAGATGTAGGCAAGAAAAGAATTAGAGAATATGGGTTTATCCAAAGGTTGTGAGTTTTTACCAATCTAAAATGTAATTACGGAAAAGGTAGAAATTGAACTCCTCTATCGAAATTTCTTCATTTAAAAAGAGTGATAGAGCACAATGGAAATCAATCTTGATAGTTTTTTTATGTGGAAATATTATAAGATTGTTGAAAATGATCCTATTGTTTTTAGGTAAATAAATCAACATTTTTATCCACACAGCCCAATGGAAGTCTCAAAACACCACTCATTTTAAAAAATAACAACATTATACTCAACAAATCAAGCAAAACAATACATATATACATATATAAACAAATATATATGTGATATATAGTAATCCAATGTTTTTTACCTTAAGTTAACACATAATGGTTTAAAACAAACTCACATAATTTTCAAAATATCATCAATTTCATAAAATGACAACAGCAACATATTTAAGAAATCAAGAAAGAACATTGTATATATAAAAAGAAATACTAACCTAAAAGGCTTGAAGCAGACATAACCCTAATTGTGCAATTTCCATTTCTTTGACATCTTTTTTTATGGGAAAAGCAATTTAATCCATCAATTTAAACCATTTGGATCACAAAATCAAAGAGATAGAGGTTGCTAAAATAGCAACACATTAAAGAAATAAAAAAATATATACACATACATATATATCAAGATGGTATACTTACTTAAAGTCTTGAAGCTCACAAAACCCTAACTACATAATTTTTGTTTCTTTAAAATCACTTTTTGGGGAAAAAAGGCAATTGAATCCATCAATTTGAACCACAAATTCAAAGAAATAGAGAATACTAAAACAAAAACACATTTGAGAAAAAAAATCCATTTCTTTGAAATATATATATATATTTTTTTTTTTTTTGTGGGAAAAGCAATTGAATCCATCAATTTAAACATTTGGATCACAAAATCAATTTATGGAAAAAAAAAAGCTATTGAATCCACCATTTTGAACCATCTAATCATAAAATCAAAATGACAGAGGCCATTGAATCAACGGATATTTTTTTAATATTTATTAATGTTCATAAAGAAAAACAAGCAATAGAATATCAGTACAACAAATTCACACACTCGTTTACTCACTTAGTTGGATGTTGAGAAATCCTTGAAAAGGGTTGCGGAGAACAAGAAGGAGAGTGAGAGCATGTGATAGTTGTGAAAGCGAAATAATAGGATTTATATACACTTATAAGCAGCATGTGTTGTATATAACTGCTATATTTGTTATTGAGTATTCCAACCCCAATATGAGCATATGGTAATTCTTTTCCGTTTTTATTTATTTTAAAGTCAAATAGTTAAATTGATATGAGATATATTGTAAAAAAAATGTAAAGATAAATTATGTTTTGCTTATCTGTGTTTTTATCTTTTATTACTATATTTTAATTTTTAATATTTCAGGTAGTTGTGTTAAAAAACGAAAAAAAAAAAAGCTTATCATCTCTTATGTTTCTTTCATGTTCTAACACTTCAAGTCGTACTTCTTATTATAACAAACTCGAATAACGTAAGATGCTGAATTTAAAAAGTGTTGAATAATTAGGATATGTAGGGAATTAATTTATCTGAATAAAAATGATTTCTTTAAAAAAAAAATCAAAATTAGAAATAACAGTTAAATTCAAATGCACATGTCTTTCAAACAATGAAAGCTTACCACACTAAACACTAGTGGTTTAGTGTTATTGTTATTTAACTAAACACCAAATCTTTGGCAAAAAAAAAAAAAAAAAAATTGAAAAGAAAGAAAAGAAAAAAAAAAAACTGAACACTAAAGCTACAGTAACATATAGAAAAAGGAAAAACTTTGGTAAATGTTACATTTGGTAGTTGGAATTTTTCAATTTATACAATTAACTATTATAAATTTAAAACTATTAATTTACTATCCAAACATTATCAATTTATGCAATTAGATACTTAAACTTTTCAAAACTTGTAATTAATTATTTAGATTTTACTCATTTTTACAATTAGCTACATAATCTAGGTATCATAAATGTACTTGAAAGGTTCATAAGAAATAAATTGGCACTTTTAAACTTTAAGTGGTTTATTACACAAATTAATAAAATTCAGATTTCAAAGATTCAAATGTGAAATTTACACAAATTTAAAAAAATAGGATAAGAAAAAAAATGGAGAAGAACAACCCTTTATCTATAATGTCACATTGACATGCAAAAATGTTTTGGAATGGAATATAATAAATTCTAGAATGATAAATTCAATTATATGTTTTGGAAGCATTCACCAAATGGAATTGAATAAAATAAAATATTGTTTTTTCAAGGTTTTTTTTTCTTTTTCTTTTTTTTTTCTTATAATGAGAAAGAGAAGATTCAAACTTGGTATCTCTCATTTAAAAACCAGGAAAGATGTAATTAGACTATAATGTCATATTTGGTATGCGGGATTAAACCCAAAAAAGAATCGCGATTTCAAGTTCCATTCCCATTTCTATGTTTGATTGTGTTTTTAAAAGTCGAATCACGATTCCTGGGAATCGACACTTCTTGCTTTGTGGGTGATTCCATTCCTTCCCCATAAATAATTAACATTAAATTACCTTTTTATCCTCTTATTTATTTATTGTTTACATTAATTATTAAGGATATTTTTGACAAATAACATGTAATTTCATTCCATTCCAAGATGTATCCAAACAAAGTAATGGATTTATCATTCCACCTCCCATTCCATTCCATTCCTCTCATTCAAATCCATTCCATTCCGAGCGATTCCTACGTACCAAACATGACATAAAATCATTGACGAATGAAATAAAATATGATGTATTTGTCAAAAATATCTCTAACCGTAAGTATAAATAATAAATATGTGAAATCACAAAGATGTAATTAAAGCCTTCCCAAAGCGAAATAGAATTGTCCTAGTATGCGTGTGTGTGTATGTGGTTCATACATTGATATAAAAGTTAGATATATCTAGATCATATAAAATTCCAAGGTGTGGCATCACATTCCTATAGTTTTCTAAAAGTAACCAAATTATTCCAAACTATCACCATTTGCAATGATTTTTTTGAGAAATTAGAGATTATAGGATCTATCTATACGCGGTTAATTTATGTTTTTATTCCAAATTCATTATATAGTAAAATTTAAGGGATAGGGAAATTGAAGTTGATCCATCATATTAGGAGATCGATTTCCATACAAACAAAATACAATAGTTTTAGTATAAATAAGGTATATTTATAGGTTTTTCTAAAAATTATGGCCTTTTTATCTTATTATCAATAATATGGTACCGTATATGGGATTATTTTTAAGAAAAAGAAAAAATTATATTTATACGAAACACCCATTATATATAAGTTTATTTGGATTGCTTGATTTTTATATGTATCTAAAATGTGTCCGATCTGAATTTGTATTTTATCTTTATTTGATTTGTTTGATGAGTAAAAATCTCTATTTTTTATCTGGATTGTTTTTTAATAGATATCTATTTTTTCTGCTGAATAAATGTCTGTTTCATAAATACAAAAATAAGATCCTAAAGTGAACGGAATAAGATATAATAAATTTGTTTGGTTGGCATGGTGGATGCACTAATGAGAAGGAATAATAAAAAATTTATCTCACATATTCTATTCGAGCCGATGTCTTGAATTGCACGCTCGTGGAACCATGGATATCCTCAAATTATTATTGATATAAAGTTTTGGAGAAGAAATAAATGAGCACGGTTGGCGCTTGCTGGAAATACGTGTGGAATATACAGTTGCCGAATATTCACATAAAGAAGATCACGGATACACATTGTATCCTAGTCCTAGTCCTACATGCGTCATATGTTCATACTTAAAGGCATATTTTTTACGTATACTACGGTCTGTCCCGAATTCGATTCCCCATGCAAACACTCATTAAAAATCTCTTTTTGTTAGAGCAAAAATCCCTTTCTGTCTTAGCATTTCCCAATGTTCCTTTACGTTTCACTAAAAATGGGGGACAAGAAATCCGAAAGTGCAAAAAGAAGAATAGACCATGGACATAAAATCTTATAAAAAACCAAAACAAATTAAATTCAGAATTCTGCTATTTTATAATATACAAACCGAATCATGCACAATTATGTAGATGAAACCGATGGACCCAAACAATTACGTATGTAGAAAAATTATAATAATAAGAAAAAAATCAATTGTCATAGGTTTAACCTCATTTTCTAGTACTTTGGGGACCTCAAAAAAAAAAAAAAAAAAAAAAAGAAGGAAGAAACACCCTTGTGTTTCCATTCTATTTAGCCCATACATATCGATAAATTGTCAATACTCAATAGACCATTTTATATTTACTTTATTTGTTGTTAGATTTTCCATCTTTGAAATTTAAGCGTTTATCACATATGATTTTTTTTTTCCCAGTAAGAAGGAGTATTATTCAAAGAAAAATTTACATCAATTAAAATGATCGATACAAGAGGAATGGAAACCAAGAGTTTGATATATGAATCCAACTTTATAGATGATTACTCTCTTCTAAAATAAACATGTTTCATCCAAGAGATACACTAGTTCATTCTAAAAGAACAAAAAGCATCAAATTGGTGACCAAAATGAATCCAATGAAGTGATACCATAATTCCATATAAGGGACAGAAATAGTAAGAAAAGAGAAAAAAATGTGAATCACATAAAAGAATCGCTTACTTTATATTTAAAATTCAATATCAATTAGACCTCCACAATCTTCAACAAATTAGATCTACAGCGTAAACTTGTTGCAGTGGAACAGTGATGCCCATAAATCGATAATGGTGGGAATAAAAGAAAAATCCATATCTAGATGAATAAAGCTAGATTTGTAGATATTGCAAATAGTAGTAGTGAACTTGTAATTTTAATGTGGTAAATGATGGAAAAAAGTTTTGTAAGAAGGGGTAGCCATTTTGCAATAGCTAAGCGCATACTTTTAAATTATAAAATAGCCTACCATAAAAAAGAAACCCATAGGTTAAAAAAGGAATTTTCCATCTTTTGATTGACTTTTCAACTCTCTCTCTCTCTTTATTTTTGATTTTTCTTATAATTAATTGAGACACACTAATATAGATGTGGCTTAGATCATGAACTGACTTGTTCATGGTTCTAAAAGTTAAAACTTGAGCCTAAGCCTATCCTACCCGCATTAGGCAGGTTAGTGAAGGGTTTTAAACCTATTGGTTTTGAGTCTAGGTCTTGAACGCTTGATCTATCATGTAATTTTTTATTAACTTAAAATTAAAAAAAATATAAAAATAATAAATTTTAAATAAATAAAATTCCAAACTCAAAATTAATAGAAAGCTTAAGGATGTTATTATTTTTAGTTTAATTTTCTTAGAGAATTGTCAAGAATATGCATTTTTTTTTATGTACAATCACATTCAACTTTAGTTGTAGCATTATCATGTTAATGTGGCACTACAAAAAATCTAAAGTTCGTAGAGAAGATTAAAATAAAAAAATTAGTCTCATTCTTAAGGATTATAATTTCCTTTTGGTAAGGCTTTATATAACCAAATCATAAATGCTCTAAAGTTACGTTTATTCTTTATGTTGTTAGTGACAACATGTTAAATATCATGAATAGAAAATAATCTTTTCCAATTCACATTGATTTAATTTAATTTTTTAATATCTTTTAATCATATGTTTATTTATTTATTTTTTTCTTTTTTATATTATTTTTCTATTAAGTTCAAATGCAAACTTGGCTAGAATTGCAAAGTCTACAAGGCTCAACCTTTGATCCAACTAGGACTATTGACCTAACAAGTTAAAAGTGATGGCACAAGTTTGGTCTTGGACTAGAGTAGTTAGACCAAATTGTATATTGATATGGACAAATTAGACTTGAGTTTGGGTTTTTGTTGACATTAAGGTTGATGTTGGATGATTCTGTATCTTATTTATATGATTTGTTTATGAGTAAAAATATCTATTTTTAATAAATAGTTCGAATAAAATAAACATGAAACAAATGCTAAACCAATAGCAAACCAATAAACCAAATGCACCCAAATTGGAGGAGTGAGAGTTGTGACATTCTAATATCCTCCGGCAACATAGAGTAGGTGGTCTAAAAATAAACTATCCTTAGGGGCTAGGTTGATCATAGAAGAGAAAATTCAATGACAAAATCATATACTAAAGGGAAAAATATAAAAATATAACCTTACTTTAGCAATTCTGCAACTAATTGATTTATGCTTTCTTTCTTTCTTTTTTTTTTTTTTTCCATTGACTCTACAAACTCACCACCTACGCCCTTCACCCTTAATCTAACAAAAGTTTATATGAAAGCATGTGACCATGAAAAGGACTCAAATGATTACGGAACCTTGATTAAATATTTCAAATCCCTCTCTTATTCCAATTTTCAAGTGATGAAGCCTCTAATTAAACAAGAAAAAGAAATAATTACTATATAAAAACCCTATATTTATTTGTTGTATTGGATAGCTCTCACTATTCAATAGGTTGTAATGCCTAGCCAGTTACAACAGCTTAATAAGATCGTCTATTTGAAAATTATACAGTTTTAATCGAATTAAATATTGAAAATATTATCAGTTTGTCATTTTTGTATAAGAGTGTTGACATATTCTTAAAGATTAAACAAATGCACAACAAACGAGTGCCTTTGTATCCTGGGAAAAGGGCTTTTCTTTTCCTTTTTAACATTAAAAAAGGACAAAAAAAAAAAAAAAAAAAAGCCATGTCCATGCAAATTTTGACGTTGGAAAGTGAAAAGTTGTATGTTGTATGACTCCTCTAACAACGATAGTATAACAATACCGAAAAAAAGCCTTACTTGGTCGACACTGAGGAAAAAGTCATACTTTTGACCACCCCTCAGCACTCCCTCTTTCTTCCCTTCTTCCTCCCATCTGCTCAAACCTTTCCTTTCCTTTCCTCCCTTCCCTACATCCTCTTCAAATGCCCTTCCTTTGTCTCCTCATTATATATCATCCAAAAACCCTAGAACCCAACACGCGTATATGCACTCACAAACACAAAAGTTCCAATCTTTTTTATCGCACAAATCATGGGTCTGTGCCTATCTTCAACCAGAGTCAATGGTTCAAGCAGTACAAGCAATAATCACCAAAAGCAAACCCCGAATAGAAAAACCATTAACCTAAAACCCCAGGAGAGGGAACATAAGCAACCGGATAAGGATAAAGGGAATGAAAAGAGGAAGAGACGTGGCGGTGGTAGCAGTGGTGTGATTCCTTATGGGAAAAGAACAGATTTTGGATATGATAAGGATTTTGATAGGAGGTTTAGTTTAGGCAAGTTGTTGGGACATGGACAGTTTGGGTATACTTATGTTGCTACTGATAAAGCTACTGGAGATCGTGTTGCTGTTAAGAGGATTGATAAGAATAAGGTAATGCTGCTTTTGAAGTTTTAATTTCTCTTGTTGATTTGAAGTTTTTGAGAGCTTTATGGGTTACTGTTTGTAATAATTGTTGAAAGAGTAGGTATTGATTCTGATTTATTACGAAGATGCTTATGCCAGTTGGGTTTTGATTAATTAATCTATATTATAAATTGTACTGTGAGGGGATTAAGGAATGTTCTGAATGATTGTTGGGAATACTGGACTTCAAGTAGATTCCTTTTGATAATATTAATGATCATTGATGATGTTTTTTGTTTGGTTTTGATAATCGAAAATCGGGTCTTTCCCATCGTAGGAGGATCTTTTTTTCCTGAAGGATTGCTGCGAATATTGTAGAATTTACTAGTTTTGGTGTCAACTGTTTGATGGGGATTTAAGTTTCTAAAATTAGGGGAAAAAAAGGGGGAATTTTAAACTAATTGAACTGTAGCTGACCTTAAAAAAAAAGCTAATTGAACTGTAGAAGAATTTTTGGATAGACAAACTAGATTTGACAAAAAAGAAACTAAATTCATATGGAATCACTGGCTGGAGCTGAACTACAATAACGTGTATATACTGGGGATCCTTTTGACGTTATGGCTATGAGGAACAAATATGAATTGCAGCTGCTCGTGATTGACCTGTTTTGCTGTCTTGAATTTGTTAACATGGTGGTTTGGGCTAGTTTCTTATGTACGTGCCTTACAGGGTATAGAAATTTGCAATTTTTTGCACTCTGGTGCAAAGTTACCTAAGGGATTATGGGAGTCTCCGTAAAGATGTAGAGTTTTTTCCACTGTTGATACAAAATATATTCGGCCCAAAAAATTTCTTAATATGTTTTGGCATTCACATGCACTTTAGCCGTGAAAAAAATTCTTCGAATTTATGATAGAGTTGAAACATTCTATGCTCTTTGTTCTGATAAATTGGTCTTACACTGAGGCTTTTATCTGCGATAAGAACCATGGGGGCATGGGGCAATACTTGAATCTCTCAAATTCTCTCTTAGATAAATGCCAAGGAAACACTGCCTGCAAATAAAGAGAGAAGAAAGTAAATATAAATTTTGCAAATTCCATAATTTGTCCCAATCACTTTTTGCCATGGGGAGAGGATACACGAAGGATATGAGAGAAAGCTATCCTTATGTTCAAGTGAAAAGCCGGCAAAAAAATTGCAGGCTTTTAGGAGTGGGGATTTAAGAGCTTCATAAACTCTGCATCTTTTTCCTTTTCATGTGCACCACGTTATACATAATAAATCAGATTTCAAAGAATCTCTCACATGGCTCAAGTCATTTTGAGTTATCTAGCTGTATATAGCATGCAATGGAGAGTTCCAGGCATCATCATTGGGTATGGAGTTGTTAACGATACAATCAGTGAAGAACTGTAGCCACATTATAATCCAGGAGGAAATAATATAGATTCTTCTGAAGCTTTGTGCTTACAGTATCTGTTAATGATAAGGATGTTGGTCCTTTAGAGGATGTAGTATCTGCAATTTTAGCCTTCCCACACAGCCATGACTGGGATGAGATCGTATTTCAAATAATGGGAATATCGTGGTGAGAATTGAATTCACGGAGATCCTTCTTAGATGGTTTTGAGATTGTTCTTTCTCTTCACAGCCTGGATTCTGAAGAAGTAAAGCTGTAAAAGAGAGATGATGGAGGAAATTGCATGAGCAGTTGGCGTTCTTTTTCGATGTTTGCAACCTGAGGATGCTGAGTTTCATCTCTTCTATGCTGTGGCAGACTGCAGACTCAATGATTTTTTTTTCCTCTTTTGTCTCTCTCTCTATACGTATATGTATACTTTTTGTCTTTTATTTTATTTATTTATTTATTTTTTTGTGGTCAAATACTGTATACATTAAAAATGTGAGGTGGAAAAATTGAAGGTGGTTCATCCCATTGGAAGACCAACAGTCATGCAACTGAGCTAATAAGAGCCTTGGTATAAACTCAATTTGTATGTAATTAGCTTTCTATAGATGTCCATCAGCTGGAGCAGAAATTTTGCGCTTGGAGTTTGTGAAACTAGGATCTCCTCTGTAAAATGTCACAGCTTTGACCATACTCAGGGTGATAGACTTAAAGCAATTTTCATGAGGATTAGTAATTCATGAGCTAAAAGAGAGGAAGGGAAGGAGAAATTAGCATGAAGATTGCTGTATTCGTATTGGTTAACGAAATGGTTTATAGTCTATCGGATGGATCAGCATCTTTGGGGATTTACAGGCAACTTTGTTGGGATAATAATTCTTCTTGGTTGGGGGTTCAGTGTGGTGAAACCCTGCTAGAACTCTCTTTGTTTGCCCCGTCTTTTCTCTTTTCAGTAGTATGAGTTATGCCTTCTATGAGATTGAATGTCCTCTAACCTATATATTACTAAAATGACCATAAATATGATCATAATTACTTGAAGTGAGATATTCTCCATTATCTCATTCAATATTCTCTTTTTTCTTTTTTTTTTAAATATCACTTTAAAAGAGGCAAGAATCCGAAGCAACATTCTTTTTTTGGTTGGGCAGATGGTTTCACCAATGGCGGTTGACGATGTTAAGAGAGAGGTCAAGATATTGCAAGCTTTAACAGGCCATGAGAACGTTGTTCAATTCTATAATGCATTTGAGAATGACTCCTATGTATATATAGTGATGGAGTGAGTTATGCTCTTCTTCAGCTACTTCTTTTTTCCTGGAGTGTTTTCATATCTTTACTGAAATTGATTTCCTTTTATGTTTTGGTTTCATATGTGATCTGCCCTTTACCTAAGTTATCATCTGCTATATTTCATTAGTTTGCATGTATTGACTGTCTGACTTTTTGTGCCCTTCAGGTTATGTGAAGGAGGTGAACTACTCGATAGAATATTGGCCAGGTGAATAAATCTTGAGTAGTTTGCATCTTGTTACTGCATTCACTAACAAGTGAAGTGTCTGTTGTGCTTTTGTTACAATATTATAGATGAGTAAGTTTCTGATAATTCGTAACCTTTTGCTAAGCAGGAAGTATAGTCGTTATAGTGAGAAGGATGCTGCAATTGTTGTTCGGCAGATGCTGAAAGTTGCAGCTCAATGTCATTTACACGGTTTAGTGCATCGTGACATGAAACCGGAGGTAAGATTATAATGGCCTGCTCGTATCATGGGCCATCGATTGGTGCTGCTTCACATCTTATCTTATGTTCTTTCTCACTTTTGTAGAATTTTCTTTTTAAATCAAATAAGGAGAACTCACCTTTGAAGGCAACGGATTTTGGTTTGTCAGACTTCATTAAACCAGGTTAGTGGGTTTTTGAAGACCAAAAACTTTTCCCTTGTACAATTGAGATGCGTGTTTGTCCTCCTGGAATATATATCTCATAAACCTTAGACACTTCTGTGGTAGTCATGATTTCCTCTGGGATATTGAAGTCAGTGACCGGATAAGCAAGACATTGATGCATCGTGCCATGTACTTCCCCATATTGTAGGATCGAGTTGATCATTTAGAACCTGAAATTGGATATATCTCATTGATTTTAATAACCACAACTGATGAATGATGGGTTCTAAGCATAGTAATGTTTTCTAACAAGTATAAATTTGTAGAACTACATTTGTGGAGGTGCTGGAATTGGAAGTAAGGCTGAAGCTAATTCTTCCAGAGACAATTATTTACCTTCACCATCCCACTTGTGTGGTATTCTTATTATGCACGGCAAAATGTCATAATTAGAGACATGATGTGTTATTTACAATGGCTGTGCAATTAGATGATGGCATTAGTATAAATTTGCCTTCATCACGCTACTTGTGTGGTATTCTTATTACATATAGCGAAATGTAGTAATTTGAGATATGATGTGTTATTCACAATGGCCGTGACATTAGATGACAGCATACTTCATTAAGATTATAGTATTTGAATAAAGGATAAAGATAATTTTATTCTCAATGAAAAAATACAATAGGAGGTATAATATATATAGCTACATTATGTGGTAGGTATGTGGTAGGTAGTTACCTATTCTAAGCATTAAAAAAACAATAAATTCCAACATATCTCCTAATTTACTTTTAAATGCATACATATGCCTATCAACACTCCCCCTCAAGATGGTGTGTGGATGCCTCTCATACCCATCTTGTACACAGATGAATGAAACAATTTATTACACAAGCCTTTTATGGACACATCTGCTAACTGATTTCTTGATCTGATATAGTTGATTTTTAAGCTTTGATCATTTAATTTCTCCTTGATGAACAATCGATCAATTTCAATGTGTTTGGTACTATCATACTGAACTGGATCATGAGCAATCATAATAGTTGCCTTATTATGGCAATATAATATTATCACAATATAATAGCAAAGACTTCTTTTCAAGAAGATGGAGATCATGCATTAAACTTTTAGTTCATAGAAGCTCACAAACTCCTTGTGCCATAGCTCTATATTTTGCTTCAGCACTTGATCGAGCAACCACACCGTGTTTTTTACACCTCCAAGTAACCAGATTCCCTCCAACAAAAGAACAATATCTTGATGTGGAGTGCCTATCACTAAGAGATCCGGCCTAGTCTGCATCTGTATATGCTTCTATATCCACCTGACCATTGCTTGAAAAAAGTAGTCCTTTCCTTGGAATAGACTTTAAAGATTGCAAGATTCGATAAACAACATCAAGATGTATAGTTCTTGGACTGTGGATAAATTGAGTCACAATACTCATAACATAAGCAATGTCAAGTCGTGTATGAGAAAGATAGATCAATTTTCCAACCAGCCTTTGATACTTGGATGAATTTTATCAAATGAATCATGAGTAGTAGAATCAAATTGGTTACTTGGTTACACAGAAGTTGAGGTTGGAGATACTGGCGTTTGGGTAGGTAGAATCCTTTTCTTGTGAGTATACCTGACCAGATCAGGTCTATCTAATCTTCCAATCTGCTTGTCAGTAAGTTCACCATCATTCTCATTCGATTCTCCATCACTTGCATGCTGTTCACCATCTCTATTTCTTGCATGTTGTTCACCATTACTATTAGGTTCACCATTATTCTTATTCGGTTCACCATTAATTTCATATTCCCCCTATCTTCCTTGTTTGCCATAGATGCAAAGATCAAAATTAGTAGTAAGAGTTGAACTTAAGGTCACCTTTTCTTTTACCTCACTCTCCCCTTGAAGAGGTGACTTGAGAGGATAATAGGATTCCTGCTCTCTAAAGGTAATGTCCATGCTTACATAGAATTTTCTAATAGGAGGATGATAGCATTTATACCCCTTTTTTGTAGCAGAATATACCACAAAGATACATTTCAGGGCTCAAGGATCAAGCTTTGCCCCATTATATTTATTTATAAGGAAACACAACCAAAAATCTTAGAACGAACAATATAAGAAGTGTGACCTTGAATAAGTTCTAAGGGATTTGAAAATTAGGAGTCCTAGGAGCCATCCGATTTGTAATTTATGTAGCAGTAAGGACAACATCTTTCCAATAGACCTTAGGAACATTCATGGTGAATATGGAAGTCCTTGCCACTTCCAATAAGGTCTATTTTTTCGTTCAGAAATATTATTCTGGGCAGTAGTATATACACAATTGGTTTGGTGTACAATCCCATTATTATATAAGTAAATGCACTTTCCATATATTCAGTACCATTATCAGTTCTTAATATTTTTACTTTGGCATTAAATTGAGTGGTGATCAATTTATGAAAGATTTGAAAACAGAAGAACACTTCATTTTTTGCATGCATCAAATATGTCCATTTCATTTTGCTATAATAGTCAATAAAGGTTACAAATCACCTGTGACCTAATAAAGAAACCACCGGGTTGGGACCTGACACATCAGAATGGATCTTCTCAAAAGGAACTGAACTTTTATTATTAGTAGGAGGATATGAAGTTCTAATGTGTGTAGCAAATTCACAAGCATCACAAATTAAGGACTCCAAATGACATTCCTTAAATAGATCTAGATAAATATTTTCCAAAACAAAGAAAAGATGTGTCCCCCAATCTCTTATGCCATTGAGTGATCTGCTGACACGATCTTGATTCTTCCAATAAAGCATGATCATTAAATGGATAATTTTCCACCAGCCAATACAATCCATCCGTGACTCTACCATAGCCAATCGTTTTCTCGGTTCTCAACTCCTGTGTAATACAATGAGAAGGATAGGACTCAATTTTGCAATTTAAATCTCTTGTGAGAGCACTAACAGACAATAGATTATGTGAAAAACTAAGAATGTGTAAGGCAAGAGGCAATGTGATGGATGGATTGCAAGTTAAGGGACCTTTCCTTGCAATAGGAGAAAAGGACCTGTTAGCTATATAGACTTTTTCAAGACCTAAATAAGGAGAATAGGTTATGAATCTAGTACAAGCATTAGTCATATGATCTGAAGCTCAGAATGAAGGATCCATGAGTTTTTCATGACACTATGATGATCGGTTGAGTTAGTTTGAAAGGTAGAAGATGATATACCGGATTGTGTAATGAGTGAGGAAGAGACAAAAGCATTATTATTAGTGGAAGAAGATTCGAGCGTGAACAACGAGGATTTAAGAGTTTGTAATTCTTCATTGGATATTCCACCTAAGGATTGATCCTCTTTTGGTAACCTTGCTTCAGTAGCCTCAGACATGTACGCATAACGTCGTGTTTCGCCAAGCCTTTTCCCCTCTCAACCACAGGTAGGATGGCTATTTAGTTTTCGGCATTGATCCTTCGTATGCCTTCGTTTGCCATAGTAATCACATTGTCTACTGTTTGGTTTTGTGCTCCTTTGATGATCACTTTTGGTGCTTTATGCCCGTAGAGACTTGAAAGAGGAATTAGCAAACATGCTAGACCTTTCAATGGGGACAGTTTGAAGCATAGCACTCCATCTACTTTCTTCTTACTGCATCAGGCTATATGCTTGTCGTAAAGAGGGAAAAGGATCTCGTCCAAGAACTTGAACTTGTATTTAATCATACACCCCATTAAATCCTGCTAGAAAATCATACATACTTTTTTTGTCAACTATCTTTTGAAATTTAGTTGCATCCACCATGCATGAGGCTTGGAAATCCTGATAATAATCAAGTTCTTGCCATAAGGTAACGAGTTTTGAGAAATATTGTGCAATTGTTAACTCTCTTTGTTTGGCTTCATGAACTTTCTTTCATACTTCATATATTTGTTCATCGTTCCCTGATTGGGAATATGTTTGAGAGGTAGCATTCCAAATTTTTTGGGTAGTGTCTAGGAGAAGATACCCTCTTGCAATTCCTAGTTGCATGGAATTAATTAACCATGGCATTATAAGAGAATTTTCAGATTCCCACTTGCTCAATCTAGGATTTGTGGTTCCTGGTTTTTGCTTTCGACCATTTATATATCCTTGTAATCCTCTAGCCTGAATGAAAAGCAGGATCAAGACTAAGTAAGGTAATTTGTTCCATGTTTAATAGGACTGATTTGAAGAGGACTGCCAGCCATATAACTATGATTATCTTCCTTCTTTTCGCTAGTCATGATATTTGCTAAGGGAAGGAGATGGAAAAAGGCTTAGAAAACCCTAAGTGGATCTCAGCTTTGATATGATGAAGGATAAAAATATTATTGAAGAAAGGATAAAGATAATTTTATTCTCAATAAAAAATACAATAGGAGTTACAGCATATATAGCCACATTATGTGGTAGGCAGTACTCTAAGCATTTAAAAAACAATAAATTCCAACATATCTCCTAATTTACTTCTAATTACATACACATGCCTATCAACGGTAATTCCAATTCAAATTATTATTTGGACAAGTTACACTAATATAACCTGTGTTTTTGCTCTTTTCATTTAGATAACAAACTTTTTTTATTCACTTATGTAACTTACGCCATACCCCAAAATGAAATTGTTAATTGCCCGTGGTTTAGTCACATGACAGCAGTTGGCTGACTAAAACCTCAAAACTGACTCAAAACAATCACCTAAGATGCTTTTGAGTAGTGGAAGCCATAAAAATCTCTTATTTCCAAGTTATCTTCATCCAACTATCCTTTAGGAAGTCATTTATTGTAGATCTAGATAGAACAAGAATATGGTTTGGGGCTGTGGATGGTTTTTGGCCACCCATGTACACATCAGGTAATCAAAATTAAGAGTTAATAGATTCAAGATGACGAATGTTATGGGTTACATATGGAGCAAAAATGGAAATGGATGTTAGGTAAGTAAAAAAAGCCTAAATAATAGGTTATATCATTGCAGTTTACTCCATCAAATAAATAAACTTTAGCATGTAAATGGAATTTCTGTAATTGGTATGTAAGCACATGATCTAAGTTCTCATTATAATTTCACTTGCGAAAGGAAAAGAAGAGGAAAAACTGGAATTGTAATGGTTGACTTCAATTGATTGTAGGCAAGAAGTTTCAAGATATTGTTGGTAGCGCATACTATGTTGCTCCTGAAGTGTTGAAACGTAAATCTGGACCAGAGTCAGACGTATGGAGTATTGGTGTAATTACCTATATTCTTCTCTGCGGAAGACGGCCCTTTTGGGATAAAACTGAAGATGGTATATTTCGAGAGGTCTGCTACATTCTCATCTTTCTGTTGTTTTGTATTTTCAGCATTTTTAAAAAACCATTTTAGTTTTTTCCTTCTATGCTTGATTTGCTGTTTGCATTAAATACAATCATCAATACTTGCAGGTCTTAAAAAAGAAACCAGATTTTCGCCGCAAACCATGGTCAAGCATTAGCAACAGTGCGAAAGATTTTGTGAAGAAGTTATTAGTGAAAGATCCTCGTGCAAGACTCACTGCTGCTCAGGCCTTATGTATGTCTTGATTTCTTGTCTCATTTAGAATTATGCTGTGCAACAAAGAAATGTGGTTACATCAGTGTTGATTTCTATTGATATTGTCTTCTAGGATCATGCCACTAGTAATTTCACTAGAAAATTCATGGAAAGAAGGGAAAAACTATTTTTCCATTCAATTTAAAACCTTGTTGAGTGAAAATGGATTGGAGAAGAAATTCTTTCTCGAATCAGTACTTACATAGTTTTTACCTCTATTTTTCAGCGCATCCTTGGGTCAGAGAAGGAGGAAATGCATCAGAAATCCCTATTGACATATCAGTTTTGCACAACATGCGGCAATTTGTGAGATACAGTCGTTTTAAACAATTTGCTTTGCGGGTAAAATTTAGGATTTCAGTTGACTCTTTTGGAAAAGTACACATTTATTTGGTGTTTAATTTTGTTAATCATTTGATGTCTTCAGGCTCTTGCAAGCACTCTTGATGAAGAGGAATTGGCCGATTTAAGGGATCAATTTGATGCAATCGATATTGACAAAAGCGGTTCCATTAGCCTCGAGGAAATGAGACAGGTTGAGTTTTTCTTTGGGCATGTGAAATTGGCTTGTCAACTCATTTGTCTGTGTCAATTTCAGTATTAAGCATCATTCTCTGTTGCCCACCGTTGGTTTCTTTACAGGCCCTTGCTAAAGATCTTCCATGGAGGTTGAAGGAATCGAAAGTTCTAGAGATACTTCAAGCTGTAAGCTTATTATACCCTTCTGGAAAACAAATTTGGAACCCTCCTCCATTTAATTGCATTGTTTATAACTTGCAGAATATTACAGTTCTGTCCTGAATATATATTTCATTGATTGGCTTCTATCATTAAATCCAGTCCTGTTGTTATGAAACCAACAAAAGTAATTGTGACTTCGAGTAAGGCTCACAATTGGGTGTTATTTAGTCTCCTGGTCTTAAAATATAAATTTGGAAGTCATTAAGTTTGTGCAAACATGGGTCAAGGGGATTTGTTATAGATTGATTAAATTCTGGCTTTTTATCTACCGCTTTTTAGACCTGATCAGCATATTGATGATTTAGGAGTTTTTTTTTTTTGATGATTTAGGAGTTTGATCTGCCTACTTTTGTCTTCTCTTTGAGCATCAAATGAGAGGGAGAGATGATTCTCTGTTTTCACCCTTGTATGTTCATGAGGAACACTGGAATAATTTATAACAATGTGCTTCTCATAGAAGCATCTTCATATGGTCTCTTTTGACTTTGTTTCATGTGGCCATGAAACTGCTGTTATTCTTTCTCGACTGTTTTGAGTGAGACAACTCATTAGAACGTTACTGTCTCTACTACGCGCAGATTGATAGCAACACAGATGGCTTAGTTGATTTCACAGAGTTTGTTGCTGCTACATTACATGTTCATCAAATGGAAGAACACGATTCAGAAAAATGGCTGCGAAGATCCCAGGCTGCTTTTCAGAAATTTGACTTTGATGGAGATGGGTACATAACTCCAGAAGAGCTAAGAATGGTTAGTGTCCTTCCCATGCATTAATATTGATTTGATTTGATTTGATTTTACGAATTAAGTGAACGGGAGGTGAGCCCAAAGCTCCTCTTTCACCCTGCACTTTTATAATACACTTCAATAGAATTATGTCCTAACTTTTATCGGTTTCTATAAGCTGGATCATGCATTAATGTTGACTTGATTTGATTTTACAAATTAAGCAAACGGGAGAGGAGCCCAAAGCTCCTCTAGCACCCTGCACTTTTAGAATACACTTAAATAGAATTATGTCCTAACTTTTATCGGTTTCCATAAGCCGGATCATGCATGTGCAACATACTGCTAAATCTTTTCTTTCATCCTATTTCAAATGCAATAATGGGCACTTTAACATGTGTGTGTGTGTGTGTGTGTGTGTGTGTGTGTGTGTGTGTGAATGTGCTTTAATTGAGAAAGGCGAAGTACTTTTACCTAAATTCTTAGTCCCCTACAATAGGTTTTGCTGTTCACAACTAAGAATTCTGAACCACCAACTAACTTTTAGAATTGGCAAACTTAGTCTCATGCATCCAGTTGAGCTAATCACACAATCCTTAGGATCATCCCATTTGAATTATTGTGTCTGGATTTCTGGCAAAGGAGCATAGATAAAATTACGTTGTATAGGAAACCTGGAGAAATCCAACAAAATGCAGTTTGGCAGGTTTACTGTTTTCCTTTCATTGTTCAGTAGCTTGACCATGCCTATGGCCTTATTCCTGGCTATCTTTGCTTTTGTCTTGAACTTGCTAAATATAATGCCACTCTCTTTCTTTGCATGTAAATTTATTAATATATTTTCCTTTACTTTGTCTTTCTCAGCATACGGGTTTAAAGGGTTCGATTGATCCACTTCTCGAGGAGGCTGACATAGACAGAGATGGAAAGATTAGCCTGTCAGAATTTCGCAGACTGCTCAGAACGGCAAGCATGGGCTCAAAAAATATTACAAGCCCATCTTCACGAAAGGGATCTAGAAGTGGGGTTTGATCAAATAAAATTCCTTAGCCTCAGGAGATAGAAAGGTTAAAACTTCCATTTGTCGACCTAGTAAATTACTTATAGCACCGAATCCTGTTGTACCCACATGCCATTTCTTCTCATACCTTTGCTGTGCCTAGATAGCCGACTGAAAGAGCATTTGATGAGGAAATTCTCGGTTCGACTGTGAATACATTAGTGAAGAAGAGTTTTACAATCTGTATAGTTCTACATTTATTAGGAAAAAAAAAAAAAATAGAAAAGAAAATGAATGTAGGGGTACCGTTTACATGTAAGATCAATGTACATTTGCTTGAAGTGTTGCTGTTTTTTGGTTGTGCACTACA
The DNA here is from genome assembly GCA_024138025.1 of Combretum micranthum. Classification (NCBI taxonomy): domain Eukaryota; kingdom Viridiplantae; phylum Streptophyta; class Magnoliopsida; order Myrtales; family Combretaceae; genus Combretum; species Combretum micranthum. The sequence goes on from JAMXBD010000290.1 coordinate 332,224, forward strand.
AAATGTATCTCATTGTCACAAACAATCAGTCAAAGTATACAAAAATTCAATTTGTCAACACTTCTTTTCTAGTGTTGATCGCACTTTCTAGTTTCCACATATCCCTTCTTTCGCAGCTTGTCTCTTGCTGGCCCCAACATTGTATTGCTAAGCAGAATGGGAAGAACCAGATGTGGTGTCAGAAGAAAATATTTGCTGCAAATTTTATCAGATGATAATAGCTGCCAGATCTTTGTCGTCTCCAAAGTCGAAATAGACGCGAACTTGTTGATTGCACACAAGACTTGATTAGTTTTTCAAGTAAAATTTTGTTCAGGTACTGTAAGTTCAGCTTCTAAGGTGTTAAGTCTTTCTATATTAGGCTGTGCAATTTGGGTGAAGATATTCAACGAGGTAAACCAGCTCAACCCAATATATAAAATTATGTCATCAGCTGGTGTATACTCGACTTATAACTTAGTTTAGAATACTTTAACAAGGAATTTTCATGAATGGATTGAACTTTCTGGTACCTATATTTGAACTGAGATGGTCCATTTTCAATATAAAATAGTATCACATGTGAAGGTGAATTAATATAGATCTTACCATTACTTTCATATCCATATGAGGTAGTGAACAAGGGTCATGCAAGGCTACATTCTTTCATAAGCTTTTATTTCTCAATTAGAGTTTGCTCTAATTTTACTTATATAGAAGTCAATTTCTTAAAAATTTTTTCATGTGGGACAACTTTGTGTGTAATAAAAATGCCCAGTAACCATTAAAGTTCTTTCCATATAAGTTCCTCGATATAGCATGCAATTATTAAAAATTACTTGAGTTCAAGAATTTTGGAACTTAAAGGTATTATATAGGACAATCTTCCCCCCTCTCCTTTATCAGGGTTAATTTCACTCATGATACCTAATTTTTTTTTATTTTAATTTTACAGAATTGGACTTGAAAAAAATTTCGTTACAGAAAAATATATGAACTTTTTTTTTCTTTCATCCATAGTACCAAGGGATGAATTCCGTCCATTTGTCGACGTGACAGATCAAATTGACTAAAAGTATCATATTTTTACCATGCAATAATTTTTTTAAAATTTTTTACTTCTTTTTACATTTTTTCCTTCTCTCTCCCTTTTCTCCACCTTTTCAGATTTTTTTTTTTTTTTTTTTTTACATTTTTCCTTCTCTTTCCCTCTCATTCTTCTTCATCTTCCTCCTCCTCCTCCTTCGCCTCACGCTTCTTCTTCTAATTCTAGCCCCCAGCTTAAAAGGAAAAAAAAAAATAATAAAGCTAACCAACTTCAATCATCATAAATTAAAAGTAGAAGAATTTTTCCCAATTTGATCAGTATGTTTTTCCACGAATATCATTGTTACTTACACATGCACATTTTAGGTTCAAAATTTCAATCATTGGCCCAAAAGAAAATGTTTTAACATTCAAAACAGTAATTCCAGATCGAATCCTCCTATTTAGAATTTGTTTTGTTTATTTTTTTTACATTTTTTCTTCTCTCTCCTCCTCCTCCTCCACTTCTTCATCATCATCATCTTCTTCTTCGTCAAACATCCTCAAAAAAAAAAAAAAAAAAAAAGCACATATTAAAGTATGATTTTAAAAACCAAAATCTAAAATAAAACCCAAACAGCAAAAACTTAAAAACAGTTATATTAGAGAAAAAAAGTTATGATCTTTGATAAAAATTAATAAATTGGAAATATAAACAGCCCCTCACACCCCTCACACCAGACGCGCACACACACACTCACAAAAAAAAAAAGAAAGAAAAAAGTAGAAATTTCACAAACCAAATGATGAATTGCAATAAGTAATGATCATTAAGAACAATAATACCTAGAAATTGAAACCTATAAAATGCTAAACGAAAACCCCAAAAGTTACGATCTTTCTTTAAAATTATTTAGGGAAAAAAAGTTTTTGTTCCTAATTAAATTTAATGCAGCAAAAACATGGTAAATGTTTACAATAATCACCGGTCCGACTTAGGAAGGAAAGCTAAAAACATCCACACTTCACTCTTCTCCAACTATTTTGCACTCTTTATATTAAATCATATCATAACAACTTTCAAAAAGAGAAATGAGGAAGATAGAAAGGTGAAGAAATCAAACATGGGGGACGAGAACTGGGAAGTGGTAAGAAGAAGAAAGGAACAACAACCATAGAAGTGGGAAGTGATGGGGTTGCTCTCATCACTATATTAACCCTCCTTTTACTCTCTGTCTTATAATGGTATTGTTTTTCAAATCCAAACCTGAGTATTAAGTGTGCCCATATGGCATCATGCTTCAAGTTTCAATTTTTTCTTCATAGAAACTAATTTTATCTTATTTTTGTTTCTAGGTATACAACAAGTTTCTTTCTTAGTCTATGATTTATATATAATTTTAAAGGATGTTTGAAGAAGAAGAAAGAAGAAGAAGAAGAAGAAGAAGAAGAAGAAGAAGAAGAAGAAGAAGGGAGGAGGAAGAGAGAGAGAAGGAAAAAATGTAAAAAAAAAAAAAAGAATTCCGAAAAGGGAGGGAAGGAAGGGAAGGGGGGAGGGAGAGAGAGAGAGAGAGAGAGAGAGAGAGAGAGAGAAGAGGAAAAAAATGGAAAAAGAAGTAAAAATAAAATTGCCAAGTGGAAAAAAAATAATATTTTTAATTAATTTAATTTACACATCGGCAAATGGATAGAATCCATCCATAGGTACCGTGAGGGCAAGAAAAAAAAGTTCAAGCATTTTCTTGTAATGAAATTTTTTTTAGGTACAATTCTGTATAAATTGAAAAAGTTTAGGTACCGCAAGTGAAATTAACCCCTTTTATCAAAAAAAAAAAAAGAATAAATAGATAGTAAAAATAGAAGAAGAAGATATATGTGACAGAGTACCCGAAAGAGTTCTTGAGCTTTTAATAGAGGTACTAGAACATTATAGATTTAAGGAGAATAAGGAATACAAAATGATATACTAGCTATTATCTCAACTGTATTAATCATCGAAATGAAATTGATTATGCTATAGAAAAAATCGAGGTTTTTGAATAAGATGCCAATAACTTTTCATTGTAATTTGAGTAAATAATTTATAGGTTTTAATCATCGAAATGAAATTGATTATGTTATTTGATATCTTCTTTTATTTGATTAGTGTGAATTTCAATTGGCCCTTATCTCACCATCACATATTGTCCACTTTTAATTTGTAGGAAATTTCATCATTTTATTCCTTAGATTCAACTAGCTAGCTTGTAAAAACAATATTTCTTAAAAATTTATTACATTTATTAATTTGTATTATTTTAATATCACCTTTGACTGAGCAGGATCTTGCATAAACCATCACACCACTATTAGCAAGTTGAATTTTTTACGTTTTCAATTCAAGTGTTCGAGTCATGATAAAATTAATAAAATTTTCAGAGCAAATTTTCATTTGCACAAAGAATATGGAGTGTTAATTTAGTGTACTGATGTTATTGTACTCTATTTTAAGTTTAAAAAAAAAACAGCAAGTATGCTAGAAAAATATCAAAGGAAACTAATGAGATTGTGAATCATATTACATGAAATCAGATCTGTAGAAAATCTTAAGAAAACTAAAGGGATGACACAAGGAGAATAAGTTGATTAAATTAAAAAAAAAAGGTGAAAAAAGATGATCAAGATCAATACTTTTGTTTGTGATCTGATAGAGACAGAAAGGGAGGAGAGAGAGTTTGGAAAATGAAGAAAGAAAGGAGTTTTTACTTGTTCGCATTGTTGAACCATTAGCAAGCATTCATCTTTATAATGAACAACTTGACAAACACTTTACGAAATTGTAATATTATAGAACATTAGGCTTGCTTGATTGAGTTTATATGGGCGCATTAGGAAATGGGTTTAAGCTTGAATTTAAATATAATTTTCTTTTAAAAAATAAAATATTATAATAAAATAAAAAATAAATATAAAAATATATATAAAAGAAAAAATAAAAAAAATTCCACATAAAAAAATATAATTAAAAAATTATAAGGTGTCATATTAGATGACACATGTCATGATATGATTGGTCCGTACGTCTGTGTTAGCAATGGAGTTAACACCATTAACCAATGTATTAAAAATGGCCACAAAAAGTTTGCACAGATACCTAATTGAATTTTTGGGGAAAGTTCAGGCACCAAATTTGACATTAACCCTTTGATTTTAATTAATATCTTATTTGCATATGATAATGTTTTATCTATATCTTTACAGTTTGGTTTGTTTATGAGTTAAAATATATTTTTTTATTTGTATTTATTTTTTAACAAATATATGTTTGGAACCGATAAAAATAAGATACCAAACTGACAAGAAAATGATCAAATAAATAGACCCTAGATTGATAACATGCAAAAACTTATCTTAGTTTATTTAAATTTTAGAAATTAATTTTAAAGGATTTTGATTAGATTTGTTAGGTTGATTGTAATCGTTGATCATTTTGCTTTAATAGATAAAAATCCATTAAAAGTAGTAAGAAAAGAAAAAAAAATAAAAATAATATATTCTTCCGCGCGCGCGCGCGCCCCCCCCCCCAAAAAAAAGAGCTTATGTTCAATGTATCACAACCTGCTACCCCAGGCTCCACCGTAGCAGAGAAGACACCCCTAGGCTTTTAGGCCACATTGAGTAACGATTGTGATGCTAGGTATGCTAACATTCCCAGTGTATCCTCAGGTACAACCAGGACACCATAGGCACTGTGTAATGACTCAAAACTCTACCCACCGAGGTATTGTCCACTTTCGCCACAAGCCGCACGGTTTTGTCCTTTTGGTGCCAGCGCTTCCCAGGGGCTTACCCATCCTAGGATTGCTCTGCCTAAAGCATGCTTAACTTTGGAGTCTTAACAAACTTCAAGCCATCACACCGAAAAGACACATCTGTGATTAGATTTCCACCATCTATATTTGAGGGGCAACTCAATTGGTGAGAGGTGTTGCCTTTGGGGCAAACAAAAGTCTCAAGTCTTGGGTTCGATCCTTGCAAGCTACAGCAACAGGGTCAATCTACTTGAAAATAATAATACCTCTTGTGCTCTTGTTGTACCTGAGGGTACGCTGGGAGCCAATATACCTGACATCATGGTTGCCTGCTCAGAGTAGGGAGTCAGTGCAGCTGGACTGTAGGGGTGCCCCTACATTGTACGATATGCCTGAGATGGAGCTGTGGCATAAAAAACGCCTTTTAATGTCACGCCTTACCTTCAAGCGGCAAACGTGATGGCCAGCAGCTCCCTTTGGCTGCTACAGGCTCTACCCTTATGGGGCATACCCCCTTCTCAGGCACACTCAAAGAAATTGTTATACATAGTTTAGGAATTCGATTGAGCTAGCTGCAGCTGCTAAGAGTCGAACCCCAGACCTATGCCTTTTGTTCCTCCTAAAGGAGAACGCCTTCGCCAATTGAGTTGGAGCTACTGGTCATTACATTCATCACCTAAGGGTAGGACGTGACATAATGTATGTAGCTAGAGGAATAAGGCGGTTTTTAGGTCATTTTAGGTCCACTAAAAAAAATCCAAAAGTAGGCTATTTGAAAAAATAATACAAATATAGGCGAGTGAAAGCGCCTAAAGTTTGAATAGAGGTACTATCTCGGACCACACCTTTACGACAGACTCCCACATTTGCATAAACGAACTTGCAAAATGTCTAAAATTTACACTTAAACAACTAGTCCAAATACATCAGACCTGCATGCAAAATCCATCAACCCATAAAATTTAGCGCCCCTTGCTCAGAAACTCCATACCATACCCTTATTCAAAAGTAAAATGGATCATTGCATTAAGTAAAATAGAGTTCATTACATAAGTTTAAATCCAAGAGTACACATGTTTTGAGTTAGTAGCATTCACTAACATTAACAAAAAAAAAGTAATCTATAATCCTATCATCTCCTACTACCCCTCCGTAGACTTTAAGCAATCCTTAACACTATAAATTGCCGACCAAGCTTTGTAGGACTGCTTCTTTTCATCATATTCATCTGCTGATGGACGAACATTAGGTGAATCGAGTAAGCTGGCCTGTGTAGGATGCCTAAATTGCAAGAGCTATGTCAATCCCTCACCCATGTCTTGGTCATGATCATCAACTGCTTGCCTCTTCTATGGTGTAGGTGGAGTTGGATGGGAGGATGTTCCACACTCGCTCTACGGAGTGTAGTATGATGGCAATGAAAATGCACTATGTCATCCACCCGTAATTATAGAAGTCGCATGCGATGTAGATGGAGCATGCTGGATAGATTGATACTACTGCTGCTCCTCCTTACCATCTTTATCGTCATGCCCAGCTTGAACCTCCTCATGCATGCTGTGCTGAACTCAGGATAAACATGATCAGTGATTCCATGCTCATCCATTGTGCAAATGTGGGAATTTGTAGTGAAGACGTCGTTTAAGACTGCAACTTCTATTCAAACTCTAGGTGCCTTTGACAACGCCTTTTGTGTAGACATTTTTACACAAAAAATGTTGTCAAAGATAGCGCCTATAGTACAGTGCCTTCAATAGCCTGTATCCATATTATTTTTCCAAATAGGCCTATTCTCGATTTTTTTTAAATGAACCCAAAATGGCCCAAAAAAGGAACGAGGCATACATCTAAGACTCACATGTGATGCACACGAAAGCACGAGACTTGATTGATGTAAAGGAATGTTTCTATCAAGCCAGTGGAGGATTCATTTTTGCCATACCTCGGAAAATACTTGCCCTGTACCATAGGTTATTTAGTATGACAACAACCTAAGTCAAGAAATCTTATTTAATCAATAACACAAGTTTTTTAATATTAGAATCTAAGGATAGAGTTGCTTAGCAAAAATTTTAAGCAAAGTTGCTCATTATTCTTCTCCTATTTTGATTTGTGGAGTTTGACACGTGGAAGAAAGAATGAAGTGTCAAATAATTCTACTAAAGAAACTTATCAACAAATTGAAGAATTAATCTAATAAAAAACTTTCTTAGAAACTAAACAATAACGATGAGCTTAAGCTTTTAATTGTGATGGGTCTACTTTGGCAAATGTAAGCCTAAGCACAGCTCTAGAATTTGAGATGTGATCCTAAAGAGATGAATTTCAACATGTTCACACACAAGGTGAGTCCAAATCCTGGCATGGGTCTAACTTAGTCCAAAATGGTTTGGACTCGATGCTTCATGAATTAGTAAAATGATGGCTTAGAACAAAAATTAGGTAAGGTCAAGTTGGGTTGGTTTTGGGTCCCTATCGATTTATGGTTCGAGCTCATTAAACTAGCTATATTTATTTTTTAACAGATAAAAATAAAAAAAAATTGAAAATTTAACTTAAAGAAGTTTTTAATTTGAAATAAAATGAGGTCAGGAAACATTAATCTTTAACCCATTTGTTGAAAAGATTATTTAAGATGTGTTTTATTTACACACAAGTATATCCACTTTTAATTGTAAAGTTAATATGGGATTACAAAACACAAAAGACATAAAAATAAGTTCCAAAAAAAAGAAAGTCCGATATTATTAAGAAATTATATTTCACTTTGGTTAGAAGTCCATATAAATCTAACCAAACAGACATTTAAGTATATTTATTATGTGTGTTTGTTGAATTGGGGGGTTTGAGTTGGATTTTGATGTGAAAATATATTGCAAAATTATGATAGAGTTAAAGTACACTTAATCGACAAAATGAATTTGTGATATGATGAATTTGTGGTTGTGCATTTTTTGTGTTGTGTTTGCATGTGAAGTTGCAGAACCTAGTTACATTGTAGCTAGCATTTAGACACTAGACATGCCTCAAAATATAGCATCTGGGTACTAACATGACCAGAGTTCTGATCATGTGAACTGTAATTATCATTTGGATGCTAGGAATATTTTACATGATTAGAATTTTTTTTTATTATGGTATAGTGGGCTCGCGTCCAGATGTTAGGGTATGGTGTTCGAATAGTATCATGGTTCATAACCTTTTATGTTGCCATTTGGCAGATGGTGTCAAGACACTAGGTTGCAGAAAGTAATTGTTAGAGAATTTAATGCTAGAGCAAAAGTTGGAGAAAAGTGGTAATGTCCAAATTTTGTGAAGACCCATATATAAGGGTTGGTTGGTAGAATTTATTATGTTGTTTGAGCTCAAATATTTGCATTAACACATTTGTCTTTCTATTTTTCTCTATCCATTATTTGTTTATCTTCATTGTGACGTAAGTTTGGTAGTGCCATTGGGTAGTCTTTTGCTAATCTTTGTTAAGCACTACTCAAGAGCTTATAAAGTGCATTTTGAGAGAGTAAAAGCTGCGTCTTAAGAGAAATACTGTGCTTTGCAAAAGGTACAACTTGAGTGATATTGAGTGAGTCTATTAGTGATGTTGTGATACAGTTTTTTAGAAGTATTTGTCTTGAGTTTAATCCTCCATTAGGAGCCAATTGAGTGATCGTGGAGATTAGCAGGTGGACTGAACTTTGCGTTAAATATGACTTGATCTCTCTGTTCCTATCTCTTTATTTATTACAATTTATATTCATATTCTTCTTATATTGTTTAATTAGTTAAATTGCATCATCTAGACTTTAGAATTGTAAAAAAAAGATAAAATAGTTGTAAAACTCAATTCAAACCACCCCTAGTGTTTTCACTTTTAGAAGTTTTTCAATGTTGTTCATGATAACACATTAAATTTTAGTTTTTAAATTTTCATTATTAAAAAAAAAGTTCAAACATTTTTTTTCTTTTTTGGCCAAATAAACATTTTTTTCTTATTTACATTTAATTGTTTTCTTCCACTTTTCTTTTTTTTTTTTTCCTTTTTTCTTTTAGAAGTTTTTCAATGTTGTTCATGACAACACATTAAATTTTAGTTATTAATTTTTTATTATTAAAAAAAAGTTTAAACATTTTTTTCTTTTTTGGCCAAATAAACATTTTTTTTCTTATTTATGTTTAATTGTTTTCTTACGCTTCTCTCTCTCTCTTTTTTTTTTCCTTTTTCTTTTTCTTTCTTTTGAATCATGGTTGACTTGGCATATTGGAAAGTTGTGACCCCTAGCCCCATGAACCATATGGTTAGACTGGGATGATGGTTTAGACCTGCCAATTCTGGGTTAAGCTAATTGACCCATGCCGAGGTCTAGGTAAGTGTTCTCTTTTTACATCTTTCCTTACATTTTTTAATGGTTTTGTATAATATTATTTGAATTGATTTATTGAATTATACTATTTTATTAAATTGATTATTGTGAAACAATCTAAAAGATTATAGGTGTTTCTTAATTTACTTGATTTGATATATTTAATTGTACTATTTTATTAAATTAATTACTGTGAAACAATCTAAAGATTATATGTGTTTTTAATTAATGTGTAAGTTATTAATATCCGTAAAAGCAAATGAATTCTAATATCAAAATATAGTTTTTTTTTTTAATTTTCAAAATATATGTAGAGGTAATTGTTGCATTTGTCTATGAATTTTACTTATTTTTATTATAGACTACCAAAAGTTTAAACGTGTCAATCTGATGCTGAGCTTTATTTATTTATACAATTAATTATTAAAATTTTACCTAGTTTCACGATTAACTATCAAACCATATGTATTATAAATGAATTTTAAAAAATTGTAGGTAATAATTTAATAGTTTTAAAATTTTGATACTTAATTATAAAAATGAGTAAAATTCACTTATTAAATATAATATTTATCCATAGTAAAAATGACTACAAAAATTAGAGGGCAAATTATGCATACCCTCAATTTTTAACAAAAATTTTGCATTTAGCCCTCTCAAATAGATGTGTGCTCATTTATTTTAATGAATTGACTGTCTATGTGTAAATTAAATATAACTTAAATAATAAAATCTAAAAAAATAAATGCCATGTCATAGAAATATATATATATATATATATTTTGCTTACATGACATATAACCCATTTTACAAACCAATTTCTTGAATTTAATACCCATAAATCCAACTGATTAAAGAAAAAGAAAAACTTCTTAAACATGGCCACACAAATTTAAAAAAGAATCAAAAACATCATTCTAACTTAAAAAAAAAAAAAAGAAAAGAAAAACACTATTCTCTAATTAAAACACACACACACACACACAATATTATCAAATATAAATATTGCAATGTGTAATCTTCTTTGACGAACGTTACAGATCATAAGAGAGGGAAAAAAAAAAAAAAAAAGAACCAAATAGCTTCAAGATTCAGAAAGGTAAAAAATAATTACACATTTGTAAATCTTGAATGCTCTCATTAAATGAATTTAGAGCCCTTACTTTCATGTAAAGGCTTGCATGAAATTGCATTTTTGGAAAGTCCATTAGACTTCGAAGTTAGCCATGAAACATCACCATCGCAGTTCTCAATTCCAAAATACATACAATTCGGAAAAAGTCCATTTATGTTAAACACAAACATAACGTAGGAAATAGGAATGCTGTCACATTTGCAGTACTAGCATCCTTGTTTTTCTTCTCATTACTTTTTCGTAAAAATAGACGTTTTCATTTTGACGATATACCATAATAATTTTGACTTTTGGAATAGCTCAAAATGTCCATGTTGTTGAAAGAACAATCGTAGAAAGGCATCTATCGGTTTTAATTTTTTTTTTTGGCCTTATCGGTTTTCATATTCACACCACCCCTTTTATTGGAATGAATATATATATATATATATATATATATATGACGTAAGGGTTTTTAAAACTGGCTTTTTCTTTCTTTTTTTATTTTTTTTTCTTTTTATTCTAGTGGTCATATTTATGGGTGTTTGAAAGTAATTTATAAAATGAGCCGTAACCATGTTAAAAAAAAAATGATGCGCAGCATCTATTTTTTTATATTTTATTATTCAAGTCAGATTGTCTTGATTGGTTTGTTGATTTCTATTTGTTTTAGTTTTTTTTTTTAATTTTTAAATGAATTATTTGTTAAGAAACGGAAATAGATATAGATATAGATATAGATAAAATAATTATTTTTACTTATAAATAGATTAAACAGATCAAGTACATGTTAGATATAGAATAAATATGAATGCAAATAAAAAAAGACATCATCAAGGGTTGGTTTCAAATCGGAAATTGACTTAACTTGTCACCGGTGGTTCTCAAACTAAGAACCAGCTCGATTGTGGTGGGTCAAAACCGCGAATGAACCCACCAGCTCTGAGTGTCCATGTAGTTTGTCCTTTAGAACCACCAGTTTAAACAGGTCTAGAATAGCATAGTACGTAACCGGCTGTGGACCCACTAAACCGACAGTTTCTAGCAATTCCATTTTCCAAATTCAAAAAAAATGAGAAACAAAACAAAACCAATACGTACAAGAATCCCTTAATCACATGCCCAGATGTTCTTAAGACACTGGATTTTGGAGACATCTGACACGGTCTATGACATTTTAAATGGTGATTTGTTAAATTCCATAATCTCATGGTTTGTATCTTTCTCAATATGTACAAGAAAGATGTAATTACATTGTCGAAATGTTTACTATGAATCTTCTACTACTACTATTATTATTATGATATATGGCAATTAAGATTATGGAAAAAACGTTATAATGATATTATAAAATAATTTATAATTTTAAAAAATTGACTTGGAAATTAATGAAATTTGACAAAAAAAGGAAAACAAAGAAGTTCTGAATCTTATAATTTTATTTGAAGCTTTTCTACTAAAAGATTAAATGGTTGGTTTTATGCTTCTTGCATGTGATGCATGTTGGAATCATTGTGAAATACATAATAGCTAATGTAATAATATCTTAAAAGGGAAATAAATCTTGTTAAGTTATTTTTTTTTTGTTTTTATAATTTAACTCCTTGTTTGGTTTTTTTTTTTCAAAAAGAAAAAAAAATTGGACAGTTCACGATTCGGATAGAATCGGATTCGACCTTCACATGTCCAGTTTTGGTTCCACTAAAATTAGAACCATGAACCGATGGTTCATACCTCGGTTCATATCTAATTTTATACTAGATTTGAACCGTAACAACCTCTAAATCAAAGATAGGTGCCGAGATTTAGATGAAAATGAGATAATCAAATATCTATATATATATATAGAGAGAGAGAGAGAGACTAACATTAGTTTTGATTGAATGGAATAAAATCAGTATTCTAGTTTTATTTTCATTGAATATCTATTCTTTTATTTGATTTGTAAAATATTCTATAAAAAAAATGTCTATTTCATGTGATGCATAATATATAATGAATTTTGATTATTTTCCTCTATTAGACGAATAATTATTTCTGATAAGAATATATAATTTATTTCCAAAATACTCTTAAATATATAATAAAGAATTATTATTTATTTTTAATCTTATTTCATTATAGCAAAATAATCGTGCAATAAATAAATGGAGTCCACGACTATCTAAGGACAAATGCATACGTTTTAAAAATTTTGGGGGTAGTTTGCATAATTTACTTAAAATTAAATTAATAATTAATGAGGGAAAGAAATTCACATCTAATCAAACACGTCATCACTGCCGACTACGTTCGAGGTCGATCGTTTCTGCACTGACACGCGCCTTCCATCGCTCAAGCAGAGAAAAAGTCAGCGTATCAATGGTCTTCCCTATCTCTAGTACACACAATAGAAAAGATAAAAACAACATTCACGTTTAGTCCATGTATCTTAGATAAATTTTTTAATGAAGATTTGTTTTATGAAAAATAACATCATAGTAATTTTATATATAATATTATATATGGCATAATTTTTTTATTTAATAGATCCTCAATAATAAATTTATCTAAGATAAATAGATTAAAAGCCGGCCTCTCTTTTCTTAAAAAGGCGACATATGAAAAATAAAAATGCAATTATGTAAATAGAGTCCAATGTTAATGATGGAACGTTTAAGAAATTATATATAAAGGCCTGGACGGTTGATTTGGTGTGACCTGGCAGACTGTTATTGAAGGATTGATTTTGCGATTACTAGTAAAGTCTGCGATATTTAGACCAAATTATTTAAGAACATATGAGAAACTGTATCACTGGTCGGTTTTCCAAGACTTTTGTGTACATATAGTATTTGTTTAAATTAATTTATTTATTAAGAAATAAATATAAATACATGTCAGATGTAGATATAGATATAGATAAAAATTAGATAATTTGAGAAGAAGTTATAGATTGTTGAATAAGTTTTGATTGCTTTTAGCCTTTGTGAATAAACTCATCTTTCATGCCATTGAGTAATAAAGAAGTCCAAAATGAATTATATATTCATAAAGATGCATTTCGGCTCTTACTCACCAAAACCGTCCAATGAGTGTCTTAGAAAGCTCACCTTATTTGCCCATCTATAGAGTCATTCAACGGATGAGGATGGACTCCAAAATTTATAGTTTGGTCCTGTTTTCTATTTTCATCTGAAGAGTATGAAGATCCAAATAAGTATCGATCTACCTGTGAAATAATGCTTTCAAGGATTAACTTCTTGATTTGATAAAGAATGCCTAGTTTCATGTAAAATTTAATTTTTACGAGTCATAAACATAATTATAATATGGCATCTTGAATAAATAATTTGTTACATACAAACATAAGGTACTTACTCGATGTGGAATTCGATATGATTATAGAGAGAGACGAACTTGATTAGCTTTAGGCTTTAGGTTGACACTTTTTAAATTAAAATCAATTTATCTCCGTTAACATTAAACTTAATGTCGTAGAGGACTTTGATAGAATGGTTTACTTTTTTGTGTTGCCTAAATAGGGGGAGACCAATTTATATAGAATAACTTTAAATTTGGTACGTCCATCATATACCAAAATCAATAGCTTAAATTTATTCACTATCAAATAGAAATCTTAATTGAATAGGAAAACTTAATCCAAATAGGAAAGTTAATCAAATCAATTAACATTAATATCAAAATATGGTGAATTTTCAGACCACATTCTAATATTCTTCCACTTGGTCCGACAGTTCATAATATTTAATAGTGTAACATTAGGCGTGCATAAATAAATCTAATACTATCATTCTTTCATCATAATTGACTTTAACAAAATAAATCACGTAATAAAAGAGTTATGGCGGTCATACACTTTCAATTTGCATACCTCCTTCCATGTACTACCAGACTAGAAACTTAATGTTAATTTACATTAGTTATAGAAATAACATAATGTCCTCATAATTGTCTTACAGACACATTAATTTCTTATTCAAACATCAAGTGTATACAGATATAAGGAACAAGAAATAATCAATAAAATTAGAAACATATCATTATTGAGGTCATGAGTATGCTGACATTGTTATAATCAATCATCAGTATAACCAAGACTCATTCTATGTACATGTTCTTTAAATGTCTTTGGTTATAAACCTTTAGTTAATGGATCAACAATCATGAGATCCGTTCTAATATTTTCAATATACAGTTTATGTTTCTGAACTTCCTTTTTAATCGCAAAATACTTTAATTCAACGTGCTTAGCACCTATAGAATATTTTTTCGTTTTCAAAGAAGAAAACTATTGTAGAATAATCACAATAAATTTTTAGCAGTTTGGTATTGGTGTCATCAATCCCAAGTCTTGAAATAAAGTTCCACAGTCATAATGCATGAATTGCATCTTCATAACATGCTACAAATTCTACCTCTATAATAGATGCAATAATGATAGATTGTTTAGCACTTTTCCATGAGATGATTGCTAATAGGAACAAGTAACCAAACATTGACTTTCTACTATCAAGCCATCCAACAAAATTTGAATATAAATAACCAGTCACTTCTAACTTATCAAATCTCTTAAATGTGAGCATATACTCTTTAGTCCCTTGAAGATATCTCATTACTTTCTTGGCAGCTTTCTAGTGATCTACTCCAGGGTTACTTTGATATTGTCCCAACATTCCAACTGCAAAGCTAATATCAGGTCTTGTATATGTTTGCAGATACATCAGTCTACCTACAATAGAGGCATATAGAATAGATTCCATTTCCTTACATTCCACATCATTCTTTGAACATCGCATGAGACTAAACTTATCCCTTTTCTGTATTGGGACAATACTTGCTGAGCATCTGTTTATATTGAATCTCTTAAGAATTTTCTTGATATAAGCTTTATGAGACAATCCTAATAATCCTTATGATCTCTTTTTGAATATTTGAATTCCATTCATATAGAACGCGTCTCCCATATCTTTCATTTCAAAATTCTTAGAGAGAAAACCCTTGGTCTCATACAAATATCCAAATTATTAGCACGAAGCAAGATATCATCAACATACAAAACTAGAAAAATAAACTTACTCTCACTGATCTTTCGATAAATGCATTAATCAACAGTGTTTTCATAAAAAACGAAAAATGTGATAATATCATTGAACTTAAGATACCATTTCTTGGAAGCTTGTTTAAGTCCATATATTGATTTCTTAAGTTTACACACTCAGTGACCCTTTTATTCTATGGAAACACCTTCAGGTTGATCTATATAAACTTCCTCCTCTAGATCCCCATTAAGAAAGGTGGTTTTCACATCCATTTGATGTAACTTTAAATCATACTGAGCTACCAAAACTAGAATGATTATTAATGAATCTTTCTTTGAATTAGATGAAAAAGTCTCTATATAATCAATTTCATCTTTTTGAGTATAACATTTGGCAATAAGTCTAGATTTATATTGTTCGATATTGCCCTTCGAGTCGTATTTAGTCTTAAAGCCCATTTACACCCAACTCGTTTGGAACCTTCTACCAATTCAACAAGATCCCAAACATTGTTTTCAACCATCGACTTCAACTCATCTTTCATAGCATCAATCCACTTATCAGACTCCTTACTATTAAATACTTGTGAAAATGAAACAGGATCTTTTTCAATGTCGTAGTCAAAGTTTGACTCTTGTAAATGAACTACATACTCATAAAAAATAGTTGGCTTTCTAACCCTTATAAGTTTATATATGGCTATTCCACACAGCTCATTTGTTTCAACTAGTGTTAAGTTAGGTTTTTCATGAGGTGCTTCTACATTCAAATATTGTTCAGCATCATTTTGTTCCTGCATTTTTGGAACAATATTTGGAACAATTGTGGCTATGGGCACATTTATAGGTGATGGAACATCAACTTTTATTTCATTAAGATCCACAGCTTGTTTGCTAGCACTCCTACTAACTTCACCATTTTCAATGAGCTTAGCATTGCCTATCTCAACAATTCTAGAACTATGGTTTGAATAGTAAAACCTATACTCTTTGGATTTTTCTCTGGATAACCAATAAAGTAACCACTAATAGTACAAGATCCAATTTCTTTTCATGTGGATTACGTCAGGCCCTGATGGTACCCTAGTAGTAGTAAACAAGCTATGTTTGAATACTATTACTAGATTACCTTCAGAGAATGACATGATCTCAAACAACAGGATCTTGTAGTGGCTTTGATAAGAAACAAAAAATACATGTAAGTCATAAATTAGTAAATAACTATCATTTCAGTGCTTGAATATAATATTACAAACCATAACATCTTTCTAAAAGTCTATAAATACATAACTAATAATTTAAACACTAACTAGCTTAGACTAAAAATAAAAGCAAATAACTTATCTCATAATCTTCCATGAACTTTCAGTCCTGAAGTTCTTACTGGAGCTAAACTCCTGGAAGTAAATAGCCATGACCTAAGTATAAACCTAAAAGAACTATTGGAGTATGAGCGAAACCATGGGCTCAGTGAATAACTAGAACTTACCACATATCAAATAAGTTATTAACAATTATATGAAATGCATCAATCAAGCATATGTACAAATACAAGCTTGGATAACCCGAAATCCAAAGCAAATGAAGATTTACGCCCTCTCATTGAGGTAGAAGGAACACAATACCATGGCCTACCTATCCAAGAAAGACTAAGCATACAGGAAAACAACAATACTCACTTTAATTAATACTTTAAATTTATCATGTCTTTAACACTCATTTCCTATTTTAGCTTTAGAAACTCCACTAAGTGTTAGTCATTTCAAGCAATACCATAAGCGACGTCTTTCATTTACCATTTAGTTCCTATGGTGTCAACAGAACAAAGGTAATCTTGTGAATAACTAATAGCTTCCTTGCCTAGATAAACTAAGCATTACCAGAGATCCGAAATACTAACACGTGGTAGGCTGCCACATACTCGAATGTTGCTTATGCAAATCATGTAATGCATGCTCATTTTATTTATGGTACCAGTAGTTTTTAATCAGGTTTAAGATGATCAATCATTTCACAGACAAGTAACGTAGTATATAAGCAATATGATCATATAGAATTATGTTATTACTATTATTAAAGTAACTTAGCAATCAACAATTCATACAGTAAACAATCCCCATAAACCCATACAGTAGATTCAAATTATTATCTTTCATTAAAGATCAGCTATGCTACAAGCACACACAATATAATAAGACTGAGATACTCACCTGCTCATACTGGCTAGTCGTAATAGTTAGATGGAAAATCCTTTATAGTTTCAAAATCACCTATTAAGATGAATAAAATATTCATCAATAAAACATAAATTATAGAACTAAACTCCTACGAGTATCTAAGTGTCCTATATTGGTATTGGATTTTCTTTCTATTACTATATTGGTCTTTTAACAATCCTATGATAATAAATTATTATTTAATATTTATTTTAATTGTGCTTTTCTTGATCTTGTTGGATATTTATATATTTTTATCAGATAGTTGTGGAATTTATATTCAGTGGATTGATATTTTATCATCACTATTATCATCATTTTTACACTGTTCTTTAGTTAACTTATTATAGTAACGAGTATTTATTTACTATTATTTCGTTTTGTTATGTTTCTCTTAATTTACTTCATATAATTATCTTATCAATTTTAGTAATCACGTAATTCATAATTTTAACTTATTTAAATTTCCATTCTTATGTGTTTATTTATATAAAACAAGTATTTTACAATTATCTTAATTTTATTCTTATTGTAGAGTATACTAATATTAGCAATAATAATGATGATGATGATGATGATGATGATATGTTAACAATGTTAATGTTAATTTTCATAATAAAATTAATAAAAATAATAATAATCTTAATGATAATAACAATAATAATAATAATGATACTCATAATAATAATAATATCTTTAATAAAGATAATAATAATCATTAATGATAATAATGATTACAATAATAATTAACATGATAATAATATTACTAATAATATTAATATTAATAATAATCATAATAATAATAACATAATAATAAGAATAATATTAATAACATCAATAATAATAATAATAATAATAAGGTACTTGTGTCAATTTCAATTACAAAATAGTTTCAATAATCAGGCAAGCTAAGGATAGGTGATTGTATCAAGGCTATCTTTAGTTACTCAAAGGCCTTTTGAGCCTCCAAACACCACTTAAATTGATCTTTCTTAAGAAATTGTGTTAATGCACAAGTAATCGTTCCAAAACCTTGAACAAAGCGCCTATAATAACCTACTGGGCCTAAGAATCCGAGCAATTGGTGCAAATTTTTAAGAACAGGCCACAACTTTACCACTTCCACCTTCTTTGGATCCTTAGTAACTCCTTGATGTGTCTTGATGTGACCAAGGTAATCTATTTGTTGTACATAAAACACACATTTGCTCCTCTTAAGGAATAACCACAACCCTCCTTGATACTCCAAATATTGCCCTTAAATGCTTTACATGTTGTTCAATAATTGTACTAAACACTAGTATATCATTAAAAAAAAAAAAAACAAGCACAAATCTTCTCAAATAAGGATGAAACACTAGATTCATGAGCCCTTGAAACATTAAGGGTGCATTAGTCAAGTCAAAAGACATGACTAAAAACTCATAATGACCTTCATGAGAATGAAAGGTCATCTTATAGATGTCCTTAAGGTTCATAAACACTTGATGATAACCTTAATGTAAGTCTACTTTGCTGAAATAGCTAGCACCATGTAGTTCATCAAATAGATCATCAATAATCAGCATAGGGAAATGGTCATTTACTGTTTGTTTGTTTAACTCCATATTATTCACACGCATTCTCCATGCATTCTCTTTCTTTTTCACTAAAACTATTAGAGAAGCAAATGCGCTGTGACTCAGCCTTATGATCCACTCATCAACATTTCTTTGATGACTTCCTCCAATACTAATTTTTGCATCATTAAGTACTTGTTAGGTATCAAATTCACTGGCATTACTTGATCATGTAAGTAGATGCAATGATTACATGATTTAGTTAGAGTTAATCCATGTGGCTCATCAAATAATTCATGAAATTCTTCCAATAAGTCCATGATAGCAGGGTGCAATGTCTTTGATGTGTTTTGTGCTTCATTTGGAGCTTCAACTACGATCCAACACTTCACCTCCAATGGTCTTGATGCAGTATCTAAAATGTTAGCTATAGCTTACATTGTGATCAAGTGTACTATTTCACGTCTACCCTATAAAATGCATAGAGTACCTTGCCATTTAAACTTGATTTTCATGTGCTTGAAAGTCCAACTTATAGTACCTAATGTAGTTAACCAAGGCATCCCTAAAATCAGATCACATGAGTTCAAGGTGAACGTGCAAAAATAAAAACAAAACTCTAATCCTTGCATTTTCCAATGAAAACACTCAAACTGCACTAGTACTATATAATTTAATACCATTAGCTAAAACCACAGCTATGGGATCCAAAGTTGTTAAGACACAATTTAATCCCTTATTCAACCTTTCATCCATGAAATTAGAGGAGCTATTAGTATCTATAAGAATATTCAAGGTTCTTTTCTTGAACGCTCCCTTGACATGCATACTATGCTCATTAGACCCAATACCTCCTTCCACTACACACAACTTCAACTAGGACAATTCAACACCTAACTCAACTGCTACGTAAACATTATTGTGTTCATCTACTCCACCATTTTCTTGTTCAACCACTAAAACATTCAACCTCTTACTCCTACAACAATGTCTAGGGACCAAAAAGTTCGTCACATAAGAAACATTGTTTCTTTTGTCTCTTTCCCTCAAGTTCATCAAGTATAGGGTCTTCAGTGGTTCTATTGTTTTGGGTACTGAAAGGTAGGTAGAGTTAGATTAAGTTGGTGTTTGGTTGATGATGGATTTAGTTAAGGCTCTAGTGTATGAGTAATAGGAGGTGTTGTGTTTAGAGTTGGTAGTGGTTATTGTGTTTGGGTTATGGGTGAAAGTGTTTGGGTTTTTATAAATTTTTAGGTTATTTTTGGATAAAAGGAGGGTTGTAGAAGCCTACTTTGTTGTGATTCTTTTAATCCAAATGTACGATATTCATATCCTCTCTTGTTGGACCTAGCATTCAACACCTGAGTGAGCTCTTCCCAAGTAATTGGATTTGCATCACCATAAGCCTTCATATAAGGATGATACCACTCATATGGATTATACTTCAAGTGCATTGTAGCAATTTTTACCTTAAGATATTATGCGATTTCATCTAAAATAAAAAATTGCTCATCTCTTAAAGCCCAATTCATAAATCCTTCTTCTTCAAACACATGGAATTCTATTTTAGTATTACAGTTAGGTACCTGATAAATTCTGGAGATACTTGAGGTGTTTCCTTCCATACTTACTACTAGTGTTCCTAAATTGCTTCCAGGACATTAGTTAACAATTGAATCATTCGCTAACATTTTGCCATGTAAATGCAGTTTAAGTTCATCAACAGTTTTACTTTGTTTCTAAATCATTTTTACTTATTTTGTAGGGTTTCAAAGGACAATTTCACTTTATTCTTGTGTCTTTCAACTTTCTTTTTGAGTACTGCACGCAACGCATCTTCCATGCGTTTAAACTCTTATGTTTCCATCACCATGGCACTTGCTTTAACACCAATTGCAATGCAAACATGAAACTAACAATGATCACACACAAATAAGAAATTGAGATAGCCGAATAAAGCTACTTTATGCTCGAATACAAGCAATATATGGGGTAGAATTATGTATTCGATTTTCTTAAGTTTCCTCATATTACACTTTGCCTATATATATGTGATACAAGTCTTAATGATGTATAACTAATTGCTCCATTTTGTTAGAATTTTGTTGATCGCATGTGAAGAATCTATTAGATCATCAAAATTTGCTACCTCAGCATTCCAGAACTATTCTACCATGCTATTCTATTACATATTACTAATTCTACTAGAGACTAATATGAATATTGGGCTATGACCCATTGGCTATCACTAACTCCTTGATCCTGTTCTATCCAATTTCGTTCACACTAAGCCCATTTACCAGGTCTAACTTCACATGTGTCACTATATTGATCCGGCAAAACCTTACTGCTCTTGCTTAACTTCTCCTTCCTCTTTGTGCCGTCACTCAACATTACAAAATTTAGTGCACCTATATCTCATAAGAATACTTTCTTTTTTTTTCCCCTTCTTACCTAAGAGAATAAAACTCATTTAACTAACAAGTATAAAAACTTTTATAAAAGTAATAGCACAATTCTATAAAAGCAAAATAAATAAAAATAAAAACGAAGATAACAAAAGAATAAAAGACTTGTTCGATCCTAAAACTCAAATTAATATGACATGTACCACCATAATTTTCAAACTAATCAAATATGAAGCCATACACCGATAGGGGTGCAAAATTGACCCAATAAATTGATAATTGGTGAGAATGATGGAAAAAAATTTAGATCCCACATTAAAAGTGATAAACCGGTATATATTTAAATTAATAATAATGAATATGCAAATTTACAATTATAAAAAAGAAAGGTAAAGAGAGCGATCAATTGGAGATTTATGCATAAAAAGAGAAGATAAAGAAAACTGATTAATAATATTGAATAAAAATCTGCCTATAGTGCTGTAGCTCAATAGGACTATTACTAGTTTTTCTAATGTGATGGATAGGATTTGAATTCTTTCTCAATTGTAACCGCTTAAAAAAAAAAAAAAAAACAGAAGGCATGGGGGTTGCGGGCATTAAAAAATTAAAGTAATCTGGGCGTCTACTCGAGGTGCTATTTAATGAAAGGGATGGTTGCTAAATCGCTATAGCTTTGTGGGAGATTTTTTTTTTTCCTTTTTTTCTAATCAAAATTGTCGGTGATTATTTTCATAAATTACGTACAGTTTTTCTTTTCTTTTTTTTTTTTTCTCAAGATGAGTAGGTACTTGAACAAATGAGAGTGTTTGTTTTACTATATTTTAGTCATTTTAAAAATATTTTAAATAAATATTTTTTAAAAAATAAATACTAATAAAAAAGTGAATGTTTTACTTATAAATAAATCAATCAAATATAATATAGATATCATACAAACCATTTACGTATGCAAATTTGATATAATTATAATATAATTTAAAAATCCGACGATCCAAACAGATGTGGATAGAGTGGATTTATTATTGCCTACCGCATTCTTAGGAGGAAAAGCTTGCCTTTGATTCATTTATCATTAGCATAAATATTATTAGCCTAAGTGGCCATGTTATAGTGAAAGAAAAAAAAAAAGTTGCCAAAATGGACTCCAAATCAAGGAAAGGTCGGCTCATGAATAAAATTTAAAATCTTCAAGAAAAAGATGATTGATGATTACAAAATTCATGGAGTCACATCGTAATAAGCGGCTTGGAACATGCAAAACTCCAATCTTACGGCAGTTTTAGCCAATGTCATGTCACGGTCTCATCAAATTGAATTTTGTTTTTTTTTTTTGTCTCATCAAGACATCACTTGTGAGATAAGCATCACCTTGATTGTCCGTAAAGTAAATGTAAAACCACTCCAAAAAAACGTTCTTTGAAAACGATGTCTTGAGAATTCCTGACCGGAAAACAATTAAAAGCCGGCAATTAATAATTTTTGTTCTAGAAGCCTGGGCAATTTTTTTCTATTTGCTTATTTTGGGGTCAATTTCTTTAGGAGATAAATTATACTAAAAATATTAATACTTTTATAAAAAATATTATTTAAATTATTAATATTTAATTAATTTTTCTAACGATCAATTATAAATATTTTATTGAACTCACTTTATAAATCTTTAAGATTTTTTTCTAATTATTTAAAATATTGATACCTCAAATAAATCTATCATATTATTATATTTATACATAAGTTATGCTTGCTTTTATATATATATATATATAGATTGAGGTTGCAGGAACAACTATATGAGAACTTAACCTCATGTATATATTAGTATGTTTGGATTAGGCAAATGGAACAATCATTTACTTTACCACAATATAATATTTGATGCTAATTTAATGGATTTATAATATGTTTTTTAAGATTATTTCATGTTTAGCCATCATTTTGAAAAAAAAAAGTGCATAAATACAACTTGGATGAAAAATATTACATAATTATCAACTTCATATCGTATGTTGATGTTTTATACAATATAAGTTTTTTATGTGTATTGTATTTTGGAAGTGTAATATGCGTGTAATTGTTGTGTATCGTATATTGGACATATGATATAAGTTTTTTATGTGCACATGTGTAATTATTATGTATCGTATATTGGACATGCAATATAATTTTTTGCATAAATTTGCTGGACAAAATTGCTATATTGCATGCTTGTTGTGTGACACAACAATGGTAATTTGGTTTTTTTTTTTTTTAATTTGTATTTTTGTACTTTTTTCTTAAAAACCATGGACATGTTTTTCACCCATGTTTTACTATTTCTATAGAAGAAAAATGGGCAAAAGAGCGCATACGTGTGTGTATAACTCTATATTTAGGAATATAGGAAAATAAGGCACTTAGCAAGTCAATTTACATCATTTACAAATACAATCAACAACTTTATTTGTAAAATCTCCAGATTCCATGAAAAATTTGAAAAAAATTTGGCCTAAAATTGCCATATAATGCTTATTGCATTTTTGTTATTTAGTGCATACTATGAAAAGGACATAGCGACAAAAAAAATTATTTAAACAAAGTGAATCCTAATCCATCTTAATGAATATCATTATGAGGAGTAATTTCATAAATTTATCCCCTTTTTTTTTTTGTCATTACAACGATGGAGGGGGATTTGAACTCGAAACATGAGAGATTAGGGGTAATTTCAATAGGATATAGGGCTATTGGCTATCTCATTTTTATCAACTTCCACCCATTTCCAGGGTTCAAAGTGGAAATGTTTTTTGTTATATCATTCCATATTTACCAAACATAACATTCTTAGGTAAATATTGTCGTGCAAGCTCTCTCCCTCTTCCAAAGATGAAGTGATTGGTTTCAAAAAAAAAAAAAAAAAGGAAAAGATCGCAAAATTTCATGACCCTCCATTATTCTATGAGTTTCTTCCTTTAGCAAACTAGTGATACTCTTTATTGTACCTATATTGTTAAAATTGGCTCCATCCTATGTATAGAGAAGATTGTATACGTATTCTATAAAGGAACCTAGGATTGCGCTTGGGATTTGAAATATTGGAATCAAACTCTTAAAAAGTCATGAAGAGGTCTTAGTAATTTTAGCCTTATTCAAGCATCTACTTCTTACATGGTTCATTTAATAATGATAAAGACAAGTGTTGGATTGTCAAAAATAGGACATAGGTTGTTGATAGTTGCCTCATGGAATGAAAGTGAGTCCTCGATTTCAAAGCTTCAGTGGTTGTTCAGATGAGATTTTGAAGCTCCCTATTAACAACTATTCACCAACAGTGATTTGAAAAACAGGGGAAGTCATTGGGTCAATGTTATGATCCAATGCGTAATCCATTGGTCAAGAAGAGGGTAGAATGATAAATTCTCATTGAATGCTCGTAGTTCTTGAGGGAAAACAAATAAGGTAAATTATAGTAAAAGATATCAACGTTTAGAGTTAAGATCATTTAATCAACATTTTGAGTGGTTGTTACAAGGAACAGCATGTCACAAGGAATAGGCAAAAGCCAACATGGCATAAAGATTACCTTGCAACTAATGTGTGAAGTTAATCAAGTGTAACTAGATCAACAATTATAACCAAAAGTAGTTGATAGTTGTAACTATCATGTACATGTAAAGAAAAGAAAAGAAAAAGTATAAATACAAGAAAAGGGGAAACTAAAAAAATACTCTTGCATGAAATTAATTGAGTAATTGGAGTTAGATACTTTGAGATCCGACTTAATAGGTTTGTTTGTTCCTACAACAACAAGTAAGCTTGTTAGTGTGTGGTGTAAATTAGAAACCCTAAATAAAAAACTGTAAGGTTATGAGAGTACTTACCCGATATTGTCTTTGGCAGAAGATAACAAAAGTGATAGTGATTGAATTGTTATTGCTAAAGCTATTTAGCTAAAAGAGAGTGGCATGGGTCGTAACAAATTTTAGTGCTCTCGTTGTTGGTTATACATGGTACCAGAGCTTAGACCTCAAGCGGCGACATTAGATATAGAGACAACCAAAAATATATTTTTGGCAACTCAACAACAACTGAATCAATGTGAAAGGAATTACCATACTCTTATTTAAGATTTGACATTAAGAATGGAGAAGTTGGAATTACATATGAATCAGACTCAACAATCTAATCAACAGTTTGTTCATAACGATCTTACTAAATCATCATGTTCTACTTTGGGTGAAAATCTTTTAAAGGGGATTAAGTTGGAGATACTAAAGTTTTTTGGGTTGGGATGTTATAAATTAGATTTTCAAAGCAGAACATTTCTTTTATTTCCATAAAGTTCCAAAAGATCAACACATTATAATATCATCGTTTGCTTTTAAGAAAGAAGCTTCAACATGATACCAATGGATGCATCATAATTATCATTCGAGTACTTGGTCTCAATTCCTTCAAGCATTGGAGATGTGATTTAGACCACTGGAGTATGAAGATCCATAGGGAGCATTGTCAAAATTGACTCAACCGGGTACTGTTGCGTATCAAGCTCAAATCAAGTCACTTTCAAATTAGGTAGTTGGCTTATCCAACTCTTTCTTCCTTAGTTGTTTCATTTCTAGCCTTCATCCTATAATTAGACGAGAGTTTACAAATTGCAAAACCATCTTCTTTAATGAAACCAATTTCCTTAGCCAAGTTACATGAAATTAAATTGTATGATCACATTCCATACAAACCATTTTCTCATAAACAAAACCTTTACAATAGTCACTTAAACATTTCTTATCTAAACACAAACTCACACCCAATTTCCTTAAACACTAACCTAAACACTTCAACTAATTTTATACCCTTACAATTTAATAAACCTTAAATACCTTCAACCTCAAACACTTCCAAACCCTTAAACCCAAACTAGTCCTCTATACCTTCTATATCAACAAAAACAACATTACCTATAAAAAAAATTATCATAAGCTGAAATGAATGCAAGAAGAAAACAAGGCTTATGCTTTAATTATGATAAGAAATGTAGTAAAACACACAAATGTAAATCTGAATTCATGTTTTTAATTGGTAATGAGGAGGAAGATGAGATTTTTGAGAGTGTAGGTCATGGGGATATTGAGGAAAATGCATCGATTAGTTTTCATGCTTTGTTGGTTCATTCTTTTCCTTAAACATTGAAGTTTTAGAGCATGTTAAACAATCAGTCAGTGATATTAGTGGATTTGGGCAGTACCTACAACTTTATCCAATCTAGATTAGTTAAACATTTGAGTTTAATTGTTTTGTCAGGTTCTAAATTTCAAGTTGTGATTGGAAATGGCGGCAAAATGGAATGCAAAGGAAAATGTGTGGAAGTAAATTTTTATATCCAAGGATTACAATTTATTGATACTTTTTATGTGTTATCTATTCATGGAGTTGAAGTGGTGTTAGGAGCGTAATGGTTGCACCAACTTGGGCTAGTGACTATTGACTATGAGAAACTTACGATGTAATTTGTTGAAAGCAAGGAACAAGTCACTTTAGTGGGAAATACTACGTTGAGGATACATCCCATTTCTCATCATCAATTTATATGACTCTTTAATACTGATGGGGTATTGTATTGCTTACAAGTGTTCGCTCAGTCAATTGATTGTATCAATACAGCTTTGAAGCAAGCATTAGGTAAATTTTCCAAAGTGTTTGAAACACCTTCCTTATTTCCTTCATTGAGATCATTCTAACATAGAATTCATTTGCAACAAGGGATACCACTAGTGAATGTATGCCCTTACAAATATCCTCATTTTCAAACAAAGAAGAAGAAGAAGAAGAAGAAGAAGAAGAGGAAGAGATGGAGAAACAAGTAAAGGATATGTTGGAGCAAGGAGTGATTGAGCATAGTAGGAGTCTTTTTTCATCACTAGTTCTTTAGGGAAGAAAAAAGATGGGAGTCGGAGATTTTGTGTGAATTACAAGGCTCTCAATCAAGTTACCATTAAAGATGAGTTCCCAATACCAATGATAGATAAGCTATTAGACGAGTTGTATGGTGCTTCTATTTTTTCCAAGTTGGATTTGCGATCCAGTTATCACCAGATAAAGATACACAAAAAGGATGTGGAGAAAACTGCTTTTTTGTACCCATGATAGGGACTATCAATTTTTGGCAATGCCATTTGGCTTATTAAATGCACCAATAACTTTTCAGGGGATAATGAATGATATTTTTTGAACATATTTAAGGAAATTCATCATTGTGTTTTTGACGATATCCTAGCGTATAGTTGTTCAATGAATGATCATTTAGAGCATCTTTCCTTAATGTTCCAATTTTAGAACATAACACATTTTATTTAAAGGAAAGTAAATGCTCATTTGGGGTAAACACTATTGATTACTTAGGTCATATGGTATTAGTTAAAGAGGTGTCTCCGGATCCTTTAAAAGTGGCAACAATGAAGGACTGGCCTTTACCTCAAAACATTAAACAAGTGAGGGCATTTTTAGGGCTTTTGGGGTACTATCTTTAGATTTATTAAAGGATATGCATTTATAACCAGCCCAATAACTGACATTTTGCAAAAGGATTCTTTTGCTTGGAGTGATAAGGCGACTGTGACTTTTAAATGGTACCAATGCCTCTTATTTTGGACATTACCACATTTTTCAAAGGAATTTGTAGTGGAGATTGGTGCATTAAGATCTGGAATAAGTGCTATTTTAATCTAATCTAATCTCAACATCCCAATGCTTATTTTAGCAAGAAATTACCTTCTCATATGAGCAAGACATCTACACATGTTAGGGAGCTATATACCATTCCAAAGGCAGTAAAAAAATGGAGGCAATGTTTACTAGGGTCTCATTTTTTAAATAAGAACAAATCACAAAAGCCTTAAAGAAATTTTGAATCAAGTGATTGAAATGCTAGAACAGTAGAATTTCGTAGCTAAGTTGATTAGTTACAATTATTCTATTGTGTACAAAGCTTGTGTTAAGAATTAGGTAGCTGATTCATTATCCAGACAACATGACATAAGCACATTAATGGCATAATCAATGTTGGTTTGTTCTTTGTTGGAGGATTTAAAAGCTGAATACGACCAATTCCCTGAGTATAAAGTGATTATCAAAGAAGTGATTGTGAGTCAGAATGGTGACAATGCCTATAGTTGGAAGAATGATCTTTTATATTTCAAGTCAAGGATATTTTTTATTTCTCAATTGAAGTTGATTCCTTAGCTTCTTTTGGCGTATCATGTTCCTCCATCAGCTGGCATTTTGGCTAATAAAAGACTTTTAGGAAGCTAGCATCTAATTTCTATTAGATAGACATGTGAAAAACTGTGGAGAAGGTTGTTAAGGAATGCTCCACTTGTCAACTATTGAAATATTCAATACAATCACTAGCTGGTTTACTATCACCCCTACCAATTCCAAAACAAATTTGGAAAGATATATGTATGGATTTTATTACTTGTCTTCCTAAAATCGAGGGTATACTGTCATTTTTGTGGTTGTTGATAGGTTAACCAAATATTATCATTTGAGGCCTTTGGATTCACATTTTACAACTTAGAAGGTGGCTCAATTGTTCTTGAACATCGTTGTGAAGTTATATGGGTTTCCAAGAACAATTATATCAGATAAAGATTCAATCTTTATGAGTAAAATTTGGAGAGAATTTTTTTGAATGGATGGCACTAAACTCAATATTAGTAGTGCTTATCATCCTCAAACGGATGGTCAAATTTTGAGTGACCTCAATCAAAGTTTGGATGAAAGAGATATGACAAAAATACAAAACAGTGTCGAGTTGTATAAGCAAATCTAAACTTATGCGCCTAGGTTTGAATCTTTTAATGATTAGAACGTTCAAGGAGCCCAGAAGTTCGGACCATTGTCTAAAGGTCTAGACATTTTGAGCATCAAAATGCCATAAGATGTCCAAAAGGTTCAAACCTGTTGCAACTTTTTAACTTATTGTTAGATATTTAATGTCCGACTATTTGAAAGGGTCTCTGGGGAAACAAATAAGGATTTTATGAGGCTTATAAATACAAATGTTTAGGTAGTTAGAGGGAGTTGAAAGTTCACATAAATTGCATTTAAATTCTTATAAACACCCGCCCAAAGCTTGTATTGTAATTTATATGATTTAGTGAAGTAAGACAAAAAGTATAGTGCTTGTAGTTTTAGAATTTGCAATCTCTTGTAAAGGTAATATACTTAGTTTGTCAAGTTTTATTGGTGGAATTTTCAGTTGTGTCTAAAATGTTACTAAGTTTGTTGTAAAGGCACAACTTAAGTATGTGTTATTGTGTTGGTGATTGTGTTGTGTAGCTCATGTTGGTTGCAATAAAGTGTATGAAGTCCTCCTTAATTAAGGCATTGTTTATGGACCGTAGAAACTGGGGGTAGATCGAACTCCATGTTAAATTCAGGTGCAATCTTCTCTAACCCTTGCTATTTATATATTGTACTTTAATTGTTGTTGTTTATTTATTATTTTCCATCAATTTACCCTTAAGATTGAATAAGAATCAAAATTAGTTATGATCTGCTGCTACTTAGGTGTTACTTATTTTTTTATGGAGGAAATGCAAAACACCTCCTATATTTTAGGGGTAGCATGGATTGACCCCTGAACTTTGAAGTATAGTTCCCTTCCTCTCCCTAAATTCTAAATAATTTCCAAGTTTAGGACATCCATCCTATTTTTTTTTTTCCATACAAATTCGTATGAATGTTATAAAAAAAGTACACTTTGACAAGTATAAATTTTGTGCTTTGTTGATAGAAAAATACAAAAATGTTATGAACTTGCAAATTATTTATAGTTTAAGGGGTCAAAAATCATGCTTTCAAAGTTTAGGAGCTCAATCCGAGCTATCCCTAAAGTTTAATGAGTGTTTTTGCATTTAACCCCTTTTTTTCTCACACCATCTACTTGGGTTCCATATGTACCCTGGGTTGAATTAGCTTATAATTGTTTTTATCATCAAAGAGGTCATGTTATATCGTTTGAATTAGTTTATGGACATGCACCACCAACATTTCCTACTTATATAAGAGGCAATACTTCAGTTGATGTTGTGGAGCAGCATTTAATGTGAAGAGATGTGCTTTTGGCACACTTGAAAGATCATTTACAACATGCTCAAGATAGAATGAAGTCTCAGTGGATAAACATAGGATTGATATTTAGTTTAATCTTAGGGATTTAGTATTTGTGAGGTTGAGACCATATAAATATATTTTTGTTTCAAAAGTTATATTCATAAGCTTTCAAAGCAATATTATGGACCATTTGTGGTGTCTAAAAGAGTGGGATCTAGAACTTATGAGTTAAAGTTACCTCTTTTTAGTCGAATCCATAATGTTTTTCATGTTTCACTACTTAAGAAAGTTCATGGATTGATTATACCATTATTAATAATACCTAAACATGCTATAGAAAATCATCCCTTATTAGTTCCTCTTTATATAGTGAGAACAAGGGTTATTAATCAAAATGGTCGAAGTATGGAGCAAGTTTTGATACAGTGGCAAGGTTTACCACTTAAGAAGACTACTTGGGCAGATTGGACTCTATTTTAGCATATCTATTCATAGTACAACCATAAGGACAAGGTCTTTTTTTCCTATGGGAGTGGAAAATGTTAAAAGAGACAACATGATACAAGGAACAGGCAGAAGCCAGCATGACGTAATGATTACCTTATAATTAATGTGTAAAGTAGTTAATCAAGTGTTAACTAGATCAACAATTATAACTAGAAGTAATTGATAGTTGATGATAGTTGTAACAATCATGTACATGCAAAGAAAAGAAAAAGAGTATAAATACAAACAAAAGGGGAAGCGGAAAAACATCCTTAAATGAAATCAATTGAGTAACTGGAGTTAGAGTCTTTGAGATCCAACTTAATAGCATTGTTTGTTCTTGCAACAACAAGTAAACTTGTTAGTGAATGGTGTAGATTAGAAACCATAAATTAGAAAGTGTAGGGTTGTGAGAGTACTTAGTTGATATTGTATTTGGTGGAAGATAGAGAGCGAGAGTGATAGTAATTGAATTGATATTGCTTAGGTTATTCGGCTAAAAGAGAGTAAGTTGGATCGTAATAGTGGTTAAAAAAAAGAATCAACGTGTTGCAAAGTAAGTCAAACATGGTATCTGTTAAGAAAGTTTAAATAAAATTATAAAAAAACTATCAAAATGTTGATATCTTGAGTGAACTTTGTAAAATATTGATAGCTTGTTTGACTCGCTTTATGAAACGTTAATTTCTCTTTGCAACCACTCAAAATATAAATACTTTAAATGAATTTACTCTAACAGATTGATAGATTTTAATGTTGTTTATCTTATGTATAATTGTATCTATAAAACGAAAATAATATATTTCCATTAAGAAACAGGCTCACAAACATAAAAACAAATACAAAATTAGAATCTCATTAAAAGTCATTTACTTTCAGTTCAGGACCCTTTAGCTAAACAACAATATAAGTACATAATAGGTTCACTCGAAACATTGATAAAAGTGATTAGAGAAAATGGGTAAACAATGGTTAGGTACTAAGAGAATAAGTCTCTACCCTAGGTCACTGTTTGATTGTCCCAAGGAAGAGGGCTACTCTAATAAAGATAGGTTGAGTGACATCTTCCAACAAGAGGATATGAATGATTAAGACACTGGTCGGAAGGAGAAGGATAGAGGTGAGGAGATTACTAGATTAGTGGAAATGGATAAGTCGAGTAGTTGTGGATCAAGTTCTTATGTGGTGATTCCTTGGATCTACAAGTCTTACTTCAAGTATTCTTGATAGAAGAAGAGGAGACAAGGCAAATGCTCTTTGTAGTTTGCACCTGGAAAATCATAATAGTTATGGTAGAGATGAGGTTCAAGCCATGTTGGTTTCAAATGGAAACACATTAACTAGGACAAATGAGACATAGTGAGTTTTGGCTCTATCTATGATGGAAATAAGTCAAATAAACAATTTAACTTTTGACCTAACATCTAAGCATTCAAAATTCCCGCTTAGGATGTTAGGGATGTCACAACACTAAGAAGAATACAAGATATTGCTAATATGTAACTTGTGATGAACTATGGTGGAAACAAGGCTATATAGATGTTTCAATCAACTTTTAAGGTGCCATAGGTTTTAAGAACTCAATATGTGTAAGTGACAAGTTTTAACAGGTTATGTAAAACTCTAACAATGCCACTATTATGGAACGTCATGCTACTCCACAAGATCACATGATATTGAATTACCTCACTCAAACTTACATTAGTTTCGATGGACCATGCATGCTACTATAAAGTTAGA
The DNA here is from genome assembly GCA_024138025.1 of Combretum micranthum. Lineage (NCBI taxonomy): Eukaryota > Viridiplantae > Streptophyta > Magnoliopsida > Myrtales > Combretaceae > Combretum > Combretum micranthum. The sequence continues at coordinate 365,041 of JAMXBD010000290.1, forward strand.
GAATATGAAGAATCTATGGGAAACTCTAAACATGTTGACTTATGCTATGCGTGGGCTTTAGGTAATTAAATTTAAATTAAGTCTTATTGAATAATAAAAGGAAGAACAAAATATTTCAAAATCTTGAGTATATGTCATAGTATGGTATAATTAACTTGAGCTATGGTAGGTCAAGGCAAAGTTGATCTAGTAGGAGCAAAAATCTAGCTAATCATTTTTGAAGAAGGATTTATTGGGCTTGAATCAATACTAAATGAGAAGCTCTTAATCTAGAAGCAATACTCTTGAACATGACAAATCAACAATCAAATTACTGTCCAATTTTATTTGCTATCTACACAATAGCTTTAATTAGCATGTGAAACTTAGGCCTTTTGATTTCCCACTCATATAGCTAGAATACCTTAGGTCTAAGCCCTTTATTTGTGACACATGATTTACCCTAAGTTTGGTTGCTTGAAGATTTAGAGCATTTTAAAGGAAAGATTAAAGGATTAGAAAGAGGCATTGAGAATCATACACTAAAGAAAGGGAACTTCATTGGAGAGACATAGGAAAAAAATCTCAAACAACTTAAGCTAGGCATTAATCGATTGCGAGGTTCGCTTAGGTAAATAAATTTTTTGTACCCTTAACCATGAAGAAAATTCTATGCTACTAATAGAGCAAGGTCCAGAACTCCATATTGTTGGTCAAAGGCAAAAGGAACACCAAATTCCTTCACATAAGGATAATTGCTAAAAGATCAAAAGCAATCATCTTTGCCTCTTTTGATGATTAAGGGAACTAGTATTTCAAAAAGGTTAGCCTATAAAGAATGGTGAAGGATTTCATCATTTTACTATATTAATTAAATAAAGAATAAGTTTCAAATTATGAACTTTGAAAATTAAGACAAGCAACCTTTTCTTATGTGAAGAAAAGTTAACGTTAGATGCCCTAATATATAGAGAGGAAACGGAAAATGTAGTGTAAAGCATCAACTCAAATTAAACCCAAAATATTGGTTTCATGCAAGTTCCTTTAGAAATTGTTAAGAAATAATGATAGAATATGATCATCTCTACTATCATCAAAGGGTTTTGCTCTACGATACCTAGTAGAATATTGATCATAAAAGGCAAAAATTATTTTTAGTAATTCTCTATTAGTGTATGGAGCAAGAGATGTGTAGGCCTTTGACCTATCTATCTTAGGTAGACCCTCAATTGAGAGTCTGCCATGTGGAAAAATTATACTGCATGCAGTACCATATGTGGGACCGCTACAATATATTTTTTCACATGACAGACCCTCCATGGAGATTCTACCTAAGAAAGATAGGCCAAAAGCCTACCTATTTATTATCCCAGTGTATAGACATCAATTACCGTAACTGACCAAAAACCAACGTCACCTCTACCACCTTTCACATAAGCCATTGCTAATAAGCACCATTACTTTTTATTACTATTAAACAAGTACATAATGGTTTAATTATGATGCTTTACCAGTGCCTTTTTATAAGGAACAAACTCCTAAACTTTGAAGCCAGAATCTACCCTATTAAAGTTTAGAAACCATCCTAAGGCCTAAATTCTATAGAATATAAAAACCATGGTGGAACTTGTATAATATTGTATTGCATTTTTGTGGTATAAATTATTTGAGGTAAATTGCTTCATTAAAATATCAATTTTCCATATATTTATACTAGTATGTTTATCAATTTGGTCAATTCTAACAATAAAATCATTTATATTCAATCACATATATCCAAATAATTTATTAAGAAATACTATTGCAAAATTCCAGCTTATCATAAGGTTTATGAGCACTCATATAAAATAAATAGCAGCACTAAATTCATTACATTTTTTTTTTCAAATACAAGAGCATCCTATATAAAAGATAACATAACAAGAGCAAAATAAACGTCAAACATTCATAATTCAAACATAACCGTTCTTCTTCATTAGGAAAATAGGCTTGAGTGTTGAAGATGTGTTACTTTAAATATATTATATTTTGTAATGTTTGACAATATTATTTAGGAATCTTTGTAGTGTAGATGCATGGTTTTTCAGGACTTACAACATGCATATATTTGAATATAGACTAAGGTAGATATAACGTAGGGGATATTGTATCCTTATACTTCACGTTACAGAAGCAATATTTGAAGATTGAGCGTCTATTTGAATAGTTTGACTTTCATCTGTATCTTATTTATATTTAATCTATATTTATAATTTATCTGTGTCTGATTTATATCTGGTCAGCTTGATTATTTTATGAATCAAATGTCTATTTTTCATTCATATATACTTTTTAACAGATAGTCTGTTTGAAAATGATAAAAATAAAATATCAAAATGATCAAAATAAGACAAACCAAATAGACCTTGAAATTAAAATCCATCCTATACTTTTCAATACGTACTCAAAACTAACCAGACTACATAAATTTGAGTAGGATGTAGAATTTGATATGATTATCTGGTCATCTTATTTTTTTATATGATTATGACTTATAAATTTGAAAAAAAAAGGGAAAAAAATGTTTTGAAATGGTATATTAATAAGAAAGATACAAATGTATCCTCTATGGTAATCTTATTTGAATATTCTAGAGAGAACCATTGGCTTGATACAAAAGCAATTATGGACAACAAAGATAGACTCAATGAACACCACTAGATTAAACAAGAATGAAAAACCAATTAATTGAAAACCAGAAATTTTTGGCCCGTCGACTATAAATTGGATGGGATAGATGACTGCCAATACAAGATTTAGATAATTTTAAGGTCACTTTCATCCTTTTCCAGGAAGGGAAATCGACTTATGAGAACGCATGAGCACTGTGGTCACCATGAATTGATAATATCATCAAGTGGTGATTGCTTTGGGGCCTATCCACTATTGCTTGTCTTCTTACATATTGGCCCCCACTATAAAGATATCGTTTCCTACAAATAAATAACTATAAAACGTTTAAAACATATGGTGCCTCTGTGTTGGAATAAAACTGAGCTTTGAAAGATCTGAGCACGATTTGTCAAAAAAATCAAGTTTTAGTGGCATCCAGACTGTGCAATCTGAAAATTACAAATTTTAAGAAATCTAAAAACTCAAGATTGGTTAGGATGTATTGAGTCTAAGTGAGTTTAAGATCAAATTCAAGCTCAAGTTTAAATTTAAATCGAAACGTGAAAATTCAAAAATTTGATGAGTCAAGATAAAAGAGATTTTATAAGAAAGAAAATATTTGTAAATGAGTAAAAAAATATTATTGTTATTATTTATTAAATACTTGATTCAACTCCTTGTACTAAGTAATGTGGCTGAAGAAGTCTATTTATTTAATTAAAGTGATTATGGTAGATTTTAACATGTTGGGTTTAGAGTAAGACCTATTGAATTGACATATTCGTAATCTAACTTTTTTCAATATGATTCATACATTAAAAAGAATTCACCTTGATCACTTAGGATGGTATTAATAATAAGCTCTATAAATAATTCAAATTCCTCTCTCGCATGATGCATCCCAAAAATTTGATAGAAAAGCTGACAAGCTATCAAATTTCTGTATCGGGAAATCAAATTAATGGTGAGATTTATGAACGGGATGGTACCGCGGGGATAGAAGAAATTTACTTTGCTCCATCTTTGCATTTATTTCATTGTAGGCCTAGGTTAATTTATTTATAAAGACATTCTGTTGGGTCCAATTTCCTTATATATGACTGGAGATTGGTGAGAATGCAGCTGTAAGGTTTAGAAAATATTAAATAATTGCTCTTAATTTCTTAAAATTTTAATTGTGTTAGTGGGAAAAAAATTGAATTTTAAAAAAATTACGAGATATAAGAGTATAATTGGGTGGATTGTTATAAGGTATCCAATCCACTAAGAACTCTATAGGATCAAACCCTATAAGAATATGAAATGGGTTTTATAACTCTATAAAATGGGGTTGACTTGACCTACTAAATTTAATAATATATAAAATAAAATAATAAAAATGGGAATAAGTAAACATTTGAGATTTTAACTCTTCTTAAAATATAGATCACATCTATCATCATCATCACATGATATTCTTTATTTTATCAGACAAAAATATTTACACATTCTCATCACAACTGAACTTAGACATTAATTGAAAAATAGCATAGATGGATCAATATGGGCATTAAGGGTGGTTGAGATTTTTGAAAAGTACAAAATGTGGATTTTCAAGGATTTTACATTGTATTAAAATTAATTTTTTATCTGAGATCTATCATAACTCGAGTATGGTTAGAAGTTGGAAGAAATAACTAATAATCATCAAACCTTGAAGATATCTATATTACACAAATATTTATAATGATCTATATTTTGTGGACAATGGATATATGTGTTATAAATTAATTGAAAGATTATTGTAAAAGTAGATATATACCTAAAATCTATTTATTTTTGTTTTCCTAGTTTTTTCAATGATGTATGAAAGCACAATTTAAAAAATAATGTAATTATGAGTCAATGGGGTGGGACGGATCAAGACAGAAACCTTATAAGAACAGGTTTGGGTATTGGGAAAAAAAATTCCCTATAGGGTTGTGGGTCAGGTTTGGCCAATCCTATAGGGAACCAAGGCAAGTTCACATCTTATATGACCCCTCCCGAACTCATCTCAATTGCATTCTTAACAAGATCTTTTTTTGTTTAATTTATGTGCCTAGTGTATGATTTAAGTCTTGACATGATAAATTAGATATAAGGTAAATTACATCAGAAGGTCATAATGTTTTGAGTGGTTAAAAAAATTCCAAACATTTAAAAAATTAGGTCAATTAAGGTTACCATTGACATATATCAATAGAAGAAATATTTAAAATTAAAAATTAAAAGATATGGCATGTTATGACACGTGCTAATAGCAATCTCAATTAAGCCACTATTTTAATCGTTGTGACCTTTTTTTATCTACTCGAAGCGTTGTGACTTAAAATGAACTTACTCTCTAAATGTTGTAATCTCTTTTTAACAACAACAAATGTTGTTATGACTTCAAATGAACTTATCTCCAAATATTGTGATATTCGAATGTAAGTTACTCATTAGATATATTGAGTTCTATCAAATAGACTAGATATTGTTTTGCACATGGAACCTACTATATACCATTGTCTAGCCAATAAAATCTTCGCTATTGATAATATTTTAATAATTAAATGACGATAGAAATATACTCCAATTATAAATTTCTCCATTTCACAGCCATCAACATATACCACGTAAGGACCTGAGCAGGTCCTTAAAAGGTTCCATTATTGGGCAGAGTAACCCGCGGACCCCTTCTTCCTCTCCCTCTCCAAAATATCAAACCAAATAGGAGAGGGGATGGAGGCCCAGGTAATGCCCAATCTAGGGACCTTGATGATTAGGCTTCGGCTTAGAATATACATACAATGCCTGATTGGAACATATGGGAAAATGAGGGGGGACTTTCCCTGATCTTCATAGGTACTTCGCTATATTATTGATAATATTTTAATAATAAATGACGAAAGAGCGTATACTCTAATTATAAATTTCCCCAATTTGCAGCCATCAACATATGCCACATAAATCTAGTGAAAAATTCTACTTTTATAAGTTGTGTCCAGCTTTGAAACGCCCTTGGCCTTCACTTTCCATCGATACATTTTCTTCGGTACCGTCATTATCCATTATAAGGGTTGACCAAATTCGTTGCCTCTACTTTAAGATATTTTGTTTGCATTGGGTAAGGTTCATCCTAAAACCGTGTCGGGAAGAAATTGGCCCCATGTGCAGCCGTTTGGATCACCATTTAGGAATAGCTCTCTCAAGTCGAGGGCTAACACGTACATGCCCTTTTGAATTGCCATTGCTAGCCTTGGTGATATGTCATTTTACATGGTGAATAATAAGTATGAAATAATAATATTATGAGGTATAGAAAATATCGCAAATAAATCATATATAACTCAAGGGGATAGAAAGTAATTACCCTTATTTGTTTCCTTTGGAAAATCATTTATCATTGTAGTATCTAGACAAGCAACAAATTTATTTGCTTATTTAATCATATTAGATGTTTATGTTCATTCTAATCAAATGTATATGTGTTGGATCGAATCCAACAATTATTACATTTTGGCTCTCTAGACTTTCCTTGACGAATAGCATATTACATAAAATAGGCATTTGCATGCTAAATCAATAGTATTAAAATATTGCATTAAATCCGATAATTATTTGTACTTAAATTTCTAGGACTACATGTAATGAAAAAACAAAACACTCTCAATAATCAAGGAAGATTTGAAATGATATACTTCAAGTAGAAAGTATTAGATTCTTAAACATTTTAAGGGAGCTTATGTGCTTAAAAGGAGCCATTTATAAGCTTAAGTCTCATAGGAAGCCCATAGAAAGATCTATTAATAGGACTATTCATTTAGCCTTCAATTGTTTACAAGATCAACCAATGTCGTTAACCATCCTACTCATAACTCTTAAAGTTAAAAAATTTTAGACAAAGATCAATTTGTTGACAGATTGTAATTGTAAGAAATAAAACATATTTTAGAACAAAGAAAACACTCCCTTTCCTTAAGAATTTCGGAATTAATATTATATAATTTCTTCACCTACGATCCATGTACATGGCCTTTTTGAAATTAGGAGCTCCTCCCTCTTACCTCTTTTATACTAAATCATCTTTATGTATTATTGTTGTATTACTCCTTTGTACCCACATATAACACAATATATATCGTACACGCGAAACTACCATAACTAAAGCCCCTTATCTACATAATCAAATATAGCTATATTATTAAAAGATCTTGACTACCTGTGATTCTATCAGAAGATACGCCTTGAGTTTAAGAATGGGGAACTCAACTTATTATTACTACTAAATGGTAAAATCGACTTCCTAATGGATTGGAATCTTGTTGCTACTAAACCGACCAATCCTATGATATTTTCTTTCCTTGCTAAGACAGGTAGCAAGTATCCTATGAAGAGAAAAGGCATCGTTTCATCTAATACCTCGGAAGTTTGCGAAGTAAAATAATTCTCTTGATAGGGTTTAGCCAAATACAATACAATGATGTACCAACACTTCAATCAATATTGTTGATAACAACTAAGTTGTTATCAATGTTTGCTTATCCGTTGTGTTACGTCCAAGTGTCTTGATCCTGAGCAACCTTAACAGCTGCCCATGTGAGTGGTTGCTGATTGGTGGTTTTCATTATCAACGATTGAAAAGAGCGTCGGACGAGGATATTCTTCCAAAAGCTAACAATATTAAACAAATTCTTTGGAGCACCCACTGTAATTAGGGCTCCTCCAAATGCGCCCCGTTAGATTATTTATGAACGGTCAACGGCATTTTGCATTAGTTTCGGGACCCACTTTTTAGCTGAAATTGGATGATTCAAGATATCCAATTTCATATTAGTATTTAGTTTGTACGATATCTGTTTTATATTAATATTTAGTTTGTTTAATCAGTTTATAAGTAAAAATATATATTTTCATTGATATTTGTTTTTGATAATAATCTATTTGAAAATGACGAAAAGATAAAGCAAAACGATAGAATGATGGTAAAATAAACAGACCTGTCTTAGAAGTTGATTATATATGCATAAAGTTAATCGAATCTTTTATATTTGAATCAAGATATTATTATTTGAGTTTATATATATTATATAAATCATTTAAGTTCTTTATGTTTATGTTATCATATCCTGGAAGTACTCTCTGTGTCTAATCACACACTATAAAATGGATAACTATACATGGTTAATCAAATAGCTATAAGAGATTCAAAAAACTCATTTCTAATATGAGGAACTTGATGATTAAATTTGAAACTGAACTTACACCTCCTTTGTCATGATGGAATAATTCTGAAAGAAAAGATTGCAAAAAGAAAGAAAATGAAGGAGAAAAGTTATTAGAGAATTTGAATCATTCCATGTGTTTGGATAATGAAGAAAGGAAAAATAAATAGAATCTTAATTATTATAAAAGACAAAATAATATATAATAGTAATTTACATATATGCCCCTAAAAGTTAATAAGTAATTTAAAAAATAATTATATAAGAATAATTTCAAAAATTCCTTCTTTTTCTTCCTTATTCTTTTCATTTTTAGGGGATAAAAAAATAGCACTACCTAAAAAAAATTATTACATTCATTTTCCTTTTCTTTATCTTTTCATTTTAAAACAAATAAAAGATAAAATTTAATTCTTCTCATTTCGTCCCCTCATATTCATTCCCTCCTAAATCCCCATATATACAAAAGACGGTATTAAAGAGAATTATATGATTCAACTAAAAATAAAGACTTTCTTATTAGACATTGATTCAAATCCATTAAGCCAAAATATCCCAAAACGTCCGAAGCATGGACCTAATTTTATGAATAATATCATTAATTTAACTAGTTCAAATAATCATCGAGTATCTCCAGTTTAATATAATTGTATCAATCCCCTTCACGCATATTAAAAGCAAAACAAAAAGAAACATATTTGAAACATTTTGTTTTTGTTTTTTATTTTCCTCTATGTTCCTCTATGGTTATTTTTGTTCTAGTTGAAACGCAATTTGTGGAATGTTTCGACGAAAAATGCTAATAAGTGTTGAAAGGACACTTGAATTTTCGTAAAATATAAGTTTTTCTATTTTTTAAATTAAAAAAAACTTTTCATACACGTCTTAAAATGTGTAGTCAATCATAGCAAGAACAAAGAATGATATATACTGTAAATAAATAATAATTTATGAAATTCAAAGTAGTAATTTTTTTTTAATAACTATTCATTAGATCAATAACCTTATAGCCTATTAGCATCGCTCTTGATCTACATCTGTATCTTATCTGTATTTGATTTGTATGGTTTGTTTATAAATAAAAATATTTGTTTTTCTTCTTGATCTGTTTTGAAAAAATAGTCTGTTAAAATAGATATAAAATATATAGCAAACTAACATCAAATCAACTAACCAACATACCCTTAAATCACCAATGATGGGCATACTACAATAATACCATGTGTACATGGTGGTTTTTAAGGGTATTCACAGTTTGGTTTGGTTCGGTTTAGAGGTTGAATCGAATCAAACCGTATTCAAAACGATTCTGTTCAAACCCTTAATGAATCGAACCGTATTTAACGGTTTGAGGTTTCAAATCGAACCGCTTCACATGCGGTTCGGTTTAGTTCGACTTGTTTTAAAAGATTTTGTTCTAATAAATAATATTAATAGTCATTTGAGTTCGCAAGAAAAAAAAAATGTTTAGATTGAGAAATGTCGTATAAAATTAAAGTCACTTATCATTATATCAAGTCATATATATATAACTTTCAAAGACATATATTATCCCATTTTAAAAATATTTTTCAATGCAAATTTATTATAACATATGTTTTTTATAAATCTATAACACTAATTAAGAAAATTATTCTTTTGTATTAATTCCACATTTACTTATAATATTTTTCTTTATAATATATTTAAATTTTTATTGTACTAATTAGTTTAAGGTTCTAAATCATCTCAGTATTGTTGGTTGTAGTTGTTGCAACCTAATATAAAACTTACTCCTATAAATGTATTCCATGATAAGAATTTTGCATTTTGTTGAATTAATTTTAAAGTAATAAGTCTTAATATGTAATGCTCAAGAGTTATAAATACATAAAATGGTTCTAATTTATTTTTTATTTATTTTAATGTAAAGCGGTTCAGTTTGGATTAAGGTTTAAATAGTTTGGTTCCATTCAACCCCTCAAAACAAACCGTAACTGTTTAGGCTCTTCCTGAATCGAACCAATTTGGGTCGGTTTAATGAACAGCTCTAGTGATTTTCTATACCACAAAATTTGAAAAGTTTTCACTATATACAAGTTATTGTTATAAATAGTTGATGAAAACATGTACTTACTGAAAGTGGAATTACTACTATTGATTAGCTACTTTTGAATGTGCATAAATTGCCCTTAATTTACTTTGGTCCAACATAATTTTCTTAATTATTAACAAGAATACCATGGATAATACCATAAACCAAATGCCTTCTTCTTTATGTTATGCTTCAATTTGGAATCATATGTGTAGCAAAGTTTTTATTCCATTTATATAATGTTTCTATTTCAGAGAGATAATTGCCGGGAATCTCTCTCTCTCTCTCTCTATGTGTGTGTGTGTATGTGTTGTTTTTTACAAACCCTAGTGTAAAAGGGGACGGTCACATGGCCGCCTCTCTCTTTATTGTTTACTGCATTATTTCTGCAAATACATCTCTACCCATTTGAAACCACTTGTAACATCGGATTTGGGTTGTATTCTATTATTTCCATCACCATCGATAATCTAGGCGATTTAAAGCCCGTGGAGATCAAGCAAATATTATTTTGTTGATAGTTTTTAAAATAAGCAGATTTTTATGTATTTGTTGTTTATATTTTTTACTTTGTTTCCATCCCTTATATGAGATTTTGCCATTTCTTTTATGGGATTTATTCTACTCGCCAGTTGGTCAAGTTTTATTCTATTAGGAGAATTATTATCTCCTATATGAGATAATTTGATTGTAGAAGAGATATGTCCATTTATACAGTTAGGTAATTATACTCTTAACTCTTCATTTGTTGTTTTTCTTACATCGATGATTGTAATCGATATAATTTCTTTCTAGTGAATGAAATTCATCTTCTAGTTAAAGAGAGAAAAAAAAAAAAAGGATAATTACTTATCTAGAGTAAAATTACTAGTAAGGGTAACTATTCCTAACATAATATGTTTACCATTAAAATAAGACAGTTAAATCATATATGTTACACTTTACAAACACAAACCATGAATTGCATTAAACATTTGATATATGACACCTCAAAGATGATTATCATAGGGAGACATACAGCTGTAATATTTGAAACTAAAAATAACATCACAAAATAAAACTTTTGTCTGTACTAAGGCTCTATTTGTTTCCTTTTTTTATCATTCTAATATTTTATTTTATTATTTTTAAATAGATATTTATCAATATTCAGATACAAATAAAAAAAATATTTTTTTCTAATAAAATAAACAAATTAAATATAAATAATATATATATACAAATCAAATACAAATAAAAAATAGATGAAATTCACTAGCTAAGCCGTGACCCCTCCCCTCTCATCGACGACCAAGGAGGCAAAGTAACACATCAATACGCATTATAGACCATTTTTCAAACACACGAGATATTTGAACTCTTCTTCGTGCAATATGTAATTAGCTCGACAGCATGCCTCTATTCAGCATAATTATAATCTAATCTTCATGAAGACATCAACCATTTTTAATCTCCTGTCCATATCTATATTTGGTCATCTTAAAGATCCTCCATTTTTTCTTAAATAATAATTAAAAGAAAAGGATACGACCATAACTTGTAAACTTTTCCATTTGGCCAAAAGCTAATGAATTTAAGCTTTTTTTTTTTTTTTCCCAAAATTACACCGTGCATATAAGTCAACGAGGATTTTCTCTCTTTTATTTATTTACTTTTTTAACATATTGCTGCCATATGTAAGTCCGTTAATTTCATATTTATTTCAATATTTTAATTTCATCCATCATTAAAATTAAGAAAAGAAAATTATAGAAAAATATACAAAAAAGTCAAATGAGTATATTTTATTAGTTAAAGTCTTGATTGGAGCAATAGAGCATGCAGATTCAAATTTGGTAGAGTGTAAGACAATCTAAAATTACTTTTCCTATACTAATGACATTATAGTATAACAATATTACTCTTGATTTTTCAAGTAGGATAAATTAGATTCGAAGTTTCCTTTATGTTGTAATCATAGAATTGATTACTCCTCTTATAAATCTTATGACGAGTTTAGGTCTCATGCTAAACACGTGGCGAGCAAATCACATGCCTTCTTTGCCATATGCTGTTATACAAAGACTCCATAACATGGGAGGTAGAAGATAAGAAAAAGAAATCTCACATACATGTTGTGTTGGAGAGGAGGAGATATATATCCACATAGATAAAGTAATAGGAATTGCCAACATGAGATGGCTTAGTGAGTACGAGATGAGACTAGGTTTGTGAATAAGCGAGATTCAATCCCCTCTATCGATGTAAGGGCTATTATTAGGTCGTCATACTCCATCTTAAGATGGATGTGGTTCATGAGAGTATCCATCATATCAGCTAACTTAGGTAGTTGGGGCCACTAGTTCTAAGCTGGGACCAGAGTCGAACCAATTAAAATTTTTTAATTATAAAAAAAAATGATAATGGGAATTTCTTTCTTTTATTTTATTAATAATTATTTTTTTCCTTCTTGATCTGACTCAGCCGAAACAGGATAAGCATGTCCCATGTTGTATCATGAAGCTCACTCCAGTTTTCAAGCTCAAGTGGATTTGGATTATGCGTATGCACTTGACTAAAGCCCATTGGGATGGAGACTACTTCTCCAAAGGATAATACATGCGACGTCTTGTGTTTTTATCCCGTTTTACAGGCAACCTTTTGATTAAGTAAGGGACGAAAGGGGAATGATAATATATATATATATATATATATTATTCATGAATTATTTAATTTCATCTCGATATTTACTTAAATTATTAAAAAAAACGATTAAGCCATGTTTGAACTTTAATTACTTGGAAGTTTATTGAACCAATCTTGAGTTTTATAATATTTAGCTAGATTAATTCAAAAATTTAATTGAGTTTGAGTCAAGATTAGATACTAATTAAGTTTAAATTGAGTTTAGATATTAATATTATTTCAATTCAAGTAAAAAACATATTTTTTATAATCCAAGCTTAACCAAGATTAATTAAATCAAACTTGAGTTTATTTAGTGTTAATCTAAATTGTGTTTAAGCTTGAATTTTTAAGCTTGATCAAACTTGAATCTTAAAATTTGAATTCCACATCAAACTTATCTTTGAAGCTTATATTAAATTGTTTTCGCTCGACTTATTTGTGGCTCTATTTATAAGACTAACAGAGTATCCATTAATATAACTATGTATCTCTATAGTATTTTAGTATGATGGGATATTTGCCGTTTGTTCAAATAAATTTAAATCAATGGAAATAGCTATATAAGAAAAACTAAATTCATTTTTTAAAATATCAATATATTATTTATTTACTTAGATAGTGGAGTTGGAAAGCTCAACTGGATAATGACTTGGTGACCCCGGGAGGGCTATCCAGACATGGGACCCAACAGTTTATATAAACTCTCAAGTCAGTCTCTCTCTTCCATCTTCACCGTCTTCTAATCCGTAATACAATGCAATCTCTTCCGTCTCCAAAGGCCCTCTCTCCAACCGCCGCATCTCGGCCGTATCCCCACCACTCCCGCCCTCGAATCGTCGCCTCCGCCACCACCTACTCATCCTTCTCTCAGACTTCCCAAACCTACTCCTCTTCCTCATCCTACCTCCGGTATCCCGCGTACTCTCCTACTCCATGCACCTCGCTTTACGACATCCTCGGCCTCCCCGCCAGCGCTACGGGACAGGAGATCAAGAACGCGTATAGGCGGTTAGCCCGTGTCTGCCACCCCGACGTGGCGGCAATCGAGCAGAAGGATTTGTCCACCGATGAGTTCATGCGCATCCATGCAGCTTACTCCACGTTGTCAGACCCTGAAAAACGAGCCGTTTATGACCGGAATCTTTTTCCGGCGAGGAGGTTGAGGAGACCGCTGACGCTAACGGTGATGACGCCGGCATATGAGGGATATAGTGGAAGGAATTGGGAGACGGATCAGTGCTGGTAATGAGTTGACTCAGCGAGTTCAGGTCTATACTAACCAAAAAATTACAAGATCACGTGTATATAGGTGTTATGTCTTGTTGTACATATTACGAGTATATTAAGGTAATATGAAATGAAAATTTTTATAACATTAGAGAAGGGGAAAGAAGATATTTTGATTAATTCATTATAGCATAAGATTAAGATTGTGGGTTTTGTCTGTGATTTGTTCTAATTGCTGAAAATTATGGTAATTTTAGAAGAAGATAAATGAAGTTATATTTTAATTTGGAAATACGTAACGTATCGTAAAGTGTGACGTGTTTGCGGTTTCTTATCATGTATAAAAAATTTAATTAATGAATGATAAGAGTTTATATGTTTCGAGTTCGAAAATTTGGGAAAATTCTTCGATGCGTCTGCTAATTTTCTAAAGCAATTTTTCTAAATTTAGTGTGAACCGGCTTTTCTAAAATCATTTTTTAAAGAGGAAACCTTATTCGGTCCGAATGAACCGGTTCTGGTTCTAAAATTAGAAATAGCAATAATGGTCGCAGTTATTAAGTGGGTTGCGACTCGTGATGCGTCTGGTCTCTTGTAGAACTGATTTGCAATCAAATCTGCCGATTTTGTTAAGACCAGTGTTGTTGAACAGGTTAAACTATTCGGTTCAATTCAATTGAACTTGATTTATGATTGAAAACGGTTCAATTCAGCTGTGGTTAACCTCCGATTTAACTGATTGATACTTTCGACTTTCTAACATATCTGGATCAATCGATCGATAATTTATCCAATATGACCGGATCAATCGAGTAAACCAAAACCGTGTATAACCATCACAGTCATTGCAAGTCTTTGTCTTTTCTCTTGGGATGAAACTCTTAGCAATTTGTCAGGTACAAGATATGATTGGGATAGATGCAGCTGCTCTTTTCCAGAGATATTTCCAGAGATAATTGAGCTGCTAACAATCGATCAATTTTGTGTGATTAAGTCTATTTGGATGGTCTGTTTTCATTTGTATTGGAATGATATTTATGAATATATTCGATTTACATTTATATTTTATTTATATTTGATTTATTTGGTTTTTTTATAAGAGTTATCAATATTTTTTTTTATGTGTATTTATTTCTAGATAAATAATTTGTTTGAAAAAAATTTGAAAAAAATATGTGAATCTGTCATAAAAAAGTTAGCCAAACGGACAAATGGAGTTGAGATGCTATAAAGTTCGGGGCCAATCAAGTTTGATTTTACGATCTCAATATCAACTACCAGCTCTGATGAATTTTTTCCAATTCAGGCTTAGGTTTTATTAGACTAAGATCCATGGATGATCCAACCATGAAGGTACAAGGCTTTAAGCTACGAGTTGTAAAAAAGCTATAAGAAGACACGAGAAAGGCTGTCTTAAACCCCGATCAATTTGAACTTGATTAGATTTAGAATTTTAAGTGTGAATTTCATTCTAGGTGGTACTTAAAAAGTTTGATTTCAACTCAACTACGTTTATTTAGACTAAATTATATATATATATATATTTTTTTTTTTTAAATAAGATAATGATAATATAATATAAAGTTTCAAACTAGACTTATAATTAAATTTTATTCAAGTAAAATTAGGCTTATAAGCTAGCCAAACAATACATTATAAAATATAAAACTTTGCCCTATTTGCTTTATTTATAAGGTTCTTAAAGCAAGGTCGGTGTAAATGTTTTTTATTAGAAATGACTTTTATATCATAGGTAGTTTGTTAGACTTGCCGAATTTTGCCATTTATTATATTTGACTTTTATACTATATATCTTTTGCTAGACTTAGCCAATTTGCCAAATCAATAAAAACATTTGTGAAAAATTAGTTTACTACTAAAAGGATGTTTAGGATGAATGTAAGGCCAAGTTGATGCTTTGCATCTTTTGTTTTTTGTTTCTTGATCTACAAGCTCTTTCTATTACTTGTATTATGGATCGATGTCCTTGTTTTTATGATCCAAAGTATATATTTTCCCATCGGAAAAAAAATATATTATGAGAACTTTGCTGTTGAGGTCCATAATCATAACATAAAAACCCAAGCTAAGAAAAGAATAAGGTAAAAAAAAAAAATTGTAGTTTTGAAAAAGAAATCCGAAAATCCAAATTTGATAAAGTTGATGTCATAAATATGACACTTAAAATTTTGTTTCCATTTAATAAGAAATCATGTTCTCAAGGCACAATTTTTGAGTGTCTTATTTATAACATTATTTTTAGAAAGTTCAGATTTTCGGAATTTATTTTAAAAGATATATTTTTTCCTACTCTTAGCTATGAATATCAAAATAAAGATCGTTTCACAACACAAGAAATGAATATATATGTGGGTGTGTTAAAGATAAATTAGATTGGTATACATAGACTTTCATAAAAAAAAGGTTCTAATCCTTAATAATATGGGGCAAAAGTCTAAATACTAAAAAAAAAAAAAAAAAAGACTAACACATAAAATCTAGTATTATATTATTTAAGAGTGAAACTTCCATTTAGTGTTACAACAATCAAGACATACTTTAAAAGTAATTTATTTCATGTACTTATATTAGTAACACATGAAATTTATGAATAGGAAAAATCCTATTTCACATGATTATAGTATAAATTTTCATTGTATTTTGAATTTTATATATTTTTCATTTATTTCTTTTAAGTTTGATTTATTTAATTAAAATCATATGAGTTCAAGAGTTTATAAGTCTAAACCTATGGCACAAAACTGTCGGTTCCGGCATCGGCTCATATTTGGTCTTCATGGAGCTAGTCAGGTTCCCATTTTGGTAACTGCTAATCGATGCACTAGGTCGGTTTTGCACGGATCTTGTACGATTGCATGAGTTAATTTCCAATTTTGGGTACATTTGAATTGTTTAATTTTTATCTGTATCGTATCAGATTTACATATGTAACTTATTTGTATCATATAGGTTTGATATGTTTATGAGTAAAATTATCAGTTTTTTATTGGTATTTATTGTATAACAAACATCTATTTGAAATAATAAATATATGATACCAAAATGATCTGGAGCAAATATACTTATTAATTATAATTGGCTTTGTTTGTGGGTATACAAATATCGAAATATGTAGTTCCTTTTTCGGTGAGAATTGAGAAATGATCCTGTTTGGTTAGAGTAATTCTATTTAGTTTGAGCCTTTGAATTGAATAATGAGCCATTTAAATCCATTGTTAATCAAAGTGTAAACTAAATCAAAACATTAAAGTCGGATATGAACCTAACTCCAAATATTTCTCTAATAAAGTAGGGTCTAAAGCTAATATAAGATTATTTAAATTTAGGGAAAATTATCAAAACACCTCATAAACTTTAAAGATAGTGTAGATTAACTTCTTATATTTTGAAAGTGTGTTTTTTACTCCATAATCTACAAACAATTAGCACGTTAAAGACATTTTATAATTGTTCATACAAATCTGTACAAAAGTAGTATAAAAGTTACACTTAGGAATAATACAAATGTTGTATTTTTGGATATAAAATACAAAATGTCTTTAACTTGCTAATTATTTATAAATCAGGAGCTTGAAAATACGCTTTTAAAGTATGGTATCAATTCACACTACCCTTAAAATTTAAGTAGGTGTTTTTACAATTTATCCTTAAATTTATCATATAGCTTCTAGGCTTCACACTCTTCACTAGACCCTAGCTTTGCTAGGAGTCCAAAACTGCTCTTCAAAATTTAAGTTTAAAAATATTATATTACACCTATATTGCCTTTTGTTTAATCAATCATAATCCTAATTTAGGCTTACAGCAATGATCCATAAACACGTTAAGTCAACAAATTGATTGTTTTCGATTTTCTTTTCTTCATTGGTGCATTGGTCTTATTCATGTACAGACTATACTGTTAAATGCAACCACTCTGCCACCCTATTTGAAGAAAAATATGTGGAGATTCATACCTACAAATAATATTTAATATTTTTAAATATCTTTGGACAGTCAATAATATTACAGCTTAGTAGCGTTATTATTGATTTCTCAAATAAGAAATATTATATTCGGTTCTCTCCTTACCTGTTGTAGAGATAAAAAGATTATATATATCTTTCAACAATCTGAAGAAAACATCTATATTGTTTGCAAAACAATCCATCTAAAAAATATTTAAAGTATCAAAGCGTGTCAAAATATAAATTTATCGAACTTTCTAATAAAAACCTGTCTAATCATCATCTAAAACTATCTAGTTAAAGCATATCCCATTATCTATTGTACAAGTTATATTCTAGCTCATATGGATCAGCATGGATATCATCACCTCGGATGCTTGAAAATGTTATAAGGGTAATAAGGTGTGTAATTCATTACGTAATCACAGCATCACTCTCAAACATATGACGAACTGCACACGAACACATAAATACTAAATGTAATGATTATGATTTATTGAATCACATTGTAAAGCAAACATATAGCATGACCTTTACATCTCAAGGTGCAACTTAAACTTTAACACCTACAATAAACCTTAGTTTGCAATGGTTAATCTAATCAACATTGCCTTAATAGCATTTGCGGGGAGGATGCGTCCATACCATCCATTGCAATTGCAAAAGAAAATCGTTCCACATTGAGTTTATTGCTTGTATCATACCATTAGGAGCACGATTTATATAAAATGTTATAATCAACACCTCATGCCACTAGGTTAATTCGATTATGGAGCCAAAGAATGTAGTTCTCAAAGAGCAATCAAAAATATTTTGGAGCATTCTCAAGTTTAGGTATTGTTCTTTCACTAATTGTAGTACCAAGACTTCTTGACAAGCTATAACACCTATCAAGACTTTGTTGGATTGCTTTCTCCTCCACGCTCTCTCTTGAGTTAGGAAAAGCGTCGAAGTATTTACATTATCTTATGAACCTATTCCTTTTGAACCCACAAAAACCTAGTCCGTAAATTTCAACCATTTCATATAACCTACATACACATTAATCACACAACAACAAAGATATATTTGCTATCTGCTTAAGCTTTAACTAAATACTAAATTTATAGTCAAACTTAAATTCAACACATTATAGATTAATACTACTAAATCCTTACATGGTATAGGAAGTTACATCACATATTTGCTATATGACTCATTGCTCACATGATGTAAGAGGAATGAAGTGATTCAAGATTATAGCTTCAAACAAGATTGCTTATAAAGGAACTAAGGATGGAAAATAGATAAACTTAGATCACAAATTTTTTACAAGTGAAGATCCTCAAAAGCATTGAGTTAATGGCTCTTAAGATGTGAACAAGAAATGCATGAAATCTTGTAAGTTTTTGGTCTTTTGAATTTTGTTTAATTCTTTAGATTAGTGACAAGAGTTGTTATCTATAAAATGTGGTGCTTGATGGCCACCCTTCTTGATGTTCAAAGAATAAGAAGAGACAACTTTATTAAGAATCTTTCATAAGCTTTTTTTAAGTCTATGTCGTAAACATTAAGGTGAATGTATAAGCCAACTAAGGAAGGTCTTATCTAATTAACCTTAATGGTTTACATCATCAATCTATTAAAACAAATCTCCTTAAATCGTCTTAAGGTATGAGTATGATTACCTAGAATATATCACTACTTTGAATAATGTCCAAGTAAATATTGACCAAACCAATTTAATATGAAGATATTCCAAACCTTGACAGCTTATTAACAAGTACATCAAAAATTTAAAAACACCCATTAATATTTTCCTTAATAAATTACTTTAGAGACATTGAAAGATAAAAGGCTTTCGAAACTTAATTTTAAAACTTACATATAACTAAACCATGTTTAGTATTTGTAGGATCTAAATCGAGCTACATTATTAAATAAAAAAATTGTCGTTCCAATGATAATTCTTAATGGAAACTTTTCAAATTAGATTAAAAAAAAAAGAAAAGAAAAGAAAAGAAAAGAAAGGGCAAATATCACATTTAAATCTTGGACTTTACATATTTTGTAATTAACAATTTGGAATTCAAAACTATTGATTTACTATATACAATTTTTTTATATCATTTATAGTACTTGGACTAGAATTGCAAATGTGCTGAGTTGAAATGATATGGTGTTTAATTTGAACTTGAGCTAACTCGATATTTTAAAAGTTGAGCTTGATTCAAGTGCAATCAAGTTTAAAACTTTTAAATCGGGTCTGACTTGAGATGACATATTGAACAATCTTGATCGAGATTCAATTATGTTTGTTTAGGGTTGATTTATTAAGAAAAAAGCATTTTTTTTTATATTCTAATTCAAGTCATATCAATAACTAAACTTGACTTGAATTTTAGTAAAATTTATACTGGACTAAAACTCAATTAGGTTTGTGAACTGATCCAACTATATATTATGAAACCTAAGCTTAACTTAATAAACTACTTGAGAGCTCATCCTCGGGCCTGATTGAATTCAACTTGACTATTCTCAAATGCAATTCAAGTAAAGCATGAGTCTAACTCAAATAGTTTGTAAACTGACTTGGTTTCTTTAAGGCCTTAGCTCGAACCACCCCATTTAGATAGTTAATTAACAAAATATACAAAGTTTAGACAATTAGTTATTTGGAAAAATAGGTAAAGTCTGCATTGTCACATTTAAAAGTTAAATAATTAGATGGAAAAACAAATTAAATGATTAATTTTTCAAAATAAATAAAAGTAAGATACAAATGTACACTCACACTTAAGCAAAAAGGAAAAATCCATGTTTATAAAAGCACTTTTGTCTAGTTCCTAAGGAAAACTCCAAGTCTAGATGAATTTCGTTTTCTTATTAATTAGAGCATCTATTTCCCTAGAACCTTTACATAAGTCCTTAAGATGTCACATTAGCATTTTAAGAACTTTTTTTTTTAAAGAACCTTGCTGCTTTATCTCTAAGATTTTTTACATGAGGTAGTTCACATCTTTTAGGCTTGTGAGTCTCATACATCTTTATATAATACATTTACTGCTCGTTGACTTCACTGCAATTACAATTTCATTACAGTCTTATTCCTTACGAATAACTATTACACCGTTTAGTTCACTGAATAGCAATTCCACAATGAATCTCTATTACATAAAACATTGAATAGCCATTCTTTATTCAAATCCATGAATACCAATTCAATACTAGAACTGCTTTTTTTTTTTTAAATATCATCATTTAAATAAAAAATTAATAAAGAAAAATTGCATTACAGCTCTATTCTATTTTTCTATAATAGGAATTTTATTACAACCTTATTCATTCAAAGAAATAAACAAGCCATCAATAAATTAAAGGAATCATAAAAAAGATGTAGAAGGTCTGACTTTTTGGGTTCTTGGCGAGGACTCCCAAAAATGATGAGAATGCTCTTATGGCAGCATCTTGGTGAATAAACAAATTAATTAGTTATATTATAGTAATTTCAAGTGTAGTTAACTGTACTTGCCAAATAGGGACACATGATTAGACACTAGAGAGTACATGTGCTGTAATCATTTTGGTTGAATAACTCAATGATCTTGAAAATGATGTTTTAACGAAATAAATATTGGCATCAAGAAAAGTAATTAACAATATACATAACATGATTGCATCGTAAAATATGGGTAAGTTAGTTTAAAAGAAATATAATAGAGACATTTGAACTCTCCAAAGAACACCATCACAAGTTTGCCACAGCTTTCCTTTTATCTTTTGTAAATATATATAAACTAGTCCAAATGTATAGGCAGCTTCTATGTGGCAATTGCAGTTGGAACTTTTCCTTTTCAAGGACAAGTATTTTATTAACTCATAATGGAAACAACATATGTTATATAATAGAACAAGATTAACTTCATTATGTCTGGCTCTAAGTTTTCTTTTTCTTTTTTTTTTTAAGTTTGTATTTTACATCTAGTTGGATAACCTACTTGTGACTATTTGTCATAGGAAAATAGTTATTTAAAAATGTGATATATGGTGATATTTAAATATATATATATACATATATATAGATATAAATGCCATGAAAAACTTTCCATTATAAAAGATGCGTCACGGAAACTAATATGTGATGTTTATGAAAGTAGACTTTGTAAAAAAAAATGCAAACATCATAAATTATGTGACATTAAAAAACATTATATATTCCTCTTACAAGTGACATTTAAATACCATCAAACATGATATGAAGCGTTATTGAAAAAAAAAAAAAAAAGAGGAAAAAAAATAGTGCAATTGGTAAATCTGGACATAATCTATAAAATCAATAAACTATAACTATATAGTTTATCTAATACGTTCTTGATCCTCAAGTGCCACTAATGGTGACTACTTAAAACATTATAACAAATATTGATGCTCTAATAAAAAGAATTTACAATGATTAAATGTCACTGGTAGTGTTAAATCGTGAAATTTAAATATCAAGGAAAACAAATGTCTCATGAGTCCTTCTAAAATCATGCAGTTAATTTTTTAAGCATATAATTAAAATACCTAAACTTAGCGACACCAAAGCTTGTAGTGATAGGCTTTAACAAATGAAAACTACCATTGACCAACATATACAAACCTATTAAATAGTGATATAACAAAATTTGAATTTCATGTAATAATTGATATATCCATAATATTATGTAATACAAGCGATAATTTCAAAATATACAAAGGATCATAAAAACAAATCTATCATACTTATAGATGTGTTCCTACATATTTGCACAAACTAAATACAATTACTAGGGTTTAAAACTTCTAAAAAATATCAAGCTTAGTGAATTATCTATCATGGTGTGTCACTAACCCCACTGTTACACCACCATCACAACTAGGTGATAGTAGATGGAACGAAGTAAATTGCCAATTATTTAGTGCTCTAATTACA
The DNA here is from genome assembly GCA_024138025.1 of Combretum micranthum. Classification (NCBI taxonomy): domain Eukaryota; kingdom Viridiplantae; phylum Streptophyta; class Magnoliopsida; order Myrtales; family Combretaceae; genus Combretum; species Combretum micranthum. Next base: position 387,769 of record JAMXBD010000290.1, read on the forward strand.
CAAAATTATAAAAGTGTAAAGTAGCTCATATGTACAACCATATAAAAAATATGGTGGATTAGTTCTTTTGAGTCCAAAATATTCATCTCTTCTATGCATTGCTTTTGGTTTCGTATGCCTATGATATGCTTCTAATCTATATTATTGCATATTTTAAGTGGAGCTTGATTATTATCTATTATATTTAAATCATAAACATTTCATTCATCGTACACTTTTATACTATATAGTTTTATATGCTAACTTTATTAATTCCCTTTATTAGATATTTGTTTTACTTAAAAAATCTAATTTATTATGACATTCATGACTATTTACTAAGCAAAAGAATAATTATTGATTTTAAATTTGTATAATTCTTTTCTTAGACTTATTTAATTTATTATTTGTATTTTACTATATATTTATAACACAAAAACCACTTCTATTACCTTCTACCACTAATTTTTCCACCTCTACATATAGGTGGTTCTACCTCTTCTAACTACTCTCTTTTGTAACTACCACCTTGACCCATATAAATAAATTTGTTAAAGATATATGGTATAACAAGAATCGCAAATTAAATATGTAAATAATTTTGAATAAAGAAGACCATCTATCAAGATCTAGATTTTGAAATGAAAGTGAGAAATGAGTTCATTGGTACGGATCAAAATAGTTGCCTATGAGTTTGGATTTTTTCATATAAAATATAGGTTGTTATACTATAATCATTTTAACCATACTAAAAATTATGGATGACATAGAGAAAAGAATATATTATTTTTCTTTGCTTATTGCTTACTTTATCTCCATAAGTATGTAATGACCGTTGATTCTTCTCTACTTTTGGGCTTTTTCCTTTTCTTTTTTTTTCCCATTACTAACTATCATTGTAATTATTATGTATACATAAAAGTATAATTTGATTAAATAAATTCCCTTTCTAATATCTCATTTGATTTGTAAGTATATGGCTATGTCTTCAATGAAGTAAAATAATTGTAATTAGGATTGATGTATTATAAACCTCATTATAAATATTTACAATGTATTAGAGTATTATTTCATTAATCCTATGATTTTTTTAATGTATTTTTTTACAATTTATACAATACTTTTAGTTTCTTCTGTTGTCCTTCGATCTTACATGTAATTAACTTCAATTGTACTGTTTATTGTAAAAGTTCATTTTCATTTTTAATTTTTACATTTGCTAGTTAATCTTTAAACACAAACAAACTAGTTATACAAAATTGATTTAGAATCCTTGTTCTTAACCATTAAGGATATTTTGCCACCTACATCACTGCACACAGCTAATTCTTACCTTTTAACTTAACGTTATCTATTAACATAATAACCCCTTTAACTAGATGCAAGACTAAATAGCAACTAAATTAATGTTTTCCCTAAGCCAGTAAGTTATAACATGTAGATGAGTGTGTCAATATTGGTTGTTAAAATCACGATTTTGCTATTCACTGGACGTATAGAATTGGTAGAATCATATAAAATCATGCAAAATTTGTAAAATCATAATTGTATAGAAATCGTACACAAAAATTGATAATTTTGCATAAATTCTGCACTTTAATAATTTTGTATCCATTTTAGATAAGAAAAAACATATAGAATTATAAACTAGAATTATATATTTCATTCGCGATTTTCATAACTATGATTCAATACACATAAAAGTTACTTATTATGGACTATTCACAAGTTTTTTTCCTACTAAACATCTCTTCAACACCGAAATCCATTTACAAACCCTAAATTAATGTAAGTCTAAATTTTTTTTTTTTTTTAAGAATCACTTGTGGAATCTACATCTAATAGTACCGTTGTTATTGTCTTTATATGACTAACATCACTATAATGTCACTATCATTGTTGACTCATTGCCATTAGTGTAGCATCATGTGGCCATAGTAATAAGCAATGGTCCATTGATTATAGTAATGATAATGATGGTTGCAATGATGTAAAGGCAATAGTTTTTATAATACGATAGTGTGATGGATGTGTTAGTAATGCAATGAGTGTAGTAGTTGTAGTAGTAATGTTGGAGGTGTAGTTTAATAAGTAGTAAGAAGATAGAGAAGATGGTATAGCAATAGTGGTGTAATAGTAAGTTAGTAACGACGACATGTAGTATTAATGTCATGGTAGTGGAAATGACTTAGTGTTTATGTTGCACTGTTGGTGATAGAAACAATGTAGTGGTGGTGATAGTAGTGATAGTGGTATAATAATGATGGTGGTAGTAGTAGTGAGGTTGATGTGATGATAGAGGTAGTAGTAGTGGTTAGAGACAATGATGATAGGGATAGTAGTGAGATGTTAATCGAAACATAGTGTTAATCTTAAATTTTGATTAGAGAGTTTGTTTTTGTTTAGTACAATACTTGGTTTTCCCACTATACACTATATAATAGATTTTATCCTATGTACGTACCTTAGAAACTTACTTGCTAAACACTACTTTATTCATCCAAAATGCCTTTAGTCATTCGAAGATTATATATTCTATGTGAATTATAACATATGTGTTGGAATTGATGTCATATAATGGAAGTGACCCGCCTCCTAAGCCTTTATACATGTAACTGATGCATAATGGAGGAGTTATAATTTCACCATGAGCTGGGGAGATAAGGTTAATTTGGAACTCAACACTTTCTAAAAACAATAATTTATAGATATTATTATGGATAAATTTTTGTAAAATAGGAAATCTTGGGTGATGAAGCCTATACTTGTATATTAATATATGTGCAATTGAGGTTTTTGACACAATTTTCTATGCGAAAAATCTACCTTTTAAACTTCTTTACTATTAGTCAATATCAGGTAGCATCATATTTATTAGTCTTTCAAATGGGATGTATTGAGTTTGATTCTCCTCCCCTTAGTTATAATGAAAATAAAAATAAAAATAAAAATTCTTTTCTATTATAGTATGGTCATTATAAAATATAGGATCTTTCATGAACCACAAAAAGTTGTTTTTTTTTTTTTTAATTTTTTCCTATATTGAAATAAACCAATATAAATGTAAATAGATATCAAATGACACATGGAGACATAAAAATGAAAGACTTTGAAAAAAGTAAAGAAATTTGTGGGAAAGAGATTCTTAAGAAACTAAAATGGCACTTAAAAATCTTGGATAAAGTCTTATTATTGTATATGCTACTATATAAATGCAGTCGGTGAAAAAAAAAACAAGGTTAAAAAGCAATTTACATTATACATTAATAAATAGTTGTTACACAAGTTACTAGTATCCATTTGATAGGGGTCATTTACTCTATTAAATTGGGGATAAATTATGTTTAATTTTGCTTTGAATCTGCTTAAAGTTAAGGAATCATGTACTTAATGCTTAATTATGTTCATTTCAGATAACTAAGGCAAATTCTCAACACTTTGGTAAAGAAAAATCATTTGGAGTAAAAATGACTTGTCACCATCCTCATCATGCCCGTGACACAGGTGGTGATCTTCGTCACCACCCTCATCACACTCGTGATGAAGGGGGTGATCACCATCACCCCCATCACCGGCAGTGATAGAGATGGTGATCTACGTTGATTTGGTTGTTTTACTCATCACCACCCTCATCACGGTCATGATGAAGGGGATGATCTCCACTGATTTCATTTTTGGGCCTATCACGCCCGAGTCACGGCCGTGATGAAGGTGGTAATCTCTATTGTTTCCACACCAAATGTAAAATAATCGTTTGTTGAAGAGATATGAAGACCAATAGACATAAGGAAAAGATATCATTCATGTCTAGTCACTTAGGAACTATAAATGCAAGACCCATACATCACATTAAGGGATCCGAATCATTTAGCACACATCGAACCAATACAATTTAGTTTTGTTTTGTAACATTGTACCTATTCATAGTTTCCTTTGCATTGTAACATATTGAAACGTACTCCTTGGAGATTCTTGATAGAGAAGAAGAGGAGATAGGTTGTTGTAATAGTTTGTTGAAGTGTTTAGACATTTGTATCATAAAAAGGGAGTTTTCTCTCATGTTTCCTTTCTATTTTATTTTCTTATTATATGATGTATGAGTAGTGTTGCTTAGGCCTACTGTACCGTAATTTGATATGTATTAGTACATATAGTCAATGAATTATTATTGGTTTTCTTAAATTCAGCGGTTGGTATTATTGAATCATGGAATTATATTATGCACGGTATAGTTTCATGTTAGATTTCATTGGGATCAATTTTGAGATAGTCCCCTTGGATAGATCTAGGCTATTAGAAAGAATTGCTCATGATGCCTAGAGATAGGATTATGAAATTTTTTTTGCATATACTTAATTAAGTAAGGATTCTTAAATTTAATGTGATCGTAAGTTGCTATTAACTAGGAAGAGATTCCAGTGGATAAACTTATGATTAGATGTTACAGAAAGATGTTAACATACTTAATAAATTCTACAGTTTAAGAAACTAGTGATATTAATTTCATGCTCTTAATGTACATGTCAAGTTCATCGGTGAAGCAAGGTCTAAGTCATTGTGTTCTGCATTTAGTTAAGTAAATTGATGTTAGTAGTCATTAGTGATAGTTTGTAAGAGGTTAGTAGTTTAATTAATATCATAATCATAGTACTCACTAAATTTTATAGGCTAGATAATAGGAAAAATGTGAATAATACTATCTTGTCGAGATGCCCAAGGAATATGACCCTACATTTCATTCCTATACTACATGCAATAGGTACACTTGTGTAGCGTTGACCAGATCATAGGAAAGAGATAATATGAACTAATTTATTTAAAACTCGGTTAGACATAGTGCAACCACCATTAAAACTTCAAAACTTTTTTATGATTTGCTACTTTTTATCATATTTGTATTGTAATTCTTTAAAAAAAATTATATTTACTACTTAGAAAAAATAAAATCTAAAAATAGCTAAACTATTGAAATATTTATTTATAATTTAAGATTTTTAGTAGTGAAGCTATATCCATAGTGTTTGGTATAACTAGAGGTCAATACCAAGATCAAACCACCGGTTCCGATTACGGAAAATGGAGTCGAGACCGAAATTGGATGTGTTTGTTTCAATCCATTTACGGTAGAACTAGTAATTCCCGGATCAGTTCTACAATCAGGGAACTGTCCAAGTTGCAAATTTTTTTAAGGAAAAAGATTGAGGAAAATAAATGTTGGTACACGTCAAATACACTATATAGAAAATAGTACAAAATTTTTGACATTAGAGGAAAAAAATAAAGAAAAGTAAAATGAATGTTTCATTATTACAAACATACATATTATTATAAATGATAAGAGGATGGCACGTTTAACATTTTGTAAACAATCTAAGGGTTCTAAGTTGTTTCCACCATCATGCTAATGACCTCTGTCCCCTTACCTTCCTCTTCTTACACTTTTCGTGGTAAAATTTCCTGCACTTTAGGATCTTACAAGTTTGGTGGTGCACTTGGATTAGGGTTAGGCATAGTACAGTTCAGTTCGGTTATTTTTACAAAATCAAACCTATCCATATGGTTTGGTTCTCTAATTCTTCAAAGATAAAAAAAAAACGTGTTTGATACAGTTCGGTATACGGTTCGAACCATATATCGAAGGGCGTTTTCTTTTTTTTTTTTTCATTTTAATAAAAAAATATTAACTATTTTCTTCCATTTCAAACCTCAACAAAAATTTGACAAGTGGATTTATTAATTTATCGAAATCATTAACAACACATTTGTCAATTTATGGAAATCAACATTCAACTATAGTGAGTCAAATTTTTTCACATCATTAGTATACATTGGTAAAATGAGAATAATTAAACACAAAAATAAATTGGTGGTGTAGTCTCTTTTTTTAAGACTCAAAACTAGTCAATGTCATTACTAATATATGTGTGTGTGTCTAAGGGAAGGAGTAAGATTAGATTTCCTTCACTAATGAAATAGATAACCAATATAATGTTTCTACTTTCTAATACCCATTAAACTATAATTATTTTTTAACCATTAAAAATCTAAAAGTATTAATTATAAATATAAAAAATTAAAAATTTTACCCAAAACACAATTAACTATAAAAATAAAGATAACATTAACAGGAATTTTTTTAAGGCGAAACGGTTCAGTTTAGTCCATGACTTTGAACCAAACCACAAACCAAATTTTTATTACCAAATCGAACCGTGAATCGAACCATTTAAAAAAAATTGAAAATTTGGTTCTATTTAATTTGGTTCATATCAGTTTGTGGTTCGGTCTTTTTTTTCCCATACCTAATTTGGATAATACATAGGTGTCATGTACTCGAAAGCTGGTGTAGTGGTAAGGACTTCCTTTAGAAGCAAGTCACTAGCTCATAACTCATTGAAGTTGTAATAGTCGTACTGCTCATCCACGTTGAAACTATGCTCTATATCTACTTCCTTGCCTTTGTCTTTACCCACCACGTTCTTCGATTTCTTTGACTTACTTGATCCTCAATGGAAAAACAATGTCATTCTATATTTTTCATTGAGATACTATGATGTAAAGTGGAAAAAATAGGCATATTTCTTTAAATAGTATAAACGATATAAAAAAAATGATGGTAACGATTTGTTAATATATATATATATCGTAATATTTCAAAGTTCACATCACTTGAACAACCACAAGTAAATTACTTAAAGAAAGTTTAAGAGCTAGAGGATGCGAATGGAGAGATGAATATCTGAAGCTCACCAAATTTATACTCTGAAATCATTCGTTGTGTAAAGTTTAAGTTTCAAAACTTTCTTTCTTTAGTCATTTCATGGATACTGCCTTTATAGTCTTTAAATTAGATTATGCAAGAACGTTCAAATTTTTCTACCCAAGCTAGATAAATTATTCGCTCAATAACATTGCTTATGATTGAGCATTCAAATTTTATACCCAAAGATTTGATAAACTATAGCTCAATAGTTAACACAACCAATTTTTGAAAATTTGCATCTCCAATCTCTCTTCTTTGCTTTTACATTTCCACATAGGTATAATCTCTTCTCTTTCTCTCTCTAGTGCTTAAGCCCCATTCGACCAAACAAGAACTGACAATTCCAATCTTGATTTGGAACTAGACAAGTAAACCATTTGCGGTTTTTGGAATAGCTAGTGGCGATGCCGATTTGATTCCTGGTTTAGTACTGAGCCATGCATATGTCTAGGTATGATCATTATTCTGTAATGGGAATGTCGTAAAATTGTATCTATGCTCTTATTACAGTCATTACAAAAATTGATATGTGTAGTTTAATTTTTTTCTTGAAAAATTATTTATGGAGTTCTTAGGCAAATCTTAATAGGAAAAGTGAATATATATATATATATTTTTTTTAAAATACAAAAAACTTAATTTTAATTTTTTTTTATCATATTTGAAATAGTATATTTAACATATAATTTTATTTTATTAAGAAATCACAGACGATTTCAACTTTATCTATATTATATCATATTGCTAATGTAATAATACAAATATTGATAATATGTGTTAGAGGCACATTTTTAATGAAATAATAGTCCGTTCACTTGACATGAATAGTTATCCATTCCATCATCATTCGACGTAAAGTTACTATTATAATGTTCACTTAAAGGGAATGATAATTCATAATGAATTGCTATTACGTAAAATGATGAATAGCAATCCATATCCACAACTCCATGAATTACTATTCAATGTTTTATTTTTCAACTTTTTCATAAATATCTCTATCTTGAAAATATCACTAATACAATTATCTTTTTTTTATAAAAAATATAATGGCCATTATAGATATTTTACATTTTCTTCAATAATTACGTGTTTTACTTTTTATCATTGTTGACAAAACCGGCCCAAATCGACTGGTTCTTTGAACCGGTGAGACCAGGTCGACCCAACTGATCAAACTGGGTTGAACTGAGAAACCCGGGAGGTCGAACCGGCTGAATCGGACCAAAACAATAAATAAAAAATAAAAAAATGAAAATTTAAATATTTATTCATACTTTATTATAAATTTATAAAATATAATCATCATATCATTCTTATTTAATAATCAATTGGTGAATTTGCTCTAAATATAGATTTAATTGAGTGATATCATATATATGGGTATTTCATAATTAAATTATCCCATTTATTTTTAATTTTTGGTAATCCTGGTTGAACCTGGTTTGACCTCTCGACCCTTGATTGACTAGCTTGTTTGGGTCAAACCCCAACCCGGTTATGACAATATTGTTTTTTATAGTAAGTGAACATGGTAATAGTCATTACAACCTTATTGCATTCATTTTGAATTGGAATTTCATTCTCCTCTTATTCTATACAGTAAAGTGAACAAGCCGTAAAGACGTGTTTTAAAAACACAAGTGGTTAAATTATTACTATTTTTAAAAAATTTAGATTTTTTATTTTTAGAGTATTTTTATTTGTTTTTTGGGATTCTATTTCTAACAAGCTAAAATAAGAATTTCAAAATGTTAACAATAAGTATGGAAAAAAAATTAAAAAAAAAAATCATCTTAATATAGGCTTCTCTTGGATGAAGTCCCGGTTTAGCCAGACCCATAAACCCTAACCCATAAAAACGAGGAAAACCCTAACCCCATTTCACCACCGTTCCTCGACGGCGGGCGTTGAGGCCAAGCAGCAACACGCGGTAAATCAATCTCTACTCAATGACTTTTTCATTTCGCTCCCTTCTTGAAAGTTCTTTGATTTATAAGGCATAATGTTAAAGTCTCCTACGGGGTGACGAAATGGATTTTAAAATATTCCATTTCATGTTATTAGGGTTTTTGGGCTCTAATTTGGGGATACAATGAGGTTGGAGAAGTGCTGGTTTTGTTCTTCGACGGTATATCCTGGGCATGGTATCCAGTTCGTTCGAAATGACGCAAAGGTACATGAATTCTCGTTCATATCCAATTTAGAAATATTAACTCATATGCTGTATGTATAACAATTTGAGTTAATCCTTAATTTCTTGTGGATTTTTGGAGGTGATTACGGCACTAGTTTGTGCGGTACAGCTAGGGTTTATATACTCCCTTCAGTTTGTAGATCAAGGATCTTTTTTTCTTTCTTTTTTTGTTTTAAATGTAGCGTAGAGTTTGTGCTTGCTTTGGAGTTAAAGAATGGGGAAAGAGATTTTGTAGCTATTGCTGTGGAAATGAGGGAATCATATCCTGTATAGTTTTTGAATCTGTGAAGTGGAAGAAAATTTTGTGAGAAGAGAATTTTTCTCCTCCATTGATCAACACAAGTGTTCGAACAGTGTTTTATTTGTGAAAACTGAAGAGCCTGCCATACTCCGATTCTTACTTTGTTGAATCTTATGAAGAGATGGTAGTAGAAGGCAGATGAAGTATTTGAGAAAAGAGGTTGGGATGTGAGAAAGAAACAGCTTGAACAAACTAGTACTAGGCCTTTGTTCTACATAAGGGTGTCTAATTGTGTTGTCTTGTCCTGTGTGATTAGATGTATAAAAATAGATGGGTCAACCAAAAACAACACGGTTAATTAACATGCCAGGGTATTCTAACATGAACTCAATATGTCACCTCACCACATTATTATTACTTAAGTGGATGGGTTGGCATGAAATTACGCAGATCGTTGTCTGATAAACGGGTTTATACATTGACACTGTTATGCAACATTGTTATTTCAAATCTAGGAGATTTGTTTAATTAGATTTGTCAGGGCTAAAAGGTTGACGTGAACTGAATACGAACGTAATATGATTCTTGTTCGTGTTATGTGGATCAACAATAATTACTCCAAGACATGTAAACCTGACAAAACATGAATTTTTTCATGTTGTGGTGCGAACCGCCTCACCTAGTCCTACATGCTTTGAGTAGCTATGTAATAGAATACAAAGGAATTTAGCAGGACAAAAGAAAGGAGCAAGCTTGTGTGTGGTATAAGTATGAACAAAGGATCAGAAAAGATTATCAGAGGGAATAGAGATGTCTAAAAGACATTGAAAAGATCGAGGTTCTTTGGGTTTAACCTTTTATTAATAGGAAGAACATAACCCTAGAATTGATATTCATATTGAATGTCACTGTAGCTACACACACTTATTTGAGAAGCACATTTGCTAGGGTCTATGTGACTAAGCTACAACTTAGTTGATAGTCTAATAATTAGAGCGTAGATATCCTTATTTATTAGCGCCGGAACAAGTAAAAGCTGGCTCTCCATTTCTTCCACATGCATCCTTTTTGCAAATGTTACTTTTATTGATGTTGAAGGATTAATACTGAAGTGGAAATTGTTCAACTCTCTTGAAGCTTAATTTCAACCAATATCGATTGTTATATGCTATTCAATTCAATATTTTTCATCCAATAAAATCGTAGTGGGTGACCTTTGTGAGTTTATTGTCTTTAATTTGTTTTTGAAGTTCAATCTTGGTTTTTGGTGGTTCTGGAGGATATGTTTTCAATTTTCATCAAACTATTTTGGTGCAGATATTTCGCTTTTGTAGATCTAAATGTCATAAAAATTTCAAGATGAAGAGGAATCCTCGTAAAGTTAAATGGACAAAGGCCTACCGACGGTTACACGGAAAGGACATGACACAGGTACATTAAGCTCACTCTGCTATCTGCCTGAACTCTTGGCAGTTTTGATTAGCAATACATGTGTAAATACATACACATATTTATATATATTTTGGAGTTATACATGTACATATTGGTATATATTTTGGAGGAAACTTGATGGTGTAAATATTGTTGATTTTTATCTAAGCCTTCTGTGCTCTTTATGTTTTCAAGGATTCCACTTTTGAATTTGAGAGAAAGCGCAATCGGCCAGAGAGATATGATAGGAATCTTGCTGAAAGTACATTGAAGGCCATCAAGAAGATAGATAAAGTTAGGGTTGAGAGGGAGGCTAGGCACCATGCCAAGAGGTTTTCTTGCTTGTCTATATTTTTCATCTCTGTTTCTTATTCTCCATGTACTTTATGCTCATTAATTTTGGTTAAACCATTGGCAGGATGAAGGGAAAGAAGGCCAAGGAGCAGAAGGAAGCCGTAAAGGAGCTGGAGCAGGGCATTTCCCTGATCAAAGCTCCGGCTGTCCTCCAACAAGACCAGTCTCTCACAAAACCAAAAGTCACTGTCAAGGTTACTCACCAGCAAACCCAGGAAAATCAGGCCATGGAAGAATGAAGTTATATTGGAAATTTTGGCCGTACTTTGTTTTTGGGACCCATGGTCTTATGTGTTCTTTTTTGTCTCCCTTTTTTGTGATACACACATTCATTTTTATCTAGAAAGCGATAATTGTTCTTCCAAGATCTGTGGGTTGTTTGTATGTAGAATGAGCCATCTTTACTCTGGACGTCTATGTGATGTTAAAATCTTATGTTGTAATACTCAATACACTTGAAACAGATGTGATCACTAATTTATGGCTGAGTGAGACAAGGTGTCATGCCCAGCTAAGGAAATCTTCTTAATCATTGTGTAGGAAATAACATCCTTGCTCTGTAAGGGGATCAGCATTTGGCTCTCTCCATCTCAGAGATTGGAAAATGTGGAAGGTGAAAGCCACTAATATGAAACTTTAAAATATCTGATGCGAATAATGAAATAAGTAGTAGTGGTTTTCCTCCTTAAAAATCCCCAGTTCATAATTTAACATGGATAATAATAGGACAACCAGAATCAAAACCAAGTGTTTTTTTTTTCCCTTTTTCCCGATTATTTTGTTTGGAAAAACTAATGAGTTAAAGGGAGTCAAATATTTCAACTCATCCTGAGTTATTGATAGTATAAATTAGTATGAATAGTTTCCCTTACGAACTTTGTAATAGTTGAAGTCCGAATCAGAATAAAGGTTACAAGGTCAGAGAGGATACTAGAGAGAGAGAAGGAGGGAACCAAATTGAAATTGGATAGGAAAGATAATCTAAAACGCTAATAGTTCATGGGCTTGTAAAAGCTCAATTGCATTTCAAATTTTTTAACATATCTGACTCAAATTCTAAGGTTATGAAGATATTGATGAGCCAAGTCATACCTAACCCAATTCCTTTCCAACCTTAAAAAAGTGAAGCCATATAATGTGCTTATTAGCTAGCTAAGAAAGGCATAGATGTAGTCTGTATGAATATCTAGATATGTGTAAATAACTTTTATACTGCGATTTGGGATCCATCCCTCCTTAATTGTTGCTTGTATGGGAGACTGTTATTTGAATGAAGTTTACATATCTAGCATTTTGAAGGGGGGGCGGGGGGAAACTTGGTGGGTTTATGGACTTATTCCTATTGTAATTCTTGCCACGAGAAAGCATCCTGTGATATTATATATCATGTGTAATGTATATAGAGTATGTAACTACTATTATTATTTTAACACGTGGCAGTATGTGTAGTAGCTAATTTGAAAATTACCTCTACCCTATTCATATATTAATATATGGTTAGTAGTTACACAATATGTGATTTATATTACTCATTCTATATTTTTCCTCTTACCACGTATAAAGAATATTTATGCTAGTAGTACTTTGTACTTCCTTTTTTTTTTTTTTTTTGTGACTCTTATTATATATTTGGTAAAGAACTGAATATGGGCAATATTCAGAATCAAGTAAAATTCAATGTAGAAAATAAATAATCGAATTAGACAGACTGTTTAGTAATGCTTATAAAGGTTGCTAAATATTTTAATTTACCAACCACCTTCCATAACAAAATGAGCTTAGATATTACATGCTATGTAAATCTTAAAAGTAAACGGTGAAATTATAAATTGGCATTTGCTAGAGTTAATCGAATTATTATTAACGTTTTTCTTATATCCCATTATTTTGCATATAGAAAAAGGTATCCTATAGAAAATTAATGTTTATATTATTAAATTACAACAATTTTAGTATATATTATTAGGATTTGATTTAATTTTGATGGTGAGATTTTCATGAGTCTATATTGAGGTTATACCTAGTGGGAAGTTACTATTTTATTTATTCATTTGCTCACTTTTTGGGAAAAATAAAAAGATAAATTACTAATAAATTTCTATTTGCTCTTATATTTTAGTAGCTATATTCTATCTAGTTCTTTATATTTGTTTTAAAGAAAATGTCAAATGGTAGCTAAAATTTACTGGAATATTTATTTGGCATCCAAATTTTAAAATAATCAATTTAATATTCAATCAAATTTTTTATGATCATTTTTATTATTTTACAAACATCACTTATTTTATTTATTAACAAAAAAAAAAAAAAACGTATTAGCACAAAACGGTATTAAGAGGGTTGTTTCTAAACAAAGTGTTAACTTTTGGCAAGAAGAAAAAAAGCGTATGTAAAGTATATACTCATTAGACTTGGTGGGTGAACAAAAATTAGTTACCAGTTTAAATTAATTTATTAAGTTCTTTGACATATTATACAAAAAGAATTCAAAAGTTAAAAATAGCATCCATGCATTTATAATCATATATCGATGCTTAACTTCGTCTAGTGGTTATGCTTAACTTCTCCTCTTATTTTTTACTATTATAACTAGTAAATCGTAATAGATGATTTTTCCTTAAAAAAAAAAATATTATTTTTAATTAATTAATTAATTAATTAATTTATATAATCATATAATGCAAGCTACCTATATAGCTGTGAAGCAAGCTTGTAGGTTTTCTTTGAGGTTGAGGTAAGTGCAAGCCTAGGATCCAAGGCATTGCTTGTTATGGGCCCTTCTTGGACCAATAGAGTAGATAATCTTTCCAACACTTCTTGGACTCTTCAATCCATGTGAAGATGATAATGGGCTGAGTGGCTATGGCCTATATTTCACTATCAACAATTGTTCCCTTTACTCTCTTTGTGAGCAGACAAAGAGAGTAAATGATCTATGCACAGATCGCAAGGTCGATTTATGGGATCAACATTTTTACAACTCTTTCTTCAATTGAGATGCATCTCCTATGCTCATGACGGAGTTTGCAGCTTTTGGCCATTTGAGTTGCATCCCCTGAATTGGCGAAGAAGTTATTGCTTTGGGGATTATTTAAATCCATGTTAGGATATTCTGAGCTTGTGATTTTAGAGCTCGCTTCATCTTAGGTTGAGTAAGCGTTATGGGCTCAGGATTATAAGGCTTATTGGAGAAGCTTCTTGAATTTGAAAGTGATGTGACCATTGTAATAATGGTCTTCTAACACTTGATGGTGTTGATGTCATTGTGACGATTTGATTGGCAAGATTTGTTCCTGCATTCGACGGGCGAGAGTCATCACATCTCCTTCCCATTTACTATAAATACTCGAGTCCTAAGGGGAGACTTCGCATTCAAAATTGCTCTTAAGTATCTCTCGTGAAGAACAATCTCGCTTCTCAAGTCTTTGATGTCCATTTTTCTTATGTCATCCCAATACTTTCATGATGTTGAGCTTAGCTAATACTTGTCCTTAGTCTTTTTCTAATGACTCCAGTCATACGGTACATAGAGTCGTTGAGGAGGTGAGGAGAGGCAATAGAGGGTCTAACGCCAGCTTGGGGGGTTCGAGTTCAAGCAAGGAGAGAAGGCGATCAAATACGGGTATAACCACGAGGGGCGATCACAATGTGAAGGTCGGGGAGGTTGTTGAGGATTCTGGAGGCACCAACCTCTACTTCAGTTCGTGTGGTAAACTTACCGAGAACGTGTATCAACTCTCTCTAGACAAATATGCCAAAGATGGTGAAGAGGTGAATTCTAATGAACTGTCACACATCGAGGCAATTGATGACATTGGGCTTGATGGAGTCTACAATAGCCTTATTGAGACGATGCTCGATGAAGCTCAATGGGGGAAGATGCGAAGCTCCTTTAAGGGATGGGAGGTCATATCCCCTTCTTGATTTGATCGAGTTTGTTTGCTAGGAGAGAAAAGGTTACACTCTATTATATGGCATTCAAATTCGGTTTGAGGATGCCCTTTTCTTCTTTCTAGAAGGAGTTTCATCATAAGTTGTCTCCTGCTCAACCGATCCTAAGGATTTTGTATTTGAGCATGTATGCAAGGCCTACTCCGATTTTGTTCCAAAGATATTATACCTCCGAGTGATGGTACCTTATGAGGAAAAGCAAGAGCTTGTTCAATCTCTTTGAGAGGTTCACAAGCTTAAATGAGCGGGACTAGAAGAACCAATTTTGGATTGTTGGCATTGAGTTACTAACAAATGTATTACGTACTTCTAGTGCTTAGTGATTTGTTGAGGTTGAGAAGAATCTTTCTTCTCTAGTACACAAGCTTTCCTATTTTTAGTAAACTCCTAATGCGATTTTTAGATTGGTTATAATGAAAGTTCCCACTATTCTAGCGACAATGGTGGGGAGAAAGCTTATCACACTTTTGGATTATCATTGCTGCAACTATAACAAGTGTCTGTACGAAAGAAATTCTTCACTGTTGACACATTGATAAGTACTCATATGTTTTAAGTGCACAAGACTGGTATTAGACAAGACATCTTATACAGAGCTAACAACAGAAGCTTTTAAAGGCAAAACTAAGGCTAATAGTACATTTGTCATAAGATATGTTTCACCTTGATAGCATATGTTAGTTGTATAGTGCCTAATGTATACACGTGTTTGTGCAAGGAGTCAGCTAATGTAATTAATTTGTCTCCTTAATGGGATCAGGCAAGTACATTATTCATAAAAGCTAACTTACTAACAGAGTAAATGATCATATTGGTCTAAGGTTTCAAGGTTGTCTCTTCAATTCCTATGTACTTAACTTTTGAAAATGATGCTTCTGCTAATACTTGATCCTATATTCTTTCCTGATTGGATTCCTAATTTCTCACGCGTCTCCATTGATCTTAACATGAAGAGGGAAAAAGGAAAATGAAACCCATATGTACTCCAACAAAATCCCTACTCTTTTTACTATATAAAACCCTAATTTAAAATTGTTTCTTTTTTACTTCCTTCTTATAAGAACCATGAATACAAGAAACAAATAAAGGAAAATGAATTAAAAATCACAATTGCTTTAATTTTTATATAAAAAATTAAAATAAAGAGATCAACTAATTTACTAACAAGTTTTGTTTTGTTTTGTTTTGTTTTTTTTTTTTCAAAAAAAGCAATAAATCAATGATTCCATAAGAAAACTTAGCCATTGAATTGAGTAAAGTTATTAAATCGTTATACAAACTTTAATGGCAAAATTAGTTCTCATTTCGCCATTCATAGCATGAATCACATTGAATATCAATTTCACAAATAAAGAACTACCTAGCTCCTTAGAAACTTCAAAAGCCCTTAGCCTCCCAAGACATAAATCTCCCACATCCAAGAAGGATAATGAAGAAACAAATTCACCAACTACAAAGCTAGCAATCTCCTTCCTAGTCACACAGGTCCTTAAAAATTTTTCTTTGAAAAGAGGCTGGGGAGAGGGTGAATAATGTAAGTGTGTGTCGATAGCAAAGAAGGGGAAAGAAATTGTAGTTTTGGAAGGTAATGTAGTTAAACCAAAAAAGAATGTCATAAGGACTAGAAGGATTTAGAATAGAAGAAAGAAATCAATCAAAGAAAAACTTGACTTCGATTCAAATCTTGTAGAAGTTAAAGTGGAAGAAGTGGAACATTTGCAAATCCAAGGCTATAGTGGTCGGCCTCAGGCAACCAGCCAGTCACCATGATTGGCTTGTCATGGAACTGTCAAGGGTTTGATCGATCCTTGACAATTATTATAATATACAAATAAATAAATTATAACAAAGGGTAAATGTGTCATTTGATTTAAAATAAGAGGGTTTTATGATCAAAACCTAAAGTATATTTATGTTTTATCACACAACAAAGACATTATTAAAGATAAAAAGACATTATTAAAGATAGAGAGACGTTATTAAAAATGAAGAGACGTTATTAAAAATGAAAATACGTTATTAAAGATAAACAGTTATTCCATGTCTTTTATATAAACTAGGCTTCCTCTTTCTCCAAAATCATTCATAAATCTAAAAACCTCACTAAAAAGCTCTGTTTGTAAGATTTTCATCAAGGGAAAATAAAGAAACAAGATCAAGGTGAGTTAATGTTTTTCTTCTGTGTGGAGATTTAAAGGAGGAGTTTTTTTCTTAAGGTTCTTTTTGCTTTTAAAGATCAAGTTTTGAGAAGAAGCCCTAGTTTTGTGGGAGACTTGTGTTTAGCAATCAAAGGGAAGTAAAAATTCAAAATTTTAGGTATGTACGAATCTTTTCTCTTTTTGTGGGAAAATAGAAGTGATCATGTTTGATTTTTGTTTATATTATACTAAAGAGAGTCGTAGTTTGGAGGATTTTGGAGAATTTCAGTTCTGTTGGAGATTTTGTTATCAAAAGATTAAGGTGTGTATAAGTTAAGGTTTCTAATTCTTTTCAGTTTAGGGTTTTAGATGATGATGGGATTATGGTTATCTTATGAAAACATGTTCTGATTGAGAAATTTTTTTATGAACAAGTGTTTTATGGAGTTAGGCTTTTTTGTTCCTGAAACTGATTACAGGTACAAACTTACTTTGCTTGTTGTTTGTGCTCGTAGGCTTAGACATGATAAATTGACATAATATTATTTGACTATAATAAGAAATTGTGTTTGCTACTTCTGTTTGGCTATGACTAGTAAAGACTAGGCAATGCTGTGATGCTAACGCAACACCCTGATGATCTGTATGTGACGTTATCCCAAGTAGAGTCGTGCATAGAAATTATTTCAATAGTCTAGAAAGTAATGCGAAAACAGTACCTGGGTGTGTGGGAGATTACCAACACCATATATTTATATATTACCTATTTTCTAGATAATTGTTTTCATGGAGGCATGAGCTACTCCAGGTTCAAGGACCAGTTATAAATGGTTCTGAACTATGTAGTTTTCCTGGCTAATAAGATAAGATAATAACATGTGGTTGTTGTATATATTGATGCATGTCTATTTATATGATGCTTGTTCATGTGCATGTATGTGTGGTTTGGCGTACTAAGCCTTTATGCTCACTCTTTTATCTTTTTTTAGAAACAAGTGAAGATCCGGTAGTGTTTGATCTGTCGAGCTACGATGTTTATGTAGATTATGGGAAGGACGATAGTGGACTTGATTATCCTGCTGACTCCTAAATATGTCATGGATTAAAGATAGCTAGTGAAAGACCTTATGAAGTTTGATAATTGCTTTTATGGATGTTGGAAATTTTAAAAGTTTTATTTCTGATTGTTTTAAGTTTGAGATATGTTGGCTTTGGTTTCTGCCAACGAAGTTAATCAGAAATTTTGTTATATTAAATATTTTAAATAGGTACCCCTTTATGTGAGTATTGAAGATGATATCTATATTTGTAAATTAGTGGATTAATAGCCTGACCGTGTCCTTCTTAAGAGAGATCACGTGACGAATTATAATACCTTTAGATTATAGCATTACAATTAGAGAGCTGAAAAGGATAACATTACGATATAGATCTAATCTTGTTTTCTCAATGGAAACGAGGAATAAATAGGATTACACGGAAAAGGTGAGATCTGAGATACATTTTGAAAGTTGCTTCCATCTTGAGCCAAGAGGGTTGTCAGGAAGTTTAGCGTTGTGGTGGAGACATGAAGTAAAAGTAGAAATTTTGCAATCCAGTGACAATATTATTGGTACTTGGGTTGAGGATGTGAAGAGCAAAAAACCAAGAATTTCCTAGTGCTATGGAAGTCCAGATTTTGCCTCAAGAATTTGGTTCTAGGATGTTCTGAGGCAAGTTGCTTTGAATATCGACGAAGCATGGCTGGTAGTAGGCGATTTGAACAAAATCTGAAAACAAGAAGAGAAAAGTGGAGGTAGACCGAAACCTTTGAGACAAATCTTAGCATTTCAGGATATGACATTTGATTATAACTTAATGGCTGCAGGCTTTCAAGACTAGAAATTTACATGGTTTGGAGTGAGGAATGAACGTGTGATCGTGCAAGAGAGACTTGATAGAACCTTAGTTAACTCGGAATGGTACCAAATCTTTCCTAATACCCAAGTAATCCATTTACCAGCAAATGGGTCAGACCTCTCTCCTTTGATCATTGAAAGTGAAAGAAGAGATTGAAAAGGGATGAAGATTATTCAAATATGAAAACAAGTGGCTGCTAGACAATGGATATAAGGAGGTGGTGGAAGGAAGTTGGAGGAACTGTTATGAACCGGCTGATTTAAGAGACCTAATGAGGAGGTTCGATGTCTAGAAGAGTAATTTGATCACCTGGTCAAAGAGTTTGAGGCATAAAGGACAGAGATGACAAAAAAACATTAATTGAACAGTTAAGAATACAGCAAGATAAAGAAGCTGAATTACATGTTTTAGAAGTAGCGGCCAGATTAATACTGTGTTTGTTATTTTTGTTTAAAGTAGAATAGGAGGGAAGTGGATTGAAAGAAATGGAAGGAAATGAAAATGAGTGAAAATGAAAAGAAATAGTATTTTTATTTTATGTTTGGTAATTTATGAAGAAAATGGAAGGAAATGGAGTTAGTGATTGATAAAATTATCAAAATTAAGACTGTGAATGAATGAATTGGGTTTGGCACAGTGTTTGGATGGATTGGGTTTGGAATTGTCAATGAATGGATTGGATTTGGGACTTAGCATGAATGGACTAGGTTTGGGAATACTATTTAGATTGGGTTATGGAGTTTGGAAGTTGGTATATGGCTAATGAATGTTTTATATAGTTGATTGTATATGATTTTAATATGTTATTACAACTAATATAAATAAGGAGTGATTTATGATATATGATAGTGATGGGATGTATTTTTACTAACCCACCTCCTTCACTCCAAGAGACAAGGTCAGGCACTAACGACCTCGTCTGTTGAAAAGACAAGATTAGCTTGCCTAAAACCGGAATTATTTTGATTATAGTTGTATTTTTGTAATTTTTTAAAAAAATTATATTATTTTTTTCCTTTTCCCATATCACACTATCACCTGTATTTACGAATATAATTGTATGGAAAATTCTATGGTCTCATCATTAATTTTGATAGAATCAGTCCTATCACTATTCAACGGCTGATATTATATTCAACAATGATTGAATTATTAAAATAGTAATATTTTAATTACTATATTTATTTTAACATTAAATGGTTGACTGATAGAACCGTAAAAGCTCTCATAATTGCATATATTAGCTCCAAAACTTTTCCCTTCAAACTTTTGCCCTCATACCTCTCCTTGTTGTATCTAGAACAATACTTTAAAAGGTGTTGTATTCATGGACTGCGAAACTGATCTGGGCTCAGGCCGACATTTACAAGATAAGTGTTAGTCTCCTGCTTTTACATGCCCATGCGTTTGATTTTTGGTTCTTTTGCATCACAAAAGAAGTTTGTGGTTATTTTCTAAATGTTAGGAGCGAAGTGAATCAAGAACAGGATAATCATCAGGTATCTCCATCCAATGTTAAGGGAAGCAACTTATTAGGTTGAGATTGCTTGAAATACGATTACCATATTTCATCCTTACAGCCAAATTCTATTATGTTTTTCGTGTGATGAAATCCTAATGGAAATATGAAGAAATCAAGATGAACGATTCTAGTGAATAAGACAAGTTGGCCACTCCAATATTCTCACCTTAATCACAATAAACAGTCCGGTGACCGTGTAGAATAATTTAAGATACATGAATAATCCATAATCGGTACAACGTTCAGGACTGCCAGAAAGGACTTGTCTGAATTGGTTTTGGATGAAATGACTGTTGGGAATGACTATATGCTTTTCAAGCATTGTCCCACATTGCTTGGAAAACTAAGTTTTGTCATGTTTATAATAAACTCTCCTTCTATATGGTTTCAAAAAAGTGCATGAGTGGGTTTTGAAAAAATCACCACACGTGCGCGCTGCCGGTCTGGGCTGGTTTCTTTGAATTTGATTTTCGACAAATCGTGTTTGAATTAGTTCAATAAAAAAAAAAACAGTGTTTTGAATCATTCAAAAACGAGCAGTTATTTTCCCAATTTGAAAGGCACGATCTCCACATTGTGCCCTGATTTTTTTCAACGGATATTTTTGTTGGTTACGTTTCAAAGGCAGTTTTTATATATACTGCTTTTGCTTGCAGAAGGATATACAACTTTTGAATTGAAAAATATTATTCTTCTTCTTCTCGTTTTTCCTGTTCTGGGCAATTGTAGTTGTTATTCCAGCTCCATCTCACGAGTGCACGTGCAACTGGGGTAGCTGTGTTAACCTTGGGGAGCGAACAGCGTTGTCGATTGCACTACGATCATGTCGGAATTTCGCTTTCAGGGCAGTAGTTTCCACGACACAGCTTTTCATTAATATTTTGCTAATAATCTGAAAACGAAAACAATTACAAGCAGACGATGGCTGCTTCTGTTCCTAAATCACTGCCTGATCTCTCCAAACTTGAACCCCTGGATGGTAACAATTACAAGCGTTGGTCCCAAAAGCTTCTGATCTTCTTCTAACAACTTGAGGTTGATTACATTCTTTTCGCTGGCATTCCTGATGATCAACCCGAATCTGCTGTTCCTACTTCTCCTCTCGTCACGCCTCCAACAGACAAAACAAAGAAGGCTGCTGATGAGGCTAAGGCGAAATTCGAGAAGGACAACAAAACTGTCAGAGGTCACCTTCTTAATCACATGACGAATGCTCTCTTCAACATCTTCGTCAAACAAAAATATGCGAAGACAATCTGGGATACCTTAGAAACAAGGTATGGTGCTGATGATGCTAGGAGGAAGAAATACGTGGTCGGCAAATGGATGCAGTTCTAGATGGTTGATGATAAGCCTATCATGGACCAGATTCATGAATATGAAAACCTGGTTGCAGATGTGTTGAGCGAAGGTATGAAAATGTGTGATGTCTTGCAGGCTAATGTTCTACTCTAGAAATTTCCACCATCCTGGAGCGATTACAGGAACCATCTCAAACACAAGAAAAAGGACCTGCCACTCCAGGAGCTAATCAGTCACATGAAAACTGAGGAAGCTAATCGTTTGAAAGATAAGAAAAATTCTGTTTCTTCAATTTCTGTTAAGGCTAATTTAGTTGAATCTTCTGCTGCTCCTAAAGACAGGTTCAAAAACAAAGGAAAGAAATTCTAGAAAGGTGGATACCAGAAAAAGTTCAAAAGCAATAATGGAAAAATCCAAAAAGATAAACTACACTGTTACTGCTGTGGAAAACCAGGCCACAAGGATCAAAAACCAGATAGTAAGCCTGATAACAAATCTGCCCCGCAGGTCAATGTTGCTGAAACGGATGAAATCATTGTTGCTATTGTCGTGGAGGCAAACCTGCTGGAAAACCGGGTTGACTGGCTACTTGATACTGGCGCCACTAGGCATTTCTGCTCCAACAAGGACCTGTTCCAGGAACTCCAGGATGCAGCGGATGGTAAATGTGTTTACATGGGCAATTCAGCCACTGCTGGAGTTCTCGGTAAAGGAAAAATTCTTTTGAAACTTACCTCTGGAAAAACTTTAGCTTTGAATGATGTGCTGTATGTTCCTTCCCTTCGTAGGAACTTAGTTTCTGGTAGTTTACTTAATAAGGCTGGACTGAAACTTGTATTTGAAGGTGATAGGGTCATTTTAGCCAAGAATGGGGATTTTGTAGGCAAGGGATATTTGTCAGATGGACTGTTTGTCTTGAACACTGTTTCTGTTATTGCTAATGGAAGTAACTCTGGTTCTGCTTATATTGTTGAGTCTGTTAATTTGTGGCATGGTAGGTTAGGACATGTGAATTTTGGTTCAATCAAAAGACTGAAAAATATGCATCTTATAAATGCGTCTGATGAGAATGAATGCTCCAAATGTACTGTTTGTGTTGAAGCAAAATTTGCAAAGAAACCTTTTAAACATGTCACATCAAGAAGCACTGAATTACTTGAATTGATTCATTCTGACTTGGCTGATTTTAAAAACACAATGACTAAAGGTGGCAAAAAATATTATATCTCTTTTGTAGATGACTTTTCCAGATATACAAAAGTTTATTTGTTAAAGTCAAAGGATGAGGCTGCTCAAATGTTTTTAAAATATAAAGCTGAAGTAGAAAATCAACTGATAAAAGGATTAAAAGGCTTAGGTCTGATAGAGGTGGTGAATATAGTACGAATTTTCTTGAACAATTTTGTGATGAAAATGGTATTATACATGAAACCAGTGCTCCTTATACACCTCAACAAATGGCATAGCTGAACGGAAAAATAGAACACTAAAAGAAATGATGAATGCTATGTTATTAAGTTCTGGTATGCCTGACAACATGTGGGGGGAAGCTGTTTTGTCTGCATGTTATATTTTGAACAGGGTTCCTCACAAGAAATTGGATAAAACTCCTTATGAATTATGGAAAGGCTTTGCACCTAACTTGAACTATTTAAAAGTTTGGGGTTGTTTAGCCAAAGTTGCATATCCAGATTTTAAGAAACTAATATTGGGCCTAAGACCTTTGACTGTGTATTTATTGGCTATGCTCAAAACAGTGCTGCATACAGATTCATGTGTTTGAATGATAATTCGATTTGTGAATCTAGAGATGTTGAATTCTTTGAACTTGTATTTCCTCTTAATAAAACTATTGTTGATCATGCTGCTCCTTCAAGGAATGATTTGATAAATGAATCTGCTTCAAATGAACATATGATTGAACCTAGAAGGAGTAAGAGGAAGAGAACTGAGAATAGTTTCGGGCCTGATTTTTTAACTGCCTTTCTAGCTGAAAATTCTGATAAAATCAATGAACAATTTGTTTCTGTGTTCTTAATTGATGATGATCCTAAATCCTATAAAGAGGCATTAACCTCTAGAGACTCTAGTTTTTGGAAAGAAGCTATTAAAAGTGAACTAGACTCTATCATGATGAATCATACTTGGGATTTGGTTGATTTACCTGTGGGCAGTAAACCTATTAGATGCAAATGGATCTTTAAAAGGAAAATTAGACCAGATGGGTCAATAGAAAAATTCAAGGCTAGACTAGTAGTGGTGGGATACACTCAAAAGAAAGGTATTGATTATTTTGATACCTATTCTCCTGTGACTAAAATAGCTACCATTAGATCTTTGATTGCTCTTTCAGCTATTCGAGGCTTGATAATTCATCAGATGGATGTAAAGACGGCCTTTCTCAATGGAGACCTGGAGGAAGAAATTTACATGGAACAACCAGAAGGGTTAGTAGTTACTGGGCAAGAGAACAAGGTATGCAAGCTCAGAAAATCTCTCTATGGTCTTAAACAGGCACCCAAACAATGGTATGAGAAATTTGATCGTACTTTAGTAAACAATGGATATGTTGTGAATGTCTGATTCTTGTGTTTACTCAAAATTGTTTGGTTCTGATTGTGTGATTATATGTTTATATGTTGATGACATGCTCATTTTTGGTTCAAACTTGGAAGTGATTAACGATACCAAGATGTTTTTGTCTTCTTTTTGACATGAAAGATTTAGGGGAGGCTGATGTTATTCTTGGTGTTAAAATAAGAAAAACTGAAAATGGCTTTTCATTGTGTCAATCACACTACATTGAAAAGATACTTAAGAAATTTGAATGTTTTGATGAATGCCTGTGAGAACTCCTTATGATCCTAGCATAAGTCTTAAAAAGAATAATGGTGATAGTGTTTCACAAGCTGAATATGCTAAGATTATAGGAAGTGTTATGTATCTCATGAATTACACAAGGCCTGACATTGCTTATGCTGTAAGTAGACTCAGTAGATACCCATAATCCTAACAATGAACACTGGAATGCACTTCGTCGATTACTGAAATATCTTAAAGGAACCATGAATTTGTGTTTGCATTTTAACAAGTTTCCTGCTGTTTTAGAAGGTTATTGTGATGCAAACTGGGTGACAGATAATGATGAAGTGAGTTCTACTAGTGGATATGTGTTCACTTTAGGTGGAGGAGCTATTTCATGGAAATCATCCAAACAGACTTGTATTGCTCGCTCTACTATGGAATCTGAGTTCATTGCTCTTGAACTGGCTGGTCAAGAAGCTGAGTGGTTGAAAAACTTACTGGGTGACATTCCACTGTGGGGTCTTCTGTTCCAATCTCATTGCACTGTGATTCACAAGCAGCTATTGGAGTTGCCAAAAATTATGTGTATAATGGCAAAAGAAGACATATTCGCATTAGGCATGGTGCGGTTAAACAACTCTTGAGGAATGGAGTAATTTCCTTAGAATTTGTGAGATCCAAAAGAAACCTGGCAGATCCTTTAACGAAAGGATTGACTAGGAGAGTTATTCAAGAGTCTTCCAAGGGAATGGGACTTAAACCTTTGGTTTGAATATTGTGTGATGCACTACAGTCCATCCCTGTATTTGTGGTAGTGCTTAAATCCATAGCCCTGTGTTTGGGTGGTTCTAGAAAGGACTTGATGGATGATTGTGATGAAAAATGAGTCCAATGGACTCAGTGACTTCATAGCTCTGTTTATTGAGTGGTCTATAATGTGATAGACTTGATGAAGTTACCATTTAAATGAGTGTGAAGGTGGGCCGCCTTCTATGAAGGAATATAGGATTTTCTTTCTAGAGCACTCATAAAATCCAAGGTGTATGCGCAGGGCCTTTAATAGTGCTTTTGTATTATCGCGGAATAGCAACATTAAGGAGTTGATACGTGTTGTGGGGGTCTCAACTTGAGCTTTTGAAAGTTCAAGATTTATTTCACTTTCATTAGTAAAGTTGTTGCCTCATTTCACTACGCATTAATTCAATCGAAAGATATTAATGCTTAAGTAAATAAAATTCCTTCCTTTGCCCAAAATGTGTATAGTCATTCGTGGGGATTGTTGGGAATGACTATATGCTTTTCAAGCATTGTCCCACATTGCTTGGAAAACTAAGTTTTGTCATGTTTATAATAAACTCTCTTCTATATGGTTTCAAAAAGTGCATGAGTGGGTTTTGAAAAAATCACCACACGCGCGCGCCGGCCGGCCCGGTCTGGTCTGGGCTGTTTCTTTGAATTTGATTTTTGACAAATCGTGTTTGAATTAGTCGAAAAAAAAAACGTGTTTTGAATCATTCAAAAACGAGCAGTTATTTTCCCAATTTGAAAGGCACGATCTCCACATTGTGCCCTAATTTTTCTCAACGGATATTTTTGTTGGTTACGTTTCAAAGGCAGTTTTATATATATGCTTTTGCTTGCAGAAGGATATACAACTTTTGAATGAAAAATATTATTCTTCTTCTTCTCGTTTTCCTGTTCTGGGCAATTGTAGTTGTTATTCCAGCTCCATCTCACGAGTGCACGTGCGACTGAGGTAGCTGTGTTAACCTTGGGGAGCGAACGGCATTGTCGATTGCACCACGGTCGTGCCGGAATTTCGCTTTCAAGGCAGTGGTTTCAACGACACAGCTTTCATTAATTATTTTGCTAACAATGACATGAACAATCTGGTGTTCAAGCGAATGAGTTGCTCTAATCATTGCAGCGTCATGAGTGGCAAGTGGTAAGAAGGAATTCGGTTGCTCCCTGGTGCGCTGTGGGAGGTAGAGCTGAGCTATTGTTGGGAAACCATTACCTGCTTTCTTTTGGATCATAGAGTTCGATATCAAAAGATAGCCACTTATATTCTAAATTCCAACGTCAGAGCGATCCTCTATGACTGAGTCTGCAACAAAAACAGTTAAATCAAGCTAATTAGAGTCAAATTAATAAGGATATACCTAGGGACGAATGCAAAATCATATGACTGAAAGGATCAAATTTACTTTATTACAAATATAAGCATAGCACATATTTTTTTTATTTAAATATATTATAATAATCAAGTTTTTTTTCTGAGCAAAAGAGGCCAGGGGCTCCTTCTAGAAAATTTCACAAAGAAAATCAAATTAATTCGTTTTGTCCAATAGCTGACCAAATAACCAGCAAACCAGTGATCTAGACAATTAGCCTGCTCTTCTAGAAAATCATGCTGTTTGTTTTTATCCTGCAAGAGTGTCGCCACAATCTATAGTTACTAAAAACTATGCTTCATTAAATTCAAGCTGAAATATCTGAAATTATGTGTATGGGAAAAACAAATTACACTTAGGACACCGATCAATGCTGAGATTAGCATATAGAGACCTGCCACATTGAGAATTGTATAGACGTCAACAATTTGTCCACCAAGAGCACGAATTGCTCGCTCGCTCTCTAGTGCGTCATAGGAGATTGTTGGCTGCATTCTTTTGGATTGGAGAACTTGATACCAAAAGATAGTGGCTTATCTACTACGTCCAAGTTCAGATCAATTCTTTCACCAAATCTACAACTCCAACAGCATTATGATAGTAAAATCAAGATAATTGGAGTCAACTTAATACAAATGTGAGATGATACATAATGGCGAATAAAGGTGTACAAGTGATTTATGGAGCATATTAGCGCTTAATGTGCTCTTGACAAAATAGATAATAGAGTATATACATGTATATGATGCATAAGATAGTGTATAAAATTTCTACTCTATTAGAGGAAGAACAATTTTTTTGTGATGAACTTTGTAAAAATTACTTGTAAAAGACTTATATAATTAGACAAACCAAAGTAGAAAGTCCCCATTAGCAAGCTTTTTTAATCATTCAGCAAATGTTCCGACGATGAGAACAAATCAATTGCTCGTGCAACAATTCATTTAAATGATCAACAAGTTCATTATATGAATTAAAATGCTATAGATAACTATCAACACTAAAAAGGATCGCACACAAAAGACAGTCATGAAAGTTTATGTACTTATATGTGATATCTACTAATGTATCCGAAAAGTGAAACCCACTAAAACCTTTTGCATTTGTATTTCACATTATTAATATTAACTTATACAACTCAGGAGAACAATGTAGTGAACAGGTTAGATGCTACACATAGAATAAATCGAAAGTAATTTAGTGCTACTGATAACCAACAAAATGAAAAAATCACATTAAATTCAAAGGTGACATACTTAGGGATACGTGCAACATCATTGTGCTAGTAATTACTAGTTAAGAGTTGATTTGTTTGAAGACAACCTAAAAACATTTTGTTACAAGCAATTCTAGTTCAAGAATCATTCCATAAAATCGAGTATGTACAAGGAAGAAGAAGAAGGCAATGTAGTAGTTTTTTGTATAAATATTTTGTTTCTATTTTGGGTATATGGTTATGTATAGTGCTTGTGTGTCAAAGGGATAAGTGTCCTAGTGTGTGGTATGTTGTGTTATGGTGTTCCAGATATCTTATTTCTAGGATATTATGTGTGTTAAGGGAAGACATATCCTGCCATGTGTAGAACTTGGAATAAAGTGGCAGTTATATCATAGAATCTGTATAAATTCAAACTTTGTCTTATGAAATAGATTATCAATTCTTATTCCTACATTTTCCAAGTTAATTTTATTAGCTAAGAGATCGTCGGTTTCTCTCCAACGAGCCCGAAATTACTGTTGACATAAGAAAACAAGGAAGAAATGCTCAATCCTATAACAAATTGGCATTAGAGCCAATTTTTATGGAGGAGGCTAAGCAACTCCAACAACAATTTGAAGCATTTATGGCCATGTACAAAGAGGACCATGCCCAAGTTGAATCCATGTCACAACAAATCACAAACTTGTCTAGGGAAGTTGCTTTAAAGGCTAGGAAATCACCAGAACAGGAGGAAGTTAGCGTTTCTATTAGGTCAAAAAGGGGGTCTGCTATCGGTGTGGTTAAGGAAAAAGGGATTCTAATTCCACAGATGGCAAGGCTTCATTTTCCTAAATATGATGGGATGGAAGACCCTATTAGGTGGCTTAATCATTGCGAACACTTCTTCAAACAAAAAAAAACTCTTGAGAAGGAGAAACTAGAGATTGTATTATACCATTTAGAAGGAGATGCTTAACCGTGGTTTGTGAAATTAGATTGTGATCGTTCTAAACTGAAGTGGAAGGAATCAAAGATTTGTAGCATGATAGGTGTGGTAACCATTTGGAATATCCCCAGGCATCAATTCTTTAAATTCCTACGATAAAGGATGAACCAACTCTAGTTGTTCCTCCACTTGAGAACAGCATTATTCATCAATACTTGCTTTATAATCAAGCCATGCACTTACCTGGTCTCTTTAATTTCAGCCTCAAAATCCTTTACTAAAGACAAAAACATACTTTTATTAAGTGAGGCAACCTTATTTTTCAGATGTAACAATGTATACTTCACCCCTTCTTTTTTCAACTTATATACATTGCTCTTACCCAAGTGTTTTGCATCCGCATCATCATACTACCAAGGTCAATTGAACAAAAGATGACACACATCCATATCTACAACATCACAATACACTACATCATGATATTTACCTATGGAGAAAGGAATCATGCAACGTTCCATCACTTCAATTTTCCCCATAGCTAATTTAATCCACCCTAATGTATAGGGATTCAGATGTTTCTCCATAGGCAATTTCATTTTGTTCACTGTCTTCCTTTCGATTATGTTTTCGTAGCTACCACTATTGATTATGACGCTAAACATCTTTATGTTGATAGTGTACCTGGTTTGAAACAATTGGTGGCACTGAATATGATTCACATTTTGGGATCAACATCATCCTCGGAATAACAAAAACCCGTTCATCTTCTTCCTCATTTTCTTCTTTCTTTTCTCCATCAGCCTCACATCAAATTCCATCATCCCCTTCTTCCCTTTCTATCACATTAACTGTTTTTCAGTATGACACTCATTAGATTTATGTCCTAGTTAACCACATCTAAAGCACTTCCTGACACTCGGCTTCGCATAGGGATTATCTATCTTCCTAACCTCTTTATCTCGCCCCTCATTCATAGGATGTTTTCCTACAACTTTATCCTCTAAAGGCTGCCTGTTATCATTGTAACCACGAGTTCATTGTTTTGCAACACCTTGGTTGTCTCCTTTGAAGCTACAGTAGCCTTATATCCCTAAAAATTTTTCCTTCCACGTTCGTACTGCATCATCTTAGCTTTTAGGGCCAGATTCTTCGCCTCACTCAAGGTACAAATAACTTGCACTCCAATTCTATCTCACAAAGCTAGCCTTAACACCTCTAAATATTGAGCTACCTACTATCCCTCATATTCTAAGAGGTTATTCCATTCTGCTAACCTCATATATTCGGCAATAAATTCATGAAACGATCTGTTCCCTTGTTGGCATCACCGATGCTATTGGAAGAGAATCTGCTCATAATCTAGTGGTAAGAATTCCATCTTCATCAAATACTTCATCCTATACCAGGTATAAACAGGGCCCCTTCCTTCTCGCTCTCTCCGAGACTAAATTTGTTCCCACTACGCTGAAGCTATTCCCTTTAGGCGACAAGCAACCAACCTAACTTGTCTTTCTAGAGGAGTTTCTATGTAATCAAAGAACCTGTCAATCTCTATAATCCAATCTAAAAAATCTTCAATTCCTAGGCTCCCATTAAAGTATAGAATATCTACCTTCAGTTGAAAATCCCCGGTATCTCTATCCTCATAACCATTCCTTCTCCGATCACCATACTACCTGTAGCAATTGACCCAAGGTGGTTATGCATTGCTCTCTTCTTCTTAATCCTCTTCATAGATTGGTCGCCTATGCACAAGACAGGTCTGTTACTAAGGTCATCACGAGCTACCTCGACCTTTAGCCTTCTATTGCCATTTCATCTCTTGTGTGCATCAATTCCACAAGCATCTAGATGTTCCACAATCTCCTCAAAGCTTTCCTCAAAACGCTAGACCATGTGATCCATCCGTTGCTCCAGATGACACTCCAATCGTTGCAACGCCTCGTCCCCTTAGGGGGCTTCACCCTCTTCAACATCATCACAAAGAGCACTGCTATTGCTACCAGTTGCTATCCTACTCTGAAACTCCCTGACACAACGAATTAGTAGGGATAAAACAAGAATTGCAAAGATGCAATCTCACATAGAAATCTTCTCTAAAATCAGGTTTCAAAATATCATATATGAGTTGCCTTTACAAAGCCCTAAAACTATACTAATAGTCCTGATAGAAAAAAGAGAAGAAATAAACAAATCGAATAACTAAAAACACATGGACAAACACCAGCACAAAGCTACAAACCTTGGCTTTCAACGTCGATAGCCTTAGTAATAACACTGGCTGCTTTGGTTGAACATCGATGGCTTTGGGTCAGCCTTGGGACTGCTATCCACATCACCGTATCATTATTCAGTTGACCAGTTGCTTGACATCAGATCAAGTTGCCAACATATGAAAAAGAATTAATTAGGTTGGCTAAGGCGGTTCGACATTGGCGTTCTTACTAATGTTGTTTCTATTATATTGAAAGCTCTCGTAATACACATGAAGAAGGATAGACTTTACATCGCATCTCTAAAGACTTTTATTGGGTTGATATGAAGAGATGCATACAAGAATTTATCAATGCTTGCCACACTTGTAAAAAAACAAGACTTAACAGTTGCTACTTGCTGGCTTGCTCCAGCTACTTTCGGTGCCAACATAGATTTGGTTTGATAATTCCATGGACTTTATTGATGGATCGTAATCGTCTCATGGAAAGTCTATATTGTTTGTGGTTGTAGATTGATTTTCAAAATACGGCCACTTTATTGCCATGTGTCATCAGTATAATGCAGTGACGGTTACAAGAGTTTTCTTTGATAACATGTTCAAGTTACATGGGCTACCAATATCAATCATCAGTAATCGAGATATAACTTTTACAAGTATATTTTGGAGGGAGTTATTCAAGCTAAGTGGCACTCACTTAGGTTTTTCATCAACTTACCATCTGTAAAGTGATGGTCAAGCTGAAGTAGTAGCTTTTACAAGTATATTTTGAGATGTATTTTCGGTGTTTTACAAGAGAAAATCTAAAGAAATCAGTGCATTAGCTCTCTTGAGTAGAATATTACTATAACACTGGTTACCACACTTCATTAAAGTCCACTACCTTGGGAGTAGTTTATGATGCTAATTGGGCAGGATGTCCTATGACTAGGTGATCGACTACTAGTTATATTATGTTCTTAGGTTCATCACCTATCACATGGCGATCAAAGAAACAATCTATCATTTCTCGCTCTTCTGTTGAAGCGGAATACAGAGCCATGGCCACTACAGCTAGTGAAATTGTTTAGTTAATTTGTTCTTGCTTTGACTTGGGTGTAACTCATTCTCATTCTATTAAGTTATTTTGTGACAACCATGCAATAATGCATATAGCTACAAATCCTGTCTGCCATGAATGTACCAAACACATCGAGATTGATTGCCATTTTATTAGCCATCACATTCAGTCTAAACTCTTACTTCTTCGCCCAATTTCATCTCAGAATCAAATTGCTGACATATTTACTAAGACTCTAGGAAAAGATAGATTTCATTCTTTGCTTTGCAAGTTGAGCATTTTCAATCTCCATGCTCTAACTTGAGGGGGAGTGAAAGAAAAGGTTATATTCAATACTTATTATATCAGACATATTTTTGTACATATTAGGAACATATAATTTTTTTTCCATTCTTAGCAGTCACAAATTATAGGAACATTGACTGGATTGATCATAACTTAATTACAGGATTGATCATAGACTTAATTATAGGACTTGGACTTGACTGGATTAATTATAAGCTTGATTATGGGATTTGACTTACTATTCTTGTAAGGTAGTAACTTGTATATATTTTTTTTATCTTGTATTAACAAAATGTAGAAATTCAATAAAGATTGAAATTTTAAAAGACAAAGCGAAAAAAATATTCAGAAGTTAGAACAGTAGAGGCTAAAATCTAAAATCTATCTTATTTGTAAACAACATAATAATTAAACCATAATATGACAAATCAAATTTTATTCTCATGATTGATACATATCTAAGTCATATATTTCAAAAACAATTAATTTTTTAATGAAACAATTAAGAGTAAAAATAATGTTTACATTTTTTAAATATGTAAAAAGGTTCGTTTGATTCGATTGAACCATATAGTTTGATTTATGGTCCTAAATCGAACATGAACTATTTGCTCTTTTACCGAACCAAACCACAAACCAAATCGTTTAAAAAAAAAAAGAAACCGAAATTTCTATTCGATTTAGTTCGACTTGGCTCGATTCATGATTCGATTGGTTTTTTTCCACAATCCTACTGGTAGGGGCCCTCTTTCAAGTATTATTCATGGGCCTTTTCAACCACATGCTCTATCTGCCACTTTAGCAAATGCTTTGGTAGACATATACACTTGGAATGAAAACGCAATATCCTGACCTTTTAGATGATCAATCAAGAATTTACTTAAGTTAATTTCCATTGATGCTTTTTTTGATATTGAAGACGCTTATGCT
Organism: Combretum micranthum; assembly: GCA_024138025.1. Lineage (NCBI taxonomy): Eukaryota > Viridiplantae > Streptophyta > Magnoliopsida > Myrtales > Combretaceae > Combretum > Combretum micranthum. Next base: position 421,162 of record JAMXBD010000290.1, read on the forward strand.
TGGGCAAAAGAATCTAATGGCCTTTTCTCCCTTGAGTTTGCGATTTAGAAATTATGAGGAAAAATGGCTTTTCTAATCATAACCTTAACTGGATATGGAAAACCCCAGTCATGCCTAAGGGAAATGACAATGAAGTTGAAAATGAAACAGACAACCTTTTGATTGAGGTAGATTTCAAGAGAAATGAATGATGCTGCCCACTTCCTTTGTCGCTAGTGGCTAGAAATTGAAACAAGTTGTACTTTCCAAGGATGCCTCCCCCTTTTTTGGTAGATCGGTTGGAAACCTTTGTCGTGTTTGTTTCTCATCATAGCTGCTCTAACAACAATTGCCTATTTTTTTTTTTTTTTTGGATGTAATAATGCTGTTGACTTTAATACCCCCTTTACCTCTAGTTTTATTATGCTACAAAGGTTTTTTTTTTTTTTTTTGTTCAGATTGGTTTTTATTTCTTGCGTTGTTTTTTAATGCTTTTCCCTACTTAAAAAGAAAAAAAAAAGCAGGAGATTAAAAAAAAAAAGCTGAAGATCAAAAGCTAATCTTAATATAGTATTAGAGGAGGAGATCAAGAGTTCGAATCTCTACACACCCATTACAATCCCCATTAATTTAAAATTCCCACATATTGCACCACTATAAAAAAAGAAAAGGTCTAGCCTGTAAGTAAGGAGAAGAGTATAATAAATATATAAGAGCTCACATCATATCTATAAGCTTAAGTTTTTGTATGATGTCGATATGTTTTTCAATGATTAAAAATGCTAATCCTTTATTAAATCATGCCCTTAAACTTTGATCTCTTTTGTGTTGACAATGGAATTGATTTTTTTTTTAATGTTGATAAATAATAATTGTAATAGCTAAGTTGGAGATGGTTATAAGAAATATTGCTCTTTATATAATAGTTAAAAATGAAAATTCTAAAATTCCATATATATATATATATATATATATATTCTAGATCACTATCAACATAAAATTTAACTATCCTTTGCAAATTACCATTATGTCTCCATTGCTGAACAACAATTAGTAGAGTAAAGCCATTGCCAACATACATGCTATTAGACTCCACATCTCATTAAAAATTATCTTTCTCAGTGACCATCTCATTCAGCACATAAATTCTATAAGCCAATATTTTGTGGAGAAAATCAAAACAAAATCTATTTCTTTCAAATTCAAATCTCACTTACCAAGCATGTCTATTATTTCAACTATACTAGCACTATCCTAAAGTTTTTTTTTTTTCCTTTTATTCTATAAAATGCTTAAAAATATTTATTTTTCACACGTGTTTCATGGATGTATCACTTGCCAACATATACATTATCATATGAGAAACATCATCATATGATCATTAATTGATTTAAGTATAAAATTCATACCTTGTTGAAGTTTGAAGTGAATGGGATATTTCTTTGTAAAGCGATATCAAATGAATAGTAAAACTAAATCAATTCCTCTGATATACATTAGTCAATTCCTACTCACTAGCTAACTTAATTTAAAATATACCTAATTACTTCAAATAATGAATTACTAAAAATATTAATGCGATTAACAAATTAAAATCATATGCTCACAGGATATTTGTCTTTCAATTATTATCTACTACAACTTTTAAAGAAATGAGGAATCAAATTAAAGTTAATCCATTAGGAGACTAATCTTCATACAACTAGATTATAAGGATATAATATAAATATATACATACATATATATATATATATATACACCACAAAGAAGGGCAAAGAGCGTAATTTTGCTAATTTAAAATATGGCAATGTTATCACTCCTAAATTAAGTATTTATATCAATGATAATAAAACCCTCCCACCAAAATTGATTTCTTTTCTATTCCACAACAATTTCTCATAGCCCCAAACCCTGGAATTACCTTCTTGATAGTATCTCCATTGAAGTATCAACAAGAGACTGAGAGATCAAGGTAAACCATTCCCTTATCCATTTCTTTGACCATCAAAAGAGGACTACATCTCTAGTTATGCATTTTGTGTTAAAGATGATCATGTTTTGGGGGAAAACAAGAAAAAGCATAAAACTTTCTCATTGGTTTTACGATAATGATCAATTAATGTGAATTCATAGATTGGTAGTAATCAAAATGGGTGTTGTTTGCCTGATTGGTTGTTGATTGCAAAAGAGGAAGAAAACAATCAATTAATTTTAGGTACATTTGATTTGAAAAGTAATTATAGGTTATTAAATATGATTTTGGGGTTTTATCTGGTTTAGGATCAAGGAAAAACATATTTTGGGAGATTTTTCGTGTTTTAGGACGAAGAGATATGAACAGAGGTCATGGTCGTGACACGGGTCGTGATCTCCTTTGATCTTTGGAAAATTTGAATATCACGTGCCTTTCATGGCCATGACGAAGGCCGTGATAGTCATAGCATCCTCAATGGAGCCGTCACCCCCTTATCACAGGCATGATGTAGGGGGTAATGGTCGTCACACTCTTTGTCACGATCATGGCACAGGGGGTGACCATGGGTTTTTCTCTCCCAAACTTATCATGCCCCCCCATCACGAGTGTAATCAACAAGGTGATGTCATAACCTTGTTTTTATCTTTTTAATGGTCTTCCTAAACTCTTAGCTTAATATCATGTACACCTAAATCTAAGTAGGATTGTATATTTAAACCTAGAAAAGTAGTAATTTTTTATAACTTGGGAAGTAGATAACCTTAAGATATGGTTTCCTTGTTAATCAAGTAATGAGTTGGTATTGTTATGTATCATGTTTAGGTGATTCTAGTAGATTTGAATTTATCACTCCAAATGCTGAACTAGATAGATCATTACCTTGTTTATTAATTGTGCGTGGTAGGTATTAGTATCTAAAACAGACTAATCATTATTAGTCTCTAATAAAAGATAGTTGCATGTGTTTAGCTAGGCCTAGTGGACCGGAGTACTGGTGATGCTAGGGTAGTATCCTGATAATCTTTTATGTGATGTTGTCCCGAGTGGAGTCGTACTTGGAAATGATTCTGATAGATTAGGTGAAAAACAGTTGCTATTCCTAGTGTTAGGAGAGTACCCAATACCAAATATATGTATATATAACACTATGTGTTTATTTTAGAGTCAAGGGTTACTCTAAGTTTAAGGCTAGTTGCAAATTGTTCAAAACTGTGTTAGTTGTCTGGTTAAATTAAATATAATAATTTGTGATTGTTGCATTTATTGCCATGATGCATGTAAATATGTGTTATGATTGTTCTTGCGTGTGTGCTTGTGGTTTTGACGTATTGGGCTCTGGCTCTGTTCTTTTTAATCTTTTTTAGGAACAAGTGAGAAGCCTATAGTGTTCGACTTATATGGGTATGATGTTTTTGTGGATTAGGAGGATGACGATAGTGGACTAGACTATCCAGCAAAGTTGTCATCAATTCGATCTACTGAAATTTGATGATTTTTATAAGACAATTATTGGATATTGTAGTAGACTAAATTTAATTTCTCTAAAGTTTTTTTTTTTATTTTGAAATAATGAAGATTTCATGAAATTATCTTAATTTGTGAGCTTGGAGTTAATGAATATTAGTTAAGAATATTGGTAGGTTTTTGAGCCTTAGCATGTTACCATCTTATGATGACACATGGCGGGCTGATAACACACTAAGATTGAAGCTTTACAAAAGACCTTAGCATATGCTCATAGAATGTCTAAATATGTTATGGATACTATCAGTTGATTATGTACATATATGTGTATATATAGTTGAAAGTCTTCAAAGATGATTAAATCAAGTAATGATTATAGTAAGAAGGGGAGCTTATAACAAATTAATAAAATTAAAACAATTTCAAATTATAATTATGCTAACTAAACATATTTTTTTTAAATTGTAAAGCAATGGAAAATAGAGATTTGTAATAAGGAAATTATCCCCTTAGTCATAAATACCTCAATAATACTTGTGTTCAAACCTCACATTTAGGCTATAACTCAATTTAATGTCGATTTGACTTGAGTTCGATTAGTAAATGTGTCAAGCTTAAATTTCAGTTTAAGTTCACAAGTTAGCTTATGAGTAGGCTCATGAACTTTGTGAGTAGGCTTGTTAACAAGCTCGTCAATAGGATTGTTAAAACTTATTAACATATTTGTGAATTTTATATCTATAATGTATTATATATAAATGTATAATTAAAACAAAAAAAATAGTTTCAATTTAATATATTTGTATATATATTTAGTGGCTCTTATATATTATATATAGGTTTGAAATAGATAAGATATTAAAAACATAAATGGAAAATGCGTTGAGCTCAAAATTGAATTTTAAGCTTGTTAAAACTCATTATATTAATAAAAAGCTCGACTCCACTCGGCTCAACTTGAGCTTGATTTGTAAATGAGTTAAACTCGAATTTAAAAAAAAAAATTCATTTAACTAAACGAACCAAGCTTGAGTAGAATCAAGCTTGAGTAGAATTTCAAGCTTGATGAAAAGCTTAATTTGAAAGCTCAGTAATTTAAATGAGCTCAGCTCAAAGCTGGACTTGGTTCGACTCTTTTGTAACCATACTTACATTGATAATACATATATATATATATATATAAATGTTTCAAGCTTTTCATTTATCCTTCATTTGATATAGATTAATATATTAATGGCTATTTTCCTATTGAATAAAAATTATTTTTATTGGTAAAAAGAAAAAAAAAAAAGAAAAGACCTATATAGATTTCCAATAGTTAATGGTAGCAGAACAAGGGGAAAAAATGGATGCATAAGGGAGTATTCTCTACACTCGCGACCATATAGAATTTCTTGTTGAAAAACCAAACTTGCCCTTAGGATTTTGACCTTGACTTGCTTTGCTCCATTGTCCCAATTATCTTTTTTTTTTTTTTTTTTCCTTCCCTTTTTATTCTTTTTTATTTATTTTTTTGAGTAAAAAAAACTACAAGATTTAAAGGGAATAATGACCATCACAAGTGGTAAGAAAGTAACCCAGGGAATCACAATTTATTTTTCATTGAATTGCATTATTTTTTATTACATCTCGGGCTTAACTCAATGTGTACATGAAAAATTAGAATTTTCCTTTGAAGTTGGAAGCAGTTTCTAGAGCATGGATAGAAGCGCATATTCCTTGATCTAACTATGAATACAAGACAATAATGAACTCATCCATGATATTTGTCCTTTTCTCTATCAACGGGATGTGAATGAGTATGTTTAAAAAGAAGATAGGTGTTTATCGTGTCTTGTTTTCATTATGATATTATGTTTTTTTTAATCTAAAATCCACCTTTTGTACTATTATTTTATTTGAATTATATTTAACTTGCTAGATTGGGTTTCTCATCGGGTCGTAATACTAACTCGTGACTCACTCCAAAACCCTATAGGGTCGCATATCATCTTCCAAACTTGACCTGTGACCTTATAAGATCATATCCTAAGATAAGTAGATCGGGTAGGCCGATTACCTTATAATGACTCGTCCGATTATATTTTTAAACATGAAAAAAAACATATTAGCACTAAACGATGTTAACATGTTCTTTCTAAACAAGGTGTTAGCATTTCCAAACACACCAAAAAAAAAAAAAAAAAAGTGGCAATGTGATAAACATGTAAAGTACATATTCATTAGACTGGGTACGTGAACAAAAAGTAGTTACCAGTTTAAATTGATTTATTAAGTTCTTTGCCATATTATACAAAAAAGAATTCAAAAGTTCAAAATAGCAGCCATGGATTTATAATCATATAATGATGCTTAACTTCGTCGGGTGGGTTATGCTTAACTTCTCCTATTTTTTACTATTATAACCCGTAAATCGTAATAGTTGGTTTTTTTTTTTTTTTTTTTTTTTGTTTTTTCAAAAGTGAAATATTCTTTTTAATTAATTAATTAATTAATTTTATAGCTACGGTATGCAGTGCAGGTGATCTTAGTTAGTTAAATTTAATTTCAGTGATCCACACGTTTATTGCTCTAAATTACTGAAGCTATAAATACCCACACAAAACAATTACGAAAGCTAACCAAAAGTTCTATTAGGGTTTGACATCATTAGGGTTTTGCCCTAGGAAAAGAACACCACATACACACGCGTGTTTCTCTCCCTCTCCCCCTCCCTCCCTCCCTCCCTCCCTCCCTCTCTCTCTCTTCTTCCATGGCGTCGCAAGAGCGATCCACGGGTACAGTCCTCTGGTTCAACAACCAGAAAGGTTTTGGCTTCATCAAGCCCAAGGACGGCGGCGAAGATCTCTTCGTCCACCAATCTTCCATCAAATCCGACGGATTTCGCACCCTTGCCGATGGCGAGGAGGTCGAGTTCGAGATTGTCACTGATTCATCCGGAAAATCCTCCGCCATCGACGTCACTGGCCCCAACGGCTCCACCCTCAGGGGGAAGAGCGATTTCCGCGGTGGAGGGCGCGGATTCGGGGGCGGATGGAAGGGTGGTGATCGCTACAATGCCGGCGGAGGCGCGGGCTGCTATATCTGCGGCGAGGTAGGGCATTTAGCAAGAGACTGCACGCAAAACCGCGAAGGCGGAGGCGGCGTTGGTGGCGCGTGTTTCAATTGTGGCGGTATGGGGCACATGGCTAGGGATTGCCGCCGCGGGGCCAACGTCGGTGGAGGCGGCGGCGGTGGTGGAGCGTGCTTCAATTGCGGGGATTATGGGCACCTAGCGAGGGATTGTAATAACAGGAAACGGCGGCGGCGGCGGCGGCGGTGGCGCATGCTATAAATGTGGGCGGTATGGTCACATTGCGAGGGACTGCGGCAATGGCAGGTTTGGCGGCGGCGGCGGAGGAGGAGGAGGTGGGAAGTGTTTTAATTGCGGCGGAGAAGGGCATTTTGCTAGAGAATGCCAGGCATCTTGAAGTAGTGAAAAGGAAAGGAAAAAAGAGTAACAGTACATATGTCTCTCTTTTTCCTCTTTATTATAGTTTCTTATCGTCATTAGTATTATCCTCCCCTTTTTTTCTTATGATCTAGTTTTGATCGGGTTTATCTTGCTCTTGGTTTTGGGTATGTTATACATAGGATGTCCTCTGGATGCTTTTATTGGAATGGTGATTTTGTACTGGGTTGATGGGAATTTGTTAGCTTTTTGCCTGGCTTACTGGATTCTTACCATCTAAATGCAAAATGGGCGCTGCGGTTATTCAGATTTGTGCTTTTAATGCACTTAAGTTATATGTTGTGAAAAAGGTCTCTAATTTACGAGTGGATCGATTACAATAAGAGTGCACTGCAGTTATTTAGATTTGTGCTTTTTAATGTCCATGTTATATCTTGTGAAAAAGTCTAAAACTTGTTTCTGAATTGAGCACAATAAGTGCGTGCTGTAGCTACTTAGTTTTGTGCTTTTTAACTCATTAAGTTATGAAAGCGATCTAAAATTTACTTGTCAATGGAGCATCGTAAGTGTGAGTGGTTTCGTTTCTCTAACATTGCTTGGTGTTGGTTTTACTCTGGAGGTTGATTTTTGTTTGTGACATAGTAGTTGTTAATATGATAGAGAACTTGCCTTTAATATGCAGTGTGTTGTATTAATAATCCTACGTTTGAGCTTGTGCTTTAGCTTGATTTGAAAGTTTAGAGCTTGATCTCAAAATGGCATTTGATGAGTTGGAGCTCAACTCAGTAAAGCTTGTTTAGGTTGGATTTATCTAAATATTATATTCCTTCCAGGTAAGGTAATATTAACATCCAAACTTTGCTCAAACTTAATTATCATTTAGACTTGACTTGAGCTAGCTGAGCTGAATATATATGTAGCACATGCTTGACCTTATATACTACTCTAGTAGCTTTAGTTTGAGCTTATTTAATTGTTATTGTATTGAACTTAAGGTAAATCTTTAGCTGAACTTGAGAACCTTGCAAGTAGATTTGGCTTAGCCGTGCGCTCGTATAGCGATTTGGCTTATGTGTGCCCTTGGCTCCTCATGTAGTGGATGGATATCAAGTGTGTATGTGTGAGAAACTTGCTTTTGTGCTGTTAGATGGGTTTAATGCTGTCATCTTTTGATGCAAATTGATCCATATTCATATGTCCTTGCAGTCTTACAGCAAAGCTATAAGCATTTTTCTTCCTCAAACCCGATTTGCACAGCATGTGACAAGTTTGTTTATGAAACATTAACCTGTTCATTGTTGGTATGTAAGCTCAGTTGGTACACATTTATGTGAGCATTGTAATCTAGCTGGGCGCTAACTTTAAACCTTCCTGAATAGGTTCGTTGAGTTTGCTGAAAATTTTTTCCATTTTATTATTTATTTATCTTTTTGTTGTTTATACCTTTAGCATTTCTTTGTGTTGATTAGCATGTTCATCAATGGGATAGGGTATGTCGGAAGCGTATCTGGGAGAGGGAAGAAATGGGTATTTTGTTTATTGTGGAAGCCTTTCTGGTTTTCCCTCATACCCATCTGATTTCCTATTAAGGATATGTTTCAATGAACTAGGAGTAGTGCCGTTGTATCAAGTGAGAGGTATGCCAAGAAGCAATATGAATGGTTGGGGGGTTATTAGTGACTGCTATTAGTACCATGAGGATTGGTGGGATTATCTATATATGGGGAAAATTTGTAGTTTTGAATTACCAGTGACTTCACATTTATAGCTATGTGATTCTCTTATACATCGCTCAACTATTTCCTTGTATAATTTTGAGGTTACTGCTGTCTGAGCCTGCAACCATAGCTATAGCTAGTGGGGGAAATACTTGATAAAGCACAATAGACTTACTAATTTTTCAATTATAATTATTCTATGTTTAAAGTTAAGTAAAAGAAAATTTCTTTTCAAAACACACACCCCATAGTTTTTTTCATCCTTAGGAAAAATTTCATTCCATTAGCATTTGCATATAGCATAAAGTCCCTTCCGAATTTATATTCTATTATCTTAAAATTGCAATAAGTCACCATAATTAATGAAAATAAGATATAAAAAATGAATCCTCTACGAAGTTGTTACTACTAAATGGAACTAAAACCTAAAATATATAAACTTAATATTAGTTTGACTTTCTATTTTATTAAATGAAATAAATTTAATAAAATTTTTCTCTTAATAGGTCTGAGGTCCCTACTACACCTGTCCCAAAACCCAACCCAAAAAGGATTTCACAAATTATCCCAAAACCTGTCCCACACCAAGAGGGTATTTATTGGGTTAGGAGGGTTAGGTACCTGTACAGAACCATCTTGTTGCATCCTTGAGTATCCTTGAATTTGTACACGAGGTGTAAAAGTTTATTGTTTTGGCTATTATTAGTTGGTTCCCTGGTTTTGAGGGAACCCATCAAAGTTTTCCATCTTAGTTTTAGTTATTAGTATATTTAGGGGAAAAACTAAGGGTTCTTAAATAAATATTGTACTTTTAAGGAACAAGTATTGGTTCCAGTAGCGACATTAAAAAAAATAAAAAAAAAGAGAGAGAGAAAAAAATTTCAGTCTGCTTCTTTATCTCAATATGACTATTAAACACCCACATATTCAATCTCTTTGTTTTTAGCTCTCTCTTAACGGACATGCATCCTACTGCATATACACCTAATTCTTGCCTGCCACTGTTGTCGTCAAGATTAATACCATATGCATATATTTTCTTGACTTTTATTCTAGATGAAGGATTTTACATGACATGTTGGTTTCATTGTGCCTTCTCTTTTTTCCCTTCAGATATTACCGTTTGATATGACTTTAGAAAGTGGGCCTACATATCCCAATCGGCTTAAAAATGCCTTTGCTTTTTTTTTTTTTTTAAATGCGTTTGCTTTTTTCCTCTAGGGTATATCTAGAAGATGAACATAAAATGTGTTCAAATATATATTTATAATAATAAAAATATATAACACATATATATATATAGAGAGAGAGAGAGAGTCGTGATGAGCTGTGAGCTCGTGTCTTACCCACCACTGTGAATCCTTGACATACACTCACCCATCTAAACCTTCTTCTTACCTGTTGTTATCCACCATTTTCTCAGCCCCATCCACCATCATCTCTGGGTTCCTCTGACCTTCAAAGCCCACTCATACACATTGTTCCATAATTACGTACATATTCCCACATTTGCTTTCCCATATAATCTAATTTGCGCAATTTTATACAATAAAGGATGCCCATAAACTTTACATAGCCATACCACAACCACTGCATTCAAAGCTCATACTTGCTTTATCAAGTTACTGTACTTATCATTTGAGATTTTAAGAAAGATTTCTCTCTTTCTATTTGATTTTGCCTATGTTTTCTGTTTGGATTTAATTCCATATGTTGGCTATTCATTGTGTTTGTTCTGGTGTTACAATCATATCAAGATTAGTTAGTCTGGCGGGCAGAATGCTTTGTTTTCAAGAAGCCCCTTCCAATTTCATTAGCTTTATTGGCATATTAGAGAGTTTCTTTACCTTGAAGTTATCTAGAATAAAATATTTCACCCTGACATGAAGGCCATAGGTCCCTGTCTTCTTATTTGTCAATAACTCTTTCTAGTTGGTAAGGCTGATACCCTGGACAAGAGTTGGGCTGAGGTAATCTAGTTGGGGTTTCCAATTCCAAGTACTGGTGCTATTGAAGTATTGCTGATAACCCTCAGAGTTTTTTGCATGGAAGAAACCCTCAAGTCATTGCAACATCTCCCATGATTGTCTGCATCTGCTTAAGAAAGCATTGTTATGACTTGTTATAAAGTCCATGTAATTCTCTAGGATAGCATAATTTGTTTGATCTCTTCATTGGAGACTGCAGCTGTCAAGCACTCTTGCTCATTCAGCATTATCATGCACATGGCAGTTTGCTTTGCTCAAGTAAACCACTGTTCTGGACCTCAGCATTGTTAAATTAATTCTTGAAAGAGGGATGGATCTGAGTGAGGTTTTTGTTAATTTAGGTTGAATTTTTCCCCTACAAAAAAAAAAAAAAAAAAAAAAAAAAAGAGAGAAGAAGATACTGTTTGAATTAGCTTGAAGCTTAAGAGTGAAGAAGGAGAAAAAAGGGCGGTGGGTGGGGGGGTTGTGTGTTTGTGGTGGGGGGTGGGCGCGGTGGTGTGGGGGTGGTGGTGTGGGGTTGGGTGTCTTTTCCATATAAGGAGGATTAAGTTTTCGGTTTGGTTATCTTTTTCCAAATTTAAATTTGTTTTTTCTTGTTCAAGAACAGAGAACAGAATAACGTGCTATAGCTTTGTGTTAAGTAACTTGCAAGAAAACTACAGTAACAAAGCTGGAGAAATGTGTACATAAAGCACACAGCTAATATCCTGATCGATTCTCCACAGATATCTTTTCTTTGTATGTTTTTGGGTTATTACTGTAAATGTTATCGTCAGCATGTTATTTGCTGCTCGGTTTAAATCCTTACATTGTCTCAGAGGTTACCAAGTAGATCTCCTTGGTATGGACAGGGTACATAGATGTCCCAATTCCCTAGTGATTTAGATTCAATCTTTTCTGGCTGTGGAATCATCACTTCGTTATTATCGGTTCAGATGATTGATATTTATGCTAGTTTACATTCTGATCCGTTCATAAGGTTAGTTAAAGTAAATCTTACAATCAATGAGGCCCTCCAACTAAGTTATGAATTTTCTGACTCCTGAACAAGCGAATGACCACAATGATAGATTAGCAAAACTATTTGGTCCTAGGAGTTTTGTTCCTTTATTTACAAGAACCGACAAAAAGGAATTTTGATTGTTTCTGTGCAGGTCTTGGCCAAAATTAGTATGTTTCACCTTTACCCCAAAAAAATTGGTACGTTGAGTTTCTTTCCCTCTTCCTTGACGCTAGAGATGCTCTGACTCTGAGTTCACACAGTTTTAGTCCAAGATCCAAATGGGCATTCGCTATGATTTCATGACTTTTGACTCAAAGTGTATCTACACCATGGTTGTGCTTGGCCATACATAGGTTATAAATGAGTTGAGGCATAGTTGTGCTTTGCTATACGTAGGTTATAAGTGAGTTGGGGGTAAGCCGATGCAATATTGAGTTCAGTGTTAACTCGAAAACAATTAGTGCATAAGGGTGTAGACTGAAGCAATATCACATAGTATTTAGTTTGAACTAAAACTGGACTTGACTAAAATTAGTTTGTTTTGGCTTGTTTGATAACATTCATATTTATTTTTTCCTTAAATGTGTAAACCCAATTTGAAACTTGTTTTGCACTATTCTCGAGTCTGGACTTGATTAGGCTGATAAGTTCATCAAGATAAATGTCATTCGATCTGATGATTGGCTTGATGGATGTTAGTATTTTTTTTTCTGGGTAAGTGTGCCAGACGGTTGGGTTGATTATGATGTTAATTCTTGGGAACTGAGCATGACCTTATTATTCGAAGCCAATACATAAATGGCAGACCCTGAAGCACGCTATAGGGGGACACAAATTTTGACCCTTTTCTCATGGTACGAAGCCTGATCAATCAGGCTACTGTGTAGGATTTGTTATAGAATTTGGAATGTTTCTTCGAAAATTTTTTATAAGACAAGGATGCGAAGTAGCATTTTCAGGAGTTATTTGGAACTAGAGGGATAATCAAACAATTATTTTACATGCTCAATTCTACTATCTCCACTCTTAAGCATTAGATGTAATTAGTGATTTTATAGTCTCTCGGTTGCTTCCGATATACATTTGCATTTTCTATCTGTTTAAATTTTTTCTAACAAAAAGAATTCCAAATGTTGCAGTCAAAATCTGTGTTGGGAAATTTGTGTCATGAAACTCTTATATTTAACCCTTTTCAATGGTGATGGTCGCTATGCCAAAAAGTTTTGGGTTAATAATTAAACACCGAGCACTTTGATTATAGATTTAATAATAAAAAAATTCAATTAAACGTTAATTATGATAAATTCCCAATTCTAGGTGTATAATTTAGAAAATATTTAAAGCAGTGGTTTTGATATTAATTTAATTATAAAATCACTTCGTTGGTCATTGGTTCATGTGACGCACAATTTTCCTTTTAGTAAGGGAAGGGTGCTCGCGAATCAAGTTTGAGTTGGACTTGGTGCCCCTTGAGTCTCTACCGCGAACTACTCTGGCGGATCTTTGTGGTGGGTATTTTAACACGATGTGAGTAATTTTTAAAATAACTATTATTATTTGTGTTTTATCCATATAATTAAGCGTTAAAATAGAATAGGTATTTATAAACGATGTGTATATTAGATGTGATGTGTACTTACTAAAATCTTTTTCGGCTGATTTTTAATTCAAGTGGAAATCTACTGTTCCTCGAATTGAATAAATAAGTGAAAATGTAGAAGGCCGCACAATTCTGGAACTTTTTTGGGAGGGAGGCACAAAAAAAAAAAAAAAGAAAAAAAAGAAAAAGAAAAATTACTGATAGGGGTCCGTGGCCTAACTGTTCTGAGGACCGACTAGGAAGTTTATTTCCGGGCTGGTATGAAGCCGCCATGTCTGTAAGGGTCGCGCCAAGTGCGGCGGAGGTTTATGGCATGGCATATGACGTATAACCAGATTTCATAATCATAGAGGAATCTAAAACTGACAAGTTAATGCTTATGACTCTTCCTACTTGTGTTGTCACAAGTAATAGCTGTTTTTACCATTTCAACAAGTTTTGCTTTTCTGTGCAATTTGGCTACTTGCACGCCCTCGTCAGCGAAAATAACGACTCATGAATTGGAACCACTTGACCGAAATTAATGGACTTATCCATCTAATTCGATGAACAGGTCAATGTCATAACTGACAGCGAAAGCCTTGTGTTCTTAGTTTAGTTGATTTATCTAACCATGCAAATTTGTGGCCTAAAATTAATGAGCAGGTGAGAAATGTGTGGCTGTAGCCTATATGACTCTACTATAGCTTACAGAAGCAAATCTAGATTTACTATCATGGATGTTTTCCCCAGTTGATCAATTGAAGAAGGTGCATCTCGACGAGAATTTGAGTGGTCATAAGAACTGTTGAGAAAATGGTTAAAAATAATGATGGCGGTTTAATTGTAATGGACATTTTCCGAGTTAGGTACTCATACAAGGTGATTATCACTTAACGTTTATGATTATAACCATATCTAATGACATGATTGCTAAAATTATGAGGTAATTTGTTAAGGTTTTACGGGCCTTTCAATTCTATAAGGTTCTTCTTAGCTAAAACAATGCAATAAGAGAAGATTCTTAGTCAACTGTGAGTTTAAGTATATCAATTTATGAATTTATGGTTCTATCACTTTGATATGATTTTACAAAGATCTATATATTTTGATATAGGTAGAACGATAAGGTTAATAGTCTTCTCCACAACCATCTGGATGGTATCTTTACTACCTATTGATAGTCTTCTAAAATATAGACCTCTGGAGTTGAGCATAGCCCATGAGCCAATTGGATTGACTACTTGAGCCAAGATCCTATTTAGCAACTTGGTGTCCTATTTTGACATCCATCACCTCAACTTGGCATTAGATTGACTCTTCAATACCTAGTTAGCATCTTGCTCAATCTCTCTCGATATACTCTCTTTAGTTGGGCTTGACAAGTACAAAAGTGGATTAATGGGTTAACCTACATCCACTATAATTGTCGCTAACCGCCCTACTCACCACTATTTATGATCATATAATGCACTCAACTGCTGGAGATTAACAAACTATAAGTAACTTTCTTCTCTCTATGAAAATGGTAATATTGTCTAAATTATTTTCTACACTCATAATTTATCTATCTATCAACATGCTTGCTAATATAGGCATCGGAGTGGCCGCATCAGGCCACACCCGATATGCCACTAACTGTGTTTTATTTTGTAGGCCGACGATTTTTTTTTTTTAATCTAGTCCAGATTATGTGCATTCAACGTCTACTCGATTCAAATCAGCGATGCTACCAAAATTCATTCGGTAGGAAATTCTGTACGTGAGATAAAGCATGGCGGACCTACTAAATATCTACTGGATTCAACATAACTGATGTCGACCTTAAGAAAAGTCTTTTCCTAGCACATCTTAGTAAAGTTCAGATGCGAAGAACCATAGTGAATTCAGTAAATCACATCCATAAATGATCTAGTTTGAAGGGTCAAGGGAATCGGATTATGTCAATTCCCGGCGAACAGTCGAGGCGATGGCTCGCGGCGTCTGCTAACTATTGCATGGACTTTTCAGTCTTTCCCAAGATTCGTGATTCCCTTGTACACGAAATCCATCTCATTCAGTGGAATGCCGCATTTCGGTTATACGTATGATTACGGATTCTACCGCCACCATTACGGATGGATCCACTTTCATTTGCAGCTAATAAAAATTAATTATTGAAACAGCTCTAATCATTGTAATAATACCACAACTGTAAGTATAAATTCTAGAATAAGATATTATAGCAACTATTTGGAACTTCTATGGTCGACCATTCATATCACTATTAATTAATATATATATAGTAATTAGTATATTAGCTAGATTAAACATTCTTGGCTGGGTATAAATTTGAACTGTTAATAATACTCGACGGGTCTGTCAAAATTGATAAGGAACCATTAAATTTTTCGTAAAATAAGTGCACACTCAATTGAGTAAATGAAGTAAGATAAGTTTTACTCCGACTAGGGTGGGGTTTTCGGCAAAAGTTTATCAACACGCTAAGCCTTGAATGCTATCAATTAATGAACTTGCTCAGGCATTCACGTTTGGCATCAATTATGCGCAAGAAATTGTCAAAATTTCCCGGCAGTTGAATTATTGTTCACATCTGACTTCAATTATAGCTTATGAGATTTCATCTTCACAGTTCTTATTTTGTAAGGAAAATTAAGATAAAAAGGAAGACAAAAGTAGATGTATTGGGAATTTTTCTCCACATAAGGAAATCATAACATTTGGTTGTATGTACGGACATGATAAAAAAACTGAATGGTATAGTATAAGAAATGCTGGATAGCACAATTCAATTATGCTGCAGTTGATATGTTTGGTACTAGATAAGGATCTACTATTTGGCATATATAAGTATAACGTAAGAATGTTATAAAAGATTCGAGTTGTTCAGTGAATTTGAATTATCGAGTGACAAGGCGATTTGTCTCATCATCTATATAGTACTATTTTTCTTCTGCTACTTTTAAGATTTGTTGTTAAGTACCAAAACTAATGACAATAACTAAATAAGGGATTAGGATTTTTTGTCCAATCTAGTTCCACAAATTTATACAAACCAAACACTCTCTTAGATGAGTTAAAGATGGTGGATTGATAAAAATAGAAAAATGACCTTTTTCTTTTCTTTTCTTTCTTTAATCAAACCCATATTGCCTTGCCAATTAACAGCTGAAGCAGATTTTTTAAGAAGGTTTATTAAAATGACATATATAAGGGATTTATTTTTTCATGACAACTCTTGTTGCAAATAGCACGGAATCACTATCAAATCTAATTGAATCACTCTTAGGACAGAGTGACATGCAAAAGACAAGCCACGTGAGGGGTAGGGAGGTCGTAGGCTGCGTAATACAAGTCAAACAGCTTTTGCTCATGAAATGCAATTGGGACATATGTTATGCTCTATAGAACATACGACATAAACGGTCATTAGTCATAACGATGTTTAGAGCATGCTTGTATGAGTCATATATGTAAGATACTCAAACACATTTTTGGACAATTATATTATCCCCGTCGGAACTTACGTGTGAATTCCTATTGTGCCTACTTATGGGACAGCGACCTTTGAGAGTTTGCATAAGGGTTTTATAGGGAATTATAAAGATAGAAATTTCAAAATTCAATTCCCACAAGGCGACGTTATAAAGAAGAAATATGACTCAGCTCGTGGGGATTGATCGAACTTTTGCAAATTCCTCCTCACCCGAATTGGGAAGAATGCTTTAGAGAAAATAAAATTAAGAGCAAGATAGATCAAAGATGGTGATTGGGAACAACAAATATCATCCTACCCTAGTGCTTGCCCGGAGATTAAAAAGTAAGATTTAGCTTTAAAAGACTTAGTGGGTAATTTGATGTATGATCAAGCATATATTAAGCCCATATTTTGTAAATACTTAAAGTCTATCGCTACTTGTGGGAAAACCTAAAAGCACATTAATGTTTTGATATGAACTCACAAACCAAGATAAGTAGTTACATGATAAGCCCCTTGGTGAAGAGTTTTGAACTCACAAACCAAGATAAGTAGTCACATGACAAGCCCCTTGGTGAAGAATTTAATGAAAATACTAATGCTGATAAGTCTATCCTCCGATAAGGAAGTGTTACATGCTTGCTTCTATGAAAAATGTTAGGATATCAGTATAAGCTCTATGGTTGATGTATCCAATACATGTATAATTCAGGTATAGTATCAAATTAAGTAAATTTCTCTCATTTAACTCATATTGAAAAAAGATAAAGATCACAAGTAAGTAATTTTAGGCCTATTGGATTTTGCACAACTATTAATGAGATTATAGCAAAAATCCTCGTGATTGGATTGGGGACTCTTATAAATTTCCTCCTCTATCGTAATCTTAAGTTTCATTCCAAGCATAAAAGCAGCGGATAATATCATATTAATGAATGGAAATGTTACCAATTTACCAAAAGAAGTAAGGGACGAGGAATTTACTATTTCAAACTTGATTTGAAAAAAAGAGCTTATGAATCTACAAGTGGGACTACCTACTAGGCACTCAAAAGCTTAGGCTTTCCAAAAAAAAGTGAATTAATTTTTTTGGCCATTCAAAAAAGTGAATTATTGATAAATTCTTGCTTATAAACTACTTCAATTAAAATTTTAGTTATTGGAACTCCATAACCAAGTTTTAAACCTAGTTGGGAAATTAGATAGGGAATTTTCTATCCCCTTATATATAAATCATAGCCTTAGAAATGTTAAGTTGATAATTGAGCAACAAGTTGGAAAAAAGAAATAGTCTCTCTTTAAAATAAAAGGATGTAATTAGAATCATATATATATATATATATATATTTTTTTTTTCCTTTTTTTCCCCTAATGCTATTGTATTATTGGCAAAAGCATACAAAAAATACAAAAACGATGCCAATTTACTTGTCTTTTTCTAGATGATGTCTGGTCTTTCATAATTGCACGTAAATTAGCCATCAAGATTTGTTGAAATGTACCAACTCTTGTTAAAGAGGATACTAATATTTTGATCTTCAAGCTGCTATTGTCTTTTGGTAAATATTTTAGCCTCTCTGAAAAAGCACAACCGAAGCTTAGTCGGTGGAAGGCTAAGCAACTCGGTAAGGCTAGAAGACTTATCTTAGGTCAGTTAGTCCTTCAAGCCCTTCTAATGTATAAACATGCAAAAGAAAAATTTTCCAAAAAAAAAAAATAAACTATTCAAAAAATGGACAAAATCACAAGGGGCTTCTTATGGAACATGGTTAGTCATAGTGAAGAAACTCAATGGATAGGACAACATAATTTTTTTTTTCTTTTTCAGAGAAAAGGGTGGATTGGGATTATCCAACCAAGAATAAAGAAATAGAACTTGTGCCATAAGAAGAGGTTGAAAACCAATAAATAAAATAATTATTTGGAATAAATTTGTCTTAGCAAAACAAAAACACTTAAGAATGGCATTGGAATTTCATCAAAATTCTAACAAGAAAGGGTCAAATTTCATTAAAAAATCGTTAAATAGCAAAACATGGATGGAAGTACAATTTTTTTTTTTTTTTTTGTTGGTGACATATGAAATACTAGTTTATGATTTGGCAACCGAGGAATTAGATTTTACAGATAATTAGTAATCCATGAAAATATAGTCAATTCAAAGGTGAGAAAGGTATAGAAAATGAAGCATCATTTTTTCAAGACCAAATAAGATATGCAATTTCGAATCTTATAAGTTACACAACAGAGCCAATTGTATTGAATGTGAACATTACAAAAAGCCTTCTTATTTTTAACCCTTCTATAATAGATATCTATATGAAACTACAAGTAAATAGAGTGATCCAAAATCGTCATCATGAAATTGGAAATCTTTCCTCCTGCTCAAAATTAAACTATTACCATGGAGAATATGCCATGATTTGTTTACTCATGGTTGGCAATCTAAAAAATAGAAATATTTTGAATAACATGTCTCATCCCAAATCTGGAACAAGGAAAGATGACATCCAACTAGGGCTGTAAATGAACTAAGTTGCTTGTCAGCTATTTGACTCGTTTTAGGTTCGGCTCAGCTCAAGCTTGTTAAGTAAACGAGCCAAGCTCGAGCCTTAGATAAAGTTCATTTATCTAAATAACCTAAGCTCAAGCTTTAGCTTTAATTTAGACTCTCAAGTTAGCTTGTGAATAGACTCCTAAACAGGCTCATGGTAGGCTTATTAACAAGCTCGTTAGCAGATTTACAAATGCTATATTTGTGACATATTAATATATATCAAAACAACAAACTAATTTCTATTTAATATATATGTATATATATTTAGTAATTCTTATATATTATATTTAGGTTTAAAAAAAATGAAAAATGGGCTATTTAAAGGACTTGAGCTTGAGCTGAGCTTGAATGTTAGGCTTGATACAAGCTCTTTAGGCTCAATAAAAAGCTTGGCTTAGCTTGAGCTTGATTCGTAAATGAGTCAAGATTAAACTTAAAATAAAGCTCATTTAGTTAAGTAAGTCTAGCATGAGTCTTGATTTTAGGCTTGATAAAAAACCTAACTTGAATTTGATAAAGCTCGGCTCGGCTCGGCTTGGCTCGTTCGCGCCCTACATCCAATGTGCCTTTTATGCATGATTGGAGTTAACCATAAATGTTAATACTGCAAACAATTCCTTTTTCAACTTAAATTACTTCAAAATTTTTCAATAGATCTAAACCAAATGTTACTTCAAAAAAGGGGAGATTGCCCTAGTTTTTGCCTCCAAAATAATTAGTGTTTGGATCCATGATATGTAAAGTTTGGCTCTCTCATAATGACCTCATTCTTAGACAAAACTCTCATCAATTATCAGTAGAGTAGCAAATTTGTTTAGTAGCACATGGATATTGGGCATTTGTAAATAAGAAAAGATTATGCTTAGCTCATAAACAAGAATTTTAAAATGAGAACCTCTTAATTGAAATTGGACTAAACTAATACAGACGGTTCCATCTTGAAAAATGGACAAGTTGCCATTAGAGGTGTAGTTAGAGATTAGACAAGATAGATCTTTGGTTTCGTGAAAATAATAGGAAATATAGACATACCATCTATAGATTTTTGGGCGACTAATTGGGATTAAATTATTACTTATAGAAAAGATTCAAGAATGTTGAAATTAATAGTGGTTCAGTAGCATCCATAACTTTTATTGGACAATTTAATTAACACCAAAATATATTATGGCTTGCAAGGACACCAATTTCAATAAGTTTATATTACCTTGGTAATAGCCTTTATATACAATTGAAATCAAGCCCTAGCTAGACTTTCTATCTTTAAACAAGTTTAGATGATATACTTGAAATTTTTTTTTAATAATGAAATTAAAGTATCCGTGGAAATCCTTGAAGAGCAAATGAGGGTAATTTTGTCAAAGAATTATATTTGCAATTATTTGCGAAATGATGTTACACATAGTAGTTTTTGTTGTCCAATACTAGACAAACCAAACAACTCATCATAACTTTTTTTTGTGTTCCATTGTACAATGTTGCTTTGTGCTACACCTTGGACCATTATGTTGTTTTCTTTCTTTCTTTCTATTTTCCCCCTTTCTTTTTCTTTTGCAGTCGACATTAGTTATAGATGTTTAGCCAACAAATTTTAAAGCCATGTAGGAAAACAGAGATATCGCATATAGGAATTTATTGGGCACTAATGATACACATTGACAAATAATTAACTTATTTCAAAGATAAAAGGCTCAAATAGATTTTGACACAGTCAAGAACTATTGATCTATTTATCTAACAAAATTATTAAATTTAATATTTAAACTTTATATAAAAATCTAATTTAGTGTACGAACTTTGAAATCGTCGATTTAATACTCAATCATATTTTTTTATAACTATTTTTATTTCTTTTTTAACACTATTTATTCAATTTGGCATAGGAAGTATATCATTGAATTTTCACTAATTCACCTAATACCATCTAGCATTAATACAATGCCTCCTTCAAGTCAAAAGACATATAAAAAGATGTTAGTAAAATAATAAAAATAACTACAAATATTTAATAGTATGTTAGATTGTTCACTTCAAATTACAAGTATTAAATTAAATTCTTGTATAAAATTTGAATATGAAATTTGACTCCAACAAAATATATATGTTATCATTTTGTATAGAGATTATAGTTTGTATATCACAACCCTGGTTACTATAATTTAATCTATCGTGTGTTTTTTAACCCTCTCATTTTAGTTTTTACCTTTTTTTTAAATATATATATATATATATATATATATTTCCAATGTCTTGGATACTAAGCTGATGGGTCTATCCCTATCTGAACTCTTAGCAATTTGGAGCCGTTCTTCCCGACTCCACCACAGATAACACCAAATCTCCTACATATAAATTTTTTTCATCAATTAATGTAGAATCCCAACGTTTTCTTCTCTGCAACAAAAATCCAATAATCTCTTTAATTCATTTTTCTCGATCATACCAAAAGTAATAAAATTGAAAAAAAAAAAATGAAACTAAAAAGATTAATACATACGTAACCTGACAAATTGTGTCATCCGTACTTATACTATATTAATTTCTGCAAAAATATAAATTGGCCGCATGAGGCAGACAATGTTATTGAAGTAGGTCCCACTCCCCAATATGACTCAACCAGCAGGATTTCCAACATGAACATGACCGCCATCAACTTGAGCAGCGAATATATGAATCCCTCCCTCCCAACTCTCCCCAACGCTATAAATACTTCCATCCCTGAAGTTGTCGACAACCTTTTCTTCTTCAGAAAAACATAGATACCGCCTAGAGATCCCCATTGTTCAACTTGATCTTCCCAATAATCACATCAATGCCTCCTTTCCTAGCACTACCCTTTTACGTCTTACTTATCCTCGTATCATGTAAGTATTAAAAAATTTTTAGTTTTATTAGTTTTTTTCACAAGGGTGTCACTTTTGGTATCTATTTTATTATTTACAAATTTTTCAAAGTTCATTTGATTAATTATAGAAATAGATTTTTTATTTTTTTGCATATTATAATAATTATCCCCAGTGGACTAGATTGATTCTTACCATAAGAAAATGTGTTTTCCTTATATTTGGGATCATGGATTGATCTTTAACAATATTATAACACTGCTAATAGGTCATCTACCTTAATCATTTAAGGGTAGAGTGTTGTCTTAGTCGATTTCCTATAATGAAAATCGAAGTCAAAGCCATCAAGAAATTTTTAATTGGACAAAAATAAAGACCATTGACAAATGAATAAATTTACACATAGGTTATTATAAAATCTAATAAAATCTAGCTATCAAATTATAAGAAAATTCTATGATCTTATTACTATTAAATGACTCATATTATACTAATCGTGTTCGAACTACTAACATAATTAACATTCGAATTATTATATTTATATTAACGATTATATGATTAATTGGACGATAAGTATAAAAGCTCTTAATGTCAACCGATAATAAGTAGTGTCATTAATATTATGCTTTATTGTGTTAGGCGTTGAATCAGCAACACTTACAATAGTTAACAAGTGTAGCTACACAGTATGGCCCGGGCTTCTCTCTGGTGCCGGAACAGCACCACTCTCCAGCACCGGCTTTGCCCTCCAACCGGGTGAATCCAATGCCGTCACAGCCCCCAGCGGGTGGTCCGGCCGCATATGGGGACGGACTCTCTGCACCCAAGACGCTACTACAGGCAAATTCACTTGCCTCACCGGTGACTGCGGCTCCTCCACCATGGAGTGCTCCGGCGGTGGTGCTGCCCCACCTGCCACCCTTGCGGAATTCACTCTCAATGGCGCAGGTGGGCTTGATTTCTACGACGTCAGTCTCGTTGACGGCTACAACCTCCCCATGCTGGTGGTGCCGCAGGGTGGCAGCGGTGGCAGCGGTGGCGGCAATTGCACAGCCACGGGCTGCGCGGCGGACCTGAACAGCGCGTGTCCGGCGGACCTTAAGGTTTTGGATGGAGACAATGATGTGGCGTGTAAAAGCGCCTGTGAGGCCTTTGGGGACCCGCAGTACTGTTGTAGTGGGCGTATGGGACACCGGATACGTGCAAGCCGAGTTCGTATTCGGAGCTTTTCAAGAGCGCGTGCCCAAGAGCGTACAGCTACGCATACGATGATGGGACGAGTACTTTCACGTGCGCTTCAGCTGATTATGCCATCACATTTTGTCCTCAGCCCACTACAAGGTTTAAATTTTCCGATCTATACTGTAATTTAATTTTACAAACACACGACAGTACAGTTACAGTGAAAAAGTTTTCTAGTGTATAGATCGCATATGGGATTGCTCTTGGGTAAAGCCGGACCTGGAATAAAATAAATTAGCTTAGCATATATCTAACATTTTTTTTTTTAATCTAGAACAAATAGATTGATATAAGACAAATATGTTACATCTAGCACTTTTTACGTCTAAAATAAAAATACATTAAATATAGAGCAAAACATACGATTATATCAACTTGTACATAAGTCGTCATACAAAAAATATAAAAAAAGCGGCTTGACCTAAGAATTTTCCATCGCGTATAATATATATCCACTATTTTTACACATGTCACTTAGTTACTATATAATTAGGAATTGCTTACCACATATATTACTTATTCAATATCAAAACCATGTTATTATTTTTCTGACTTTGAAACTACCAGAACTCGTTTTTAATTGATCGATGTTGATTAAATCGTTTTAAATAAACAGTTTACATTACTGAATATATAATATAATCAGTTAGTAATCCAAATTATTCATCCTACTCTATTGATTTTATATATTCCAAAATTTACAAAAGTTTAGAACGATAATAATAATTTCAGTTATATGTAGTTGGCCGTGTTATAGCATACAGTAAATCCTACCTTTGTTTGACAAAGCCAAGATGCGTTGATACTTTCGATGCATCCTAAATAGCATATTTTTTTGTCTCGCCGTATCGACCTTAAAAAGGTCGGCAGGCATACCTTATGTGTGTCGTGTGTGGGGGAAGATAGGCCTGACGATGTGTTTTGTTATTTGTTTAGAATTTTGGAGTTTGTAGGACCCCATGCCCATATCTACATTTACGACTAAGTTGTAAGCCCATGTTTTTTTTAAATTGCATTCACGTTTCTTTCATTCGGAGCACATCAAAACTGGCACCGACCCAATTTGGCATGCGCAATCCTAACATATTTTAAGAAATTCAAGTGTATTGCTTTGGTTTAAATAATTCCAAAATCCAAATACAAAATTTTCCTTATTGAATTTATACACCCAATTAGAAGCATAATTTAATTTTTATAAACACTAATTTATTTGGAAATTTTATTTGTGCTTATAGTGTGAAGGCATCGGATGCCCAATCTGCAGTAGCTGCTCCAACATCATCAAGTGGTTCAAAACCAGTAAATTCCAGGCCAATACCTCCTTTGGTGGTTGGTGCAATGATTGCGACCGCCATGGCGTGGTTTCTATGAGCAGCCTTAACAAGCCCTATTGCGAGAAATAAATATCTCGCATCGAAGCGCTGTGCATGGTTTGGGAAGTGTGAAAGGACGGCCCCGCACACCGTGAAAAGTCCTAAATGGCTCTTCCATGGTCGGAAATCACATGAAAAACATTCTAACATGGAGATTATTGGGCTTACGTTGGGAATAACACTAAAGGTTTTATAAAATATACAATTATATACTTTAATTTTAAAATTTATTAACTTAGTACCTAAAAAAATTTTATCTATATATTAATAGTATTTTAGTCAAATTGGTTAATACCGTCTTTCTACATGACGTTTTAACCAATATGACGAACCTACCATAGCGTATATAGAAAGTTTTTTTTTTTAGGTATTAAATTGATGAATTTTAATGATTAAGTGCCTAATTATATATTTTGTAATTTTCTACTTGAGATTTTTATTGAGAAATTTATAGTGGGAAGGAAATTTTAGCAAATGGAAGATGCAAAGGGACACACGAAAGGCCAATTCCATACATCATCGTTCACGTCTTATATTGATAAGATGATGTCAAGAAACGGTGTAACATGGAATTTCAATCAATTTTATAATTCCTGGCCCCTATTTGTTCACTTTCATTGTCAAACAAATTAAAGAATTCAGAGAGAACTTGTTATCTGCTGGATATTGTATTTGTTTCTCGCCTAGTAATGACAGAAAATGAAACATCAGCTGTTTATGTTTTCTTGAACAATACGAAATTGTTCCTCTTTTTTTTTTGTATTAGTATTCATATTAGTTGTATTGGACGTTGATTGCTGAGCTGCACTGTACGGTTGGATTCCGCCGTCCTAATGTACGACCTATCAATTTCTAATCGTGAAACTCCTTCATTATGTTTTGGGCGTTGTGCGTATTTAATTTCAAGGAATGGGAGCTTTTTTTTTTTTTTTTTAATTTTAATAAGACTAGATATATTATTTGGCCTTAAATCACATGGAAACATGGTGTGCTATTCATACAGAAATGAGTTTATTGTATTTTCGCATTCATTAATCATGAACAGGTTAAGAGGTTATATCATAAGATGGAGTTCTGTTGATGTAACATATTAAGAAATTTAGTGGGATTTTTTGGGATAAGATGTTGTTTTCTTTCTAATAGACCGGAATATGTTTGATGCATTCTCCCATTATTTTAATTAGTATTTGATGAAAAAAGGAAAATATATATATATATATATATATATATGGTAATAAATGATGGGCATCTCTCAAAATCGAATGTCATGTAATTTTCTATGCTGCTTAAAAGAATTGGATAATATATGCTGCTTTTTTTTTAAAATTTAAATTGTAACCAAATTGAAAAGGTTGGTATGTTTAATTTTGGATGTTTATGGTTGGTTTGATTGTAGTGTGAATTTTTTTTTTTATTTGCATAGTTTGGTATAAAAAATAGTCGAGATCAAAATAAAAGGTAGCACCATATTATTGATAATTATTTTAAACTAAGGTCTTAACATTCCAATCCGTCTCCTCCTTTAGACCTATGTTTATATACTAATGTTTATGTTGGACGAGTAATAGCCACGATTACACTTGGCAAGAGAATAAGATGGTGTGAACCTTTCCAAGATAAGCAATTCTTCTAGGACTAGTAATCTTGCCAATACAAAGAAACACATCTTGAAATGGTTTTCTTTTAGACACTCCACTCTCTCACTCTTTGTAAGTCCTCAACCAAGATTCTTTGTTGGTATAGGCATTGGGATGATTAGATCTTTCACAACTTTAAACGACTAGTACTAATTTTGCTACTTTTTGAAACCTTTATTAACTTGATCATCAGAGTTATTATGCTGTGGTCATCTTAGTGCTTTTTAACGCAAGTTTGTTGCTTTTGCATAATTTCCATAATACTCATCCTAAGGAAGGCTCATTAGGTTGGCTCCAACCTGGTATATAACAATTATACACCAACACATGCCTGCCGTAACATGCTCATAATCAACTGGATCAAGCCTTTTCCTTACAAGATTACATACACATGATTATAAACTAGAAACTCATGAACAATTTTGGAGAAATGTGGATCTATCCTGCCCTAATTTTGGGGTGTAAATAAGTCAAATTATTTATGAGTTGTCCAAGCTTGGCTCAAATGTTTGCTGAGTTCTACTTAATAATAATTCAACTGAGTTCAAGCTACTTTACTAGTTAATTGAGTGTAACTCAAATTTCATAATATTTAACTTGATGGGCTTATATTATGAGCTAATTGAGCATGAATTGGGTTTCAATGTTAATTGAGTTTGAGTGAGTTTAAATAAAAATAATAATATTTTAGCCAAAATGAACAATACATTTTAGATAAAATGAGTTTAAACTTATTTAATCAAGTAAAAGTTGATTTCTACCCATGCCACTTTGAGTGGGTTCCAACTTGTTTGCAATCCTATCTTAAATTTTTCAACTTCTAGGTCCCTGGCAAAGATATGGAACTAGGATGTGAGAGGAACATGGAGGCAACCATTACCATGGTTATTTGTGAAAGGGTGTAAAATGACAAGTCAAAAAGTGATGATGCTTGGGTGTTTTATGTCTAACAACACACACACACATATATTTGGTGGGAAAAGAGGTATATTGCATTTTATAGATTAAAGAGACTTCTGTACTCTTGTGGAAAAGATTATTTGACCTATCATCCGAACATTAAAATGATCATTAGGATTAACACAATAGGTATTTCAATGGCTTGATAATAGATATGTAGAAATTTCAATTGTTCAATAACTTGTGGAATTGGTCCTGTAATGAAATGTGTAGGGCCATAAAATTTTCTATACATAAGCATATCGAAAATTGATATGATTAATTTGAAGTCTTTACTCACATGGAGTATGCTAGCTTCTTACTATAAAGGTTAGTGGCTAATATTATGATAATACCCATGGTTTTATATTTGTTTATGCTATATATATATATATATATATATCCTATTTAGTGGGAAAAGAGGTGCGCAATATTTACAAATAAGCATATCAATGTCAGTTGTGATCAAACTTATCTGGTAGAAGTCTTGAATTACATGGAATTATGATGGCCTTCATCAATCTTTTCTGATATGTAATTTTGCACAATTATTATATGAACAAAATCACAAAAATATGATTCATATTTCGATCATTTTACAAACTTAAGATCAGTATTTCTTTTTTCTCCCCCCTTTTGATAGACACATGATCTATGGTATGATTGGTCGAAAATCATTTTCAAGCAATTGTGAAAGCCAATACAGTTTGTGTTTCCAGCAGGCAACTTAAAAACTAAGTTTAGCTTTACAAAGAAACTGCTTTAGTCTAGATAAGGTTGTTTTTTCCTTCCTCGTTTGCTAGACCATAAGTTCGCATTAATGTTTAAAGAACAGCTAATTAATGATAGAAAGAAAAAGTGGATCTTTTTATCTCGTGTGTGTGTATGTATACGTGAGTGTGTGTCAAGATGGGCATAGCATTGCACATTCAAACCCATGCATACCTTATAATGCACACTAAGAAAGCATTGCATAGATTCAAGTTCAACATCACTTTATATCACATTTATCTCTGCTTGGTCAGCTTCCATGTCTGATTCTCACTTTATGACACAATTTCTCCATAGCTGTACCTCAAATGCCAACAGTGATCACATTAAAAATAGCCAGATATTCAGAAATTTGCTGCCTTCCTATATTCTCTTTCCAAATGGGAAAACTCCCCTTTTGTGTCTTTATTCTTTTGAAGAATGATCCATTTGAAAGTCGTGATAGTTACCAATGCCCACTAACCGTTAATCATTCTGCGGCTATTTGCAAATATTGTACGGGTAGCTAAACTTGCATTGATTATTCAATTAATTATTTGTACTTTCAAATTGTCAATTTTAATATCTTATTAGACTTATCGAAATCATTAAAACCACCAATTTTAGCTATATATTTAATTATCTATTTAATTGGTTTTTTAAAAAATTATGAACAACTATGTGTCATAAACATTATTTTGATGAAAACATTCCACTTAATATATATATTATATATATATATGGCTTTTATAATTATAGATTGCCACTTGTGGCTAACTTCGAATTGTATTTTCGCTACCTATATGTATTCTAAGTTGAATATCTTTATTAAAATAATTATTTATGATATATGGTAGTTATTATTAATTAAAAAAAGTCCAACTCTGTAAATGAATATAGATGGCGTTTACATATTGCCACTAACCAGCATGACCTTAAAAATTTTAATTGGGTATTGAAATTAACAATTTCAAAATTCCGGTAGCTACCTGAATTGTTTGATAAAGTTCAAATGTCATATGTGGCATTATCTCTATAGAGGGTCATTTTAGTAATTGAACTCTTTGCCCAATTTAATACCACAAGCTAGTATTCTTGGTTGGTGACAAAACTTAAAAGACCAAGTCCAATAAAGGATGTTGTAAAAAGATTTAGCTTAGTAGGCTCAGAACATGGATCATCGGACCGATTTATTTCGCTCTTTGTCTCATTTAGTTTTTTTGTGAGCAAAAAGTAGGCTTCAAAAGTAACTTTTTTGGTCAATTTGAGCTTTGTTTGATTAAAATAGGACTTACGTGGACAACAATAAGCCTCCAACCTTTTTAATATTGGAAACAAACTATTTTAAATGAATAATGAGCTTCTCTTATGTTATAAAAGCTCTCAAGTCCATTTTCAAGCCTAGGCCAATACTAAAGAAAAGGAGTCCTTAATAGCAACCATTAAATCATTAGGAAATGATCAACCAGTCATTAACCATGCTTAACAAGTAAAAATGATTGAATCTATTTAATTAGATCTTCTGTCACACTCATGCACTTTAGAGACTAGATTTGTCTATTTCTCCTCCCATGCCTTTTTCTACGACATCTTACCATATCACCAGTTCAAGACTTCTCTCAAGTCGACCAACATGCCTATTGTACGTGATTAGCTAGCTGCAACAACCCCCATCATACAATCACTAAATCATTCATTTAATGCAGATAGTCTTCGTAAACTTTTAAAGTGCAATATTATCCTTTTGTTAATCTTAAAATTATACAAATAACTCTTAAATCATTGCTAAAACCCATAAGAAATATGGAGATTTAATGACTATTACACCCATTTTTACACCTTTAAAAGTTAAAAGGAAGTAAAATTATACCTTCAAATCTTAAGGATCTATTGGCATCTAGTCAAACCTGGCATATAAATGTAATTTGTCCTTTATATAACGCGCGTCACTAAAAGTAGAATGACTGTGTGTGCATATATGTATCGTGCTAATATTTGGGATGACTGTGACATAGATATTAAGTAGGTTTCAACTTTGCAACTAAAATTTGGAAAATTGACTAATATAAAAATTTATAAGTTCATATTCCCTTGTTAGTTTAAGTATCAAAATGCTTGGATTTTTACATTCAAGGCAATCAAATAATAATTATGCTTGGAATCACGCCTTTCCAAGTCACATGCACTAGAGAAGAAAAGGAAGAATAGGCTCTCAACCCTCTCAACTTGGAGATTGTTAAAGATATATATATATATATATATATTGATACCAATATATTATATGTTCAAATAAATAGTAAGCAAATATTACTTCAATCTCCATTTGAGGTGTTTTAAAAATTTCTCTTATAACTTTGATTTAAAATTCATTGAAAAAGAAAAACACCAATAATAACACAAACTTAGTTAAATGGGTACTGATTACTTTCAATGATCTTTTAACCCTACTACAGCTAGGTTTTTTTTTTTTTTTATGTAAGACATTTTTTCTCTTTTCCTATTCTCTTTACTATTCTTGTTATCGCACTTTGCATTGTATTGTTTCATAGAAAAATTGATAAATAAAGTGAAGTGAGAAAACCATTCCACACCCTTTACTAGTCTGAAAATAAATAATAAAATATAAAATATAAAATATAAATGAACGAATGAAATAGTGGGAAAAAAAAGTTTGGTGACTTTTGATGATCCATTAATTACTATATGCTTAGTTATTTCTCTATATTAATATTCAACTAAATAGATTCAATTTTGTGTTTTTAGTTTTTTAGAATTTTCTTTAATTTTGCGGGTGAAAACCCATAGTGAGCTTTGAGATAATTGAGCTTAGTTATGGAACTATGAAGTATAACCTACAAAATAGGACACTATTAGAGGTGTACCCGAGGATTTTTAGTGAGATCACTTTGAAACTCAAGTCAGTTTTCATCCAAAATGGAAAGTAAATAATAATAAAGTATAACAGTTACCGATATAACATGCATATCTTCATAAGCATGTGGAGAAAGTATTTATAAGACAGGAACTTCTTGCGGTTGTAGACATTATAGAGAATGTGAAGTAGTGGGGAGTTTTACGTAGTTTGTAGGAATGTGGAAGTTGAGTGAAAAACACGTCTAACCGATTCACTAAGGACAAGAGAAGTTATGGGGTGCATGCTAAGTGATTTGAGTTGATATTACTATGTGTCTGGCTTGGTGGACTAACTTACCGAGTTATGAGAATATTATTATTATTAGGGGCTTATGATGAGTTTGAATGAGTCACGTAAATCCTAATAAGTCAGACTAGGTTTGGAGCTCATGTTCCATAATTAACCATCAACAATTACTAAAAAGAGAAGATTTTTATAGAGACTTAATAAATCAATATAAAAGTATTAGTCCTTATAAGAAGTAAGAAACATTGACTGTTCCTACTAGATCCATGTCTTCTTGTTTTAATTTTTAGTTGTTATCTTAACAATGCCATGATCTTTTTTTTTTCTTAAATATGCTTCTAATCCACAACATTTATATCCTTTTTTGTTTTAGTTTTAAGCTATTTTTTCTATCTTAGTCCTTAATTTTGTAAAAGTTTACAAACAAGAACGTTGTAATACTCCTTTGTAAATGTCACTGCACAACCTCGTTGACTCAAAAAATGAAATAAAATAAACAAAATAACAATAGATGTCTTTCACATCAAAAAAAACAATGACTTCTAAAATTTTTTCATGACAATTACAAAAAAAAAAAAAATAAAATAATAAAGAATAACAAAAAAAAATGCAAAAAAAAAAAAAAAACAAAGATCACAAAAGTGTATTGCTGACCCACTTTTCTAAGGGCGTCCACCCACTATCTCCTAAATATAAAAAAGAAAAAAAAAGAAAAATCTAATAAAACTTTAGCCAGGCCATGCACCTGATTGAAACCAGATTTAGTTTTGATTTTTTCTTTTTTTTTTTTTTTTTTTTTTCCTCAATTCTATAGAGGATGGGTGAAATAAATGACTTTTACAAGTGGGGCATCACCCATCGGTGCGACCCTTTCAGGTGGTGATTGGCCACGGCCACAAGTTGGCTAGATTTTCTAAAATTGTTTTTGACTGTCTTTCGTCATTTTAATTTTTTCATTTTAGTTCATTTATTTATATTTAATTCATCTTATTATTTTATTCAATTAAAATGAAAAAAATAAAAGATTTAGAAGTGAAATAGCAAAATGTTTAACATTAATTATTTTTTTCCTTTTTAAATCATATATTGTCGTTTTTCATCTAAATTTGCATATATATCTAATTTAAGTTTATATTTTATCGTATCTAGTCTGTATGAATTTTTTATGAAACGTTAGGTCTCCATTTTTTTTATTTGTGTTTTTACAAACACCCAATTAGACATAGGCAGTTTGGTTTCGAATTGGAAACCGAAGCAACCGTCACGGCGGTTCTAAAACCAGAAGATCAGTTTGACAGTTCTAGAATTGGCTAAGGAATCACTAGTTTTCCGATTCTTAGACGGTTTAACTAAATCGGATGGAACCGGCGGTTCCAACGGTTCCATTAAAAAAAAAGAAAAGAATTATGTAAAAAAAATTTTAAAAATTATATTAAATATATAATTATTAATGTTTATACTATTTCATATGAATAGTAAAATTTATTTCCTATTTACAATATTTAATGTTTTATTATCAATAATACAAATAAACATAACTTAAAATTATAAATAATTTAGTTTTTATAAACTTTTCTAAAAGAAAAATTCATTCTTTAATAACATGTGACTATTTTTTTGTATTATAATTTTTTGTTATCCTCTAGAGTATTTTGTGATCTCATATTACTAATTATAATTGATATTAGTTGTGTTTATATATAAATAAATGCACATTCTTAAAAAATGGTTATAAATTTTGGTTAAATAATTTAATACTTTTAGATCCAATATTAATTATTTTGGGTTTAAAATTATTTTATTAAGATATAAAATTTATTTTTATTAAAAAAAGATTCCATGATTTGAAACGAAATCAGGCATATAGTTCCATAGAATCGGCGAAACAGTGAAAAATGGTTTTGGTTCTTTATTTTCAAGATTCAAAACCGATGATTTTGATTCTGGTTTGATTTTTGAACCGTGACGATATCTACACCTAATATTAGATAAATGGACACAAAACAAATGTCAAACAGATTGAATCCCGATGGACCAAACGCATCGCCACCCGTTAAAAGAAAGAAGTGAAATATAGAAATTAACCATCCACTTGGTAATAGCATCTGCTTTCAATAATTTAATAAAATTTGATTTTTCCATTTGACAGCATCCTCTTGACCGTAAAAGCTTCAACTATAGACCATATAAGTAGGCTCAGCATATATTCTAAAGCTAAAGCATTGACATTTCTTTTCAAGTGGAAAAGTGACGGTCTTTGATTGCTAGTAGCCCTGAAAGATTTGTTCTCCATTCAGATCCGCCACCATCCTTTCATATAAAAAGGGACGAGCTTCTACGGTTTAATTGATAAGATTATTCAATCAATCATCTAATCATTAAAATAAATATAATAATTAAGATATTAACTGTTTTAGTAGTTCGATCATGAGCGAAAATTAAATAGTCAATGAGATCAATCCTATCAAAATTAATAAGATAGATTTCCTAAAAAGGTATTCATCATCAAAATTTTCTATCGCGGCTGCACTAAGAATAATCAAACAGGACAAATGAATAAAATTAGTTTGCTTCAAGTTAAAAGATCCTTCAACATCTTTTATCACAAGACAATTAATATTGTTTAGTTGACAAAGCCTAGAATAATGTGCAAAAGCAAGATATATTTTCCCTCCATAATTATGAGTCCACATTCCTATTATTGTACATTTACAGCAAAAAGTAAAGAACCAAGATTAGAATCAGATCAAATCAAATTGTACCAAAATTTTGATTTTCTTTTTTTTTTTAGGCGGTATATTTTGCGTTTGGTTTGATGAAAAGTAAATGGTTCAAAGTTCTATTCGTGACTTGAACTGAATCTTACCATTTTACACATTAAAAAAGTGAACATTTTGTATTTTTTTTATCATTTTATTTAAAAATTAATTATTTTTTAAAATTTTTGTTCAAGTATGTATTCTTCATGAGAATGAAATTAGATTGGTTATATCATGCTTTGATATTTGTGGTATGTTTACAAATAAGATAATTTTTTGAATTTAACTTCTAGTTACTTATTGATTTATGTAATTAATAATATGTTGATTAGAAGTAAAACAAATAAAATTTGCATATCATATTAGGGTAGCACATTCTAATTATATTGAGTCTTTATTGAACCTAAAATTATATACAAACACACACACTTTTGATGAGACAAAACCATCAATCTACTTAAAGCTAAGTTAATATAAATAAACATGTTTTTGAGCACCACAATCATTATATAAAGGCATTACAAAAGTAAGTATCATGAAAAGACTTAACAAAATATTAACCATCATGGATAGCATGTTTTTGTTCAAGAAGTCCGGATCATTTCACAAAAAGCCCGAATTTGTGCTTTTATTTGTAGCAGGTACCATACATCATAATAGGTTCTTACTATTTTGCAAAGGTCCAGACCACTTGAAGCTCTCAAGGGTGAAATACATCAGTGTTCCGGACCATTTGCATAAAAGTCTAAACCATTTTGTGAATAGAATGTTTGGATGCTATAAAAGTCTAGATCATTACACAAAGGTTCGAACCTTTTGATGATTAGAAGGTTTGGCTTCTTCTAGATGACCAAAAGGCCTGGACTACTGTGAAAAGGTTCAAGCCTATTGTAACTTTTCTAACCGATGGAGATCATTTAATGCAAAATTGAGCTTAGGGATTTTGTGTCCAATGTCTACATTTTCAACATATTTAAGAGCTTAATGTTTTTCATCTTGTATATCATTATAGTTTAGAATAATTCAAGAGATTGAGATTATACAATCATAATTTTATTATGGATAAAATTTCTCTCAACTATGAGTTTTATACATTTGTTTAAATAAATAATCAATTTCAAATATTATTATTTGTATTTGCATTAGTGATAATAAATATATAATTGAAATCTCTTAATAGAATATATTTTTATTTAAGAATAAAAAAGCGATTTGAATTGCAAACTAAACTATACTGAAGCATTTTTTTTTTTTTTGAAAAAATTATGAATGAAATCATATAGTTAGAATCAAATTTAAAAGAAAAACCGAATAGAAATATATAATTCAGTTTGAGAGGTAAACTTGACTGAACCGCACCACACCCACCGTTAATTAAGATGAATGGAGATAAACTATGAAAAGTATATTACATCGGAATGTTACAATGTTTGGAGATGAGTTCATTTTAGGTTACAATATTTTGAAAAATTCAAAAGAGATAACAATATTTGGAAAAGTGTCTTATGAGATTTAATTAAATATTTCTCCTATTGATACAAGAGGACTTAAAAGAAGGGTTTTATGAGTTTTAATTAAATATTTCTCCTATTAATACGTGCCAATAATGACCTCAATTGATTTACTTCTCTAAACGTTACCACCTCTTTTTTAATCATTAAAAAACGTTGTGATCTAAAATGAACTTACTCACTAAGCTTTGTGATTTTTTTTAAACTTTTCGAAATATTATGATTTAAAATGAGTTTACCTCCATATATTGTGATCCTCTGGTGTAATTTACTCAAACTATAAATATGAAGTTATTGCAATATGATCCATAAACCTAGCTAATATTGTTAATTCAAATTGGGGAAGTAAGCCAAGTCATATCAAGTTTAAAAGATGAAATGGTTATTTGTCCATCGATTGAGGAATTTTGTTTACGTCGGAAGAGATAAACAAAATAAATTAACACCAAAAATAGAGAAGATGTATACAGAATAGTTCGAAAGAAGAACAATAACGATTCTCTATTGAGAACAATAGAAGAGTATAAAAAAATAGCAATAACTCTATAATCACTCATAATTCTTTATACACAATTCTCATAGGACTCTAAATATTATTTCCCAAACAATGGAGTAAGGATTTGTTTGGATTGTCTGATTTTTATCTATATCTCATCTATATCCAATCTGTATATACATTTTATCTGTATTTAATCTGTTTGATATATTATGAATAAAAATATATGTTTTTAATTTGTATCTATTTTTTCATAAAAAATCTATTTAAAAATAATAAAAATAAGATGTTAAAATAATTAGAATAAGATGAAATAAATTCAGCCTTAATAAATCCCTGACAACCTCTATACAAGTATAAAGAAGCACAATGTTAGAAATCCTGGGTGAGACAGAAATTGCTGAAAACAGTATCCACGAGTTTGATTAGTTGGCCATCAAGATTAGGGAATGTGACAACAGACGACCATGTTCAGTCGATTGGCTGTTCCAATCCATATGGATTAAACATGTCCATAAGCACCAAATATCAATATATAAAATTTTTCGGAAATATTGACGAATCTCATAACAAAAACATGGAGAAATCAAACCCATTTAACCAATTATATTTAAAATGGATTTAAAGTCTAAAGGATGAAGGTTCCATGTTAAACACCTGCCTTAGATGTTTTAACATGAATTTCTTCTTTTTCCTTTCTCTTTTAGTCTCTGATAAAAAATCAACTTATTTATTGTGGTATTATTCTTTTCTTTCGACTTATTAATTATTATTTTTTAAATAAAACCATTGGCACTCTGCAGTACTGGATATTAACAACATTAGTCATTAATTGGTTGACAGTGGATTCAAGCCGTCCACACTTTAAAATATGTAGTATGCTTTAATCACAGGATAAGATAAGCACATATTAGTTGCTTGAGTGGATGAAATAGTGAACTGGAGATAGGCCATTAACACAATTTTGCCAATAGTAAAATATGAGCACTCATGAGCCTTTTGTCAATTCTGCTGTAATTCAGTCCATGAGCACTCATGAGTATTTGTCAGTTGTATAGTAATTCAGTGTATGGATACTAATCTATTAATGGATGGACCAAATTCGATTCTTCACCAATCTCTCAATGAGGGGATTAGTTCAATCATTCCTCATCTTCTAAGTTGTAAAATATAATTAAAAAATAATAAAATAAAATAGGAGAACTCATAAAATATTTTCACTTTTTAGTATTAAGTTCACGGTTTTTCAAATATTGTATAAATTGTGTATGAATAGTCAATCACATTATTGTCTAATCGCATTATCTCTAGTTTTTCAACCCCTTTTCGTTGTAAGGGAGGTTTATGGGATTACTTTCGAAAAGATTAGATTTGAAAGATTTTTTTCATTAAAATTCCATTTTATCTTTTTTTTTTTTTTGCCCTTTATTCTTGTAGGTTGTGTAGAGATAATTATTGAAGGAAATGCGTGTTGCCTTTTGAGATCCCATAAGCATGCATCAGCATCACAGAAATTTAACAAAGGTGATCATTAGGTTGTGTCCACAGAAAGATGGAAATGCTTATAAGAAAAACATTGAAGTCCAGGCCCAATTCCTTCTTTGGGCTTTTAGAGTGCATACAGAGAATTTTGAAAATACGACCCAAGGGATTTTCTGGATGGGTGCAAAAAGAAATTCAAAAATAAATAAATAAAATAATGAGTTAAAATATTTTTCTTCGAGCTGTAACACTATATGTCAGTACGTAAAACTGCTGTGTGACGACTTTATGGTAGCATTTGGTATCTCAATTTTTTATGGTATTAAAGTAGACAAAAGTTATTGTACAAAATATGTTTGGTACTGGACAAAACTCTCCCATAAGACATGATAAAATTTTAAATTTTTATTCCTTATATTTCATGGTATAAAAATATAAGATGTTCAAATGAGTCTAATATCTTCTAGTATAAATCCTTGCTTATAATATCTATTTATATATATATATATATATTTGTTATTCTTTTTCAAGTAGTATATTATTCTATTTAATTAGGTAATCCTATTTGTATATATACTCATCTTGTATATATTCTTATCTTGTATCACTTACCAAATGGATTAGACAAAAGAATTGAATTACATATTTTTTAAATTTGATATTACAGCCAGACACTGTAGATGTATGAAATAATAGGTGATAAAATTGAATCTTCAAGTCCTATTCCTGTCCTTGTTGTGGTTCAATCTGGAGGCATCTTCAATGCAGGCATCATTCTCACTTAATCTAATTACAATGTTTGGTCACAGTTGATGGAAATGCATATTGCCAAGAGAGAGAAACTCTCCTATATTCGTGGAAAACCTAAACCGCTAGCTGAGTGGGAAGAAGGTTATAAAATATGGTAAGGGGAGAATCGAAACGTTAAGAGATGGTTGTTGATGTCTATAACACTAGAGATTATGAAGCATTATGTACACCTTCATATTGCTTATGCGATCTGAATTCCTTTATCAAAAGCATTTTATAATGGTAGTGATGAATTGCAAGTTTTTGCATTAAATTAAAGAACATTTACTGCAAAACAAAATGGAAAATCCTTGTCCGAATATTATGGAGAATTAATTGAAATTGTCCAAAAGTTGGATCATCGAGATAAAGTAGTTATGAAGGATACTAATGATGTTGAGGCATATCGAAGATCAATTGAAAGAATGCGAGTTCAAATTTTCTTAGTAGGACTTGATGATTGTTTGGATCAAGTTCATGGGGATATTTTGAGAAAGGAATCAATTCCAACCCTTGAAGAATGTTATGATCTGATGAGAATCAAATCACTGCATTACATTTAAAGTAGAGTTTGAATCAATTGAAACTCCAGCAATGACGATAAAAAATAAGTCTAAAACAATTTGTGCAGACAAGTCTATCTATAGGTGTACTCATTGCAACCAACCTAGATATACCAAGGATCGTTGTTTTGAAATTGTAGGTTATCCAAATTAGTGGGATCAAAATAGGGCATCAAGAAGAAAAATTGGCAAAAGGATTCAACCAACCACTACAACTATAATTAAAACAAATTTCAAGGATGATGTTGCAGATGATAGGTGCATTAGACAATGAAAGGAAGAGTTTCTATGCCTCTACACATGTTAATAATGATACATGGATAATTGATTTTGGTGCCACAAATCACATGACTTTTGATTCTAGACAAGTTACTAAAGCTAAACCTTCTTCATAGAAATTCGTCTCAACTACTAATGACAGTAAGGCTCCAATTGTTGGAGAACTATCTCTAACTCTTTCTAATGCCCTAAATCTTGATTATGTTTTTGTTGTTCCTTCTTTAGGCTATAATTTGTTATCTATTTTTCAAATTAAAACAAATTTATCATGAATTGTAATATTTTGGACTATTTTTTGTGTATTTAGGGATGTCTAAACAAAGGAGACGATTGGTTATAATACTAAAAGAGGGAATTTATGCTACCTAGACTTAAGGGAAGAGACTTTTGATAGGATAAATAAGGTTTTGGTGGTGAGTGGTTCTAAGATAGAGAAGAATAGAGCAGAAGCTTGGTTACAAATAAATTGGGACATGCATCTTTTGAATACCTTAAAAAGTTGTTTCCAAGTCTGCTCAAAAGATTGATGTTTCTAGTTTTCATTGTGATGCTTGTGAACTTGCAAAATGTCATAGAACTTCATTTTCATAAACTTTAAATAAAATTCATTTGCCTTTTGTGGTTATATATTCTGATTTTGGGGGCCTTTAAAAGTCCCAACTTTAAGTGGTTCATGTTAGCTTGTTAATTTTATTGATGACTGTACTAAGATGACTTGGTTATGGTTAATGAAATCTAAAAGTGAAGCAAATTCCATTGTTTTGTTAAGACTCAATATAATGCAAGGATTCGAGTGCTTAGAAGTGATGATGGGGAAGAATATCAGAGTTGAGAATTAAAGAATTACCTAGAAAAGCAAGGAATTGTTAGTAAACTACATGTAAGAAAACCACATGTGAGAACACACCCTAGTAAAATGGAGTCCCTGAGAAAAATAATTGGCATTTACTTGAGGTGGTTTGAGCTTTATTGATTCAAGCTCATATGCCATTATCATAATGGGGAGAAGCTCTTTATGCTGCAATCCTATTAAGTTCACTAAATTTTAAGACACTTAGGAAATTTTGGAATCTATTATAGCTCCTTCAGTGCCAAATTTGCCACCTCAAATATTCGTTGTTCACATTCAAAGATAGTTTAGACGTAAGTTGCAACCTAGAACTCTTAAGTGTGTTTTTCTTAGGTATGCTTTAAATCAAAAGGGATACAAGTGCTATCATCCTCCACTAAGCGTATGTTTGTAACTGTTGATGTTGTGTTTCATGAAGACTCAATGACTTTTACTTAATGAAGTTAGGACACTGGATTATGAAGTTCAAGGGGAGTATTGGGTTCTTGATAGTGTTAATGGAGCCTTAAAGCATTATGAAAGTGGCAATGTCCTGGACAATAATGATGAATTATTGAACATTAATGATGTCTCAAGCAGAAGAGGGGATGCCTCAAATAGTCGCAAAGGTAGTGACCAGTTCCCAGTTGATGTTAGTGAATTTTTAGGGATTGATGAGACGGAATTAGAATTTGAAATTCCTAATTCTGAAAATTGACAAGTATTTTCTTGTTAACCGTGCATATTAAATATGGTATAAGAGAATTATACTATCCAGTATTGTCCAGTCCTCATTCTTCAGTTCAGTTCTTACAACTAAATGTTACCTATGTGTCACACTCTTGATGGAGCATATTGCTCTTTTTGCCAAAAAAAAAAAAAAATTAATAAAAGATTTAACACATTATAATATAAAAATAACATAATAATCATTAAAAAAACAACAAAAGAAAGAAAAAAAGACATAAAAAATAAAAATATATGATAAAGTATTGAGATAATCCAAAGTTTATAATAAATTACAAATGGATAATTAATCGGTTGGATTTGTCTCATTCAAATAGAATAATAGACAATATCATCATTATTTAGTTAAAAAAAAACATATAATAAGGGTGCTATTTTCTTTATAAAAAAGTGCACATATGCAAAAAATTTGGTATAAGAATTTAATTTGGTATTTAAATTTTAGAGTAGTTAATTTAATATTCAATTGAACATTTTGTAACTATTATATTACCTTTGTTTGCTATATTTGTTAAGATAGAAAAGATAAATTATCATTAAATTTTTATTACTTTTTATAAACTTTTTAGCATTAATAAGCTGTTTTTTTCACTTCAAGAAATAAAACAAATTGTTTTGAAAAGATAGTAAAAATAGCCATGAAAAATTTAATTGGGTATTAAATTAATCACTTAAAAGCTCATATACCAAATTGAATTTTTATACAAGTGACTACATCGGAAGAGGATTAAGGGGCAAATATTTCACATGGATGAAGAAGTGATAACTCATACCAGACCAATATAAGTAACACATAAAAAGACATTAATAGTAATTGCAATACATATATAACTATGGATATTTTCCATGTGCTTTTAAAGTTTACTTATGTACTAAAGCATCAAAAGTGATATCAACAATATGCTGAAATAATTGTTGTCTTCTTCTTCTTTTTTTTTTTTCCTCTAATCCTTCACCTTTTCGTTTTGCTTGATACCAATTATGTAAGGATCCGGATTTACCTCTATATTTAAAATAGGCAAACTCAGTTCCCCAACCACATATAATCAGTAGTATTATATGTAAGGTTGTAATTAAGAATCAATTTGTATAGTTATTTGCTTAA
Source organism: Combretum micranthum (assembly GCA_024138025.1). Taxonomy (NCBI): domain Eukaryota; kingdom Viridiplantae; phylum Streptophyta; class Magnoliopsida; order Myrtales; family Combretaceae; genus Combretum; species Combretum micranthum. The sequence goes on from JAMXBD010000290.1 coordinate 462,858, forward strand.
ATGTTTTATAAGGATAAACTTTATTACTAATAGTACATATAACATTCCATAAAATACAACTTTTAACTTCATTACTTAATAAAAGATCCAAATATAATACAACCATATATATATATACACACACACACATTACAAACAAGGCTCATAAATAAGCCATTTACAAAAGATCACAAAAAATAACAAAAATCCTAATAACTATTACATAGGTCCATAATTCATATACACATATATAACTAATCTATTACAAAGGGTTCTTTGTAAGTCATGGTCTCCTCTACTCATCTCATTCATCTAAGAACTCTTCAAAATCAGATCCGTATCCCATGCTTGTTTAAAACTCGTCTTCCATACTTGAAAATATAAAAGTGAGTCAGAGGCCCAGTACACGGTAACAAAAACAAAAGCGGAATGATTCACACGATCTTAACTATAGTGTAATGTAACATCCATTCAATTATTAGATATTCTTTTAATTAGTCAATTAACACTGAAGCATTCAAACTCCGAACAATAAAGGTAATTGAGGTCTTGAGTAACGACCTCGACGCTCAGGGGGTTGATATAAGCAGCTTGGATACTTATATCTCCTAGATGATATATCAGATAAAGAGAAAATAACTTCATCTAGGTTAACAGCCATTACACGGCTTCACTTATCTTAGTCCATAACATCACCTAATCCAACTGTTCCCATAAACATTTGAACTAAATCATGTCACTTCATTCTAAGCATAAGCAAACATTACGCCGACAACGTCTTCCTCATCAGTTACCTGCCGTACCACTTAGGAAAGTCTTATCAAAGAGGGGGTGGCCTAAGCGCCTAATCTACCGTACCCCCAATCTGAGTAAGTTATTGCTCCTCGAAGCGGATACCGATATACCGTACCGGGCTAGATAAAGATTTAAACCATAAGAGACATCCAATTTAAACAAGGTTTAAGTTTTTCTATATTAAAGTTGATTAAAGATCTGCCTATCTAAGCATAGAACGAACACGTTACTACGTACCTTATGTAAGAAATCCAAAGAGAACCTTGGGAATCGTTAAGAAGATAATCTAAACTCAAATCAACATTATATACTTAGAATTACAGTTAAAGCGTATCAAATCCTAAACTTAATACTTAAGACTTCAAATATAACTTATACAAAGTCATAACATATCATTTATACATTTATCAAGATCATACAAGCTGACAAAATCATCATTTTTAACTTCAATCCATATATACAATATAACAAGATTTATCTTAACATTCATGAAATATTTAATTATTTGTTAAATCTACAGGTATAATTAAATTATACTTAATTATATCACTCAATCATAATTACACCTCAAATATCATCAATCTAACTCATTTTAGTCCAAAAATATCCATTTCATATGCAAGCATACATTTAACAAGAAAACATAAGTTCTTAACCTTGTTTGAAAATTGTATCAGCTGAAAAGAAACAAAATTTAAGCTTTGATACTTTTGAAATTTGTCAAAACTAAAAACATAAAAGTAGTAGATCTCTTTTTAAGCTTTTCTAACACAATTTGAATCACCTAAATATGAGTTCAGATGAAAAAGCTATGATTAAATTACAAAACATCATTGCAACAGGAAATTCTATACCCGAGGCTAACCGGACCTAGGTCACAGTTGTGATTCTTGGAAAGCTGTTATAAAATAACTTCTAGGCTATGAATCACGCCCATGATTGTTGAGTTTCAAAGTTTTGTAACCAACCTGAGACTAGCAAGATATGGATCACGGCCGTGATTGATGGAAAGTTTGTGAAAAATCACTTCTAAATTAAAAATCACGCCCATGATTGCCTAAAATTGTCTAACCCGAGCCTACCAAGGTCTCAATCACGCCCATGATTGATGGTTTTTCCTGAGTTACGAATTTTATTGTCTTTCAAACATCATCTTATCAAACTTTTACACATTCTACTTTAATTATAACATCATAAAACAACATATAATTTATATCCATAACTTCTAACATTACTCCCATACTTCAAAACTCATAAAACAACATTCTAAACACAACTTTCAGCGAGCTCAACTTCACTTAATCTTTACTACACCACTCACACATCATTCCATTTTCATCAACGCACTTCAGCTACTAAACATGCATATATTATACTTTATTGGCAGCCCAAACATTCATCAACACATCACCAATACATATGTGCATATCTAAATCACATTTAACAAACTCTACAACTATGAAACTTGCATCAAATTTAACTTAAACTTACCTTAAATCTTTTGCCTTAGTTTGTAAGGCTTTAGAAGGGTCTTTTGGTGGCCAACTTGTAAGAATTTGGATGTAGGTCTTGATCTTGAAGTTGGGGTAGCTTTAGAAGAGAAAATAATAAGTTTTGTGTTTGTTTAGATGGTTGTCTTGATAGTGGTTTGATTTTGAACAAAAATGGGGATATTTTTGGCTCAATATTTATCCAACTTTGACTTTTAAGGCAGCCCAAAATAAAGTTATTTAGCGGCTTTTAATTAGGCTTAATTTGGATTATTAATTTGAGTAAAACAAAAGGTATTTGGCTAGGTTTTTTTTTTTTTTTTTTTTTGGGTTCCAAAAATCTGCAACACACAAACACCTGAAATATACCTTTAAGTCTAATATTACTCATTTCATTATTCATACAACATCAATATGTAAATCAATATTAAATATTTATTATGCTAATGCAAATATTAATATTCTACACTACTCAAACACATACATTACATTACACTAGCTTCATCTATATGTAAAACATGTTATTTATTTATTTTAATATGCAACTATAATCACACATATATAATATAATATTGGATATAAAAGCATAGCTATTACAAATTTTCATCTTGATTTCTTAGGAATTTAAAAAAGACGAAATAAGTACCATTATTGAAAGAAATGTTAATTTCTATTGCGGGTATAAAATTTAAGAATGTAATATATATTAACATATGAGACATAATAAAATAGAAGGAAAAAGTTTTTTTCACAAACTCTTTGAGAAGAGCTATGTAACACAACTTGTGTGTATAAGTGTGAATGAGGGTAAAAAGGACCTCCGTTCATAGTAATCACAAAATGCTTTGATTACTATTGGTGGCTTTCAATAGGAGTTGATACGAAAATGGTCTATGTGGCCAACCCATCTTGCCCCACGTCTGCTTGCTCGTTATGTGGGCTAGCCCGCTTTGACCCACATAAAATTTTTAGCCTAACCCATCCCGCACGGATTGTTGGATTATGTGGGCTGGCCCGTGAACCCGCTAATATATTATTTTATTGAAAAATTTTATAAGAATTTAAATTTAAATTTTTAATAATTTAAATATAGAATATGTGTATTTTTATCTCATCAATTACCTACATACTAAACCTATATGATAATCGTGTATGGAAAAATTATACACTTATATTTTGAAATTTCTTATTTCAAGATAAAAGCATTTATTTTAACTAATAGAAATTAGAATTCATTCCCTTTTTTTTTGGGCATGGTAAGGAAAAATACATCATGAAAATTATCAATTGATATTGTGTTGCTTATTTTAAATAGAAGTATCTAAACATCTAATAAATATAAAAGAAAAAGTATTGATAAGAGGACTAAATATATAATAAACATAAAAGTTGAAAGTTTAAAACATCATCCCCATAAAAAATATATAATTAGCATTTAACAACTATATAATAAAAAAGTGAAGTGAAGAGGAAATAAAGAGGGTAATGTACTAGGTTTTTTTTATAAGATTTATATATTTTTTTAATGTTTTTTAAGTTCCGGTTGGCAGGCCAACTCGACCTGTAACGGGTTGTCCCACTTCAACTTGCAGGTTATGTGGGGCGGGCCATTTTGGCTCGCACATTAAACGGGCTAAAATTTTTAACTCAATCCGCATTTTTTTACGGGTTATGGGGTTGGCCCACATAACTTACCCTGCATACACAGCTCTAGATGCAACGAGGAAGATGATAGTGATAGCTAATGGATTTTGATGGTGGTTAACTAGATGGTGGAGTTGAATAAACTAAAGAAATCTCCTCCATTAACCCGAATTAGAAAAAACCTTAGGGGGTAGTTGTCATTGTTGGTTGTGTCCCCTAGTGCTCTATCATCTTCTCAATTTTTATTTCTTTCTTTTTATCTTTACTTTAAAAACCCAACAACCATTTTACCATCCCCTTCTCTGTTTTAATCTCTCAAGCACTTTAAGGTTATAAGCTTATTTTTAGAAGATTTTGAAGTTAGTGCTAACAATGGTATCAAAGAATTTAACACTTTGGTATCAGCACATCAAAGTCTCGATCAAAGAGAATTCTGAAAATGAAAAAGGAGCCATATTTTCTATCAAAGTTTCCTTAATTTAGGTCTTTGTATCTTTTGTGTTGTTCTTTTTAGTACTCTACCTCTATGTAGGTATTTTCTCTAGTCAGAAAACTAGATCTTTATCCTATAGTAGAACTTTTGTGTTTAAGAGTTTTTGATACTCTCTTTTGATGTAATAGATGTAACTTTATTAGTTAGGATTTGTGACCTACATATCTTTTTTTTAATGTTTTGGCGTTTTGCGTTGATTTATACTTATTTTATTCTAGCTTCTTGTTCTTTAAAGATTAAAAAAAAAAAAGAATGGAGATATCAACATATCAAACATAATTGAAAAGAGAAATGTTTCTCAAGTTTTATTAATATATTTTTGTCATTATTAATCACCACCACTAATAGTTAACCACTACTATTATCTTTCATCACCTTTTGTTTTAAAGATAGAAACCACAAGGTTAAAACTAATAGCTGTAGGTAGACATAGGCACAGTTCGATTTCGAATGGGGAACCAAACCGAAATTGTCACTGACGATTCTAGAAATGGAACCGGACCGATTGGACGGTTCTAGAACCGGCTAAAAAACTGTCGATTTTTTGATTCCTAGACGGTTTTAGGCCTATGGAACCAGCGGTTCCAATCGATTTCATTGAAAAAAAAAAGAAAATAATTATGTAAAATTTTTTTAAAAAATTATATTAAATTTATAATTACTAATGTTTACACTATTTCATATGAATAGTAAAATTTATTACCTATTTACAATATTTAATATTTTATTATCAATAATACAAATAAACATATATTAAAATTATAAATAATTTAGTTTATATAAATTTCTCCTAAAAGTAAAATTGGACTATTTTTTTGTATTATAATTTTCTTATTATTGTCTAGAGCATTTTGCGATCTCATATTACTAATTATAATTATATTATTGTGTCTATATATAAATAAATGCGTACTCTAAAAAAATAGTTATAAATTTTGGCTAAATAATTAATACTTTCAAACCCAATAATTAATTATTTTGAGTTTAAAATTTATTTCATTAAAATATAAAATTTATTTTTTACTTTAAAAAAAACGATTCCAGGGTTCCAAAACCAAAACCAAGAACCATCGGTTACATAGAACCGGACTGGAACCTTGGGAGACGGTTCCGATTCCGGTTCCGGTTTCTTATTTTCAAGACCGAAACAATGACGATGTCTAGCTGTAGGGCACAATAGTAACAAAAAAAGCATAAAAGGAAAAAAAAAAAAGTAAAATACACTCAAATTTAATTTTAATCAAATTAGAAAAGAGAACATTAATCCAAATAAAATCATTTAGCCTAATAATGAGTTTGTTTGTTTTATCATATTCTGATTATTTTGACATCATATTTTTATCGTTTTCAAGCATATATTTATCAAGAAACAGATACCAATAAAAAACCAACTGGTCAAACAGATGCAATATAAATATGATATTGATAAGTTACAATGTAGATCTGATACAAATATGATACAGATAAAAATTTGATAATTCAAACGAGTATTCATTCCCATGATCAAATTAGTTTGAATTGTTCGTTTAGGTGAAACATGTTGGGGCAGGATATGCTAGACTAAGTGGACTTGCTTGATTTACTATAATACGTAGTCTAGGAAAAGGGGAGAAAGAGAGAGGAAAAAAACAAAACAGCCTGGAAAACATCTTTCTACAATTACTGTCGTCATGGTTCAATCTAAAAGAAAAGGCTTGCCAAAAAAAAAAAAAAAAAATTTAAAAGAAAAGGCTTACGTATCAAAGTGAGGAGCAAAAAGAAGGAGAAAGGACCAAAGTGAACCGAATCCTGATAAGGGAAGGGATAAGACAACCAATGCGATCACTCTTTTCTTTTCCCTCCAATAAAGAAAAATCTTACTGCACCATGCTCTATCACGACTCCTAATCGTTGTATACATTCATTTTATTTCGTGCATATATATATATATATATATATTCATTAGTATAATTCTATATCTTAAACATTTCCTTATTCAGTGTTACACTACCTTGGTTCATTTATTTTTGGATGATAGTAAGAGTATATAATGTAAATAAATTGATAAGCCCCATGAATTACCGGGTTAACTCAATAGTTATTTTGAATTTAATTTCACAATAGTCAAAGATTAAATACAAATTACTCGAATATTTTACAGGGTTAAGCTCAAGTTTTATAATACTCAACTCATCTAGCTTTGAAGCTTAATCTGTTTCAAGTGAAGTTTAAGTATTATTCAAGTTAGAGTAGAATTTGTATATTTATATTATTTTAATTAAAAATATATTTTTTAAAATAATTGCAATTTAATGAAATTTAGTTGAATTGAGTTTGAACTTATTAGAGACCACTTTCAATGGATCTCAGAGTTATTAAAATTCGCTTTAAGTTAAGCCTAATTTCCAAATTCTAAATTCACTTGAATTTCAACTTTGCAGGGAAAGTGTAATATAATGAAAAATATTTTATAATGAAGGAAAAATGTCAAGATGGTTATATGGTCAATCCTAATAAGTGAGATATTATTGTCAACCCTCGCATTAATGTTGGTTAACAAAATCTTTAAAGGTTGTGGTGTTGTATTTTTTCTAAGCTAATCTTGTCCTATAGATAGATCATTTTAGCCTAGTTTTGCTTTGTCTTTTCTTGAGCAAAAACCCTAGATAAGTGGATTTCTTCTTCATCTTTCCATAATTCTTTTAGGTTAATCCTTTGCTTATAGGTTTTCTTTGTTTTTTTTTTTTTAAGAAAACAAGATTGTGGAGATCGATTCCTTGGAGAAATAAACCCTAAGACTTCTTGCAGATTCAATCTTGGAGATTAGGAGAATTTGAATCGAAACCTAGGTAAGGTGAATCATCTTTTATTCTATGCATTTGGAGAAAAACCAATTTCTAAATGGTGGTATGTTTCCAGTGATGTGGATCTTAGGGTTTGGAAGATTTTGTGGAGATATCTCTTTTAGTGACTCGTTAATTCAAGGACAAAGGTTTGGATTTGAGTTTCTAGTATAGGATTCTGATTATATTTAAAAGTATTTATATGGATTTATATGGATTTATTGATTGATATCAAATTTGTTGAATTATCAGGTTTCTATGAAAACTTTAGAGATTTTTGAGAAAGGGCTGAATACAAATAACCTTACCTTGTTTGCTGCTTGTGTTTATAGGATTAGATATGCATATAAACTAACTAACCCTTGCAGGCTTTTAAATTGATCGTTGCTTATGTTTGACTGTGGTTAGTAAAGACTTGACAGATAGTGATACTAACGCGGTGCCCTAATGATCTATGTGTGAGGCTGTCATGAGTGGACTCCTGCATAGAAAGGATTCCGATAGATTAGGTTATAATGCGAGAACGGTACCAACTAGTTGTGAGAACTATCCGAAGATCGTTTATATATATATATATATTAATAAGTACTATTGTTTTTATCGGGTCTAAGTCACTCCAGGTTTAGGATTAGTTTGAAATGGTCCTAAACTGTGTTGTTTGCGGGCTAATAAAAGATAATAAACCTGTGGTTGTTGCATTTATGCATGTGATGCATGTGATCTTGTTTGATGTTTGTTCATGCGCAAGTGTGTATGGTATAGCGTACTAGACGTTTTCGCTCACCCTTTTATTTTTCAAGATCTAGAGATGAGCCTGTGGTATTCGATCTTTCTAGATATGATATTTACATGGACTATGGGGAGGACGATAGCACAACGAACTATCCTGCAAACTTTTAGTTTTTAGATTATATGAATTAAATAACAGTTAGACTATTGAATTATATTATTTTACCTTTTTATCAGATTTTGGAGATTTCATATTCAAGATGTAAGCTCTAAGGATATTATCTGTTTTAGAATGTTTAATTTGTTGGCCTTTGGATTTTTATGCCAACAGTTTGACATGAGAATTTTATAAATATATTTGATGTATTTTTCAGTAACTCTTTGTGAGTTTTTTGTTTAAGATTTATATATATTATATTTGTGGTTTAATCTTTTATAGTCTTTGCGTGTTTTGTGAAAACACATGGTGGGTTGTAATGCTAGGTTTAGGGCGTTATAGAAAGCATCAAATTTGAGACTTTAACTTCGAAAAAAAAGAAGAAGTCAATTTGATATTTTTTACGTCAATAAACAGAGTAAGACGTTAAAGAGGTAATAAAATAGCTGCAAAAAGTTCAATCTAAAATTAAATCGACCACTTCAAAGTTTAAGTATAAAGTTGAATTTTTGTACAAAGTTTATATATCGAATTTGACATTTACCTAGTTTAATATTTATATTGACGGTAAAGTTGAGCTTGGTTGTTTGTTCTTTGACTCTATTCCTAGAAATATCCGATCTATATATGCAATCGTATGAATTCTTTGTATAAAAATTAAAGTAGAAGATAAAAACATATATCCTAATCTTAAAGACAGGATAAAACAAGAGTGTAAAATCTAGTAACAAATAAAGAGGAAAAGCAAAAGTTTTTGGAAAAAGTATTCCCGAGAACCTTTTTTTTAATTTTTTAAAAGAAAAATAGTTATCTAAAGGGAAGCACAGTATAATGGGTGACGCAATTCCTGATTAATTTAGACGACATGCAAGAGAAAGAACACGAAAATAAAGGAGGATTCCCACTAAAAATTCAAAAGCGGAAGCTAAAAACTCTTATCCATGAGCCTCCCTCAAGATGCTGATAGAAGCTCAATTTACAAAAAGGAATAGAAAAAAAGCCTTCGAAGTCTTCTTATAATGAGACTGATAAGCTTTGCCTACTTATCATGATATCAAAATTAATTAATTAATCAATGCATAATCTTGGACTATATATTGTTTTCTTATCCTATTATATTACATAATTGGACCATTACGATAAAATCCTATTTACATTTATACAAATCTCTTAATCATTATACATATATATATATATATGTATGAACGAACATTTTTCTTTTTTCCTCATACACGGGCAAAAGGGCCAAACGCTACATTGGGTTGGGGGGGTGGGGGGTGTAAGTTATTTATTTATTTTCCAAATGCTTTTCTTAGGAAATTTTTATTGTTTTTTTGATAATTTGATTGGTTTATATAATTGTTTATACAAAGGGAAATCTACAAATTACCCTATGAACTTATACGAAGGTGTAGATTTACCCTATTAACTTGAAACTTTTAAAAATTGTCACAATTAAAGAAAATTAACAATTTTTGTAAATTTGGAAGAGAGATAAATCCACATATAGATGAAAGTTTGAGGGATAAATCTAGACATGGGTAAAAGTTCAGTAGGATATTTTACAATTTCTTTTAACACAAAATGTTAAGTGTCTTTAATTATATCAATTTTCGAAAGTTTTACCGGGCCGAAAATCTCCCAGCCCATTTGATCAATATTTCTAACGCTACTTCACTTTTCCTTCTTCTGGAATATTTCCCTATCTCACGTCTCTTCTTCACAGACACTCACTCAAACCCTAACTATGACTTCCTTCCCTTTCTCTATTCCTATTTTACCATCTGCTACTAACTACGATTTTTGTATGTCACAGGTTTGTAAAGAATGCTATTGCTAAGGCTAGATTTGAGATAGCCAATCTCCTGTTACTCTTAATCACATGATAGATCTCCAATGAGATTTCTTTCAAGTATTTATAAATCTACATATTTCTCTACAATTTGTTGTAGATTTGATTACAAGTAGTTGATCTAACTATTATTTCAACTATTTTAACTACTGTAAGTTGCCGTTCACTAATTAATTATCTGTTAATGTTGGCTTCATTTTGAATCTTGTGCATGTCTCGACTATAACAGTATTCCTAATAGATAAAAGTTTAGGGTGATAATTCACAATTTTTCCTTATATAAACATTTCACTCCGCATAAATATTAAAAATGTACAACTCGTCTATTACTCGAATGAAATCTTGCGTCCACTAATAATTTTGCAGTATCTTGAATGTGGCAAAAATTAAGAAAACATCAAGCATTAGACAATGTAATACTTCTTTGCTGATTCTATATAATTATTTTTCAAATTGGGCCATTGTATATATACTTTAGCAATATGGCAGTAATGATTACCAAGCCATTAAATTTGCTTAGTGCATATGACGAAGCGTCAAAAGACTATAATGCCGTCCCCAAAAAATACTTTTACCAGTTGTTAGGAGGTCAATTTTTGAGTCATCCAAGCACAAATCCCCTTATTTTATCAGTGAAATTCAAAGTTGTCTTTTTGCTCTTTTGTCCTCCATATTAAGGTAGGTTTACCCATGCGACATGCGGTTCTACATGGTCCTTTCTGCTAAAAAAACTAAGTGTATGTTTGTTTCTTTTCTTCCCTACGTTTGCCTTCGTGGACGAGGTTTGCATATTTGATGAAAAATATCAAATTTGATACCTAATTAATTTGATAGGTAAACTTTGAAGTAATCAATTTAATACTTAATAAAAAATTTCATCACTATTATTATAATCTCTCCAACATTGTTTGCTCTATTTGTTTTCTGACATAAACAAGATAGACTATTCGTGTTAGACAGTGTTAAGAGAAATCGTAAAAATTCAATAATAGGTTGTCTTTTTCATGTGAGAAAACAAAGCAAATAATATCAATGAAAGCAGTAAAATTAATCTTAAAAAATTTGATCGAATATAATTAATCATTTTAAAAGTTCAGGTTCTAAATTTAATATGTGTATATCTATCTATCTATCTATCTATCTATCTATATCCATATATATATTGGCCAAATTGAATACCAAATTTGATATTTACTTTATTTACATACATGCTAATAATAATTTAGTATATAGTTGTCATCACGAATAAATCATATGAGATACCAGACATTCTATACTTCCGTGTTTGATATTACTGGAAGTGGGACATGCTTACATCCTCAGCGGACTTTTCAGCATGGACTGGACCCCCCATATCACAACCAGTTAAAGATGTACAATGAGTGTGCTAGCATGACACAAATATGGTATCATAGGACGACAAATCTGTGAATAGTTGTAATTTTCATGTACTAAATAATCTATAGCAACTTAAACTTACATTATAGGTAGGAAGGTTTCGACCACTTTAACGTATAACTTTCAGAACAAGTGGAAGATTGCCACCACTTTAGTGTACAACTTTCACCACAAGTGTCGTCATGGTGTAAAAATAAAAGAGCATCAAAGGAATAAGTGATCACCACCCTAGAAAAAGAATAATGCCTTCTCTCCCTCGTTTTCTAAGAGGTTGGCTACTTGAACCCGCAAGCACCATAAACAACTAGTAAGAAACAAATTAATACAAATAAGTGACTGTAAGCACACTAATACACGAGGAAATGATGAGCTAGGACTGTATATTTTTAGTTTTTCAGATTCCATCAGAAAGCTAGCAATAGAATAGTAAGTAATCTATTTTAGATAAAGAAATTTCCATAATTTAGATTCAGAAGCTAAACTCAAAATTAATTAAACCATACACAAGTTAATTATTTGGATTGGTAATAGAATTGTAGGGATTAGACCTGATTTGGGAGGATTTACAAAGTTTTGAAATGACGATCTTAAGATGGGATTTGTTTTTTAACTTTTGTCAATAGGCTTAGGTGTCAATCGATGTTATTATATATACAACTAGGCTTTGTTATTTTCTCTCTAGCTCATTAGGATTATTAAATGAGTTCGAGTTCAACTGCTTGCAAGCTGCTTGAGTTTGACTAGTTTTAGGCCGAGCTCATTTAATAAACAAGCTGAATTTAAACTTAAAATAAAACTGGTTTAGTTAAATGAGCCGAGTTTAAGATTTTGATAAAACTCTCAAACCAACTCATGAACCGGCTTACCGAGGGCTCACGAATAGGCTTGTGAACAAATTTTATTAATAATATCGTTTTATTTTTATATTTTATTTGTATTATTATATTAATATAATACTATAAATATAATTACATATGTAAAAGAGTCCAAGCTTAGGCTTGGGCTAAATGATCCAACAAATCAAGTTCGAGTTTACAAATCCTAAATGAGTTTGGACTCGAGTCCATACTTTTTAGGCTCATTTAGAGCTTGACTTGTCTCGTGCTTATTAAGATATTAAAAGAGTCGAGTCTGATCCTTCATTTCTTCTAAATTGGATTATGATTTGAGTATCACTAAACATGTATATGCATGAAGAAAATGTATATAAAGCAACACTCGTTACTCATGACAACCATTATGAATTTCTTGTTATGTCATTCCGACCTAGTTATGCTCTAACTACATTTGATCTATCATGAATCATGCGCTAGATCTTCGGTATACATTTTTATCAGTTATGAGCTCTGATTCTAATTTCTCTTCTTTCACTCCACGCTTCTGGCTATTTACTTATGTTTTTAATTGCCAATGTAACTTCTAAACTATATGACTTCTATTTCTCTATATAGTTTATGGTTTGCGCTTATGTTGTTACTTACGCTTTAGCTTCTGACTTATATTTGCACTTCAAGCTTTTGCTTATGCTTTAAAAGGTTTTCGTTTCTCATTCCAATGATTATTTATAATATTTGTTCTTCCGAACCTCTTCCGGAATTTAATCAGAACTTCTTTTCTGAATCAAGTTTAAAACATGTTTGTTGTTTCTAACTGCACATTGGATAAACTTGTTAGTTCACTTAATATAGTACTTTGTTATCATACAAGTATTTATAGGATCCTAACATGGTGAAATAATTAGGGTTTATCACAAACAGTTGAATCACGTACGATTGCCGGAAAGTGATCTTGATTTACCTATTGATTCAAGAATCCCTAGGTAAATGGCATCCTAATTTGAAAATTTATATATAGATTCAAAATTTGAGAAGAAAAGTGAGTAAATGCGGCTCAAAATTATATTTCTAATGATCATTGATCCATTTTTGCCCTAAGGTGTGCATTTATATGGAGCTAAAAAATTGTCAAAAATAAAACTCAAAAAACTACTAAAAATTAAAGAGTCTTAAAACTTAAGGCCACAAATTATATAAAAAAGACAAACAAAAATGTCATAGATTGCATACAAAATAAAAATGTCTACAAGATATTATAATAATTCTAAAATCTACTCAAAATATAAAATTTGCCCATTTAAGTGTTTAAATGAAGGAATTTACCCTAAAAACAGTGTAACTCATCGCTAAAGAGAATGACTTCCTCTTATTGGCTTGTTTCCTTCCAAAAAAAGGGTCTAAAGTCAACGAACCATAATTGATTTGTCTCTATCCTACTTTACTAAGTACCTGTTTGCCACTATCTTCTCATTAGATCCTTAACGAGTTTCAAGTTTGAGTGTTAAAACCCAATTTCTTTGCCATCAAAACACCATATTCTCGATTTCTTTCCTGCTTATGTATATAATTAGCTTATATGATGTTTAAACTGCAAATAGAATGCATAATTATAATAGAACTATTAACAACATTGCATATCACGTACCTTTTTTCACACATAAGAGCTAAAGTATAAGACAGAATACATCTTGTAATGGATAAGAAGGGGTCTATAATATCAATGTGAATTAATTGCATACAAATTTTCACTGAACTGTCTTGTCCCAAAAATTAGGAAAAAAATAAAAAAGAAAAGCAAAGCAAAAAAGAAGATAGGGTAAAGTCGGCAATGAACGTGCCCATTGATTTGATAAGCACGTATTAAACTTGTAACATATTACTATTAACCAAGTTTGTACAACCTCATGAATTTGGAACTTCTAGAATTGGTCGAGAGTCAGGCAACAAACACTTTGTTAAATTATAATATGAAATCCAAAATGATTTGTTAGTCAATTTAAATTTTTCAATAATTAAGTTTTTAAATATTATAAGTAAATATTTAAACAATCATATGGAAGGAAGCAAGTTAGAGGAAACTTAATATTTCAAGTTTAATGAAAGTCTACCCTGTTTAATTTTAGAAACAAAGGTATGTCACTAGCTCATCATATAAACCGTATGCTGTGCAACTCATATTAAGAAGGGAGAGGGTGGAAGCGAGGACTACAAGTAATCTAATTCTAACTTTCAATTTTAGTGTTTTCTTTTTGGTTGCGATCAAGCATCATGATTTGAGAAATAGAAAACACTAAATACGAGTGATCTATAAAATTATTGTAGTAATAAAGTATACATTCTAATACCAAATTACTATTAATTATTTGTTGTTAAATGCTCAAGAGTCCTGGCTACTAAATATCTTTCTATGGAATAACTTAGAAGTGTATATGAATCGAATTTAGTTGAGCTTAGTTGAGTTTAAGTTAGAGCTCAAGGTCAACTACAAATCTCGAAGCATGAACCTAGGTTTGTAATTTGAATTCTACTTGGTTAAGGTTTATTAGACTTCTCTATCTTTTATTAACAAAATTTGTTCATCTAAGCTTGGAATTAACTCATAATTGAATGATCTTCTCATGAACTTTACATCTAGTTAACTTATCGGCATAATTGAATTGATGTTAATTAGATTCAAAGATGAACTTAAATAGTATGCTACAATTTATCATAGAAATATAGATCACTAGATTAGCTAGAAGCTACACTTTAAGAGCATACAACAAGAGAGAAAGTGTATTCTCTGAAAAAAATATTTCAGAACGTAAAGTTTCTATTATTCATGAAGAAAGCTTACATATATATAGCATTACAGTCCTGTGAATCAGGAATAAATTTAGCATCTATAAAGGAAAGAAAATCTCTACCTAATTAATAAAGGAAAGAAAATCTCTACCTAATTAAGAAAATATATTTTTCTTGCTCTACAAGACTATACAGCTAATATGCAGAGATTTATTTCCTATTATAAGACTATACAGCTAATATACAAAGATTTATTTCCTATTACCCCCCCTCAAGTTGGAGCATGAAGATTAAGAATGCCCAACTTGCAAAGAAGATGTTCAAAGTGACGACCACCCAATGCTTTTGTGAAGATATCAGCTAACTGAGAACCAGTGGGAGTATACATTGGTCGAATAACGCCACAATGAACTGCATCACGAACAAAATGACAGTCAATCTCAATATGTTTGGTGCGTTCATGGAATACTGGATTTGAGGCAATATGCAAGGCTGCCTGACTGTCACAATATAAGTGTACAGGTGCTGAATAATGTACACCAAGATCAAGTAACAAACTTTGCAACCATTTTAATTCACAAGTAGTCATAGCCATAGAACGATATTCTGCTTCAGCTGATGACCGAGAGACAGTCTGTTGCTTCTTGGTCTTCCAGGAAATGGGAGAACCACCAAGTTGAATATACCAGCCTGTCAAAGAACGACGAGTGAGAGGACAACTCGCCCAATCAGAGTCACACCAAGCAGAAAGATGCAGATTATTCTGTGACCGTAGCAATATACCTTGACCAGGTTTCCCTTTCAAGTAACGAACTACTCTCAAGGCTGCCTCCCAATGTTCTTTGCGGGGTTGCTGCATGAACTGAGCCAACACATGCACACAATAGGATAATTCAGGTCGGGTGACCGAAAGATAAATAAGTCGACCCACCAACCGCCTATAACTTTCTGGTTTAGACAAAAAATCCCCTTTTGCCATTGCCAAATTATGATTTTGTTCCATGGGGAAAGAAACTGGTTTAGCACCAAGTAAACCTGCTTCGGAAACAATATCCAAGGCATATTTCCGTTGACACAAATAAATTCCTTTAGAACTACGTGCAACTTCAATGCCCAAAAAATACTTCAAGACTCCCAAATCCTTCATATGAAAACAACTACTCAAATATTGTTTAAATATTTGTATAGCTGAGTGTTCGTTGCCTGACACAATAATGTCGTCAACATAAACAAGAACATTGATTTGCACTTTGTTTCGTTGCAAAGTGAAGAGAGAGTAATCAGAATAAGATTGCCTGAAACCATATTTCTTTAAAGCAGAAGCTAATTTCGCAAACCAACATCGAGGAGCCTGTCGTAGCCCGTACAAAGATTTCTTCAAATGACACACCATTCCTGGTTTGTGAGCATAAAAACCAGGAGGCATGCGCATGTACACCTCTTCTTGCAAGTCCCCATGTAAAAATGCATTTTGCACATCCATCTGATGAAGTTCCCAATTTTTAGCTGCAGCAACTGTAAGAAAAGTACGGACAGTGGTCATTTTTGCCACAGGTGCAAATGTCTCATTGTAATCTATTCCTTCAACTTGCCTATTTCCCAGAACAACTAATCGAGCCTTGTAACGTTCAATTGTTCCATCTGCATTATACTTTATGCGAAACACCCATTTGCATCCTATTGCTTGCTTTCCCGGTGGTAATTTCTTTACTGTCCACGTTTTATTGTCTTCCAAGGCTTGTATTTCCTTTGCCATAGCATCTCTCCATTGTTTATCTTTGATAGCTTCAGCAAAAGAATTAGGTTCAACTCCTGTAGTAATTGCTGCCAAGAAAGCACGGTGACACAAAGAAAATTTATCACAGTTCACATAATGTGTAAGAGGATAAGGACTACCTGAGGAATGCTGATTATCAAGTGATTTTGCAGAGGGGCTCATTACTTTCACAGTATGTAAGACAAAATCCCTTAACAAAACATTGTCACGTTTTTCCCTGTGACCACGGCCAAGCATCTCTTCGGGTTGCAAATCTTGACTTGTTTCAGTTTCAGTCGTACCCCCCCTGGCTGTAGTCATATCTTGATCTTGCTCATTGTTGGACTCAATTACTTCTTGATCTGTTCTATCATTGTTTTTTGTTCAGGCATTTTATTGAAGAAATCCAATTCTTCTTCAGTCAAAAGATTATCATTTGTATTGTTAGTCATTCTTGGTTCATCATCAGATTTTTGTATATAGGGAAACTGATTTTCTACAAAAATCACATCTCGAGAGACAAACAAGTCACCTGTTTCAACATCATACAAAGTCCATCCTTTCTTTCCAAAAGGATATCCAGCAAATACGCATTTGCGGCTTCTACTAGCAAATTTATCTCCTTCTCGTCGTTGATTATGAGCATAAGCCAAGCAGCCAAATACTCGAATATTTCCATATGATGGAGCTTGACCATACAATAATTCATAAGGCGTTTTTCCTTTTAACAACATCGATGGAGTCCTATTAATTAAATAGGCGGCAGTCAACACACATTCTCCCCAAAATTCAATAGGCAAGTTTGCCTGAAAACGAAGAGCACGAGCTACATTAAGTATGTGTCGGTGTTTTCGTTCTACTCTTCCATTTTGTTGAGGCGTCCCAACACAACTTGTTTGGTGCATTATACCATTTTTTGCAAAGTACTCATGTAAACAAGTAAATTCAGTTCCATTGTCACTACGCACTATTTTCACATTTCCATTGAACTGTCTTTGTATCAATGCAAAAAAATTGTGAAGAGACTGCCTCACCTCAGATTTATTTTGTAACAAATAAACCCACACACTTCTTGAAAAATCATCAACTATCGTCAAGAAATAATGTGCACCACAAAAAGTTGGAGTTTTATAAGGACCCCATAAATCACAATGTATCATTTCAAAAATGCTAGAAGCTTTGCTATTACTAGATAAAAACTCTCCTCTAATCTGTTTTGCTCGAAAACAAATTTCACAACTATCACACTTATCACTACTAACATCAACAACAGGTAACAAACTAACAATCTTATTGGAAGGATGACCCATCCTCTGATGCCAAATTCCGAAGCTGTCATTTCGCACCTTTTTCAAAGCCATAGCACTCTTCATTCCTCCAATTTGCTTGAAGTAATAGAGCCCCTCATGCTTCTCACCCACACCAATCAGCATCCTCGAATTGTGGTCCTGCATTACACAAAATTTATCAGTGAATAGAACTGTGCAATTCATTTCCTTAGTCATTTGTGATACAGAAATCAAGTTACACTTCAAATCAGGAACATATAAAACTTTATTCAATTTTAAATGTTTATTCAACATCACAACTCCTTCTTTCTTCACCATAATCTCCTTTCCATCTGGCAATCCAACCGGTACAGAATGAGCATCTTTCACATAATTCATCAATTCAAGACTTCCAGTCATATGGTGAGAAGCTCCGCTATCAATTATCCATTTTATGGTGTTACACGTACCATTCAATCTTCCTTGATTTCCATCTTTTTGTGCATTCAAAAGATTGATCAACGTGTTCCATTGCTCACCACTCAGTCCACTCAATCCTCCTTTTTCTGCATCAGTTGCATCATTACTCTGTCCTGGCGTACATGTTGCATTAGCTCGAATTGATCCACCACGTCCCCTACCAGCTGGGTTTGCGGTCTGTTTTGATCCTCCCTGTCCACGACGTCCGCTGCCTTTTGGCCTATCTCCCCACCAATCTGGATAACCAACAAGTTGGAAACATGACTCAGCATTGTGGCCCGTTTTGTTACAGTTGGTGCAGACTATGGACTTATTTTCAGTTCGTCCTTTTGATGTCGAGCCTGTTTGGACTGCGAAGGCCATGTGCTCCCTTCGTTGTTCCTTTCCACGAGTTATATTGCGAACCCGTTCTTCTTGAACCATAGCATATGCTCGATTCAGATTCGGCAATGGTTCAGTACTCAAAATGTTAGAACGTATTGTTCCATAAATTGAGTCATCTAATCCCATTAAGAATTGATGCAGCCTTTCTTCCTCTCGTTTCTTATCCAATTCTGCAGCGATATTACAATTGCAGTTCCCACATCTGCACACTGGGTTCTGCTCATAGTTTGCCAATTCTTCCCATATCATCTTTAATCTTCCATAATAGTTCACTATTGTCATTCCTTGCTGTTTGCATTCTACCAACTCAGTTTTGAGCTGATGAATACGTGGTCCATTCCCTACAGAAAATCGTTCTTTAATGTCATCCCAAAGATCTTTTGCGATTTCCATATATGAGATGGTTGATCGCAAACTTGGTTCTATTGTGTTTAACATCCATGAAACCAACATGGAGTTAACAGTCCACCAATCTTCCATCTCTGAAGAATCTTGTGTAGGCTGTTTTATAGCACCATCAATGAATCCATATTTCTTTTTGGCTCTGAGCGCCGTTCTTATCGCTCGTGCCCATTCTTCATAGTTCTCTCCTTTCAGCTGAACCTGTGTAATGATATTTCCTGGGTTATCATTTGGTGAAAGAAAATACGGAGACATCATCAATCTGGTTGAGACATCACTGCCCCCCTTTTTATCACCACTCCCGTCCCCACTCATTGCTCTGATACCATGAAAAAAATATTTCAGAACGTAAAGTTTTTTATTCATGAAGAAAGCTTACATATATATAGCATTACAGTCCTGTGAATCAGGAATAAATTTAGCATCTATAAAGGAAAGAAAATCTCTACCTAATTAATAAAGGAAAGAAAATCTCTACCTAATTAAGAAAATATATTTTTCTTGCTCTACAAGACTATACAGCTAATATGCAGAGATTTATTTCCTATTATAAGACTATACAGCTAATATACAAAGATTTATCCTATTATTCTCCATTTTAATTCCTCGAATTACTTAAATGAAAAAAAAACTCTCGATTTAAAACTTTTTTTCCCTTAAAAGATTTTGCTCCAGTCACCATAACAAAGGACCATAGCATCCTTCTCTAATGATTAGCAAGGAGTTCCGCTAGGACAACACCCACCTCGTATATGTGGCGGGAGTAAGTGACTTACTAAGAGTGTCCCAACATCAACAAGGATCGACCCCAAAACCTTAAATCAAAGGAGACACTTTACTTGGGGTAAGAATTGGGAATCATGAGGGACACTTTTACCAACTGAGCCAACCTCTAAATCATGAACTAATAAATCTTCTTTATTAATTGCAAAAGTTAATCAAAGTTGAGTAGATGAAATGAAAATTCACAAACACAATACCTAGATATCTCGCGGTTTCGGTTTGGGTCCAAACCGCAACCTGAACCGCCAGGTTTGGTTCCACTTTTTATGGACCCGAAACCGTCTCGTCTATAGTAAGGGATGGGTATGAACCGTGGATCTGCTGGTTCACGGGGTAAGTCCTACGGTTCTGAACTGGTCCAAATTTTTTTTTTTAAATCCCCACTAACTTTGTTTGCTTACTTTTTTCTTTTCTCAAACCGTGGATCGTCGGTTTTAACAGGTCCCACATAAGGAACCGGCAAGGACCCGCTACCTCGACAGGTCCTGCTATCGGGACGATTCTTCCTCCCAAACTGATGGTGGCGGTCCGGGTCGGATCCCGATTCAGACCTGGCCCTGGGAGAAGTCTAACTATACCAAGTCTAGCAATTTCCAACAAAAGTACACTCATCACATCACACATATACAAAATTATACTAAAGATTATCTTAGATGGTGCAAAATACTCACCAAAATAACCTCATCATTACCAATCTACCAAGCTACGTTGTTGCTCAGCAGTAAAATGCAAATCGAAAGCAACGAACACTTTGACAATAATATTATAAAGTTACGACCTTTACCATACCCAATATTTAATTGGTAGCGAATCATCTAAACAATGAACAATATAACTGTAATTCATTAAATATATACATATATATGTGTAATATAAAGTAAGCAAGCAGGCCTTCACTCAATCTGCGTTGGTGTCGCTTTTGCCGCTAACTATCGCTTCTTGCTTTGGTTTAGCGAAGGTGAGAGGTGTGAAAAAGCTAAAGAGTGAGTGGTATTCTGGTGTGGCAAGACGAAGACCTAAGAGGGTGAGAGTGAAAGTTGAAATGAAGTGAGAGTGATGTGGCTTTCATTAATAATGTTGCGATGCACCAAATTTTATGACTCCATCATGTTGGGATTTATTTTTGTTATAGGCATTTGGTTAAATCACGATGCTAGATAGTAAATTTAGCTTTTTCTCATTAATAGTTAAACTAAGGTAGAGCTTACTGAAATAAAATTTATCCTCAATATTAATAATTAATTCTTTACAATAAGAAAAAAAATGATAATGCTAATTGGCCATGGGTATAGTGAAAACATATAAGGTTTTTAGTGGGTTTGGGGAAATCATATAAGGTACTGGAGTAAGTTTGAGTTTTATATGACTCATTTCAAACTCACTTTGTCATAAAATATGCCATCAATCCATATTCATATCTTTCTAGACAAAAAATTTTCTATTGTAAAATCTCGATCTTTAAATACTAGTTTTCTAACAGTTTCTACTAAGTTGGGTTTCTATTAGGTCCTTAAAATTAAACTTGAAATCCTCTGGGAATTTAAAATAGTACTCAATCCCAAAATCATAGAGAGTTTTACTCTTATAGTCTAGTTGGCAAGTTAAGTGCCTCATAAAGACCTATCCACTTACTCCCTTGAGGTATTTCTAAATCTATTACATCAATTGAAAAGAAACAAACTAATACGTATAACTAAGTGTAAATACTAAAACACAAGGGAATATTAAACTTTGATATCGTTATTTTTCTAACTATATTAGTAAAAGATTGAGCAACACAACATCATCTAGATCATTCATTTGATTAAGATCATCAAAACAAGCCGGAAATTTATTTGTGGTGTTAATCTTGAAATCTAACTTTAAGTTTTATAGGGTTTTAAAATAATACTCAAACAATCCTAAAACTTTATAAGATAATACCTTATAAAAACGTTGGGGGGTCGAGTGCTGTAAAATAATAAAAAAATTAATAATAAAAAATCTGAGCATTAATAATAAAAAACAAGAGAAAAACAAGCTAGTGTTTTGTATTGTTACCTTTTGAATTATGTTAAAGGAAAAGTGAGAGGAAAGTAAGGGCATTATATTCAATTCTAGACCACTCCTTCGATTGAGGTCAATAGGATAGGTTGAAATTCTATTCACTGGCTTGGATTTTCGCCATAAGTGATCTTTATTTTACATTAGGCCACCAAAACTCTACTTTTGAGTCAAGGGACATAAGAAATTTTTCTATTTATAGATTCAAAAAATAAACCCCAAAATATAAACTTAAAAAAATAAATAAATAAAACACAAGTGAAACTTCATTGAGCTTTTTCCAATAAAATTAAACATACACCTAGGGGGTAGGACGTGGTGCCTTACCTCAGTTACATATAATTAATAAAAACAAAAAAAAGGGCATGAATATAGGTATATTAGTATCTTATAATTTAGCCTCAAGTAGAAGCGAAATGGTTGTCACATTTTATTAGGGCAACCATGAAAGTGCCTATGTATTTGAAATTTGGAATCAAACCATCGTAGTTCGTTAATTTTATTCGTGAAATGTAATACTAACCTTTAAGCGATTAACCATATTTATAATAAACTTACGAATAACTATTTTCAATCCACATTTTTTTTTTTGAAAAAAATCTAAGTGAGCCTATATATTTTTTAAAACACCAATTTAATTTTTTTTTTTAAGTATGTTCTACTATCCATGTTGTATTTTACAAAGGAGATGAGAACTACTCACCTTGGTTTAGGTTGGAAAGTGCCTACCGTGGTTCTTCCTCATGAGGAGTTGTAGTTGCTGAAGTATTTGTCCTCCTCACTAGTTACTACGGTGATCTCTTGCAACCATCTTTGTGCCTTGTTCCAATTATCTATGCAAACAACTACCTTAACCATAACGGAAGTCATACACGTCTTATGGTCATCCAATATATTTCCTATATAGCTAAAAACCTCTTCTACTGCAACTGTTGATGTTGTTATAGCAAGCACTTGCCTTGCGATGGGGGAAAGAACGGAGAAGGTCTTTCCATGCTGTTTCCACTAGTCAAGTATACAAAAGTCTCTCACACTAGTGTTGTCGCCAAACTTAAACTCTATTTTCAAGTATTTGTCAATTTTTGCATAATGCCTACTACCACTTCTACCTATATACTTCTTTTAAGGTTGTGATTGCAAGAGTATGAACAAATCTCCTGAGGCAACATCCTCTAATCTTGGTGATTCAGTGAAGGTTGGTGATGGACTAACTAAACCTTGACCTCCATACATATTGTTAAATTGAGTGTGCAACTGAAGTAAAATAGATTTTGTCTCATGCACAGTAGATGTAAAATTTACAAAGTACATATGCTATGTGTTCGATAAAGTATCAATATGTTTTTAATACTCTTCAAGGATTCTGCCAAGATCTTTACACCTACGATGTGGGTCAAACACCCACACGATATTACATATCATTGGAATATGTTGGTAGTAATAGAGCCACTTCCGTCTCATGTTAGAGAAACTCATCTTCAAGATCACATCATATTAAAACTTGGCTAAGGTACCTACCACGTTAAGTGCCTAAGCAAAAAAAGATGAATAGCTGGGATATACACCTGAGAAAATGTTTTCATGCAATCATAAAAAACTTTTAACATAGAAAGCAAACGAATACATGTCAGGGCATGTTAGGCATGTCAACAAGAGTAAATTGATATAACAAGTTTCTATAATCAATTGTGTTGGTAAGAAGCTAGTAAGTAGAGTTCTACCTATGCTGCACATCTTTCTTAAATTTCCTATGTCTTGTACCACGTCTAATGCATAATTTTTTCCATGCCCTATTTAATGATGGATGATCAATGATATAATCAACAACCAATTTAATATGTGGATATTTTATCTTAAGTGCGTCCATTCCACTTTTAATATGCAAGTTCAAAACTTGACTTGCACACTTATTATGAAAAAAAAAAAAAAAAAATCTACCTAGCATGAGTTGGCAAAGATTTTGTAGGTCAACTACTCTTGTTGAATTAGATGTTACAATATCAAAGCCTATTGATATTGTAGAATATATGTTCTATATAGTGTGTGCTCTATCCATTTTCCTTGCTGCAATTAGAAATTTATTCATTATCCATTGGTCATCTATTAAGTGACATGTGCTACCCATGTATGAATTTTCATTCCACTTATTGGTTCAAATGTCCAAACAAATAGAAACACATGTCAAAGGAGCTGTAAATACCTCGTAGTTCCATCTTACCCTCTTTGTAAAATTGTCTGACGTATCAATATATCATTGTTGCACAATACATGCATGCATGGGGATTTAGGGAATCTTCATGACTGTACCTTAAATTTAGATGTTGGTCTAACCCTATGCTGAGAGGCATGCCTCCAATCATTTTGACAAGGGGGTCTTTGTAATTTTTTGCACTAAATTGGAATAGCCTTTTCTCCTTCTTGCTGCTACTACCAGTCCTTGATAGTTGCTACTGGCCCATCTCAATGTCAAACTCATAAGGGTGTTTGTTTTGCATGTGTTTTGTGAAGCTGACATATCTCTTCTCAACCTTCCATGCGTAACTAGCCATGCAATAGTTGCAGTAGCTCCCAATCTTACCATTGAGGCTTTCTACTTTCTTGAAATGGGCCATAAAAATAGAGCATTTAAGAGGACGGAGTGACTTATCAAAATTTGAAGCTCTAACCGGTTCCTATTATTCCTCACCACTAGCCTCTTACTCATTTGCCTCCACTTCTAGTAGTAGGTTCTCTATATCTTTCGGCTCTTGTGTCTTGTCTACACTGATGGGATGATAAATTGGGGTTCTCCACTTGAAACTTAGTGGGCAAACAAGATATTCAGTTGGTTGCACATCACCAGCAAGATGTCACTAAAATCAAAGAGCTTGAGATCTTCATTCATCACATGGTGTCTATTCCGAGTATGATAATGTTACCAAGGCCTTATCTTTATCACTGCTTTTTCTAGAGAAACCATGATAGAAGAATGATGTCATACCTAGGTTTGTCAGAATCGGACCGAGGTCTGACTTAGACATATTAGGAGGTCAGGGGTGGCACCAGGTTCAACCTGCTCAATAAAAATAAAAATATAAGTTATATTTTAGTTATGAAAGATAAATAAATGTAAATTATAAAATTAAATCCATAAGTAATTAATTGCATTAGTCTATCATGTGTCATTATATCAATAAGAAACTTGAGTCCAATTTAAACTAATTTGAAAAATATATTATAATTGAAATCATACATTACATATTTAAAATTAGAAACTGTAAACTTACTAAAATGTCTTTTCTAGTTTATTTCACAAAATTCTTGTGTTTTTAGTGGTGGTCCTTTTCAATTATTCATCAAATAATTAAGAGCTTGCAAATTACCCTTCGCAAGTTAAAAGTTAAAACATGTCTGATCAAGTAGAATTTATGAGATAAACATTGAAGATATATCCCCATGCAAAGTTTGTTTGTGTCCAGGACCCCATGTTCCCCTCACTTGTCCTTTTCCATTTTCATTGGTTCAAAAATATTTTTTCTTCAATTTAATAAGAAAAAGGACACCAACACATTTATTATTCATGTCGATTGTCTTGTGCATATAGGACTCTGTCACCTTCCATCAATTTATTATATTATTTGTGAAAGAGCAAATACAATAATAAGTTCCAACATCACCAAGCTCGTGACATAACAGAATAGAAAGCAGATTCCTTTGAAAGAAGCGACCTGATACCAGAACTATACACCGGTTTGGTCATGAACACAGATGGACCCGTTTCTAAGGTGAGGTCCAGTTGAATCGGTTCGAACCGGCAAGCCAATCCAAATTTCTTGTAAAAATACAACGCGTGAACTACAAGAAAAATATATAACACTGTCTACAAAGAAATATGTTGACAATGTTATAATAAAATGGTTAGCATCATAAAACAAAACTGTGGTAGAAGTTGTACTTAAATTCTGGTATAGTGAATATGTCTATGTATTTGATTGAAATCTTGGTGACACTGATATATATATATATATATATATATATATATATATATGCTATTGGATGTAACATGATATATTGGATTCATATATGTTTTTTGTTTGATTTTTGATGATATATTATGCTAGGAATTTAATTAAGTTTGAGTATGAACAGTACTTGAACTTATTAAGCATGTTGATAAGTATTAATTAAATAAAATATTAAACTAATTTATTTTTTAGCAAAATACATGCATAATGATAGATTAATATTAATAGTTGTAAAGTGGAATTTTTTGTGAATTTTAAAATTTTTTTGCTATTTTTTAATAAATAAATAAAAATGTAAAAAAACAAAAAATTTTCACAATTAGCACTTAAAAATTAGAGGGCCTGGGCCGAACCGATTTTGACCTTGTTTTAGCGTTACATTTTATTGGCCAGATAGATTGGGATGTGAACTAGGGAGCCGATAAATGAACCAACCAAAAAGAACATGAACCGACCTGAAACTTGCAAAAATCGGACGGTGTTATGATTGTGCTCTATTTCGCCTTTGTTAACATTAAAAAGAAGTATGTTGTAAAAGTTTGACCAAAATCAAATTTGACATATTTTAAATGACTTAATTTTAATAAAATATGAATATAATTGATTAATATAAATTTTGACTGAATTAAATTAATTAACATGTTAAAATTGCACAAATACCAGTTTTAAGCTAAACTATAAACTTTGGGCTTAAAAGAATATAAATAGATCCATTGGTATATTCTAGGCATAAATTAAATTAATGGACTCATATTGGACTTTAAATTTTGAAACAAGCTTAGTTAGTGATTTACGACTCAAAATTGATTAAATTGACTAAAAACGGGATTGATTAATTCAATTGAACTACAATGGATTGACTAAAAATGAGATTTATTAATTCAATTGAGCTACAATGGATTGACTAAAAACGAGATTAATTAATTCAATTGAACTACAATGGATTTTTAACTCTAAAATTGACCTAGTTAATAATTTAGGTTCAACGTGACTCCAATGAACTAAAAATGAATTTACTTGATAAATTAGGCTCAAACTAGGCTTGTAAATTATAAAATGGGCTTAGATACTAATTTAGGTCCAGCGTGGCTAAATAAATTAAAATGAGTTGTAATTCAACTAATATGTGCTTAGAAAATTCTATAGGGTCGAATAACTTAATTTCAACTAATTTGGCCTATTTCAATTTAAGTGGGTCTATTTCACTTTTATGTACTTCCTTAGGAGCTTTAGGGCCTAAAAAATCAATATAATTACCGAATTATGCTTTATGGGCTTAAATTACTAAATATGGGCCAATGACCCGTAAATGTTCTAATTGGATCTAATTCAAAATATTTAAATCCATTTATCATTTTAGTATCGAAATACCTAATAGGGTCAAATATGACTTATTGGACCTAAAAGCCCTAAAATACTATTAGTGGGTCTAAACATGAATTTAGCAAGCTTAATAGCCTTAATTAAATCTAAATATATGTCAATTAGCTTTTACTCAATTCCTAGGTCTAATAACTATATTACTCTAATTGGATCTGATCTCAATAATAAAGCTTGATTCCACCTAAATTATAATTTATATTCTTTAATGGATTTAATTATAAAAGCCTTAAAGGCCATTATCTTAAATTATGTATGACTTATAAATTATTTTTATTGGTTCTAATATAAGATCCCTTAAGGCCCAATACTATCACATAAGAAATTTAACTTCTTAGCCTCATGGGCTTAATCGGGATTATTTAAGCCTAAAACCTCAAATGGAATTAATTCAAGATACCAAATATAGGACTTTACCTAGTGATAAAATTGTATAATAAGTTTGAATTTGATAATTAACTATATACCCAATACTTATATGAAATATTTGTTAATTTGACCTACCTTCTAATCTATCTTTTAACTTATCTTCTAGGCTACCTTTTGATTTATCCTAGATTACAAACTTTAAAGGTACAAAATGACTTGCATGTTGCTTGACTAGGATAGATATCTTAAAATGAATTAAAACTCAACGACTACCAAGTAAATGATTGTCTTGTGCTTGTGTCGTTTTAGACTTAATTCAAGGAGTGACAACCTTGCTAGGTGATGCCAATATGATAGTTAGGCACTTGGGACATCGAGGATAGCTTAGTGGATCGCTGATAAGGGAAATGATAGCAGGATAATGTCTATTTACATGTGGTGAGAAATTGCACTTATATAGTTTAGGATTGTAGGTTTCCGTTAA
The DNA here is from genome assembly GCA_024138025.1 of Combretum micranthum. NCBI lineage: Eukaryota > Viridiplantae > Streptophyta > Magnoliopsida > Myrtales > Combretaceae > Combretum > Combretum micranthum. The sequence goes on from JAMXBD010000290.1 coordinate 491,190, forward strand.
GCTGAATAGTGTGATGAACTAAATAAGTAGAGATGTGCAATAACTGTAACTCTAAGATGAGGTTATTACTTTGATAGCGATAGAATGTGAAGGTATTCATGTTATTTTGATCAACCCCCTAAGTAGTTATTACTACATATAACTCTGAAGTTCCTAGTGTATTGTCGAAGTGTGAGTACTTCTCTATTGCTTTTCTCACTTAATTGAAAAGATATGAACTGTTAGTTATTGCATTTGCATTTAGAATTACATGCTTGTGATCATATTGTATGAGTTTGCATTGTTGTTATATTGGGTTTCAACTCACTTTTTTTCTTTTTTCAATTACAGATGACATTTTATAGGATCCTTATGATCATGAGGACTTCAAGTTTGATTTCAAGGATTTACTTGAGTATATAATTGCACATAGGGATGTGATTGAATTGATTGTCCATTATAGGTCCAATAGGGTTATTGCAAAGTGGTTTTTCTTTTAGTACCTCTTTGATGTGCCTTGGGTCACTATGATCTACCGCCAATTACTTATTATACCTACTATGACTAGTTTGAGATACTCAAGACTCAGTTATTATGGTTTTATATACTTTTTGAGATACTTTATTGTTTTTGGGCATCATGGCATTTCTTTGAGGTATTGATACTTGTTACTGTTTTACTATATACTTGTGTCTATGTGTGTGTGTTTTGGTTACTCATAGGAGTAACCTTCTTGTTTAACTTTTGACAATTTTTTTTTTTTTTTTTTTTTTGTTGTTGCAATCTCAAATTTTTTAAAAACTAATTAATCAATTAAAATTTTAAAATGATAGCATTTGCATATAATATGTAAGTATTATGAGTGATAAAACTAAATATACCTTTGCCCTACTCAACGTGACTACGCGTTAGCACTATTCAAGTGCACGTTATGTGTCTGAGGAAATCAAATTAGATCAACAAACGGTCTTACTTTTCTATGCAAGGTATCCTTTATGTAAAAGATATAAAGTTGAACTGATATATGCATTTTCCTGTCAATTACGTATTGCTAGATTATCCGATCAGATAAATGTTACTTTTTTCCATTGGATTTTCAAGAATCAACGTGATACACAAAACAATGTTTTGATAAAATAGACAAGATTCTCCCACAAACAAATCGAAGAAAACCCTCGTATACCTAAATTAATGAAAATAACAAATGCAAACTTAATCTAGAACCTCTGAATGGATGGAATTCGGTAAAATCAAAGTTGTGGATATGGCATCAGGAGACATTTTGAGTAAAATCTCTTGCGACGGTTCAAATGCTATTCAGACATCACCCATGTGACATTGTTGGTGTTTCCTTTTTCCTTGTGGGGGAAACTTCCTATTAAAGGGTCTTGTGGTTTGCTTGTGTCCTTTCCTTGGTGCATGTCTATGGAAAGCGATATATGGGTCACATTATTGCCAAAAGAAAAAATAAAATTGCATTGAGTCACACTGAGAAATTTGGTTGGAGTTTCCGGAGGGATTTGGAAATTCTTAAGACAAGTTATTGCCACTTTTATAGCTTGGATTGGAGGTTCTGTGGAAACTTCACCCCAATCAGTGAATACAAGGAAGAAGTACTAGCTACTAGCTAGGGTTTGATTTTGGGTAACAAGGGCAAAAAGGAGTAAATAGTGACTATTATTATTATTATTATTTTTTTTTTTTTGGAACGAAAACTAATTTTTCCATTCGATAGATACCTAACAAGGATGCTTAAATAACAATAACATTGCTTCCAAGAGAAAATCAACTTACCTAATTTCCCAGGGGACATTAGCTAACCAACGATGGATTCGTTCGAGGTGAAATTTAATAAACTCCCTAAGTTTAACCTCAATATGGATATTATCTTCATGAATTTATAAAGTATATTTTTAACATTTTTTTAACTTTTATAAATTGATATCATTGGAGGCTATATGTTATTTCTAGTGACAAACATTCAACGGATCCAAGAGTATTAAACTTCCTTTCGATAAGGATGTCTCTACATTAGGGTCTATAATTCTTTAAATAGTTTATTTCAATTTATTAATATGGCAAATTCCATTTAGTAACGTGAGTTTTCATTCTTTGATGCTTTAGGTACTTTTGTTTTTACTTTTGACATGTTGCATACCTGAATTATTACTTCTAATTCCACACAATAAATTGAAAATTTAAGTAACTTATTTTCTTTTTCAAAATAACAAATCTAAATCCTAAATTTTAACATTCTTGAGTAAAAACGCAAAAGCATTCATGCAGAATCAATTTAAAAATCTCAATTATTATCTTTCATTGTCACATAAGTTCTTGGCTTATTTCGATAACAAGCTCAAGTATGCTTGTTTCCCTTTTATTTCATATTGGGGCAACACAAGCAACAATGTTTACATAGAGAATTTATAAATTTATATTACTATAACTTTTTCCTCCACAATAATCCTATTACGTCTCATAATATTTTTATGAGAGCTATATAAAAGCTAATTCTTTAATGGAAACAAATTTAACAATAGAGTACAGATGATAAGAGCACTATTACATTAATTTTTTTGGACAACCCATGAATATTTGTCATGCCAGCTATGATTACATTTTTAAAAAAAATACAAAGCTATTGGAGTGAAAAACAATGGAGAATAGACGATAAGAGCACACATATAGCATTCGTATACTTATGGAAGATGCAAAATAACAAATTTTAATGTCACATACTCAACATATGTGATTAGAAAATATAAATATTGGTTAGCAAAGATAGAAATAAATCAATTAGAAAAAAAAGGGGGAATTTAAGATGTATAGGTTGACCCTATAATACAAGGCTGGGTTCTTATTTATAGAAAATTAGATTTGGCAATAAGAATTTTGATTTGAAGGAAAGAAAATCATTTATTTGATTTGGGTGTTTAATTAACGATTAATATTTGGATTTTGATTTTACAGTGTGACAATAAGAGGAATAACTTGGGTGTAAACAATTTGTCCAAAATAGAAATACAAGCACCTAAAACGCCAAAGAGTAAAATTTCATATAAGTGATCATAATAATAGAAAACTAGATTAATGAAACAATTTAACTGCATCATGTTCCTATAAATTTTATTTTTTTAATGGATTATAACTAGTGCTGTCAAAGCCAAGTTGACTTGCTTGGTTCAACCCAATGAAATTTGACCAAGCTTTAGAAATAGTTCGGTTTTACCTATTAAATATTGATCCTTTAACATATCCAAATCAAATTCCTATGCTCGGTATGGTAATATTGATTATAATTTGTATCTTTTAATAAATTTATTCCAAATAGATTTTTAGTCTCTATATATAGGAAGGTGGAAAACCATTCAACCAAAATCGACGAACGATTGATCGAAAATCGAACGGAGGTTCTGTGGATGGAACTTCTTCTCAATTTCGATCAAAGCTTTTCCAAATACGCTCTTGCACCTCGACGTCATCATGGTTCGGTTTAGGTTTGGAACTAAACTTGAATCGTTGGTTCCCGATTCCAAAAATGATGGAAGTGGAACCAGACCTATAGGAGCTGGTTTGATTCTTGATTCTTAGAAGCCGTTGATTCTCACAATTCGATTCTAGTTCCAAAGGAATCAGGAACTGTGAAATAAAATAAAATATAAAAAATTAATTAAATAATTTACTTAATTTAAATAAGAAAAAATGCAAAAATAAATTTTTAACTTGAAATAACATTGAGTCTAACAATAATTGTTCATAGCATTAGCTAAAAGAAATTCTATAATTATGTATTTATTTATATACAATTACTTGCACTTTTTTAGTTATTATATTAGCAATGTAACATTATAAAATATTCAAGATACTAATAAGTCTCAAAAGACAAAAATATGTCACACATTATTAAGAAAGGAAGTCTACTTTGGTTAGAAGTCTATATAAACTTAACAATATCTTATTTTAAATATATTTATTACTTATATTATTAATAATAACACATTAATATTGTACATAGGAAATAAATATTTTATTATTCATACGAAAATAGTTTTCAATATTTCTTTCTTAATTATAATTTTTTTATAATTTTCTTTTCTTTCTTTCTTCTTTCTTTTTACAATTTTTATGGCGTAGAATCGTGTGAACTGCTAGTTTCGCCGATTCTCAACAGATACTTGAATTGGCGGATCCAAAACCGCTAGATCATGTGTTTTTTAGGGGTGGAACCATAAGGACCTGCTAGAACCGGCAGGTCCTTTACCAGTTCAGACCTGCCATTCTAAAGCTAGTTTTTGGTTCATAAACTACCGATGATGGGTCAGGTCGGTTTCCAGTTTGAAACCAACCCGTAATGATGCATACTTGCATCATTCTTTTGTCTTACTTTTATTAGCCAAGTAACTTCTTGGATTGTTAAAATATGAGGCAAGTTCTATATAGACATCGTCACAGTTCCGGAACCAAACCGAAACCGGAATCGTCGGTTCCGGGTCTTGAAATCGAGGAACCAATCAGGACCGTCTCTGGTTCCATGGTACTATCGGTTCCCGGTTCCAGTTTTGAAATCGCGGAACCATCTTTTAAAAAAATAAAAATAAAAAAAATAAATTTTCATTTTTAATAAAATAAATTTTAAAGTCAAAATAATTATTGGATCCAAAATTATTAAATTATTTAACCAAAATTAAAAAAAAAAATTATTTAGAATGCAAATTTATATATATGAAACACATTCAATATCAATTATAGTTAGTATTATGATATTGTAAAATACTCTAGAAGATTAAAAGAAAATTACAATGCAAATAATAGTCTCACATTATTAAGAAAATGAATTTTAATTTTAATAGAAGTTTATTTAAACTAATTATATATGATTTTAAATTATATTTATTTGTATTGTTGATAATAACATATTAAATATTATGAATAAATAATAAATTTTACTATTTATACGAAATAATTTAAATATTAATAATTATATATTTAATATTATTTTTTATTTTTTCAATGGAGTCGAATAAAACTATCGATTCTACCAATTCTAGACTAAAGAACCGACTAAGAACCGTGAAACTGACGGTTCCATATCAAGTTTTGAAACCGATCAGTTGGTTTAGTTCTAATTCTGAAACCACTAGTAATGGTTTTGATTCGGTTTTCGATTCGAAACCGAATCATGCTTATACCTAGTTCTATAGATATTTTGGCTGCGTCTTATCTTATCTTTTGCCTTTTGGTAGCTTCTTCAGTTGTTTGATTATTTTTGGCTGCGTATCTCATCTTTATTCGCTAGAATCATTGCGGTCACGAAGTTTCATTGTTAATAACTAAACAAGTCTACTTTGATTCAACAACAGCGGTCGCTGTCATTGAAATCCGACCTTAATTGTAACCCATAAAAGTAAAAACTACAGTAGCATGGCGATAAGCGCCAGCCAGGGGCCGGGGGGGGGGGGGAGGGGGGGGGGGTGGGGTTTGTTTTAAAATAAAGAGGAAAAAAGGAAATCATCAAACTACGAACTGAAGTACATAAAAATTTTGGTTCTTGTTCAAAACGGTTCGATTCGATGAGAATTAAACGGTTTACGATTTGATTCGGGACACTGGACTAAATGATGGTTTAAATCAAACCGAATCATGTTACATATTTAAAAAAATCTCAAACATATTATTTTTATTTTTCATTGATTTATTTAAAAAATTTAATTCTTTTTAAAACTTTTTATTTAGATATGTATTATTCATTAAAATGAAATTATATTAGTCATATTAAATTTTAATTATTGTGATGTGTCTATAAATAAGATAGTTTTTAGATTTTACCCTCTAGTGAATAATTTTTTTTTCTTTATCAAACTAATTAATCTTTTCTATTATTTAGTCACTTATTGGTTGATATAATTGATAATTTGTTAAATAAAAACATATAACAAATCAAAATTTACATCTTATATTAGGATATTACATTTTTATTTTATTGAGTCCAATATATCATCAAAGCTCAAGATCATTTAAAAGAATGATACTACTATATAATTGTAATTTTATAATAAATGAAATTCTTCTCCAGCTATAAATTTTCAATATTTATTTGGGCATAAAATTAATTTTAAAGTTTATTATTATATTTGTATTAGTGATAAGAAATACATAATTAATTTTTTCTATAGAATATATTTTATTTTAAGAATAAAACATGATTTAACCCAAACCGAAATATATATATATATATATATTTTTTTTTTTTTGGTTCACAAAATTTATGAATTGGATCTTATATTTAAGTTCGATTCTAAAAGAAAAACCAAACATAATATCTGATACGGCTCTGTTCGAGAGCAAACACGACCAAACCATGCTGCATCCGCCCAAATCACAATATATAATATTCAGTGTAGTAAAATGTGAAGCTCACTCGGATGTATCCATTCATAATTTTGCACTTATAAGGTTATCTATAACTGATAAAAATATAATTTTGTGAAAGGGGTTATTTTAGATATGTTAATAATTTCCGTTTCAGTTACTTATAATTATATTTCATTTAGTTATGCGTGTTTTTTGTGATATCTTTGCTATTCTTCATGGACGATTTTCATTTGGGGATGTGGGCAATTATATATATATATATATATATAATGAAAATCATATAGGGCATTTTAATTTGATAAATTCATAATATAAAGGGTATTTGATTTTCAGGTTAAAAGATACACATAGATTAAAGTTTAGGGAATATTAAAGCAAATTTTAACAAATTCAGAAAAGGTGTTTTTGCTCAAATATCAAAATTTAAAATGTTGCCTATAATTTCAAGATATTATTTACTAATTTATTAATTATTTACAATAATTTTAAAATCAACCGTAGGGTACAACGAAATCATGTTTTTAAGATCCGGACCTGCACGTGTCTAAGCACTGATAATGAGTCTTCGGGCCTTTGGTGCTTTTGCACAAACTCTCTGTTATTTATTTATTTATTTTTCCTATTGTTAGGAGAAATCCCAATAACCTAAAGCGATCAAGATGATCTTTCCTCTTGTCTATAGCAGTCACAACACAATAAACAAAAAATATAAAATTAAAAGGATATCATGATTAATGTGGAAAATCCCAATTGGAGAAAAATCATGGGAACGCAGCGCAAATAATTCTTCTACTACCAACAATAATAAGATTACATAGTTTTTCTTCATTAGATAATACTAATGAATCATAAATCTTTACCACAACGGTGGATTTCAACAACAGAACAAGTCTGTTTTCCTAGAGCTCTTTCTAGGTTTTCTAGATAGCCAAAGTAGTGCCCTAAAAGACAAAACATGTAGTATTTATATGAAAAGACAAAGGAAGACTCATAAGCATATAAGCCAGCACGAAGGCCGACTGCTTTAAAATCTTCAACAATTTCAACACCAACGGCCTTGATGTGAGCGCCGGTGGCATAAATGGGTAAGCCAGCAACTTGGGAGTCGACTTTGCCTGATGCTTGCTCTTGGAAATAATTTCTCCAATTCAAGGTCAGCTGTGTACATTAAAGGCCAATGGTGTACAGAGTTCCAAGTCTTCTTTTATGCACAAATCTCCTTATTTTCAAAGTCTTGTTCTAAATATATGCAATATATTTAAGATTTCCTTGATTATAGACCCATATGGGTTGAATCCACAACCCAACAAACTCCCCTTCCAACTCATATGGGGGGTTCCTTCACACCGACTATTTATCTGCAACAAATGAGTTTATCTTAGATAAAACTTTAGTCATCATATCTGAAGCATTATCATCGGTATGAGTCTTCTCTAGCTTCAAAAGCTTTGATTTCCATACACCTCCAATGATATTTAATATCAACGTGTTTAGATCTGGAATGGAATGTTGGATTCTTACTGAGATGTATAACACTCTGGCTATCACAAAACAACCTTAAATCTTCTTGCTTTTAACCCAATTCTTCTAAAAACTTCTTCATCCACAAGAGTTCCTTGCAAGCTTCAATCACAGCAATATATTTTGCTTCAATGGTGGATAATGTAACACACTTCTGCAATTTAGATTGCCAAGACACCACTCCACCTGCATATGTAATCAAATAACCTAAAATGGACTTCCTATAATGAAGATCTCCATCCATATCACCATCTAAAAATCCTTCTAATGCAGGCTTACTACCACCAAATTGCAAGCATGATCTAGAAGTGCCCTTGAGATACTTGAGAATCTAATTAACAGTGGTTCAATGCTCTTTACCTAGACTGGAGAGATAACGATTAACCACACCAACAGCATAAGCAATATTTAATCTAGTGCATATCATAGCATACATTAGACTGCCAACTGTAGAGGCATGTATTAGGACACTATTGAGAATTGAGTTTAAAGTGACCTACAATTGGAGAAAAAACAAGTTTTTCCTTGCATGTATTGAATCTTTCCAATACCTTTTCTAGGTAGCTCTCTTGAGATAACCACAATTTATGGCTTTTTCTATCATGAATAATTCTCATACTAAGAATCTGGTGTGCGGTCCAAAGTTTTTCATAGCTAAAAACTTGCTCAATATAATTTTCAGATCACGTATCTTCTTGGCATTATGATGTATTGGATCATTAAGTTTTAAATTTATAATCTCATTAATTCTAGATCCACACAAGGCAGTGCACCTATCGTGTAATATAAAAATTAACTCGAATATCGTCCTAGGGATCTATGTGCAGCTACTAGTAATAACACCTTAACTATTATCTAGCCAAATCAAATGTGAGATATATACTACACTTCCTACTAATTCTAACTAAAAGCAATTCCAAATGCTTTAGATGAAAGATATGCACAAATTTCTCAAGATAAATCAATTCACAAACAATGCCCTTAGTTTTGATCAACCCTAGCCTCCTTCATCCTTAAAGATAGATTTAATTGAACGAAACTTGATCTTGAACTATCGGGTTCTCAATTAGATTAATTACTCTCTTCAAGTTAATTAACTCCTAACGCTAATTGCAAAAGTGGGAATTTCTTTCTTCACAATTATCAAATTAGAATAGCATGAAGATTATGAGCCCTAATTGATAGAAAGTTGGAAAAACCTTATTTCTAGGTGGATTACTCAACTTCTTTGTCCATGAGAGATCAAACCCATTAATTGAAATCTTCTTTCAAATAAACAAGAATCAAGTTTGTAATAACTTAAGCCTAAAATAATCACAAACAACAATATAAATCATGAAGCAATCTTAAAATCAACTTCATTCAATTAATAAATAAGACAATACATGAAAGCTAGGGTTTCTCAAAACCTAGAGCATACACAACTACTTTTTCATGAAGAGATTAACAAGAACAATAAGTACAATGAAAGAAAAAGAAAAGACCATGATGATAAAATCGTTTTGTAGAAGTGATGTTTGCGAATCTCCAAGTTGTAGCATGAATTCTTCTTCAAAAAGCTGTCTAAAATGTTATAGGGTTTTTGGATGGAAATACAAGTGAATGAATTTTCTTTCAAAACAGGGCACGGATATATATATAATAGTATGTACACGACCCCTACACGACCCGTGTATGTCAGGATAGTGTACTCATTCACTTCGCGCGTTTTGCCTGTTTTGGCATATGTACATGACCTATTGTACACAACTGGTGTATGTGGGGTCATGTATCCTGAAACTTCGAATTTTTCTCCTCCAAAAGTGCACTAGTGGTATAAAAACACTAGTGTATGGGCAACAACTCCATAAAAGGCTCTATAGCTCTCCAAAATCTTGGCTTCTTTCATTAATAATCCTTTGAAAAGCCCAATTGTTCCATAATGGTCCCTGAAATACAAAATTGGTTCAATAAAAATCCTTTTCTTCAATAAATTAATTAAACAGCATATGAAATATGCTCAATAATGCACCAACAATAAGGGACTTAGAAGACTTATCACAATAAGACCAACAATCCGCATATCATCAGCATATAATAGGAGAATAATGAACTCACTAGTGCCAAATCTCTTTATGAAAACACAATGATCTGATACAGTCCTGGTATGTCCCTGATCAATTGTGAAGGAATCAAACTTCTTATACCATTGCCCTGGAGCCTGTTTCAACCCTACAAGCTCTTTTGTAATTTACAAACAAGATGCCCCTTCCCCTTGACCTTAAACCCCTCAAGTTACTGCATGTGTATTTCTTCCTCCAAGTCATCATGAAGGAATATCGTCTTTACATCCTTTGGCTTAATCTCCAAGTTTAAACAGGAACCAATAGGTGAGAAAATCTCATCAACCTTTCTTCTTATTGAACCCCTTAACAACCAATCTTGCATTGTACCTTAGTTATGAGCTATGTTCATCAGTCTTCAATCTATATACCCATTTATTCTTCAATGGTCTCTTGCCTTTTTGGAGTTCCACTAAATCATATGTCTTGTTCTCATGCAAGGATTTCATCTCTTCTTACATGGCTTTAACCCATTCCTTTTTTTGCTCATGTAACATGGCTTCTTCATAACATTCTGGCTCTCCTCCATCAGTCAACATTACATACTCATCTGGAATATATCTAACTGATGGTCTTCGTTCTCTTGAAGATCTCCTTAACTCAATCTGCCAATGAGGCTCTTAGAGATCTTCAACTGAATCTTCCATATCCCCCCCATCATTGTTAGTATCTTCATGTGAGGGCACTGGATCTACATTTGTAGGGATCTCATCTGAGGATTTCAACTTTTCTGACTTCTCAATATCTTCAATGGTTTAGTCTTCAAGAAAGACCATATCTCTTCTCCTGATTATCTTCTTCTTTAGTGGATCCCACAACCTATACTCATACTCATCATGTGCATAACCTGGAAAAATGCACTGCTTTGAATTCGCACAAGTTTCGCTCTTTCATCCTTGGGAATATGCACAAATGCCCTGCAACTAAACACACGTAAGTGTTCATAAGAAATATCTTTACCTATCCAGACTCTCTCTAGAATATCTTCATCTAAAGTATAAGAGGGAGATAGATTCATCAAGTCTATAGCTGTCCTCATAGCTTCATCTTGAAATGATTTAGGCAACTTGGCATGAGATAACATACACTTCACTCACTCTATGATAGTGCAATTCATTCTCTCTGTAATTCCATTTTGCTGTGAGGTATTTGGATATGTCTTTTCCAATTTAATCATGTATTCTCTACAATATTCTTCAAACAGTCTTCTATATCACCATCATTATTTGCTCGGACACATACTAACTGTCTTTGTATTTCTCTTTCAACTTTAGTGTAGAATAGCTTAAACACATCTAGCACTTGATCTTTGAACTTCAAAGCAAAAGTCAACAACTTCCTAGAGTGATCATCAATGAATTTCATAAAATAAAGAGCACCACCTACTATCCTGTCTTTCATATACCACATGTGTGTGAACTAAATCCAGTATATGAGATTTCCTAGTAGGTGGATTTCTTTGAAATACAACTCTATGGTGTTTACTAGCAAGACAATCAGTGCAAGTTTTCAGAAGAGTACCTTTTACATCAGGCAAGAGTTGTTTCTTGACAAGCATTTGTAACCCTTTCTCACTTATGTGACCAAGTCGCTTATGCCATACTTCCATAGAAGTGTCATCAATTAGATTCACATCTCCTTTACTTAGTTTATCTGACATTAAGTAAAAGGTATTAGTCTTCTTTCCTTTTGCTACTATGAGAGAACCATTAGTGAGCTTCCATTTACCTTCATCAAAGTGACTATTATAGCCTTCATTATCAAGTTTCCCTTCATATATAAGTTAGGCGGATATCTCGAACGTGTTTGACATCCTGAGAATGAGTCTACAACCAGTTTTAGTCTTTAAAACAACATTTCCAATACCAACAATTTTAGATGTCTCATTGTTTCCCATCCTAGCATTACCATAATCACAGGCAATATAGGTTGAGAAAAATTCACCATGTGATATCACATAAAAGGAGGCACTAGAATCAATAACTCAGTCACTATCATGACATGCAAGGTTAACATAATCCTCATTCTAAGCAACAACTATCTTACCATCTGCAGCTGCAATAGTAGTGTCTTCATCTTTTTCTTCACCTTTACCTTTACCTTACCCTGTTTTCTCTTCCACAGTCTGCATTCTCTCTTGAAATTTCCTTACTTGTCACAGTAATAATATTTAATGTTTTTCCTTCTTTATTTAGATTTTCCCCTGGATTTATCGAATCTATCATATTTATCAGATGAGCCTCTATTCCTGCTTTTACCACGTCATTTTGGCTTATCATTAACAAGTGCCCGAATCTCAGAACTCGTGCCAAGATCTTTCCTTCTGGCTTCTTCATTCATCATGCTATCTTTCACCATTGCAATAGTGAGTTTTTCTTCAGGAGCAATTTTGCTAACAGACACCATAAGTGTCTCCCAGCTATCAAGCAGTGAACTCAACAATAAAAGTGTCTAAATCTCATCATTAAGCACAAGATTCATAGCAATCAGTTGATTCACAAGCCCTTGAAAATCATTCAAGTGATTTGTCATATTGAATCAATCCTTATACTTCATATTCACCATTCTCTTAATCAATGAGGTATTATCCAAGGTAGTTTGCCTCTCATACATGGATTCCAATTTCTTCCATAGAACATCAGCTTTGGTATTTTGACCAACACGATGATATGCATTGTGATCAATCCATTGTTGGATATAACGAATAATTTTTCTATGCATGATTGCCCAATCTTCATCAGACTTATCTGATGGCTTCGCAATATCACCGCGAAAGGCATACACAGATCTTTACAATATAACAAATCTTCCATCATTGACTTCCAGATAGAATAATTTGATGAATTAAATTTTATCACGCACCTGATGATTTAGCCAGGCTTACAAAACTCTAAAACAAAAAACCTTTTTTTTTTTCAGTCCTAGCTTTGATACTGCTTGTTAGGAAAAATCCTTAATAACCTAGAAACAATCAAGATGATTTTTCCTCTTGCCTATTGCGACACAATACAATAAAAAAATATAGAATTAAAAGGACATTAGGATTTAACATATAGGACCGTAATTGGGGAAAAACCACGGGACTGCAGTGCAAACCATTCATTCACTATCAACAATAATGGGATTATGCAATTTATCTTCACTGGTGGATCACAAATCTTTACCACAATGGTAGATTTCAATAACAAAACAAGTCTCTCTCTCTAGAGCTCTCTCTAGGTTTTCTGGATAGCCAAAGTGATGCCCTAAAAGACGAAAACAAGGAGTATTTATATAAAAAGATAAAGGAAGACTCGCAGGCACATAAGCTAGCATGAAGGCTAACTGCTTTAAAATCTTTAGCAATTTCAGCGCCATCAGCCTTGATGTGAATGCCGATGCCTTTGGAGCCAACTTTGCTTGATGCTTGCCCTCGGAAATAATTTCTCCAATTCAAGGCCAGCTATGTATGTTAAAGGTCGATGGTGTAAAGAGTTTCAAGTCTCCTTTGATGCATAAATATCTTTAATTTCATAGTCTTTCTTACACTCATATGGCCATAATAATAATAATAATAATAATAATAATAATATAATAATAATAATAAGAGGAATTCATAAAACAATTTCCACCAACGTAAATAAAAAAGGTGGTTTTTAATGGTTTTTAAATTGAAGGCCTTTATGATTTTAACAGTTAAAAAAAAAATTTATAGTTTACCTATACAAAATTTTTGGTTTTTCTCCTTATTCATTATCAATAACCTATTCATTTGATGATACAATATTAGAAAAATTTGTGGTTTAATTAATTTTTTTATTAGATTCGACCTTGTTGATTATTTAACAAATTATAATCACACTTTAAAAATAAATAACATATAATTTATTATATTTATTTTGATAATTAAATAATTAATTATATTTTTCCGATGAGGGATTGTAAAATGCCCATACAACATCAGGTCCATTCTCTTTATATTTTTCCAAAGAAACTATACTATTTAAAGGAATATTTATGTGGTGTTTAGCCTCACGCTTCATTCTTGCACAATAGAATATATCATAATTAATAATTATGTACCAACCGTATTGAAAAAAACAAATACCGAAGCTTCATTGTGCTTTTGGCTTTTATAAATAGGGGTTTGTCCAGAAGGAAGAAGGCTTGAGATTCTCCACCACTTCTCACTAACCCCCCCTCTACCTTCCTTCCAGCCACTCTTTTTTTTCCATAAAGAAGCAAAGGAGGAGATCTTATAAAAAATTTAATCATAATCAGAAAAACAAACTCAAACTATTAGAGTGGGGCGTCTAAAGTTTTATGGGTGGAAATCTTCAGCTCCTCTTGCATTCTTCTACTTCTTCTCTGACAACCATTTACCATACTAAGAAACCTTGTCTTGCTTATCATTGTTCCTCAATTTCTTGTCACAAATCAACCCATTATCACCATTAGCGTAACTTCCCAATTCTAATTTTCCTTAAGCATGTCACCTGGTCACACATATTCTCGTTTTTCATTATATGTTCTTTCTCTTCTATTAATTTCAAAAGGTACTTTTAAGTTCTAACAGTAATGTTTTGGAATTTATATTTCATGTTTGGATTGAATTTTTAATAATTATGGTGTTTCTTGGGGCAGGTGGTTATTGTGCAACATTTACGTTTGTGAACAGGTGTGACTTTTCAGTCTGGCCAGGAGTTCTTGCTAGTGCTGGTAGCCCCAAATTGGATAGCACTGGATTTGAGCTAGCAAAGGGGAGTTCCCGGTCTTTCACTGCCCCCACTGGATGGTCCGGTCGGTTCTGGGGACGAACCGGATGCAATTTTGATGGTTCTGGTCACGGCTCATGTGAAACCGGGGACTGCGGGTCGGGTGAGATCGAATGCAATGGAGCTGGTGCCACCCCTCCTGCCACTCTAGCCGAATTCACTCTTGGGTCAGGATCCCAAGATTTCTATGATGTGAGCCTTGTTGATGGCTACAATTTGCCCATGACCGTCGAAGGAACCGGCGATTCAGGTACTAAATGGAAAAAGAAAATAAAATAATTAAATTCGAATTTTTAAGCAAAATTTGTATTAAACAATAAAATTTATGGCTATTAGCATAATGGTATTAGTCTAATAATGGTATTCGTTTTAATGTATCAAGTAAGGAGTATTACATTCAAATTCTTGTTTATAATGAAAAAAAATGGAAATTATGTACTTGTTAGTGAATAATTGTAATTTATATGTTTACTTATATAGCAAAGTGTCAGAAATAATGTGGTTTCTTTAATATGACTGCTTCATTATTGGGTTAATCAATTAAATAAATTATATTATATAATATGATACAGATGATTATTAATCTTGGTTTATAAAATTTAAAGAAATTTTTTTTTTTTAGGTGCTTGTACCACCACCGGTTGCGTGTCGGATCTAAACCGCAGCTGTCCACAGGAGCTGAGGGTCGGAGATGGGACAGGGTGCAAGAGTGCCTGTGAGGCATTCGGGACGCCTGAGTACTGTTGCAGTGGCGCGTATAACTCACCCGCCACCTGCAAGCCGTCCATGTACTCTCAGATATTTAAGACAGCTTGTCCTAGATCATACAGCTATGCTTACGATGATGCCACCAGTACTTTCACTTGCAGTGGTGCTGACTACACTATCACATTTTGCGCCAACTTTCCTAGGTATGTTTATGCTATGATTTATTGACCATGTTATGTCATGTTCTTTTCAATAGACGTATGTTAAGTTTTTGGAAACCTTTATGATATCCTTAATTTTTAGAAAAAATATAATAAATAATATACTAAATATTTCATAAATAATATGAATTTTCGGTTATTAATTATTTGATAAGACTAATTTAATATCGGAATCATAGAATTTTTGTATGATTTTACTAGGAAAATGAATTTTTTTAAGGAAAGGAAAGTTTAATTAATTGTGTCGTTTTCAAAAAAGTATACGAGGAATAATGTTTTACGAGACCATTTACTAAAATTGCACTTTGTTGCAAGATAAAATAGAAGTTCTATTTTACTTCAATATGCGTAATTTTGACTTTGGAAATTCATTTTATAGGATTTTGAAAGGTTTAGAGATGTGGTTTTTATTCTTAGACATGCTGGTGAATTGACATTGGAATTGGAAATTCATTCTCTTGTGCAGCCAAAAATCAACTGATTCCGCACCAAAGGCAGCAGGATCACCAACGGATGATTCGACTCCGGAATCTGAAACCGGTGGGACTGGTTCGGGCACGGAGGCGGAACCGATACCAGAGACAGCACTTGCAACATCATATTTAGCCAATTTGGCAACTGGTAATTCAATCAGAGTCCACCCTCCCTCAGCCATACAATTAGCAATAATCGTGGCAGCTTCTTTCACTCTTTTATCTTTTCCTCACCCACTTGTCGCTTGCTAGGAGTACCGATTTGATTCTGATATATTGAGCAAAAGGTTTATTTACAATATATTTGGTGAAATGGGTCTGTGCCTAGTGAAGAAAGAAAACTAACCAAGTACTCCAAATTGTACAGCACAGCACCCAGTTTCCCATTTCTGCAAAAATTAATGAGAAGGAGAAAAAAAATACATAGATGATTAACTGAAGCAATTGTCTTAGAAATAATGTTTCATTTTTATCTTTTAAGTGTTTCTCTGAAAACGAGTCCTTGTGCATTTAGTTTAATTGCTTTTTCACTATTCGTCCAGTTCATTGAATAAATAAGATTATAACGGAATCGCTATTAGTGTAGCATAGAATAGAACCTTAATATGATTTTTATTTATTAATTTTTATTTAAATAGAGGTATTTTGGAAAAAGTACAATTCTAGTATTGAATTGTCATTCATAAATTTAAATAAAAAATTATTATTATATGTTTTATTATAATAAGAATTCCTTATGAAATCTCTATTATGACCAACTAAACACCGAGTAATTAATAATCAAAAGATTAGAGCTGCTTCAAGCAAATAAATAAATTCTATAACAAGAGAAGTATTTAACTTATGGAATCCAAGTTAAAAGGAAAAGACTATAAATGATGTCATTATATATAATTAGTTTTTAATTTTTACGATAGCATAGTATATGGTCGAAATAATGAAATATTTGAATTCGGCTTATTGTTTAGGAATAAATTGTTGGAATCCCTAGTAGCCCTTCACAAAACGTGTAAGTTGCTACCTATGTGCAAAATAGCATAGTAGTTAAAGTGTGAAATGGAATCCAAGTAAAGGAAACAAGTCTTTGAAATTGATGCTCTTCTTTTTAGTGGGATTGAATTAAAAAGTGAAAAAGGGTGCTGCTTTCAAGATGAAATTGATTAGGATTGAGATGGGTGTAGAAGGCCACTTTGCGGGAATCACAAGACTTGTGGGAGAAAAAAAACAAAATAAAATTGCCCTTCAAGGCAAGGAAGGAGCAAGACAATACACAAATTATGATATTAAGCTTTCTAGTGCTTTAAAGCACAATGTTTGACGGTGAATCCTATAGTGAATTAATTAAATTAGTAGCACTTGATGTAATAGGAAATGATGAGTTGAAATTGGTCCTTAAAAGGTCAAGATATGTTGAGGCCAAAAAGAAAAAGGTCAAGATATGCTTTGATCGTGGACCCTCCTATGTAAGAGGCAACTTGTCTTGGTTTAATTAAGATGGTGACGACCACCAAATATAATTGAAAATAACTTAAAATAGATTACTCTTTTAATTTAAGAATTTTGCGTAACTCCCATTTGATTTCTAAATAGTAAATATATCTCACATCATATCTCTACATTTAAATATCTAGATAGCCAAATTATAATACTAAATTTAATATGATATTGGAGCTTGCTATAGTTTTTTTTGTTCTTTTATTCTTTCTTAATAAATTATATCAATCATATCCATTAATATAATAGTAATAACAATAGGCAAAGAGTTGGGGATTAATGATCTAACTAATTAACGGGCATCACTTGATTATATTGACAATTCTTCACTTTAGTTGACTAATTCCATTGACACAAATATTACAACCTCATTCCCTTTTTCATTTTCAATCAAGCTCACATAAATAATTGGCATCATCAACTCTTCTTCACAATTCTACTTCTTTTCCCATTTCTTAGTGAAAGTAAATTTTGGAAATATAAAGATAATTGTTTGTATTCAATTTTTTTTTTAAAATAAACAATAACAATTTTTATTATGATAATTATGTTCTCTTCATTTTTCCCGCTATTGCTAATAAAATGCAAGTTTTTTTTTTTTCTTTTTGGGAGGAGGGGTGGCTGGTGGGGAAGTGGTGGGGGTCATCTAATAATGGGGTGGGGGGTGGTGGAGGTCATCTAATAATATGCAGGTTTATGGATTCAAATTTTAAACCCACATACCAAGCTAGAAAGTTAAATTATTAACATATCAGCTAAAAATCCATACCAAAGTTCTATGACTTTAAAGTGCAACAAAGACAACAATAATATTAATTTTTTTAGAAATATGAAAGAAATTTTTTACTAAGACCCTTCCTAATCTAGGAATTAATTTTGAGATAGGGCCTCTTTTGGTACTTGAATTTTAATGAAATAGACAATTAAACACCTAAACTTTTAAGAGATTCAATTTCATACTTAATTGAACTTTTTGTGCTCTTAAACACTACTCACTCAATCGTTACTTGAAACATGTCAACTGATTCAAGAAACAATAAAAAACGGGGGTAGTGAAAGGGGGCACAAAAAATTTAATCATGTATGAAGTTAAACTTTTCTAAAGTTTAAGTATCTAATTATCCACTTTATTAAAGTTTAGGTACCAAAAGGAGCTTTTTTCTCTTTAATTTTTAATTGAAACTGGAGAGAGCAATTTAGTTTTTGACACAACGTACAACGTGAGAAATATCATAATTCTGTTGATTCCACAAAATACTAGAATAGCGATCTTCAATAGCCTATTGATTTTAAGAATACATAGGGTAATAGCATCAAAAGTCAAAATATGGTATAATTTCTAAATTTGGGAAAATAAGAGCGATAATAGCTCTATAAAACTTTACTAAAAATGATAACTAAAGTGTTATGTGTCCTATGATATACAATTATAAGCTAGCTTGAAAGCTGCCAAAAAATATAAAATCGAAACTACCAAAAATGGGAAAGGTCGTAAAACAAAATACACATGAAAACAAGTAAAATGTTACAAACGATGTGCAAAATTGACAAGTCTATAATGAGTTATACGCAATTTTCCAAAAATAATAAAAATGCCCTTTTAAGTGCCTCAGTAAGGAATTTGCTCCAAAACCGTCTTAGCTTACTGCTTGATTGTTTC
The DNA here is from genome assembly GCA_024138025.1 of Combretum micranthum. Lineage (NCBI taxonomy): Eukaryota > Viridiplantae > Streptophyta > Magnoliopsida > Myrtales > Combretaceae > Combretum > Combretum micranthum. The sequence continues at coordinate 510,474 of JAMXBD010000290.1, forward strand.
GAGTTAGCTCGTTTGCTTCGAAATAGGGTTTTCAGATTACTCAATAGTAACAAACTAGTTTATATTCCACTTCTCTAGGTACCTATTTGAAACTATTTCTACCTCATCAGTTTTCTTGTAATAAGTGTAAAGAAGAAAAGGAAAATATAAATCAACACTATTTTGACCAGACATATCGGTGATCATTTATCTTCTGAATGAATGTAGCACGACCACCGAAAATTCCTCCAAACCCATCCTATGATTTTGACCTCTATTTTCTTTCATATACCATCCATGAAGGAGTGGTAAAATCTAACGGAGTGACATGGATGTAATATCGAAACTTCAACTATTAAAATATACCGTTGCTTGGGATACTTGATAATTTGATACACGATGAATAGAACATGGGACTATTTGTTTCATCCGAGTGCAGATGGCACGCATACATTTTTGAATAGATTATTTGTCAAGAAATAAATACAAATGAAAAATAAATACTTTTACTCATAAATAAATTAAAGAGTAAGATACATATGTATTTCAGATATAGATATAGATACGGATGAAAATCAAACTATACAGACCCTAAAACTCCATCTGTATCCCACTATGGATCATCAAATTTTTAAACTAATGCCCATGATATGATACTCTAAAACTTATCTTGTGTAAAACCTATATAAAAAAATATTATTATTTAAAAATGGTCAGTTATCATAGATTAAAGTTGAGAAACATATGCATGTTGTCTATGGTGGCCGGTCGAATCCGGGTGGTGCCATGTTGGAAGTATTCAAAACATCAATGTTGGAAGTATTCAAAACATCAATGTTGTTTGAGAAGGAAATAAAGCTGAGAAATGGCAATCAAATGCAAATAATTATGGTTCCCACAATTGTCCCTTGTAGCCGCATTGGATTCTCATTCTGTGGAGATCATATGTATTAGGGACACCATGCTATCACCAATTTGCGTGGAAGAAACAGCCAAAACGGGAATAATCCATAGGGATAGGGCTACAAACAATCTTGTCATTGGCCGCCCCTTCACGAATCTAATAGTCAAAGAAGCAGAATAGGGATTATGGGTACTTATAGGACCCATTGGAGCCGACTGTAAAACATGGTTCTTTTGAAATTCGTTTGGTTTCTCAATGTCTCGAACTTAACTAAGTGGATTTGAATTGAATTGAATTATAAGGAAACTCTGACGGATCATCTAATGAATCATCTAACTATTAAAATATATATATATATATATTAAGCATTTCGATGGTGTAATCATGATTGGATATGAATCTGATCTATAATTAAAGAACTAATTGGATCGATCATGTCAAAAACTATGACAGATAATAAAATTTTTCATAATATAAGTATGAAAAGAGAAATTTTTTAATTTGACTAGGAGAATTCCCATCTATCTTGCCTTACTTTAGCATCTGAACCTCCTAAAAAATTGTTCACTTCTATATCAGTGATAAAAGTTTGTATTTTGCTATTAGTGGGAAATGATTAACAAAGTTAGACGTCAAAATTCGCTAGAGTTAATGATTAAAAGGAATATCAAATTCGTGCGATAAATCTGGTAAAATGAAAATAATTAAAAGATGGATGCAATCTGAACTACTTTTGAAAAGATCCATTACTAATGTTCAAACGTTAGTAAAAACTAAGTAGATGCCTCTGTTTCGTGTAATTCTGTTTAAAGCTTCACCGATTTTAGGGTGACGTAATGCTACTGACTGATCTTACTGATACATTCCATCAATGACGTTATTGACATAAATGTCAGGATATCGTGACGGTAATAATTGAAAGTTGTGAGATTTAGTGAAGCATAGCCATTAAACAATTCTCCATTCATTTGTTATTAAGAAAAAGAAACCTTGGATCTAACAATTGGGTAGAATAATATATTTTTATCTTTTGAAATATAAATGTTGAAATCATATGTTAATCAGTGCAATATGATCATGGTTTAGCTTTGGAGGAAAGGAAGACAACCATAATTCTAGATCTTATGATTGCCATACCCGATACCATCTTGAGGATCAATTGGACCACTTCCTCTAACTTTGCTTGTAATTCAACATTATTTGAAATGATTTGCCAATTTCTTTTGTGCTGCAGGGAAGAAAAAAATAGTAATTATACATTAGAGAAATATGCATCGGAAAGGCATATACTTCAAAATAATGATGCATTTATTTCATTTGAAAATGCAAGTATAAAATTATGAAAAAAAAAAGGACAAAAAAAGACAAAACACCATCTTATATTGACAGATCCATTCTTTATATTTGTTTCCTCAAAAATCATATAATTCATGGTATAAAATGTTGTCGAGAAAAGAGAGAAGGAATCGTGGTAGCATTACCAAGGTAGTACATGGCATACACGTGACACTTATCATGTAATATAACGTATGCCCGAAATGAAATAGGTTAGTATAAACTTCAAAGAAAATGCGAGGCGAATTCAATTCAACATCATAAATGTTTAGAAATTATTTAGTTTGAATGATAATAGACTTATCACTAGTGTCTGTGATTTTAACTTTTTATAATTAAATGTTGGGTTAATATCGTGAGTGATATCTAAATTTTAATAAAATATATAATTAGATATCTAAATTTTAAAATTAATCAATTTACTATTTAATATCTAAAAAAGTTTTAGTACACACTAATATTACCTCCATCATATTGGTTAACATTGTTTACATAATTACATACCCAAATTTTAAAATTAATCAATTTAATACTAAAAAAAATTCTCATATACATCAATAGTACCTCTATTAAATCGATTAACACCGTTATCTTAAGTGGGTTTTTTAACCACTATGATAGATGTATTTTTGACATACACAAAAATTTCTTTCATATACTAAATTGATAAGTTTAACCATCTAATTACATATTTTATCAAAGTCCATTCGCAATGTTTACCCTTAAATGTAAAATGCTCAAAACCCATATTATTACACCAATCCGCCGTATATCTCTATAAAACACGGAAGACTCATTTTTTATGCTCTCTTAATCTTTAAGTCCTTTTGTCAATTCCCTAAGAAAAAAAAATTTCCAAATGGGCTAAGCAATGCGCAACAAGTAATAGTTACCATATAAATACATACCATGCATATACTACACCAAATGGAACTTAAAATATCTAATGCAACATACAATAATTAAATCAAACATCAAACACATATCCAATTCATATATCAAATTTAAACAATATAATAATCAATTTACTTGCGCATCCAATATCAGAAAGGAATTCCATTGGAACACGTTAGAGCTAGGCTTGTAATATTGTTTTGCAAGAACGTTTTCCCAAAACCATTGTCATCACAAAAACTGGTTGATGCCTTAAACATAATGGATGTAAAACCTCGTCATGAAAATGATAATGGGCATGAAACCTTGACCGAGATATGGGCGTGAAATCTTGACATAATAAAGGTGCAAAACCTGAAAAAATATGGCCATGGAGCGTCAACAAGTATATCCAATACTAGACATGAGTTGTGTTCATTATCGGACCACATAAACATGTCAATTATTGGACCACAATAAATATTGATAATTATACTCATACACCTCAAAAGATTTATAAACATGAACCAACCATGCACCAAGTAGATTTTACAAAATGCGAAAAAATTCTAGGAAACTAGTTTTGAAAACATAGTACAAGGAGTTCTAGATAATTTTCAATAAAATAGTGCATGCAATGTAATTAACCAAAAATAACATTTTAAAAACATGACCTATAATGGTTTCAATAGTTTTGGCAAAAAATCATCCTTTAAACGTATAATTTACAACATAGCTCAATTTACCAAAACAGTCGTAGATTAATATTGGAATGTTGATTTACTAGTTACTTCATTAAATTCTAAACCCTACAAGCACAAATAACAAGAAAACAAAAGCCATTCACCGGTTTGCAGTATCACACCAAATCCTGTGAAATCTTTGAATTCCTATTATAAAATTTGAATACACATTATGCATCGTGATTTTTTTTTTTTTTGGTTTTATAATTATTAATTCGTTTTACTATTATTAATTATTAGAGTAGACAATTTAATTTTTCACTTTTAACCTATGTTTTTTTAAATTAATCTGTAATTGAAAGAGAGAGCTTGAGGCTCAGTTGTTTTTCTGTTCTTTTCTCTATCCCTTCTTCTTTCCATACCGTAGCAAGAAAAATATTTTTAATGTGAATTACGGAAGAAGAAAAGGGATTAGATATAGGATATATAGTTTCTAAATTTACTTGGTCCATATTTAGGTAACTATTCTTTTCCCTCTTTATCCTCAAACAGCCTTATCAAGGGGTTTTTTAGGCCGATCCTTTTGGTATAATTTCTAAAGTAACCAGAGCTTTACTACTCAAGTAAGGTGCCTTAGTTTATTTACCTATACTATAAAACCTAAATCATGATTTGGTAGGTGGTAACACTTATTTTCTATTTTGCCTAATGGCATTCTTTAATAATAAATTTCTTTAATTACATTTCTTTCGATTAGATATAACATATTATTCTTATAATAACTCACTATTATTATATACATATATATATATATATATATTCTTATCTTTTTCAATAACATCTCTTCTCTTTTAATAATCAAAATATATTCTTATGAAAATTCTATCATTCAATTAGTTATCAACTCAAATTCATACCCAACCGTATCGCATCACTGAAATACCTAATAAATCAATTATTATATTTATTTTAATGGTCTGATGATTGACTAAATGATCCCATCTATGCTCATATTATTATCATTCTTTGCAACATCCTTAGAGCATCCACATCCTAGACCTCACATTTATATATCTTTACCGATAAGGGGGTTCTCAACTTTTTGGGGTACTCTACTAGGAACTTTGAAATGTGAGTTCCGTTTGCATATTTTATTTTTATATAAAAATAAAAGTAAATAAGACCTTCAAAAACTTAAAAAGAAGTGAAGGAAATCTTGTGAAGGACATCATGAATAATGTGGTGAGAGGTCTTTAAAATGCTCACATGGCATGTTAAAGACCTTATAAAATTACTTTTGGAGGTGGATGCTCTTATTATTGATAATCATATATGTTTTTTTTTATTAATTGTTATCTACCCTCTTTCCATAAGTTATGACAAATGTACATTATCTTGTTTTATTTATTATTAATTTACTTTTAAATCTCAAAAAATGAATATTTGACAAATTAATAATCTCGATTAGATAATAATTTCTTTCAATCCTGACTTAGGCCTACGTATTAAATTAGTAATCTTGTTAAATGCATAAAATAATAGTTTATGAAGAAATCCTTAAAGCCAATGAAAATATAAATTAATAATTCATCAAATACATAAAAAGTTTCATATAAAGTTCAAGTAAATTACATCAAAATGTATCAACTTTTAGGGGCGAGTTCATTTAAGGTATCAACATTTTGAGTGGTTAAGAAGAGGTATCAACGTTTGACAAAATGGGTCAAAGAAAACATTAATAATTAACCTCGATGAAAATTGAAGAGATTTAATTGAAAACTAATTCAAACGTCGATACCTCAAATGAACTTTACAAAATTTTGATACCTCATCTGATAGACTTTGTTAAACGTTGATACCTATTTTTAACCACTTACAATGTTAATATCATGAATAAAGGTACTCCTAAACGTTGATACTTTTCTTATGTAATTTATCCTATAAAGTTCATAATAAAATTTTTCCAAATTACATCTATTCTTAGTAAAATTTATATTCTATTTACTGAAGCTATTTTGTAACTCATCTTCCAAAGTGTTAACTTTGAAAATCTCTTTTTCCTAAGTACCCACCCGAATTTTCAAGATTTACTACACTTTATAGTTTTTTGTGTCATCAAATTTATTATTTTGTTTTATATTTATGCATTATAATGTTTGAAATTCTTTACATATATACCATATTTACATTTTTTTTCCATATTTATTTTTAATTTTCATTGATAAGTTATATATAATAATTAAAAAAAATGTAAAAAAATATAAATATTCTTTGTAAATTAATAATTATTCATTTATCAATAAATAAATAATCTCTATATAATATTTTTTATTAGTCCCAACAATATTATTTTATAGAGGTTTTATTGTATCAAGTAGATATTGAAATATTACAAAATGGTTAATATAATGTGTCTACTTTCAGATTATTTACAATTATTGTTCATACAATCTTCATACTTTTGACTTGGTTGGTATTCTAATATCTAAAATTTTACTAAATGATACAAAATTAAACGTATAGATATTAAATCGTAATAGAATAAAAACAATTAGATATTAAATTATCAAAACATAATAAATACAGGGTCAATTGGACACTAATCAAGACCTCTAAATTAAAAATTTGCAACCATAGCGTTTCGGAAACACCTACATCAACGAAAATTCGGATGTCCTTATCTTCGCTCCTCGTTATTGAGAGGATACCACGAGTATTTCAATCCCTTAAGATGGAACTCTGCGTCAACTGTCACTCTAGATGAGGAAAGTCGAATATTTCTATGAGGAATCTTCATGGTTCCTAAGATTGATAAATGCAATACAATAAAATATTTAAAAAGAGGGAATAATAAGTACATAAAAGTATTATGCCCATCTTTAATAATACTTTTTTTTTTTTTTGTGTGTTTTGGTAATTTATATCGTTTATATTTAGGGTCAATTTGGCGAATCTATTTTTCATACCTATCTTATCTGTATTCTATTTTTGACAAATAATTTAGTTGAAACGGACATGAAATAAATATCAAACGGACATTAAACCAACGAATCAAATCCACACTTAATCCTTTCATCAAGTAAACCTCTTCATCAATATTTTCTATAATATAAGACCTCAAATACAATGCAATCTTACTGAATAAAGTAAGGTAGTACTTTATTAGGGTCTATTTGAATTATCTTATTTTTATCTGTATTTAAATACGCATCCGATCTACATCTATTTATTATCTATATTTGATATATTCATTAATAGAAACGTTTGCTTTTCATCTGTATTTATTTTTTAACAAATAGTTTGTTTGAAAACAATAAAAAAAATTCTTTGAAAACAATGAAAAAAGATGACAAAACAATGATAAACCAACAAATCAAACAGGACCTAGTTTTTCATAATAAGTGGATTTGAACTCTTTTTCTCTTGATATATTATTATTTATTTTATTCATTAATGTTATTTTGCTATTTTTAATGAAGTGAATACAAAATATCCTAAATCTTTGCCTTTTATATATTTGAATATAGATTTCAAGATAGATACAAGATACAAAACCTCATACCGAATCTTATTTTGTTAGAATATGTTTCATAAAATTTGAACCCATACTCTATTTTATAACCCTTTACTGGAGACATATTCCATACAATAAAGTTACATTCTCACTGCTTTTGAAAACAGCAAAACACACGTGAAGTTGAAGTAACTTTTGAGATAATAATCCTTTTACTTTATAAAAATCTTTTCAAACGCGAACAATAATAGTAAGTTCAACTCAATCATAGAGTCTTTCGTCCCAAGAGAATCGACACTTTTCAAATTGTTGTGCATCGTCTATTAGGTGAAGGGTCTTCTTTTACTTGGAAAAAGACCATATCCTCATTTAGCCTTTTCTCATGCAAATTGATGATTCGGTTGAAAAAATAAAATAAAATAAATTAAGTATGATATTTGTACTCAAAATTAAGTATATTTTCAATTTTTTTTTAATAAATAGAAACAAAGGTGCAGATGAACTAAACCAGTTTACAAACTATTTAAATTTGATTCAATATTTACTCGAAAATTTAAGTATATTTTCAATTACATTTTTAATAATAGAAATAAGGTGCAAATGAACTAAAACAGTTCACAAACTATTCACATTTGGCTCAATATTTACTCAAATTTGATTAGAGAATAATCGAATCAAACTCGAACTTGAGCTATTTGAATAGTTTGTCAAGCTGAACTCGAACTTTATATGTTTAGCTCAATTTACTTGTGAGCCTAACTAAGCTCAAATTGAGTATAAATGTTAATTCAATCCAAATCAAATTTAAGAAAAACATAGTAATGGAGAAGCTAATAGCCGAAATAGGATTCGTTTTGGCTAGAGCGCCCAAATCCGCTATATATTTGACACGGGTTTGCCGTAATGCTGAAACTATGGCGAATGCATCTATCGTCATTAATGCATAAATAAAGATACCAATTAGTAGTTGAGGTGATAGCAATAGTAAGCAGGGAAGCAGAAGTAAGAGGTCTTCTTAAATAACTTTTTTGTATAAAAAAAAAAAAAGCTTATCGTTCGCATTTCATTGGTCTCTAAGGCAAAGTCTCGCTTAATCGAGACTCGGCCTTCTCTTCTTTGCGATGGGCCCCTTTCAAGTCTTCCTATCCTACTCAAATTCTAGTTGCTAATATTATTTTAATTAAAATTCAAAATATATTTTTTAATAAAATGAATCTAAACAAGTTTAATCGAATTGAATTCAAAATTATTTAGTATTATTTTAAACCAAACTCAAATTCGAGCTCAACATCGGATTGAGTTGAGACATTATTCCATGCACCTTTGTTCCATGTCCAAAGCAAATCTTTAGAAATATTAAGCTCGACCAAAGAGCCCATATCATTGTACTTTAGAAAAATAAATAATATATTAACAATGGGTGGGACATGATTAGAGGTAGGGAATTGGCATCATATGATAATTATCGAAGACCATAGGAATAACCATCAAGAGTGTGTTTGTGTTTGGTAGGTCCACCGTCTAGGCATATTCATATTCCTTGTCGTTGTTCATAAATCAACATTTTTCATTATTGCTGGTTGGGTCGTGGTCAATCCCACAATGAGACGTGCAAAAGAGGTTAGGGTAAAGTAGACATCATCACGGGGCGGTTCCGAACCGGGAACCGCCCCGAACCGTCACCGGCGGTTCCTGACCCGGGAACCGCCCCGTCGGTGACGGTTCCGAACCGTCTAAGGACCCGCCGGTTCCGGCGGGTCCTAGCGGTTCGCGTGATGGAACCGGCGGTTCCAACGGGTCCAGAACCGCCACATATTTAAAAAAAAAAAAAAAAAAAAAAATGAAGACATTAAGGTTGTTTCTGGGCGTGGGGATTGCTGTTGGGAGGGTAGGGGGTAAGGTTTTGGTTTTTTTTCATATTTTTCACCAGGAAAAAAAAAAAAAAAACGGTTCATGGAACCGGAACCGGAACCGCCAGAACCGGCGGTTCCTTGGAACCGTGAACCGCCCCGGCTCTGGCGGTTCCGGTTCCGGTTCCACGAAATGTGGAACCGTGAACCGGCGGTTCCGGTTCGGTTCCGGTTCGGGTCCGAACCGTGCCGACCTCTAGGGTAAAGCAATGATAAGGTAAGCACTTTTTAAAATTTTTTTAGGTGCTGTCCAATTACATCGATGGCATTTACTAGGAATTTTATTAGTTACCTCCATGTTACATGTCAGAATGATGATAGAGTATACTAGAATAATAAATAATTAGGGGCGCTCTATGTTATATAGGTGTGTAAACGGTAAAATAATTAGATAATATGTTATGTATGAGATTTTTTTTTTTTTTATATGTAAATACTAAATATGATATTTCTTTGATTTGTGTGTGTGTATAGGTACATAAGTGCTCCGATGAATGTTGAAAAATTAGGTTATTTTTATACGTTCTTTAACTTAATAATTTTTTTATAACTTTTTACAAAAGTTTATTACTGATTTTCTTAAATCATATATATAATTTTTCATTACAAAATTATCTCATTTAATAAAATCTTATAAATACAACTAAACTAATCATCACTTGCTACTAAATGTGACAATATTAAGAAAATTAAATCTACCTTTTTAAAAACTTTGATGCGACTTTTATTAAATAAAAACGATGTTTCATATAAATAATTTTCAAACGATATTACTCACGCTCTCAAAAAGTTTCTACTTTTCCTTAAAAATTAATTACCAAAAAAAAAAATCAAAACTTTTCATTCTTACAACATCAAACAACAACAACAATAACAATAAGGATAGTATTATTTCAAAAATTATAGTTACCTTCAAACAAATTACAAGTTATCTTTAAAAATTTGACATTTTATGTAATAAATTATTATCATTAAACTAAATAAATTATGATTTGTTCAAAAATTTATAATTTTATCTGCAACATAATTATGAGTTCTCACTAAATTTGATACTCCTAAAAAAATTATGTTTTGCAAGGTAAAATAACATAACAATTATATAACTAGAACTTTATTTCCACGACACCAAACAAGAATAAAAACAACAATATATTACCACAGATCTACAACATAAAACATCAAATAATTGAGGGAAAAAAAAAAAAAAAGACAAAACCCACAAAGTCAACATTTCTACACCAAGCAACATCAATAACAAGACAACTATCAAACTACATACACAACACATAATTTTGCATGAAAAACAATGCAACATTGACTAACCACTATAGAGTGAATAAACTCCGAGAAAAGTCGGCATAAACTCTAGCCGTTCGTAATCTGACACCTTTGTAAGATAAAATAACGAACACGTTATGATCATTGGGAATCTTGCTTAATACATATAAACATTTTGAGTTTATTAATAGATATTTGGAGTTAATTGTAATAATAAAAAAATTAGTAAATTTAGGTAGTTAACTACAAAAAAAAAAAAAAAAAAAGCAATGTTTAAGTATAAAATCGACACCTTTAAACTTTAAGTTATTATTTTTTAGGAGTAGGTAAAATCCAGACACTAAATATCACATTTGTTCTATAGTATATTATACGTACCCTTGAATAAGTTGAGAATAATTCTAACAGCGCTTGTAATCCTTTTGGCAAATTTTAGATCTAATGCCCCAAATATAGGATCATTTACAAACTGCGACATGTCCATATTAAATATAGACACACAATGACTTAAAATCTTCTACCATCTACTATAAACCTATACGATATATTATAAATACACACACATGATTCAACAAGCATACATTCACATACAGACCTAATTCTAATGCAACAATCAACGTATTTTTATCTTTGATTTAAACCAGACAAACAACATAGTTATAACTCAGCATCCCATTAAAAGTAAATATAGTAATATATACAAACAATAATATATATATATATATAACGTTAGGTACTCCTCAACATCCATGAATCCAAAACTGAATATCAATATTCTCGAAATCAAAAAGTCTAGATCTACCCAAATAATCTCCATGCACAACTCCACTTGGAGTTCAGTCACACATGAATCATCGGTATGTCATGATAAAAGTATAGATACTCGCCACCTATTACAAGCAGATACATAAATAACAAACATATTATTAAAGTCAAATAATTAATTGATCTATTCAAGTTTCTACCCTATATAAACACAATCAACAAATAAGGTATACACGTATCTAGTTATCGTTTTGTTCCGAACTAGTATATAGTGCTTAAAATACATATAGTTATATTGTTTAGAAACTTCTATATCTAACTTAAGTTCACATTACATTTTTATCAACCTTAGTCCCACTCCATTATTGCTTAGGTTCTCAAAATCTTAAAGTATATTTAAATTATAAAGGGAAGAGTTTAACGAATCCAGTCATTCTTAGGCAAAAAAAAGATAAATTTTAAGGTGTTATAATGTGCATTAACTAGTATAAAAAGATGAATATTAAGGTGCTATAATGTACAATAACTAGTATACAAGTGGGTACAAAAAACAGAGGGTACACGGGGAAGAACACAGTCATGTTTCTCCTTGTGTTCTTTCATAGGTGAAGCTTTAAAAATTACATAGAGGAACACGAGACCATATAAATGCCATATTCTTTGCAAGTCCCCTTCCGTTAAAATCACAAAAAGAAACATGATCGAATACATAACACCGTTTACTGATCATGTATTTCTAGAAAACACGTTTTTAACACATAGAGAGCTACATGACCAAGAATATAGGACCATGTATTGGTCACGTACTTAGAAAAAATGTACTTTTTTGAAATTTTTTACTTGTTTTCAAACTCAAACATGTTTAAACCTTTTTTTAACCTTGTTACATCACTTTAACACCCTTTTTATATCCTGTTATCACTATCCCAACCAAACAACCAAAAATTGAATGTACAATCCATCAAAAATATTACAACGAAAGTTAAATGAAGAGTTTAGTGTTATTACCTTTTGGTTTTTCCTAAATCTTTCATTTCTCCAATCCTCAAATCTTGATTGGCAATGTTCCCTAAAAACTCTTTCTTGCAAAATCCAAAACTTTCATATAGGAGATGGTTGTTAAGCCTAAAACTCTAGAATATCCTATGTTAATTGTTGCCATAGTTGTAAAGGGTGAAGGAAAGAAGGAGGTTTTATTTACTATAGCTATCTTTCAAGAAGTCTTCAAGAATTGTAATTACCAATAGAAAGAGGAAAAGAGAGTTTTTGTAAAGTTGAAAGACAAAAATGGAACGGCAATTGTTCCCTAATTGTTTTATATGTTGGCTTTTCCCAAACGTATCTTTTAAATCTTAATTGAAATGCCTACTTTATCCTTATTAAATACTGGATAGTTATCTTCTTATCCTCGCATATAATTTGTTTATTTTTGAAATATTATCCCAATTATCATATATTGAATTCAACTTAATGGTTGATGCTAATCATAATCTAAGTAGGTCAGAAGTTTCAATAAACTAGCTAGAATCCTGAAAGTTTAAAAAATTCACTCATATCAATATTTGGAAACCTAAAAATAGTACCACATACCCAGATTATATGGAAATTATACACTTGAATTGCAGATTCCATTACGTCTCTAACATTAATCCTAGACACTCATTAGGTGGAAAAGAGTTGTTCATAATATAGAAGAGCACCTAATTAGACTGGTATGACTTTCTTTTCTCTCTGTATGTGCTTACTGTTAACCAGCTAACATGGTCTATAAATTATCTTACCACAATTCATAACATGACTTCAGATTCTACTGCAATCGAAGAAAGTAGACCTTCTCGTTGGGGAAAAAGAAAAGAATAAAAAGACAAAGAGAGTACTAAATGGTAAATATAAAAAAAATTTACAATATCCACCAAGCCTAATTTTGTTCGTTTTCTTTTGGGCCAAAGGCTAATTTCTCCTTTGCAAATAAACTAATGACCAGGGCCTTGGGCTAGTTGGGCTTGTTTACTTTCATTAAACTAAACTTCTTACACACACACACAGACTCTCTCTCTCCAAGTAAACTTCTTACAGTTTAGAAAAAGCCTCAATTAATTATTGAAAAAAATAATTAATTAATGTTAAATATACGGATATCGTACTTTAGGAAAATTATTTGTTTTCGTTATTAATTTTGACAAGACTCATCATACTCAACCGTGATCGAATCTATAAAACAGTTGATATCTCAATTATTATATTTATTTTAACGGTTAGATAGTAGATTGAACGATACTATGATGGAACCGTTGAATCTTTCGTACTTTAGCGCCAAGCCCAATGATGAAATGATGATTTTATCTCCGGAGAAATAAGTCAAGCAATCAAACAAGATCTCAAATTCTAACTTTCCGCTAGAATGATATAGCTCGGGTAGCACACTTGAATTGTTTGTTTAATGCTTTTAATTTGATATTTCTAAATAATGTATACATATTTTTTCTGCTATTCACTTAGTGTATGTTTTTAACAATGTCATGCGAAATGTATTTATTTTAATGTGTACTATGTTTAAGCATTCATAAAATCATAATGTGAGCGAGATATCTGCTAATATATATTTTAAATTGCGTATAAAGATGAATTTTATCGTTATGGGTTGGATCCATAGATAATACTTATTATTAGGGATGGGCAAAAAAACCAACCGAACCAAACCATCCAACACAAAATATGGTTTTTTTAATGGTTTGGTTTAAAAATTTTCTAATTTGAACCAAATCGTTTTAGAAAAATATAATAATATTTTACTATATGTTCATGTGATTTTATTTTAAATTATTATTTGGTGAATGTTGATTAAAATCAACTTATTCATTTTTAAATTTTTTTAGGCTCATGATATATATATATATAATATATATTTTTGTTGATGATGAACTATTATTTTCTTTTAATAGCTTTTAACTTTATAAAATATGAAATTTATTTATTTAGTTACAAACTCTTATTATGTATTAATTTTTAATATATTTTGTCAGCAAATTATTTTATTTGTTGATAAATTTTGTTGATAGATGATTTTTTATTTTAGCTAAATTTATTGGTAGATAATTGACTTGATGGTTGTATTAAAAATTATAAATTATGATTTACTATGTATTGGTTGGTGAATATATTTTATTGTTGGATAACTAATTTTATAGAGAATTATAGATTAAAAGTATGATGAATTTATAAAGTATTTTGTCATGGTTTATAATATAAACTTTGTAAAATGATATAAATATTTAAGTATCTACAAAAATGTATAAAAATTAGAATAAAGAAAATTTTTAGTTAGAATTTTGATCCGTAATCCAAATTGAACCAAATCGTTATTTAATGGTTTAAAAAAAATTTTAATCCGAACCAAACCGTTACTTAATGGTTTGGTTCGAGATTGAAAAAAAAACAAACCATAAATTATGATTTGGTTTGGTTTTAAGAAAAATCGAACTAAACCGATCCGTGTCCCTCTACTTATTATTTAGCCAAAAAGAATATAAATGTTGGGAATCAGGTAGATGAGTATGAAAGAAAAGCATTAATCTAAAAGAAAATCAAACAAGGAAAAATCCAATATTTAAAAAGAAGTGCATTTTGGTCCACTTTAGAGGATGGTATATATAATATTATATATGTATATGGAATACAAAATGATTAATTGGGTTGGAAATCCAACATTGGAGTTCATAGATGTCTTATGAACGAAAAAAAAATAAAAAAGCAAATTGTGTGATTCTTTTATGGAAAACATTTGTCAAAGACATTTGAGTTAATATTAGGTATAGGATTCGACCAATATATACATACATACATATATATATATATATATATATTAGGTATAGGATCGTTTTAAAAGTTATGTTTTGTTAGGGTAATTTTAATGAGAGGATCTTCATATGGTTTTCATGTGAAGCATCTTTAAATGGGACTCTTGTCATCCCAATAAATTGAGGTGCTCATACAAGTTCCGGTTCTATAAAGATCGATACCTTTATTTATTTACTTATTTATTATTTTGTCAATGCTCCTACAGTTTCTTAAAATACTGATGAAGTTAAAGATGCAATAAAAAATGTAAAGACGCCAATTTGTTAAATACCACTTTAATATTAGGGTTAATTATAAAATCATGACTCATGTTTTAACCAATTTGGTGACCCGAGTTTCATAAAAAAAGTGTAAATATTATTAATTATTATTAGAGAAAATGTGTTAGAGTCTTATTGGTCCAAAGAAATTAATATAATAAAAAATAATACTAATTAAAATTAATTAAATAAATAAATATTAAAAATTATTTCTTTTGGAAATAAGAAAATTGAAAAAAAAATTAATTTTTATGACCAATAAAACATTGACACGTGACATTCTAAAATTATTAAATAATATTGATACTTTTATATAAAACTTGGATTACCTAATTATTAAAAAAAATAGCATTGTTTATATATTTGTAAATTAATGAAAACACAGGTCATGTTTTTATAATTAACCATAATATTATAAATATGCACAGATTACCCCAAATTGACTTATAAATCATTTCCAGGACAATTTATAATTATATACAGAATGAAAATAAGGAGGTAACAAAATTCTTAATTATGGAAAAATTTCCCTTATGCACACAATCCAATTTTCAGAATCCTAAATGTTGATAAAAGTTAATGCGCCTATTATGATTTACTTGGTGATGGCTCCAACACACCACCTCTGAACTTGCGCTCCTCATATATCTTGGAATATATACTCCACGTTCTGATCGTCAACAGCGTGTCTAATCCAAACCCCAAAACGTAAGCAACCCCCATGATCACGAAAACAAGCATATAACAATGAGGACCAACACAAGTAGTGCCACCATCAGGGGTGACAATGGCTTGAGCATCGTAGAAGTTACCGGCAAGAAGTCCTGAGAAAAGGAAGGAACCTAAGGGGAGGTTGAGAATTAAGATGTTGTAGAGAAGACCATAGTATTTGAGCCCAAATAGCTCTGATGCAAATGCAGTAGTCACGGTTACTCGGACCCCGTAACATATTCCTACTAGGATAGAGCCGATGTATAGGAACCAGGCAGTGCCAAGGCCATCACAATGTATCCTGCTGTCGTTAGAATTCGGGATGCTGCATTCCAAACTGGTCTCGGTGACCCATATTTCCTGCGATTGCATTATGGAGGATTATTAGTAACTCTTTAGGACGAACATTGGTTTCCTAGGACTATGAGTATAGTAGTGTTTGGTTACCACAATGAGACAATGTAAGTAAAACTAGATAGCACAGTACAAGCAATACAATATAGCACAATCTCTTGAGTCGTGTTTGGTATACATGTTTTAAGAAAACAATCTTTCTAGTGAAAAGATTTTATACTACCTGCTAAATAGTACAACATTTTTTTATGTTTTGTCCTACCTCTGATTATCATTTAGTACTGTATGCATTATTGCAAACCAAACTGGTAGTAGGATGCCTTTTCTTGTTGAATCCCTTAAAATTATGCAAACAAAACGCTTAAGCATTGACAGGACTTACCAAATGTAGTGCTCTGACACCATTCCTGAGGCAATGCGGCCAAAAATTCCCCAAATGCTGATAAGAGACACAAAGATTGATACATCCGTGTATCCAAGAGCAAGCCCCATCTGTCCTAAGTTGTTCATCAAACACATCCCTGTGCCAACACCACAAAGAAATGATAGAAACAACAACCAGAAATCAAATGTCTGAACCATTTCAACAATGGTATGATCCTCCCCAATCGACAGTCTCCTCTTCATTGCAACAACCTCTACTTTTAGCGCTTGATGCCTGAGTCTCCTGAATCTGTTGCTTTTCTATTGAAGGCTGCTCACGGGAAGGAGTAATGGCTCACTTGTCGCGTTTTCAGTGTCGGGATTAGCTTCCTGATTGAAGAGGATCATGTAGAAAGGAACACCTAAAGGCATGGCGAGTAGAACTATTAGTCCTATTGCGAATGCCAACGCTAGAGCACGTCCATGGTTTCCACTTATGTCAAATGCCTAAAGGTAGCAAGCTACTACAATGGCAATGACATTGAATATATTTAAAAACCGCGTTTCCGCGTCGTCATTAGCGGTTTGGGTGACTGGTGGTGATGATGCATCGCGGAGAAAGACAGCAGCAATGATGCAAATTGCTGCCGGGACTACCGCGAGCGTGGAGAGGAATGCTGAGGAATTGGATGAGAAAAGAGATGTGCAAATGTCTGTGAAGATTGCTGTGCTTAACCCAAGATAACCCTTGAGACTTTCTGATACAGGACCTCGGTTTTTCGGGAAGTTTCGCATACACGTAACTAGAACTGCTGTGTTCATCCATGTTGTGCTGTTTCCTCCCAAACACAGGAATATGCACATCTGTACATGAAACAAGTTAATCATATAGCTCTGCATTGTAAACGTTCATGCATTATCTTTTTGAGCTAAAAAAAGAAGCTTCGAATATCAAGTTTGAAATAGTTTTGAGGGAATAATTGTAAATTAAGTTTCCACACTTTCAATTTCTAGCAATTTAGTGTCTTATGTTTAGATTTTAGCAAACTAGTATTTATACATATAAAGTATGCATGGTTTATTATTTATGTTAATTTATGTTAAATGATATTTGACGGATATATATTATAATGATAAGATAATGATAATCATTTGATCAAAAATTACTAAAATCTAAAGATTCGACACTAAATTACAAGTATTAATATCTTATCATTAATATATATATGTCCGTAATTATTATTTAATATATATATATATATTGAATCGCACATATTTTAAAAGTATAAATATTAATTCAATAAAATCTAAAGATGAAATGTTAACTTGTTAAAAATTAAAAATTAAAAATACAGACATTTTACATGTCACTATCTCGTCTGGCAAATGTTAAGAATGCATAATGATCTTACCTGCCAATATGGCAGCGGGCGAATCCTTTGGCTAACAACAAGCCATTGTGCTCCATATCCAATGAGCCCCTCAATAGAGCCAAATCAGAATTATAACCGAAGTCGGAAACCGATCGAAAGCAAGTCCAAAAAGAAGCCCGAAAGCCTTACCAACATCTTTAGCCACTGAAAGATTATTAAGGTCCAGCTGAGTGAGAGCCATGAGAGTTTTAAGAGCATCAGAATAGTTAGAAAATGTGTAATTGTTGCCGGCAATGGCCTGAACCCATATGGCAGTAACAAATCCTAGCCATTTACCAGCAGGTGATATTGCAGAAAATGAAAGAACCATGATGATATGAGATTGTAATAGAATGAAATGAAGATGAAGGAAAAATTTGTAAGGTTTGTTTATATGCTCTTGTTTTGCGTTCATAATGAGAAAATGATTAATGTTGTCTTTAGTAATTAGCGAAGATATTTCAGAACCTAGGATAGGCCATGGTTTTTTGTCAATTCCAGGAGTGTCTTGGGTTCGAATTGTCAATGGATTGTAGAAGACAAGGAGCAAAAACAAGAGACTGTTTATATTGTTATTTGTTTCCTTATGTGTTTGTGTGTATTAAAAAAAGACACGTCCATTGGAGGAAGATGAGAATGAAAAATCTAAAAACTCTTTCTTCTTTTATTTCTCTCATCCTAATATTTATATATATATATATATATATATATTCATGCTTTGCATAGATATATAAAGGGTAAATTCCAAAATTATATTTGTACAGAAAATAAGTGTAGAAATTAAGGGAAAAAAAGTGAAATCACAAATGTATTTCTTACACATTAATGTTTGAATATAAAAAAAAAATTAAGAAATTATTGGCACATCCGAGCAGTGATAGTAAGTCAAGTGCTTGTACTTTTAATTTTTGATAAAATAGTGTTTCGTCTTTAAATTTTGACAAATTATTGCTAGTATTTTTAAATTATGTGTTTCTACTTTTAATTTTTAGCAAGTATCGCATTTATAGATTTTGGCAATTTATGGTCAAGTATCTATCATTATCCTACCATCAAAATGAAAAATCCATCAAATATTATTTTAAAAAGACATTAAATTGTATATATTTTGAAAATATAAATACAAATTTGTTAAATTTAAAAAATAAAACAATAAATTCTTAAAAATTAAAAGTATAAATACTTAATCTGTGTTTATTCTTGTATCCTATTATTCATTTCAACATGTTGTATTTTTCTAATTCTATGTTCATCTTTAATGAACGAGAGGTCAAATTGCGTGCGATCAGCCTAAAGTATGACCATAGTCATGTCTGAATATATAGTGGGCCCAAGTTACCAAGCCTCTACCGCCGAGGTTTTGCTGCTTGTGAATATACCTATCCGACCTTTTTTTTTACTTTTGTTTTTTAAACATAAGTTTATTGACCATTTAATAATCTGTAAATAGGCTGCATCCATTCCATTACCTTGCCCCAATAGGAAAAGCTTACATAACCCAATAACTACATTATAAACCAAAAGACGAAAAAGATCCAAGGATTCACTAAAGAGCCAAACTAGGTATAAGAACAGCTCTGAACACCCGTAACGAGCATCATCCAGAAGCATTATATCATGTACACATACAGGTGGATCATCAACAATAACTTCCTTTGCAAACATCTCCATGCCAATAATTTCTAAAGCATCAGACAGATGAATCGTACCTAGGGATGCAACCAAGTCGGCCATTAACAAGTTTTCGAACCGTCCAACCTGATAAAAACCTTATAAAGTTAAATCCTAAAGGATAATAGGATTGGGTTTAGATATGGGTAAAAAAGCCCTATAGGATATTAGGATCGGGTTTGGATACTACTGAAACCCGATTGATACCCACCCGACCCGTTGGTCTTAGTAAAAAAATATTATAATGTAAATTTACTAAATATAGACATAGTAAGAGGCTAAATTTAAAAATAGGTTGGAAAAGAGAAGATAAATTGCTATATCATTAGACTATTATTTTATTGGCTTAAGTATGTTGAATCTATTGAAAAAAAACACAATAAGTAAGCAAATTCGAGTTGATAATTGGGCAGATGGTCGGGCTGGTAATCGGGTTGATAGTTAGGCGGGTAATTGGGTGGGTGGCGGGTTTTAAAGTAAACCTTATAGGGCGGATTTGGATATAGAAAGAAAACCCTACAATGTTATGGGTTCAGGTTTGGTATGCCCTATAGTGTAGCGAGTTCGTGTTTAGGTTTGGATTTATATGAATCGCCTGAAACCCGACCCGGTTACATCCCTATTTGTACCTACTGTACCTACTGTTTTGGAGCAAAGTACATGTAGAAATTTGATGGAAGAACAAAGGTATATAGCGATTTTTAGTGTCAAGAGCAAAGGTATATAGTTGAATTTTACTCCAATTTTACTTGAATTCAATTCAAGAATAATCAAATCGACCTTAAACTACTTGGGTAGTTTATCAATTAAAATTCAAGTTTTATAATATTTAACTAGATTAACTCGTAAATCAAATCAAACTGAAGTTGTTTATTAGTTGAGTTCAAATTGAGTTTGGATATTATTAATATTATTTTTATTAGAATTAAAAACACCTTTTAATAAATTGAGTCTAAATAACCTTAATTAAGTCAAGTTTGAGTTTATGTAGTACCACTTCAAACCGAACTCAAACTCAAACTTTTAAACTCGGTGAAGATCAAACCAAACTGGATTTTTAAATTTTCGAGATGAGTTTGAGCTTAATCTCAATAGTGTGTCGTATCAACTAAACTCATTTTTACTACACATTCACTTTGCTAAGTGAATAAAATTGTAATTGAATTGTTATTACTAAGGAATGAAATAGAGCTATAATAGAATTTTTATTTTAATATGAGTATT
Source organism: Combretum micranthum (assembly GCA_024138025.1). Classification (NCBI taxonomy): domain Eukaryota; kingdom Viridiplantae; phylum Streptophyta; class Magnoliopsida; order Myrtales; family Combretaceae; genus Combretum; species Combretum micranthum. The sequence goes on from JAMXBD010000290.1 coordinate 531,568, forward strand.
TTAGGAAAAAAATAATTTCACCATTAAATTGTTATTCATAGGTTTGGATAATGAATTACTATTCATTATTTTTGGTGATATGAATTCTTATATATGAATTCTTATACAACTTCTATAACAAGATGAAATTCTTTAGTCTCGTCATTAATTTTGACGAGACTGGTCCTATCACTATCTAATCGCTCATACTATACCCAACCGTGATCAAATCACTAAAATAGTTAATATTTTAATTACTATATTTATTTTAATTGTTAGAAGGTTGGCTAACAGTCCCATTAACATGATTATAGAAACTCCCTAAAATTAGGGGTGTTCACGGTTCGGTTAACTGGTCTATGGCCTAATTTTTTAAACATAACCGTAACAATTGGTTTTTTAATATCCTGATTCTAAACCAATCCATTATAAACGGTTGACCACCTTAACGGTTAACACTCTTTTTTGGTTAATTTTTTTTAGTTCTCGGTTTTTAACCATTTAACATAATAGTTATACAAAATTTGCAGTTAACTGTATTTTTTATTATGTCCGTAAAAAAATTAAAGCATTTTAATTCATATGCAACAAAGAGCAAAATATAACAGTTCTTTGCCTCTTTTGGTTTTTTATACGAGCAGAATAGATGAATATGTATCGTAATAGTTAAGAAAAAATCTACCAAGACAAATGGACCATTAAAGACAAAAAGCTTTACTCGATGCAACCAGTAGTGCTCTTGGTTATAGATTTAACAAAATATCTAATTTGTAGTTTATAATTACAATCTTAAGAAAATAAACCACAAAGATAGTTTAGTATAATAAGGGTTTAAAAAATTGGAATACTGTTTTAAAAAAAACCAATAAAAATTATGAAAAATATGATATTTCAAGCAAATATTGAATTAAAAAATAAAATAGAACCTTAATATGGTTGAGTGTTGAGAGCTCTTTACTATCGTTGATGAATGGATGCCAGTTGCCGGATGTTGTGCGGACTATGGATTGCAGTGAAAGAGTAGGATATGGATATGGAACAAGGAAAAGAGAAAGAGAATATGGAATATATGATGATGGCTATGGTCTATAGAGAATGAAGAAAAGTTTAAGGCTTGAAACCTTTAATATCCGACTATTTATATTTTTAACAAAATAATTATATAAATATATTATAAATTATATATATAAATACGTATGGTTAACCGAAACTGAAACCAAAAACTGAAAAAATTATAAAGAAACCGATGGGCCAGTCAACCGTTTTTTTCGAATTGGTTTTCCAGTTTAAGTTTGGTTATACTAAAGATTCAATTTTTTGAACACCTCTACCTAGAATGAGTAACTAAATATTGTGATACTTCTTCACAAAGGATTAAGGCTCAGCAAAGTGAATAAATATTATAATCTAATAAGTGAAACAATGTGCAAATATAATTTGACAAAACGATGGCTCAATTAAACGTTGTTATTTGCTAGCACACAAATGTGTTTTAAGCAAGGGGAAGAATATCTTGAGATAGCTCATAATATAATAATAATAATAATAATAATAATAATAAAGAAAGGGAATTAGATAAAATTCTAAAACAATGTAATTTATAACTATGTTCTCATCACTCTTCTATTGGTTAGGCCTTGGGATAAATTTAGTAAAAATAAATCCAAAAGAATTATAACTACCTATTACTCACATAGTCACAGGGGGTCCTGGCCGCTGTGCAAACTAAACGCGCCCTCGAATTCGAGGAGCCCATCCTTTTCAGTCTCTTGCCTATTAAAGTTAGCATACCCAAGCCGCTCCATCAATCTTTCAATTTCTTTTTCTGGTTTCTTTTTTTTTTTTTTTTCACTTCAAAATTATGCACTTTATAAATGAGAAAATCATAAGGATAGAGCCCGAGATGGGTCAATTAATCCCAGGTAGATTTCGATACTACGAAAACGAGGCTTTCTGCTATTTCATATTGAGGGGTGGTGACTACCAGGTAATACTTAACTACATTAATATATTAATAGCTAATACGGATGCTATGAATTCAACGATCTGCTTGGGCTTTTCTATTTGGTATGGTATGCTAATTTCAACATAGACTGACCTTAAAAAAAAAAAAAAAAAAAAATCCTCCTTTAATAACAAAATACTTTTCCTCTTATATGTAAGTAATGTGTAATCAATACTGGAAATCATAATTAATATAGAGACACATGAAAATCCCTAAAAAATCCAAACAAAAAAATAATAAGGACCAAAACACAGATTCTATTAGTAAGCAATGGTTTCATAATGTATATCCTCACTAATTAAATCGGTTTTGTAGTCAATAAAATTACAAAAACACACAATTAATAAGATAACCAACTAATTTTTGAATCCATAAATGAAAATGTAATAACATAATTCATAAAGCATCTGTATCCTAATTTACACAATTCCATCATTCACAAGCCATCTGTACAAGCAATCCACTTCCTAAAATGAATCATATGTACACAGCAACCTTCATAAACAATGAGCAAGCTATAAAACAGGGCAACCTTTGATTACTATCCCTTCAGCGGTTGGACAAGAGGCCAACGGGCAACCATCCGGGCTGCTCCCCCACCAGTCAAGGCTAATATGCTCCATTCCCAGGCACATATACAAAAGCACCCCCATAAAGGCTAATCCTGCATCTAGAGCACCAGATAACACATAATTGTGGCGGCTCCACCAACCTCGGTAGTAATTGTAGGCCACATAGCCAGACAAAAATCCAATTACAATCCAGCTTGTGTAGTTCACAGCAGTGGCTGGAGGCATATTGATTGTTGCACCTAAGAGCACAGGCATCGTGATATGTCTGATCCATTCCTTGCTTGGAAAGGCCTTATGGACCAGCCAAACAATGACAGGAGCTATTGCCCCAATTAGGAAAAACCAGTTGAGGGCAGAATAGTATCCAAGATCCCCAAAAATTCTTTGGGGCCCTATCAGACCCCAAATGACTGAAGCATCATAAAACACATGGTCTCCTGGACATGTCCATGGGCTGGCTGCTGGAAGAACTGCCCTATTGCATATATCCGGGACTGTATCCATAAGCCACCATGCTGTACCTAAGTGCACTATTGCAGCAACTAAAGTGCCAACTACCTGCCAAGTGACTTGCTGGTATAAATATGAAGCAGAAGGAAATTTTGTTATGTAAACCTGAAAAAGTAGCATACTCAGTTCTTTGGATGCTAACCTGCGCCATAAACATGGATCGGGGAGGGATTTTCATGTAATGGCCGAGCTTGAAGTCTTCCAAGAATTTGATCCCTTGTTTCATACTGATGTACCCATACACTTTGAAAAGTATATTAGCAACGGGGTATCCTGGGTACAAATATCCGATGATATACTCTGTGATCACATTCAAGGCTGCGTCTGTTTCACAATGACATAACTAGATCAGACTGTTGATCTCAAATCAGCTTGCTATAAATTCAAACCTAAGCAAGGATCAAGGATGAGGTCCCAAGTATGAGTTAATACATCATTGTGTCACTTTCATTTGATTATTAACCATCAGCTCACATACATGAAGAAAGTAAGAAAATGAAACTATGTCAAGTGCTTATAATAGAAGAAGAAGAAGTGCCTATATAAGCTTTTAACTTAGCAATGCTTCCTCAACTGGAGCAACAGAGCTAGTTATTAGGTAAGCTGGCTCTAGTTCAACATCAGAAACCAAGCTTGCCTCAAAAGTCAGCTTATCAAGTAAAGGGTCAAAACAAAAATACAAACACCATAAGATATATGATTTTGAAACTTTACCTGATTTGTTGTTGCAGCGATGACTCCAACTGGAAGAGTGAAAAATATCGCAAGGCCACATGCAAGCAATATGCCCCACCAATGAAGTTGGAGTTGCTCAATGAAATAGTGGCAAGTAAATATTGCCACAGCAATACTTACGAAAAGGATACATAGGAACCACCATTGAGGGACTTGCTTGTATCTCCTCATGAGCTTAGTATGTATGTCCATCTTCCTTTCTTGAAAAGCCGATTTGCTTAAATGCCATATCTCTCTAAATTATCATAGCATTTAGTTTAACAATACATCATGTTGAGAATGCATAGCAGAAAAGTAATAAATCACACAAAACTGATCTAATTCTGTTGATCACGTGGTTATGAATCTAATATGTATCAAGGCATTAGAACAGGACATTATGTGTTCAAATCCTTGTATGCTCATTTTACCTCTATTTAATAAGCGATTCACTTGATAGAAGGATTGATATGGCATTGGCTCAACTTACCTTCCATGGAAAAGGAAAACATGAACTACTGTAGCAGAAAGGCATGCGAAACTGACACCATAGTAGACAGCAAAGAAGGTACTGAGATAAAGAGGTCCCTTCCTTTCATATGCTTCAACATCCAGAGAAAACTCGTCATTTATGATATTGGAGATGTTGTATCCTTGTCCAGAAGAAGTGAACAGGCCATCTGAGAAAATAGGAAAAGTCCTAGCGCTATAGATGTTAAACCAATAAGCTATTGGTGTAATGACATATGTGACAAGGAAGAACCCGACAGCGATGTTGGCAGTGGCAAACCAGGGGCTAGCAAGTGGACTGCCGAGATAGGAGGAAATGCTGGACCAATCGAGTCCAATTGCACCAAGGCCTAGACCATGAAGTCCAGAACCGAGCAGTTGCGCGATGACTGAAGAAGGAAACATCCAACAAATCCAAGAAAGGGATGTTAACATTGGAAAGAGGTATCCTGGGAAGACATAGTAAGCAAAGCTGCATATGAATGCTATGAGGAAGAACGAATTGCGGGTTAATCTGCCCTTTGGCCGCTCTTCTTTCTCATGCAGTGCCCTGCGGTTGCAGAGAATTGTAACTTGTAAGTACGATATGGAAAGTTATCATCGTTGAAACATGGAAAATCTATGAGAATTGTCATCATGGAACTTATTGTTATTGGAAAGCCGAACCACTTGAGTAACTTTAACATGTTCCTGATGAAAACAACATTGTAACAATGTAAACGAGCTTGATCAGGTTCCTATGTTAACCAATGGTATCAGACCAGCCCAGGACCTAAGCTAGACATTCGCGAGAGTTAGAAGTTAATGGGTAAAAAACTAGGTTGAACCAGGTTTGAACCGGCCTGTTCTCAAAAAAGAATCCAGTTCAACCCAATGTTAACTACAAGTTGTTAATTCAATAAAGTACGAAGATAGTTATACAAATTTGGCTTGAATTTGATCAAATTAAAATTAAATTTGATTTGATAAAAGTTGTTACATTTCATGAGTAAGAGATAAGTTTAATCAAGATAAACTCATGCTTTGTAATTACAATTTCGAATCAGGCTTAGGTTAAAAAATAGGGTATTTACCTATCTATTTTTGGATATACCCCATTGAGGTGTGCCATATAAAAAAACTGGATAGTGTGCAATACCGCATATAATATAAATAAAACTGTGGTACTATGATTCTAATTATTTGTCAAAATAGGAAGTCTAGTTCGTCTTGCTACATTTTAATACTAGGTGGAATACATGTCTAGGGTTCTTTTAAAAAAAAAAACATAAATACAAATTGTACAAAAAAAATTATCAAATTAGTGTTGCTATATCGCGTCTTGCTATAAAAATACAAATATTTATACTTGTATCGCATCTTCGACTGAAAATATAATACCTAGGCAAAAAAAATTTTAAGGGCTTGTATATCACATATCAGTTATGTGATACAGGTCTCGCTCTATATCACATGACCAACGATCGATACATATACAATTATATGTGTACGTGTATCACTTGTTAGTCATGCGATACACATCCAAAGTGTATCGTACAACTAACATGCGATATATATGTAATTTTTAAAAAAAATTTGGTTTTGTTGGCCATGCATTATTCTCTGTTTTTTTTTTTTTTTTTGACAATTTGTTTTTGTTGAATTTTTTTTTTTAAATGTACATTAGAAATATTTATTAATATTTGTTTGTGACAAAAAGACATACCTAAATAAGGAAACCTGGACAAGGTTTTGGGGCCACCACATAGCAGCGGGCTCCACCAAATACTTTCTGAAAAGCCCGGCCCATCCAAAGCCCAGTACTTGAGTCGTTAAAACAACAACCAACGACACGAGAAACGACATCTCCTTCTTATAGAATATCTTCACCGCACTGACTATATGAATTGCGTACACATTGGATGCACCCGAGTTCGCGAAGATCGTGATCAGCACGTGCTCTTTCATGTTGAATGGTCCCGGATTCAATGTGAATTCCCACTTTGACCCCTCCAAAAAAGTCCTCTTTGTGATCGTTGAGGCCATTATGTGGCCTGTACACAAGGGCAGAGTTGGAAGTTGTGAATGAGATTACGTGGATATTCAAAAAATTATAGAAAGATTTAAAATTTCTAAAAGCTATCATTAGCAATAGGATGTGAATGAGGTCAACATATTTGAAAGATGCTCAATTTTAATTAGATATTTTTTGAGTTTGATTGAGTAGGTAAGTCAAGTTTGAACAATTATTCAAGTAGTTTATCAATAAGTTCAAGTTTTATGATAATTGAGTTGACTAATTTATAAATCTAATTGAATCTAATTTGAGATTTTAGTATTATTTTAATTAAATTAATAAACTTTTCATCAGATTATTGAGATGAAACTAGCTTAATCGAATTGAGCAAATACCCCTCATATAAAGGTCAAAGCCAATTTATAAGGTTGATTCAATACAAGACCAATATCGAACTTTAAAATTTCAAATTGAGCTCAATATTATATTATTGTTTCGATCCAAAGCATTAGTTAATATTACTCAAAAACCAACTAAATAATTATAATTTACCATTCTACTTGATCATGGATTGTATTTTTATTGATATGTAAGTGTATAGAAATCATATTGTCATTTATCACTTCCCCAAATATTTAAAAAATGCCCAATTCACATCTCTACACATAGTCCAACATTCTCAATCTTGCACTCCATGCTAAAAAAAATTGAAATATAATATTTAGCCACTCAAAATACAAGACAAAGCAATATGAATGAATAAAAAAAAAAAAAAAAAAACAACTTACCTAAAGGAACAACGGCGATTTGTGCAGATATGGAAGTGAGAGAGAGAGGTTCCCTCCGGTACCAGAAGAACTGGTTGAGGAACGACAACAGAACACACGCTAGTGCTCCTAGGACCCATGTCCGGAACGTCACGGCCGGAACAGATGGATCGTCGGTGGTTGGAACCGTAAGCACGACTTGCTCCACCGGGGAGTTCTCCTCCGCCGCCTCAGTAGACGAAGCTGAACTTTGGCTCTTAATTCCAACTGAAAAATTTACAATTCAGTATAATTTGGAGAAATAAAAGGACGAAAAAAATAAAAAAAATGTTCTTATGTAATATGATAGAGAGTCCGTGCTTACTGAGTGGAGTAGTGGTATCATTTTCATGGCTTTTGATCATTCGTCGGTCGTCTTTCTTTCCCCCCCTCCTTAATTTATGGACAAGTTATGGATTGGGAAATTAAGATTTTAAGACCGAAAGAAAATGTAGAATCATGGACGTAATATGATGGGATCTATGTATGATAGGTTGATTGATGAATTCGCTCTCCGGGTTGACCTAATGGATGACGACCATAAGGGAAGAAAAAGACGAAAAGGGCGGAGGCCATTTAGTTACTGAAATTTGGGTCTATGCGCTTGTCCGCATATTACAAATACGGATATTTTTTAAATTTTTTTAATAAATTATTTATCAATAAATAAATATGAATAAAAAATAATTAATAGTTATTATTAAAAATTAAATATAAATAAAATATAAATACAAATCGAATATATTTACATATATCTCTTCGATACAGATACAGATGAAAAATTGACCATCCAAACAGATCCTTTAACACATTAATAGATATACTTTTTAAAGACACATATGATTTAGGGAATATCTATTGTTTGATCACTAATTTTGATGAAACTATTTTCATCATTATCCAACAGCTCACACCATACATAATTGTGATCAAATTGATAAAATAGTTAATATTCTAATTATTATATATTTATTTTAACGGTTAGATGGTTAATAGGACTACAGAAGCTCTTATGAATTTATTATCTTTATTAAATAATATTTAATATTTATTGATAAAATAATAGTAGAAATTTCGAAAAAAAATTAAAATACAAACATGTGATACCAAATTGCTAAAAATTGAAAGTAGAGGTCGTATCAACAAAATAAACGTATGCCAAATATTATTTAGTAAAGATACTAAATTATACATATTTTAAAAATATAAGTACTAATTTATTAAAATTTAAAGATAAGATAATAAATTGTTAGAATTTAAAAGTAGATGGATAGGTTGTCATTATCCCAAAAGAAAGGGAGAGGGGAAAGATAAAATGAAAAAAAAAATAGAAATATACAAAAATAAATGGGAAAAGATATGAGCGGTTGGAATGGATTTGAAATATAGTTGCCAATTGGTGTTAAATGTGGATACATTGGATAATTTAAATAGTTATAACTAATTTATAGGAACTTTTATAGTTTTTATTTTCATGAACTTTTATGGTTTATCAACAAGATATTTAGATCGTTGGATATATTATATTATTGAAAGACTATAGAATTTGGGAAAATTCTATTGTTCTGTCAACAAGACTGTCCAATCAATTATCTAATTAGAATATTATTTATTTTTGTGATTTGATCACAATTGAATATAGTATGAGCCGTTGAATAGTGACAGGACCAATCCCGTTAAAAGTAACGGCAGAACCATAATATTTTCCAAGAATTTGTATTCTATGAGCTAAACCCTCTAGTTAGTCATTCAATCAATAAAATAATTAATATAATAGTGCACTCATAATTAAATATGAATATGGATTAATAAATAACTTATGAAATTGGTGTTATTTAAAAAAAAATAATAATATAATCTTAGAAGCGATAGATATTTTAATTATTCATTGGTTATGCATAAATCTGAGGACTTCAATTGCGAATGAACTGCCCCTAAAAGATAAGCAACAACACACAATTTTCTCTTTGTTTTTATTATCATCATTGATATATATATATATATATATATCATCTTCATGCTATGCCGTTTATACATAATATATATATAATTAATTTTACAAATCATTTTTCTTTTCCTTACTTGAAATATATTATATTTTAGTATAAAAATTTCTGTAGACTGACAGCTTATATTTATATCTTATCATGATGGCTCCATTAAAATATTTAATATCTCACTTAACTTAACGATAATTAATTAAAAAGTTCCATCTATGGCACCCTAGATCTCTAATATTACCTATCATGTTTTTTAGTAACACGTGAAAAGTAAGGAAGGAGGAAATTTTGATACTTCTAGTAAATACTATAATATATATATATATAAATGTGTGCTGGTGGACAGACAGCTATCTTCCATAAATGCTTTTTATATACGAAGAATAAGGGAAGGGATTTTTTTCTTGACAGTAAGGGTTTGCAACCAGCCAGCAAGTAATAAAATTTAGAAATAATACAAAAGAATAAACTAAACTTTATAGCGCTATACAGATCAACACAATATCGACATATATATTTCTTATTTCATTGATTCCCATCAAGAGATGATAGAATAATCCAAATTCTTTTATTACTTTAATCAAAATTTTTTACTCTATTTCTTATATAAAAGAGAAAAATACCCGCTAGTACCTATATTTTTATATAGGAAATTAAAGCATTTGTACTCGCGAGAAGATATATTTATTTTTAGGTAAAACTAGCAATGTCTCTTTTTACTTCGCCCATTTCTTATTTCTCATTAATTTTTTTTCCTTTTTTGTTTTTTCTTATTAATGCTACATAATTTGGGGAGCTTCTACGTTGTCCAATCAACTATTTAATCGTTAAATAAATATAATAATTAGAATATTAACTATTTTAATGGATTAAATATATGATATGAATAGTTGAATAATCAACTTGACTGATCTCATCCGTAAAATCAGCCATAGAATTTCACATGACAAAATATCATTGTGGAAAGATCAACTAATTAGGGAGCAAAATAGAAAGAAAGGAAACAAACAATTGGGATGGCCCATTGGGCCCACCTTATTTTCTGAATAGCATCATCAATGTTGAAGGTAAGGCCAGGACGCTTTTCAAGATGTGAGAATTTGAACGAGATATGGCTCAGATGCATTTGGAAAGACAATGACAGATGAATCTGTACAGCATTTTAGCCCATGAGCTCGTGGTTGGATGACTATGGCCGGCATACCAGTCAAGATATAATATATTTATAATTACATACATACCATATGTTTTATAATTTTGTTCTTCTGTAAGTATCTAATAACTCTTGAAAGATAAACGTTAAAAATTAAACCAAAAAAGGAAAAAAGAAAGTTTTCGCTTTTACCTAATGTTTTGGATACACTCGTGAATGGACCTTTCATAAAAGATGGACAATTGTAAGTGGATATTCATTTTGGCATGTAGGAACAGATTAAAAGATAAGACTAAAATATATGTGTATGTGTGTATTTTGATGTTTTGTAAAAAAGTGACCTGTGGGTTTTTTTTTCTTTCCTTTTTTTAACAAATATTCTTCAAATAACTAAAGAATATCTAAACTCCCCATTACAACTAAGGGCCATAAAATGAGTAGAATTGAAACAACATGTTATTCAATATGAACTCAAATTTGACAGGATTAGGGCAAATGGAGTGGATGTGCTTTCGATTTTGGATAATTTAATATCTTAACTTTTATTTTTAGCGATTTAATACTTGTATTCTCAATTTAGTATCTCAATTAACCAAATAATCAATGATCATAATATCTTTTTTTCATATTTTCAACAAATAGTACATTCTATGGGCTTCCAACGGTGCAAAATTACTATAATCGGATACCACGTCTTAAAGTTTTGCATGTTGAAAATACTGATATAAATAACTTTCTTCTAAATTTTTATCTAATATATCAAATAAAAAAATTAAATTTTCGTTTTTAATAAATTGATTAATGAATAGACACAAAAATACATCAAAGCTAAAGTATGGATGCCAAAATATGATGAAAACTAAAGTACAGATACTCGAATAAAAAGTACATCTTATGATCTTCCAACAATATAAAATTTGCTAAAATCGAATATCGCATCTTAAAGTTATGCATGGTTAAATATACTAATGTAAATAACTTTCTTTTATTTTTTTAAAATAATATATCATTTAAGACAAATCAAAATTTTTATTTTTAATAAAAGAACCAGTGAATACAAACTAAAATATATCAAAACTAAAGTATAGATGCCAAAATGTAATCAAAACTGAAGTACAAACACTAAAATGTAATATATATATATATTGAATGTGTGACTCAAATTCATGTAAGCTGCTAGCTCTAGGATCTGCACTGCCAGCCTTGAATTCTTCTTCAAATTGGAAATTTTTTTCGATAGCATAGGTTGATGTAGGTCAGCTCAATGCCACTAGCCTATAGGTTTACGCTACCGATGACTTGACATAAATCGTCGGCCTTTGGCCAACATTGGCATAAAATCATGGTTGGTGATTTTAGGCCATCAGCCTTTCCTAAAGTATAGATGCCAAAATGTGATCAAAACTAAAGTACATATACTTAGACATGGAAAAGTGGTGATATAAAGGAACAATACCTAGTGGTGATACAAAGGCATATTCCGGCAGCGCTTCCAACATGGAAAAGTGTCGAAAACTCTGGTAGCGTCGATTTAAGCAAAGGAATAACAAAACTAGTTGCTTTTGAATGAACATAGAGTTGGACAAATGGGTTTTAGCCCACAAGCCGGCCCGTTTAACCAGTTTTAAAAACAAGTTATGGCCAACTTTTTTTAGCTCATTTACAAGTAAGCCAATTTTACCCAGCTTGTTTGACCCACGGGCTAAAGTAGGTTAGCCCGCTTGTTAAGTGGGTTGGCTCGCTAACCCACTTTTATTAAAAAACAAAAAATTATAGGAGAAATATCTATTAATGTAGTATTGTTCATGAGACTTTTATACTTGAGATTAAACTTATATGTTAATTATAATAAAGAATGACAAATTGATTACACATACATCATAAGATTTTTTTTTTAAGTAAATTATTGTTATTTTAAATGAAATATAATATCTAATAAGTTATTTTAGAAAACTTACTTTTATATAAAAAGTAATTAAAATAATAATGAAATTAATCATTAATATACATATATAACCTTATAAAACTCATTTTTTTATTATATATATCCTATTTAATCAATATAAATAAGTTCAATTTAACCTATAGAATATACAAGTGGGTTAAAAAAGTCAAAAAAAGTCAAAAAGTGGGTTGGCCCATTTAACCCACGGACCAAAGTGGGTTTGGTTAGGGCCAAAAAATTTTGATATGTTTTTAAAGCATGCCAAAAATTTTATGCCTACTTAACCTACAGGTTAAAATATGTCGGGTCGGGTTAGCCCGTTTAATCCACTTGTGCACCTCTAAATGAACGTGGGCGGTCGACAATGGTAGTCAGCGATGGAGATGCTTTTGTGACGGACTCAAATGACCAAAAAATTCAAAATTGAAAAACCTTTCATTTAGGCCTTAACTCTCAAGAATTTATTTGATTTAAGCTTTAGAATGAATTTTTGTCTATTTTTTCTTTTTCTTGATTTGTATGGAATTTTTCTATCTTGTATAATTTTTTTGTGTTTCTTCAATTGTTCTTTTCATTGACATATATCAGGTATTTATAAGTATTTGACATACCTACCTGCTCACCTACTGTTCACCTACTTACCTCCTTGCATAATCGAACCTAAGTCTCCATTATGCATGTTAGTAAATTATCCACACATGCTATTAGTCTATACCTTGTTTTGGTTTACATAAAAATGGTATTTAAGGTTTCAAATGAGCTCAATTAAATAGATCAATTCACATAGACTATTTAAAAGGACGTAGACAAATTTATAATTAAAATTAGTATCGTATCAAATAAAAAAAACTTTTTTATTTTTTATTACTATATATTTTTATTATTTATATTTTTTTAATTTATAAACTTAATATAATATTAATTTTTAATATAAAATAGGCCGTCTACGATTCACCCAAGGCCTAAAACGAAAATCGGCAACAAAATTTAAGGACATGCTTAACTGCTCTCTTCTCCCTCTTTTGTACGTCGGTTTGATAATGGTGGAACAATAGATGACGCTGCATACCATACCAAACCAAACCAACTTCTGCCATGTATTTACTATTTATTACATGTACCACTTCCTCACCTAACTTTGTCTCTACGTAGTCATAAGCTTACCATAAATAAGTGACCACAGTAACATGTTACGTAGGATGCAGAATTGACTGCTATATGTCCATTTTCTAATTTCTATATATATATAATATATATATAAAGCCTCCCAAATAATTTTAAAGAGTTTAAGTATTGTTTTTATTTTTAAATGTAGAAGTCCATACAATTATAAAAAATTTTACGGGATGGGGACGCAATTTACCCATATAGGCGGAGCGTTCTGTCACGATACCGTACACCATATTTCGGTCATCAATGAATGCTTACTGCCAAGATAATTTTCATTCATTGTCATATTTTATTAACGTTTCATATATGCGAATAACATTTGTTTCCACTTGGTATATAATAAATATGTTGTCTTAATTACGTGTCATGATGTGATAGATTCCTTGTAACCGCGAATAATGCCGAAACCCATTCTCTTTCTTATCTACCAGTCTCCTGCCCAGCAGGGTGAATAACGGATCTGCTTAGATGATCCTTTTTTAATTGTATTTATATTTTTTTTTAAAATGATATATATAAATATGTTTAATTTATATTTGATTTTATTTACGAGAGTTATAAATTTTTTTATCTATATTTATTTAATGATAAATAATCTATTAAAAAAACTTAAAAACAATGTCTATATCCACTGAAAAAAGTCAAATAAACAAACCCATCATATCTCTTCATGGGTTTGCACACACGTTGTGCTTGGCATTTTTAAAGGAAGTTGAAATGCACAAAAAAGAAAAGAAATAAAAAGAAATATTATATTTATTTTTTGTTTGGATTTATAAAATAGAAATCGGATGAAATCTTTGTTTATCATATTATTTGGTTAGAATGATAAAGAAAATGGAGAAAAATAACATATGTAATAGATTAAAATACCCATCACTTTATCTTTTATATTTTACCCTGCAGGGTATTTTTGTCATTTAAATTAGCTTTCCCCATTTCTGTCCATTTCATGCCAAATCTGGATGGAAGCAACATCCCTTCAAATTTCTGCCTTTTTCATCTGCTTCATCTGATTTCATTCATGATAAAAACAACCAAAGACCCAAATTTCATTCCATTTCCTTAGCTTCTTTGGATTCCCGTCAAACTAAACACAGTGGAAATTTAATACACATATATCTTCAGTATCAAAATACCGCAACTAAACTCACTAACTAAAGTATTCCCATCCTCTCCCTTCGAAGCATCTCATCATCATCCTTTTTGTCTCAATGGGCTCTCTTGAAAGGTAAAGGTTTTTCCAAATTTTAATGAAGTTTCAGAACTTTATGTGAAAATCATGACATGGGTAAGGCCAATCAACTTAAGATATCCAAATTTATGTATGTTTGTAGTAAAGTTTATGGATTCATGACCATTTTGAGTTTGGGTTTGAGTCTGAGTCTGAGTTTGAGTTTGAAAACTTCCCCAGATTTGATCTTTGTGCTACTTCATGAAAATTGCAGTCAAGTGACAGAGGTTGTCACCATAGATGTTTGTGCGGCTAAAAATCTTATTGATTCTGGCTACCGTTATCTAGATGTCAGGTATGGCCTATTTAATATGATTTTCTGCAGTAGCTATTTGCTTAATTTTCTTAATTTTAATATATTATTTTCTTTTTCTTTCTCTTTTTCCTTCAATATCTGAGATGAAATCTGTCCCGATTATTGGTGGGAAATGTTGATTTAAGGCTTTTTTTTTTCACAGAACAGAGGAGGAGTTCAAGGATGGCTATCCAGAAGCAAAGGATATACTGAACATTCCATATTTGTTCAATACACCAGAAGGTCAAAGACATGATGTTAGATTTAATAATTTATACTAATATCCTCTTTGAAAGTGGAAAAGTAAAGCATGAATTTCGTGTTTTAGGAAGAGTGCCGAATCCGCGATTCTTGGAGCAGGTTTCATCCCTTTATAGCAAAGAAGATCTTATTATTGTGGTAATTCGTCTTTACAGCATTCGCTAAGTCATTTATTTTTTTATAAAGGTGTGGTGAATGGTTGTCCAGTTGTTCATTAAATTATTAAAATATTTACTATAATTAATTTATTAAGTATTTTAAAAGTGCAATTATAATTAGATATTAATATGATCCATCAAAAAACTATAAGATCGATATGTTAAAAAGCATGATAGGACCATAAAATTTTTTATATTATTAAAACTGGTAAAAAGAAAATTCCATTATTGATCAATATTATAGAAGCATGACCACTCTCAACATGTGAAGATGTATCAATTTTTACTACCTGTACTTTATTATTCATTGATTGCTTATTTATTATATGTTATGCAATTTGACCCAAAAAATATAAAAACCTAACTTTCACAAGTATTTTCCTATATAAAGACGGAACTAGCGCACTGTTATTAGTCCAATGTGAAATAAAACATTGTTACATCTTACTAACAAGAAATTATTGAAATCCCTCTTATATAAACTTATATATACCAACATCCCTGCATCCATCTCTGTATAAACCTCAATTTGGTTTGGAAATTTTGCTATCGGAACTTTAGAGAATGTCATGAAACAAATGGTTACCTGTGCTTTGATTTATTCATTGAAGTTATGAAATTTACGTCCATCTTGGATAATATTGCATGTTTTATGTATTTTTATTTCTTGCACTTGAATTTGATAATGAAATGGATTATTTTTTAGATAAATTACTATTGAGACTAAACTATTCCCTTTTTTTTTTTTTTTTTTGCTAATCCTAAATTTTTTAGGGATGCCGAAGTGGGGTAAGATCACTTGCTGCAGGTGCTGAACTTCTCAAATTGGTAAATTATATCAACTTAATCACAATCTTCTTAAAAGCACTTCTAGATTTATATTATAGTAGTCAAGGGAGAGCTTATATAATAGCTAACAAGATTTTTAAATTTATTATCTAACACTCCCTTCATATATTGCATGAGACTTTGAGTGAAACCATCGAGCTATAATGACACACGGATTTATTTCATTTGGTAGGGTTATAAAAATGTGAGCAACATGGGAGGGGGCTATCTTGCTTGGGTGGAAAAGGGTTTGCCGACAAGCAAACCATCAGAGCAGGAAAAGCTTGTAGAGCAGGAGGAGGTTCTTCCTAAAAGACACCCTATAGAACAGGGGAAGCAGCAGCAACAGCAATCAGAAGTGGTCGCTTAATTTAGTAGACATCTCATAAAATTACCTATTCTGTGAAATTAACATATGTTTGTGTGAAAATAAGACAAAGATTTATCCTTTTGCTGGTATTGAAATGGCAATACCTCTTGGACCTTTGGTCCTGTTGATAAATATTTAGTAAACTTTCTATGTCCTAAGTTTAGGACTTCAGCCGAAGACTTATGATTGGATCTCTTAAGGATTTGCTAAATAAACCAACTTTCTTAGGGTATCGCTCTTTACTTTATCCATACCAAGGTTTAAGAGTCAGGTCGTACCAGACTGACCAAAAAAATTATCATCCCGGTTTGCCAACGAAATTTCGACTTACTTTTAAAAATTTGTCAATTTTGGTGGTCATTTGCCTCGTTGTAATATCAATTTTATTATAAGTTTATTCTTAATAAAGACTAAGGCACTTAATTAATCTTAATAACGATTGTATCTATTATAAAAATTATTAACTATCTATTTTTCCCTTAAATCTATAAATAGCAATTTAATGTTAGGGTGTGTTTTTTTCAAAGTATTATTATTTAAATGAAAAATTAGCAAATAAAAATCTTATTACAGTTTTATTATATTCATCGAATATAGAAATAGCATATCTATTATGATTTTATTCTTTCATACGTTGAGCACAAAATTGATGAGACTACAAATTAAAAGAGAAGTAAAAAATGATTTTCTTTATTTTCCCGCTTTTGTTGAAACCAAGATTAATCATATTAAAATATTTGTAAAATCAAAATCTGAAATATACGAACAGACCATCTATAAAGGAATTCTCACATAACCAATCGAAATACATTGAACTTTATTACAAAGCCTACAATAAAGATGTATAAAACTACTAATGTAAAATCCAAACAGCAATTGCTCAGTGGGTAGAAAAAGAACAAAAATCTGGAAGAATTGAGGGATATTTGAGTAGTTATTATTATAGGGCTATGGTGAAAGAAAAAACTAGCCTTTATTCTGAAAACAAATGTTGAGTAGTTTAACTCAAAATGACAGTCTTGCTAGATTTTTTTCGATATCAGATCTGTATCGAATTAGCATCTATAATTCATCGGTATCATATTTGTATCGACTTGGTTTGGTTAGTTTATGAGTAAAACTATCAGTTTCTCATCGGTATCATATCAGTAGTGGTTTAGTATTGATTCGGTTTGAAAATGATGTCAGAATAAAACCAAACCAATGCAAAATGACCACCTATCTTTAAGCATCAACACGCAAATTATTGTGTTTTCTTATGCTTAGACAATCCACTCTTTTCTAAAACCAATATCAGTCCATTTTAAAAACAATGAGAAACTAAGTGCTTGTATCTTCAACTTTTATAATTAGATGTAACATTTTAGATTTCGATAAATTACTGCTTGTACATTGAAAAGACATGAGGCTTAGTAGTGTCTCCATTAGGTAATAATTTAATAAATGCTTATTTTAATGATACGATAATAGTAAACCAAGTGTCTATACTTTTACTTTTTTATGTAATTTGATAAAATATAAAGATGCGGCACTAGATTACTAAAAATTGATATTACATGTACTTAAACTATCATTATTCAGTAATCAAAATAAATATTTGTAAAATTATTACTTAATATAGAAATTGAATTGCGTATTGTTTAAAAGCATAAACACTAATTTACAAAAAAAATTTGAAAATATATCTTTAAATTACCAAAAAAAGTAAAAATAAAGACACTTGATATCTCATCATTCCATAGATTATGCAGGCATGATGGTCTATTCAAAGTGATTGTCCACTTTCGAGCATTAGAGTGAAACTTACCATCTTTTTTATGCACTACAATGCATTATCATTAGTCTACTTTCCAAGAAAATGAAAAAAAATATTACTATTTTTAAAAAATTACAGAAATGCCACTGGAAAAAAAAATATTCCCAGTTTCAGGCAACTTGACCTTGTTTCTTGAAGATACAAGGTCATTAATGCCTTACCTCGTCTCTTCTAGAGAGGCAGTTAACGTTTTCGATAAGAGATGAGGTTCATTTTAAGTAATGACTTTGTCTCATGGAGAGACGAGGTACTTCACTAAGAACCTCGTCTATTGAGGACCTCATCTGTTGAAGTGACGAGGTCCTCAGCATATAATCTCATCTTTTCAACAGACAAGGTTGTCGAGCATTATATTCACGACAGTATCTCGTCTTCTTCATTTCGTGTGCGCAAATTCTCTCAAAATTCCCAAATTGAAACCCTAGCTCCCATTTTTCCAATTGTGATTGAGGCAAAATCAGGGCATCATTTGGAGTTAGATCGATTGTTAGGTGTTAGGAAAGTGATAATATCGTGAAGAATTTTGTGCGAAAAATCCTGAAATCACGCTGAAATTGATAGGTAATTTCATTTTTAGTTTTCATGTGAATTTTCGCTATTTGTGATGTTGCATTGGTTGTTGAGATCCTACATTTATTGTCGGTATTGATACATTGTGGTATGGGTATGGGTATGGGTATGGGAAATGAACTTGGCGTGGTGCTTTTTTTTTTTTGTCCCTATCGTGTTGTTCCTTCCTTTTGAACAGAAGGACAATTTTTTAAAATTTTTTCCCTTTTTTGTGTTGTAGTTTTTTCTGTATAATTGATGTAATTGTGATTATAGTATTTAGTTTTTGAAATTAGGAACCAAATCATGAAATCATATAATGTATCCATCAAACACATTAATAATATACTATTAGAAGGCTGGGGTGAATATAGTAGCATTAGTAAATATGCTTAAATATTATATGAGTGCGATAGATAAGTCATGGTGCAAATTTTATGTATTCACCTTATGTTTTATGAAATAACAGGGTAGGTGAGGAGAGGAAATAGATAAGGCCAAGTTTACACTGTACACTCATGGCAACATTGTAGAGGGGAATGATGGTTTTGATTATGATAAGCGGCCAGTTGCGACGGTCAGTATTAATAGGAATTCAACATATGAGGAAATACTTAGTATATTTTGTAATAGACTTAAGGTAAATAGGTCTACACATAGAGTTAAGCTATATCATAGGATAGTTATTGGAGATAGGACGCTACGCTATGATGTTATTCCAGTGACTAATGATGAGGCTACACATGAGATGTTGGTGTACATTGATGGTCAGTGCTTGTGTATGTGCAGATATTTGAGAACGATCTACCTCAAGCACCTACCGGGAAAGTGGGTATTGATGGAAATGTTGGCAGCAAAGGGTTGGTAAACTCAAACTCAACTCCAATCCATATAATAGGAGTGTAAATGGGTAACTTTGAAAACACTGCACCGGATTAGGCATGTGATCATGATACTTATGTGATTCAAGGCTCCTCGGCAAGTGAATCTAGTGATGACTATGATGATGATGAAAATGATACTGTGGTAGCTTTTCCTCAAGCAGATGTTGTAACCAACGTATACCGTAATAGAAATAACTGGCACCGTTTCATGGCTCCCATAGACATTGATGCAATTAAGAGCTCAATGCCAGTACATTTTTCACTATTGATGTTGGTAGTGTTTATGCTGCATTTGATGCTGAGTAAGAAATGAGTGTTGGCAATTGAGGTTTCAACGATGAATTTAAGGTTGGGATGCGGTTTGAGACTAAAGATCATCTCATACAGACAGTTAAAATATGGCACATATCGAATTGTTACAACTTCAAGGTGGTAGACTCGAACCCCAGGTCATGGGCCGTTAAATATACTGATGTATATAATAGGGGTTGCAAGTAAAGACTCAGAGGCAGTTATAAGAAATATGGTGAGTGGTTTCACATCACCAAATACGAAGGACCTTACACTTGCTTTGAAGAAATCACTGGACATGATCACTCTTAATTAGACTCGACTAGCATTTCTAGATGCATCATACTAGAGATTTGTAATTCTCCAGATGTGATAGCGAATGACCTGCAATTGACCATCTTGAAAGAGTTTGGATACAATGTTCATATGAAGAGGATTCGTGAGGCGAAGCAAAAAGCTATTGAACAAGTGTACGGAAGTTGGAAACAGTCATATGTAGAGCTCCCGCATATACTTAATGCGATAACATAGGCAAATCTAGGAACAAAGGTTGAGTGAGAACTGTGGATTTAGACACTGCAGGACATGTATTCCTTGACAAACTCTTTTGGATATTTGCCCCTTGCATTGAAGTGTTCTAGTACTGCAATTATGTTTTGGATATATGCTTTTAATTATTTACAAATGATTGATATTGATGAAATAAGTTGTACCTATTTATTGTTTACAGACTTATAGTCACAATTGATGGGGCCTATTTGTATGGCAAGTACAAGCACAAGCACAAACTGCTCATCACAGTAGCAGTAGATGGGACAAATCATATAGTTCCATTAGCTTATTGTCTTATTGATGAGGAAAAAGAGGATTCATAGAGTTGGCTCCATGCAAAATTGCTGGAACACGTTATCAAGGACCATTCAAACATTTGCTTAATATCCGACTGGCATGATAACATCAAGAGTGCAATTAAAGGTGAGCATACTGTGTAGCCTATAAGGTATCCATGACAGTGGTATATTAGGCATGTTGCTAGCAACTTCAACTCGAAGGCCAAAAGCAAAGAATGTAAGGAATTAGTTAAAAGAGCATCATACCAAATGCAAATGAGAAAGTTTCATGATTAATTCAATGCAACAAAGCAAAATAGTCCATGGACATCGAGATATTTTTGCGAGTTGCATCAATGTATGTGGATTTTATCTTATGATGAAGGTGTAAGATTCGAAATTGATACAAAAAACATGGCAAAAAGTTACAATTCCGTTCTAAAAGATGCTCAGTGCTGACCTATGGCAACATTAGTAAATAAAACCTTCTACAATTGCGACTCCATATTCAATAGGCAAAGAAGGGAGGCTAGCGAAGCAATGAATTTGTGTATGTTGCTTACATCGTATGTTGTAATAAAGTTTGAAAGGTGAAATAATGTAGCAAGTGCTCAACATGTAACGTGTTTCGACTACCACAAATGAGTATTTGAGGTTATAACCGCTCTACGCCCTACAATGTATGGCCAACAAGGGGATCACATTCACAAAGTGGAGTTGTGAGTAAGTAGATGCACATACAATAAGCGGCAGACGTATAGAATCACATGCTCCCATGCAATGGCAGTAATGAGAACTTTGCACATGATTTGTGTTAGCCAAGTACGGCAATGGTACAAATGGGAGAATCAGCTACGGGTGTATGGGCGATCCTTCATACCTACAACAGATAAGGCTAATTGGACTCCGTTGACATTCCAAATAGCACCCCATCCCACTACTTATTAGGAAAAAGGATAAGCTTAGAGAAAAACGGTTCCAAAATGAGATGGATATTCTAAATGGCCCACGAGGTTATTCATGCAATTTGTGTGGGCAGACAGGCCACAACATCAGAAGTTGTCCTAGTAAGCGAGCGGCTAGTAAGACCCTTACGTGCCAGTCGAGTCAAAGTAGTATTTGTTTGGTTGATGTCATTTCCTTTGCTACATTTACGTTGCATACTTAATCTATTCTTGCTTCTTTTTTTACATATGCTTCTGTTAACACTATTCCATGCTTTCTTTATTATAGATCTATCCTGGACCGCTTGATAACTCCATACTTACAGGATAGCCTGTTCACAAATTGAGCTGGCATAGGAGAGACATGTAAGGTTATTTCCTCATCTAATTATTGAGATCATCTAGACACATAAATCAAATCATGGATTGGATTTGTTTTCAAATGCATGAGCATGTGGTGTTACATTGTCGCAATAGAGAGGCGAAGCTTAGACGGCAGGACGACATGCTTGTAGTCCTAGATGAGAGACTTATTCCATTTCTTTCGCATATTGGTTTCATAGGTATATTCAGATACCATTTGTACAATTGGATTGACACTATATTACAGCTTTGGTAGAGAGATGACATCCAGAGACACACATGTTTCACATGCCAATGAGAGAGTGGATTGTGACGTTACAGGATGTTGCTGCACTTATTGGCCTACCCGTCGATGGCCATGCGATTACTAGCACATCTCAGATTGATTGGCTGGAGTTATGCCACTATTTACTAGGAGTTAGACCATAAGCTGATTTGGACATGGATGGTGGCCGACTAAAGATGTCATGGTTAGATACACACTTTAGAGTGCTAACTGATCAGGTAGATGACATCACTCTCCGGCGATATGCTAGAGCATATATTCTATTGCTACTGGGGGACTTCATTATCGTAGATAAATTGTCGAATATGGTTCACATTATGTACTTCTAGCTGCTCGATGACTTGAAGAGAGCAAGGCAGTTCGAATGAAGAGCAGCTTACTTGGCATGGCTATACAAGCAGCTATGCATGGCTTCTCACATAGAGATGGATGACATAGTAGGACCCCTAGTAGTCCTCTAGATCTGGACATGGAAGCACTTCCCACACATCACTCCGCTGCGACCATAAATCACATTAGTTACCACGGATCGCCCATTAATCAATTATTGGGGTGCTACTTTCAATGTTACTCGCTCCCCCACACATTTGTTGTTCGAGTATAAGGGTGTTTCGATAGATAGCTCCCCAATTAAGTATCGGTTTGTATATTTTATGTGTTCACATATATATAGTTAAGTTGTATTTACTACTGTATACTATACTTTTCTTTCTTCTATAGGTTGTTTGGGACCCCTATGCCGTTATTATGGATTCCCTTTCTGGTGTATTATTGGGCAGGCAGTGACATATGGCATACTCGAGTCCCCGTGGTTTGGTTTTACATTGTCAAGCACTATTACATAGATAGGGTGCTCAGACAATTTGGTGGTTTCCAGGGGATTCCCGACCATCTATTTGATACGAGAGCCCTACATGAGCTAGACTTACAAGGGCGTTCCGAGTGGAACTGGGAGTTGAAGCATGCTAGGTAGATAGTTGAGTAGAATGGCAGGCGAGATCGCATTGTCGAGGTATCAGAAATTCCCACTGGCACATCTATAGATTATTTCGACTGGTACTATGAGATCACCAGGCAATGGATCAGTCGTACATGCGCCATGATATATGGTAAGTTCACTGATTACATAAACTATATATGGATTTAAACTGTGTTTGTTATTCACTTATCTACTTGTTTCCTTTCGCTTACAGGTAGATTTCATTTATAGAGTCTCGAACATGCCACCAGAGGGCACTCCTGCCACTACACAAGATGTCATTCGTGTAGGGGATGAGTTTATGGGACTTAATTTGAATGATCCAACGTCAGCACCTACACTAGCACCTGAAGACCTACAACCTCAGCCTGTACAGAGATGGTAGCCAGCTAAAGAGAAGAGTAGGCCGGGATAATGTTGGGGTCAAGAGCAAAGGCGAGCTTGAGGTGTACATATCAGAGACGAGCCTTCACCCTCGCATGAGCACGTATTGATGAGCCAGGCCTTCCACATTTTCTTCACTCTGAGACTGGTCCATCATCATCATCCTATGCTCATCTACATGAGACTCCCATGGCAGACATAACATACACCAAGTTCCATAAACCCCTTCGCTCCGCAAAAGAAGCGACCATCACCACCACATGATGTGGGGGAGGGACTCACCCAAGTGGAGCCAGACTCAGTTCCATTTCATCCTTATGGTGCTAGTGGTGGAGATGGGGACACCACACTCACTCAGGTGGGTCTGACCATGGAGCTTCCTCATCAGGATGTCCACCAGTGTACACCATTCACCCAGACTTTTGTTAAACGAAGATGAAAGAGCGAGGTACCCAGTAGTAGCTATTGTGTAGATCTTTATCTTTTATGATTCTTGTATGATTATTGTATATAGATTCTTCTTTTCTCTCATTGGTGTTTGTTGTTAACATAACATTCATGTACTTAACAAATCATTCATTCGATTCTTCCATATTCTGAGTTTTTTTATGTTTGCTATGAATGGTTTTACAATTCTGCTATGATAGAATGAATTGGGTTTGGCACTGAGTTTTTTATGGATTGGGTATGAGAATACTTATGTGGTTAGATTATGAAGTATAGAAGTTGTTTAACCATGGTAGATGATGGCTAATGAATGACCTATATGGTTCATTCTTTATGATTTTGACAGGTTATAACAATTAATATATAATCAGGGGTCATATATGATTTTTAAAGAATTTGTATGTGGATAGAGGTAATCTTGTCTCTTGGAGAGACAAGGTCTTAATTAACCTGACCTCATCTCTTCAAGAGACAAGGTCACCAAATAATTGTAACATCGTCTCTCCAAGAGACGAGGTCATTACTTAAAATGAATCTCGTCTCTTAAAGAGACGAGATTCATTAGGAACATTAACCCCATCTCTTTAGAGACGAGGTCAAGTTGCCTAAAACTGAGAATATTTTCTTTCTAGTGGCATTTTCGTAATTTTTAAAAAAATATTTTTTTTTTCCTTTTTCCCTAGTTTCTTTATTGAATATTTTAAAAACAAATGAATATATATTCATTCAAATGATCCCCTCGCCTAGCTAACCTAGGTGCCCAACTTGTTCCATTCTTGAAGAAATTTATCATTAAAACATATTAGCACCAAATTTGAAATGCTCCAAAACTTATAAATAAAATCAAAGAGTAAATGCATCAGTAATCACTAATCACAAATAAATAATGATTTATCTACATTTGAATTGTAGGGTAAATTTAAGCTAAAATGCATAAATATATATTTTTTAAATCCTTGCTATTATAATTACATATAAAAAATAAACAATATAAAAAGTTATAATTTTATAACTTATAGAAATAGAAAACTCATGAGTAATTACAATAAAGATCACATTACAAGGAAATAAAAGACAACACACATTTGCTGGTAATATGAGGACACATCTAAAGCTTATTCACATCTTTATAATAAAAAAAGAGCTCCATTTTAGAAAATACTTCTGAAATAACCTAAAATACAATAATTTATTGTAAAGAGAAAAATACTAAAATTATATGTAGAAGAGGGTATTTTTGTGTAACCATAAAAGTTAAAAAAAAAAAGGTTACATTTGTTTAAGCAATTTATTTAACTATTGAATAACAATAAAATTCTTTTCTATCTGGACATTACAGTTACCTCTCTCTTTCTCAATCATCCTTTAAGAATTCCAAGGAAATTCAACAGTGAGTTAAAAAAAAGAAAAGAAAAGAAAATTCTCTCATTCTCCTACTATTTCCAATGTAGTTTACACATGAGTGACAAAAATCATGGTATTCTTAGCAAACATTGAAGTAATTGAAGTAGAAAATTAAGAGGAGGTAAAATGATTTGATGCATTTTTCAATTTTTTGGATTGTTATTGTATCTAAAAAAGGGTAGATGATTATGTATTTTCGGTAAGGAAAGGTGAAAGTTGTGCATGAAGGAGGATACAAATAGTTTCAATGGATATTAAGAGAAAAACATATGAATATGGTGTTTTTGGGAATACACAACCCAACAATGCATGGCCTGTAAAAGGATTGTGTAACCCTTAAAAGTGATGAAATTTTCAAATGAAATAAAATTGAAAGTACATGATCTATGCACAAGCATGTGCACCAAACCTTCTACCTCTCCATAGTTTGAAAGTTGATTCCTAGAAGTATATGACCAAATGCATGAGCTCATGCATGACCTATGCACAAAGTCATGTGCTTCTTGATAACTTGTATGATCCATTTATGACCTATACAACCTCCAGTATACCTTATAACTTCTTCAGAATCCATTTTTTCTTTTAAAAAACAAATAAATCTTATTAAATACCTTCCTCTAAAATTTTTCTTATATTTTGAGATCTTGAAACCTAAATACAAGCACAATAAAGGTAGGAGTTATAAAAGTGTCGATCACAAGTGAGTTCAAAAGTATAAATAGGATTATATTATTCAAGATGGATAAACTATCTAGACATGCATATACCTTATTTGTTGCTTGTGCTTATTTGAAAAAATCTTAGATTAACCAATTGAATATCTGGCCATAGAGTTTGTTTATTATATGTGTTTAGCTGTGGTTAATGGAACGGGAGTACCGGTGATGCTAACATAACACCTCGATGATCCTTGCGTGATGTTGTCCTTGCGTTGCGTCATACCTGAAAGATAATTATAGGTAGGTCTAAGTGATTCGGTGTCATGATTATCAAGGAGTAGTCAACATCGTACATATGCATGTATTATACATAAGTGTGTTCAACGTACTAAGTTATCCTTATGCTATTTTATGTGCTTAAATAAAAATAATAATAAATGACCTATTACTGCATTAGTTATAGGTTCACATGTGAGTATGTGCTAATGTTCCTTTACGTACTTATGCTTGTGGTATAGTGTATTGAATTTTGGCTCATACTTTCTTTCTTTTTAAGTACAAGTAGTAACATGTCGACTATTGTATCACTAGTTGCAAGTGGTTAATAGGTCTGGTAATATTGCTACCATTAAAGACTTTCCAAAAGAGGAATAAAAGATGTGTTGATTTAGGAAAAACTTAGACTTTAGTTGTATATAATTGGTTTGAATTAGTAATAGATGTTTAGCATTTACTATAAAGTAACATTGTAGCTATAAAGTACAATTCCTGTAGTATTGTTATAATGGACTCTCGAAACCATCAACCAATTGAATTTATATAGATTATGAGATGAGACTTATGTGACTATTTATGGTATTAAGTATGTGATATGACATTATTTGCAGTTAAAAAAATATGAGTGATTTTTGAGTTATTTATGGCATAAATTGTGGATTTCTAACATGCTTAGTCTTTGCATGCCAATACTCATTACAGACTTATGGTAATTGGTAGGTTATAGGTAACCTTAAATTTAAGTCATTACAACCTCAAGAAGTTTTTTTTGCTTTATTTTTATTGTGATGGGAGAATGAGGAAAAATTAAGAATGCGTCAATAGGTTAGTTCATAAAATCCCTAAAAGTTTTATTTGAGATATAAAATTTTTAATAATTGAATATTTAAGTGAACTATTATCTTCACAAATGAGTTGGGAATTTGTAAAGAAAGCTAAATCTAAATTTGGTTCTGGATGCATAGAAATTGAAAACCACAAATTAATTTGTGAAATCAAAAAATTAATTTTTTTTTTCTGTTGAAAAGATCAAGAAACTAAGTTTTATTTGAATGGGGATTTTCAAGAATTGTCAATAGTTGAAATTAGGGAGGTAATCCAAAAAACATTTTTCTCATAAGTGAATGAAGATTAATTTAAAGATATATATTTTTATTTGGTAAAACTACACGTTACAACCAATATGAATCAGGACAAGGCTCAATAGATTGATACTTGTTTTCCCCTCAAGGTTTTGAAAATGCATAAGTTCACTCCAAAAATATCTTCTCTAGTTAAATAGCGCATTAGATATTTACCTAAAAATAATTGGTACTTCAAGGGATCCTATGTTAGCCCCAAGGCATTGGTACTCTCTAAATAAAAGGTAAATGCTTGGCCTTGAAAAGCTTATGGCCTAATAGGTTCGTAAGATTCACTAACTAGTATTATTAAAGTGGACAAAGTAACAAGCAATGAGACCAAATAAGGATGAAGCACCTAAACTAGTAGAAAAGGAAGTCTCCCCAAACTATATAAGTGAGTGATGAGCCCATGTAAAAGTTTTGGTTAAGATATTCTAGATTCCTACTTGTGGAATCGAGACATATCTTCTAATTATATTTACATGTCATCCACACTAACAATCTATCCTTCTCTCTTAATAGTCATCAACCAAGTGACTAATGAAAACATCCACAGTCATCCATTATCATTAAAAGTAGGGCCGCAAACAAGTGCTTGCAAGCTACTTAGGCTTAATTCGCTTCAGGCTCGGTTTGGCTCATGCTCAATTAGTAAACGAGCTGAGCTCGAGCCTAAAGTGAAGCTTGTTTATCTAAACAAGCTAAATTCTAGCTTTAACTTAGTTTCATAAGTTGACTTGTGAATAAACTCATTTAAGCACATGAATAAACTCGTCAACAGATTCGTTAATAAGCTCATTAGCAAATTTGTAAATTGTTTATGCATGATATATTATATATAACTACATAATTAAAATAACATAAACCAATTTCCATTTAGTATTTATGTATATATATTTATAGAAACGCCTATATATTATATTTTAGATTTCATAAAAGTGGAAAACATGATATCTAAATGGGTTAAGCTTAAGCTTAAATTTCAAGCTTGATAAAAAGCTTGGTAGACTATATTAAAAACTTGGCTTGACTCGAGTTCGAACCAAAACTTGTTTTGTCAAACGAGCTGAGCTTGAGCCTAAATTTCAAACTCAATAAAGCTTAGCTTGAGCTTGAGCTTCAGCTCAAGCTTGATAAATTTTAAATGAGTCGAGCAGAGCCGAACCTTTAAAAACTTAGCTTGTTTGTGGCCTTAATTAAAAGGTTGACTTAGACGCCTTAAATCTTATAACACTTAAATTAATTACGAAGCATTAAATGAATGTAGAAAATAAGTGTGAACCCCATAAAATTAGGAAATAAAGGATGGTTATTAAATGAGAGTTCAAAATATATATAAATATATATAATGAGACAAAAAAAAAATAGCAAAATAAAATAATGTATGTATATTACTTAACCTATATGAGAACATAACTAAATCCCAACTCCATTATTTAACTACACACCTACAATAAATTTGGAATACTTCTTTTTGCTAACCAAACTAGATACTTTGACTTGGAATCAAACAAAAGAATCCCTCCCTTGTTCTGTATCATTGTTATAAAAAAAGAAGAAGAAGAAAGTCTAATCCTTTAGCTTTCCGTGGCCATCACCTTACTTGGAGTAGAGTCAGCTACAAATACCAAATGAAGAAGTCAAAATGAGCTCTTTCCATCTAGAGCTTCTAATCATGAAACCATTTTCATGCATGAGTGAAAAGCATTGGAAATACGGAAAAAGAAGCAGCTTGGAACAGCTCACAGACTCAGTCATTCTCCTTCCAATGTCTGTGCTCCCTTTGCTTAAAAGAGCGACAACGGAAAAATCTGAGACAACCCATATAACAACTCACTAATACCTATTCTCCTATTCTTTGTCACCAAACAATCAACAACTCCTTCCACCTCTTGGACTTGCTTCGGAAACTCCATTGAGCTCATCGAGGAAACTAGCAAACAATGGAAACAAGCAAAGGAATTAATCTCATCCATTCTTAGCGGTAGGTACGTCAAATCATTCACTAATATATATATATATATATATATTTGACAAAACTTCCATTTCTATGTCATACTATCTCCTTCCCTTTCAAACTTGAAAATCTCATCAAGACCAAAAATTTTTCTCAAAAGAACGGATCACAAGACCCATCATGAGCTAACGAACACTCCATAAATTGTCTACAATTGAGAGCTTGGACTAAAGGAACGAGGTTACGACACAAACCGAGACAATTTCCCAAGCTAGTATATGTTGTTTATAGTCGCAATAGGCTTATCCTATGATATTAAAGTTTAAGTAACTTTGTATATATGTGTATATAAGCTAGATATGCTATAGTTTGCAAAGGTGATAATAGTATACAAATAGTAGAACCTGAACCATGGCATCATAAAGTTGATGCCACTTTTGACAAATGCAATACTAGGAGGAAGATGACGAACTAGTCGCTAAGAATGGCTAAAATAATAAAATGATAGCTTAAAGGATTAGAAAAAAAAAAAAGGAAATGACTTGTAAGCATTATTTCTCCGTATATCTGAATCTTCATAATAGAAATGTATGTATATATTGTCACACATGCAAACATGTATGTAATGGCATATAAACAATATATAAATTGTGACTTTTAAAATTAGAAACTTTTTTGTATATTCCATAACTACTATGGGACTTTCTTTTGATTATTTTTGTAAATATTCCCTTTATGATACTAATAGGAGCATGGTATAAAAATAAAACTTTATTAATAAGAATTATGTATAAAATATATTGTTATTGATATCTCTACGGTGAGACTTAACTGTTACGAAGGATAATATAGTTATATCGTACACATGTCCATGCACACGAATACATATAATTATATAAATACATGATAATGTGGAAATAATAGCACGTACATAAAATACTCATACAAATTATTATATGGTAAATCTATATATGTATGTATATTGGCCAAAGAACAATTAATCCATAGTTTGACGAGTGTAAGGAAAACATGTATTGATTTTTATAATTTATGGTATCACCTTCATAAAGAATAAATGAGAAAGCCATATGGTGATAATGACCTAAAACATCTTTATGCACGAAATTTTGTCCATAGATGAAAAGATATATTATATACGCGTATGTGTATGTATATATATAATTCCCTTCGCTATATCGCAAACAATGAGGATGATACTTAAGTTTTTAGAAGACACGTGAACCATTAAAATAGCTAAATGAAATTATCTAAACTATAAGCAATCCAAAATATAGATCTCCATCACGTTTTGGGACTAAATCATATATTTTTTTTCACATAGAAAATCAACTTAAATGGTAAATCTAATTACACCATTAGAGAGTACATTCGAAAACCTATGAAAAAGACTATAGGATCGTCGAAAACGGATTTAAAATGAGAGAGATATTGTAAAAATAAGAAGCAATATTGAAATAGCAAAAAGTAGCAAAAATCAGTAGAACCTACTAAGGTATCTAATAAAATGAAACCCCATTCTCATTACATATATTGTCCTTTTATTTTAGGTGTTTCCAAGTCACACCTTGATTATCCAGACGACTATTACGATCAGTTAACAATATGGCATAGTAAGTATTTTTCCTATGAGTATTACATTTGGTTGTGCGTGTAATTAGTTGCACGATAAACATAATATGTTATTATAAAATGAAATGTATAGGAAATGGATTTGTGCATGTGAAATGGAGTTGTATATTGATTGTAAGAGAATTTCTTAATTATTCAATAATTGATTCAGTATGTTGCATTAGTAAAGTAATTGTATTAAGCATGTTTGTGATATTGATTGATCACTTTAAACGATCATTAATTATAGACGATTTTAAACAAATAAATGGATCACACATTACACGACTTGCAAGAAGAAGGCCGTCAGCATCACGTCGTGGACCGGTTGTGGCCAATCAGAGTCGTGAGACTGCGAGCCTTACTCTGAACTTTTGGGGAACTACCTTGTCTCGGGAAATACAACCCTTTTGATTAGAGCCTTGCCGACATGTCACCGCTTAGAGGATTATAACCACACCCTTGGGAATATAATTGTATATCGCCATTTTATTTAATAATATGAACTATTTATTATAAACATATCAATTGGATAGTTACCGCTAGAACCCAGGGTGACTGGTTCCTGAAGCTGATGTGAAATAGAGATTATTTCCCAACCTAGGTAACTTTGGGCGCAAATCTGTACTATGTGCAGTTTCCGGATGACTGCATGTATCTGAATCATATGGTTGTTTTGAATTGCATATGAGTGCTAATTAATTTGCTTGGAAACATCCTTGAAAGGTGTAATATGAGGAAATTGCTCACTAAGCTGGTTGTAGCTTATCCCCTTACAGTGAATTATTATTGTGGGCTTATCTTTGGACCAAGCTAGTACGTGGGATGCCATAGGTTAACACATAGGTGGATGCGATGAGTGAGATTAGAGCTTAAGGCTATTTCTTCCTTTTGAGAAGCCCAGTTTATTTATATGTATTTTGGACAGCTTAAATTACCATTGTGTTTTATTTAGACTTAATATGTTTGAGGGTCATAAATCCTTTGTTTATCTACATGATGATTTTTATTAGTATTATTATTCCATGTTTGTCATTCTTTTTAAATAGATATTGTTAAATCCCATGGTTCCTATAATTGAGAGCACACCTTGTACATCGTATGAGAAGTCTTTGAAGGACAAGGGAGTCATTCTTAGACTTCGGTACTATGTATGGCAGATTGTCACGTTTAGGGTACCGTTCAGGGTATGATAGTTTTAGTATTAGTCACGACTTGCCACTCTAGGCTCCATCGCGGCAAAGGGGATGCCTCTAGGCTCTTAGGCCATCCTAGATAGGAATCGTGATGTCAGGTAAATTGGCCTTTCCAATGTACCCTCGGGCACAACCAGGACATCAAAGACACTATGTAACGACTCGAAACTCTATCCAATGATGTATTGTCCGCTTTGGCCATACACCGCACGGTTTTATCTTTTTGGTGCTAGTGCTTCTTAGGGGTTTACCCATCCTAGGATTGCTCTATTCAGAGCATGATTAACTTTGAAGTTTTAACAAATTCTAAGCCATTACACCTAAAAGACGCTTCTATGAGTAGAGTTCCATAACTTATATATATATATATATATATAGGTTACATATATATATATATATTATATATAAGGGGTATTACAATAAGTGTTTTAGATAAAGTTCCCAAAATATATCTTATAAATTTGGCATAAAAAAGACATAAACTAGAATAGTGAAAATAAAATTTAAGTAATTTATTAATTTACTATTGGAAATTATATAAGATGGTTGGGATTTGAAAAGAAATCATATAAGAAGTCTATTGAGAACTAGCTCATAACTAACCCGAACCCGCCACGTCACAAGTCTAGTCTAGGATGGCCTAAAACTAGTCCACTTGATGCCAAGCAAGGCCATTCTGGACCTCTCATTAGTTTACAGGCTAGTTTGTAGTTCGCCGAATCAACAAATATTTTTTAAACAAAACTCTAGAAACAATTTTTTGGAAAGACAAAATGATAAATAATAAAAATAAAATAAAGATAAAACAAAAAAATAAATTTAAAGTTAACTAAAAGAAAATTTTAAATTAAATGGCCTAAGAACAATTGTATTTAACTCATTTATTGAAAAATTGTTCAAGATGTGCATTTATACACAAGCATATTCACTTTTTTATAAAGTTAGCAATGCAAGGAAAAATTATATGCCTATTATATTTTCAATGGACTAGTCTCATTAATTATTTAACAATTTAACTTCATACTTAATAGTGACCACACTACTAAATACTTAATATATTAATTTTCATATTTATTTTAATGGTTAGACGATTAGCTGATTAGTCTCATTGATGAGACCATAGAAGTTTTTCCGAATAAAACACTCAAGACATAATCAAAAACACAAAAACAAGTACCATTTTGTTAAAAAAAAAAATTTACCTTAGTTATAAGTTAATATAAATCTAACTAAATATCCTTTTAAGTATATTTATTACTTATGTTGTTACAAACAACGACACATTTAATGCAATAATTAGTAATAAATTTTCATTATTTGTATAAGAAATAGTTTAGAAATTCTTTTCTTATTTATATTTTTATTTCATTTTTTTCCTTCTCCTCTTTTTTGTTTTTTTCCTTTTCAATATTGTTGTTCGACCCAACCTAATTCCACAAGGGTTATCCAACGGGTCAAAACCCAATTGATCAGGTAGGCTAACGGGTCATGCTTCCTAGAGCCAACGAGGCCGGTCACAGGTTTCACCAAGCTCATGCCTATGTTCGATAAAATCATGATCCAACTATTAAAATGTTTATAGGAATAAGCACACTTAAGTGTTTTAATGTCCGATTGTAGCATAAGCATTGGATAAATTACACAACAATGTATTAATGTTTGGAGATAAATTTATTTAAGATATCAACATTTTAAGTGGTTATCAACATTTTTTAAAGTGAGTTAAATAAGATACCAATGAGTGATTGTTGAGAAAAATTAAAGAAATTTCAGTTAAACTAATCCAAATGTTGTTACCTCATATGAATTTTATAAAATGTTAATATCTCATTTGATTGATATTGCATTGATACTTTTTGATGTAATTTATTTATATAAATCTTAATCACTTAATAACTTAGTAGACTAGTTCTATAATAAATTGCACTAGTCAATACAATTTTTCTTTCTTTTTTTATAGATTTTTTTTATTCTATTGATTTCTCTTTTTCCTTTTACTATTTAGTTTTTTATTACCCCTAGTTGTTTCATTTTCTGTTTCAACTTTTGAATACATTTTTCTTGGTTGGATTTTAAAAAATAGAAAGAAAATTTTTTTTCCCGATTAATCCATTTTCATCAACTGTAATTGGGTCAACTGCTAAACTATTTAATTAGAGCAAAAACTCTACAACACTTTAAGATCTCTCATCATAACCTCATTGCTTTATCCATTGGGTATTTCAAAGGAGTTTTTTTATTTTGTTTTCTAACTAGTTTTTACAAATCTCATTTATTTTTAAACAATGACCTCAAAAGGTCATGTTCATTTTCAAAGACCATAGACATGTGAATGCTCATAGAAAACTAATAATATCCGTGCTAATAATAATACTTTTGTTGAGAGCATGTCAAATAAAATTATAAGGCCAATAAACTATACTAGTCTTTGACTTTTAAAGATCAATTTTTTATTTAAATTAATTTTCTTTCCATATTTCCTGTTTTTTCATCTCCCCGGTATGGTTTGCCCATAGCCTTCTTCTCTTCTTCTGTTCTAACCATCATTGAAATTAAGATGCTGTACCTACTTTCTTTAATGTCAATAGGATCGTCCTATTTTCAAGACTCTCTCTTAGCCGTCAGGTCATAATTTAACCCATAATTTAGACAATTTATTGGTCCAATTTTTGGAATTATTCATACATCTACACTCGTTCAAATAAAAAAAATAGAGTAAAGGAGATTTCTCTTTGAGCAACACTTGTCATCTGTATCTATGCTTGTTGAAAAGCTATCAATTCCATTTGGCCAAGTGTCAATTCTTGTATACTTCCCATACTATTTTCCTATACTTAGTTTTCACAATTGTTAGACCCAATAATCCACATTTATCTTAAAATAATATATATAAACATATTTAATTTATATTTATATTTGAACAATTTAATTTTTTTATAAGAATTAATATTTTTTTATTGATAAATAATTTATTAAAAAAAAGAAGTATATACATATGCCCGGAAAGGTTAGGCAAACGAAAGCTTTCTTACGTAAATTCAATTTACGGAACCTTTCTAAATTTTCGTGAAGTATGTCACATGTAGCATTTTCATTTTTCAAGATTTGCCATGGAATCTGCGAATATAAGTGCTGCAGGAAGATCTATCAATGATGGACCCCACCATGTCTTTCTAGGATGCAACACCCCATGCAGGTCTTGTTTAATGTGTTAATAGAGGTTTGGTTGCCGGCTACGAGCAAACCTATCCCCACCCATCTAATCTAATGCATGCCATTAATGGCAACTGCTCATTTTTTGGTCATCAGTCATCGCTGGGTGCAACTACTGTTCCTTTCAAATTATTTTAATGGCTTGACATATGTTGGATCAATGAGTTTTTAAGGTTCAGGTTTTTGGGGTGTGTGTGTGTGGTGTTTTTCTGAAGAACAACTGAAAACATGGAAGAAGGAAGATCTTTGGCTGAAACAC
Source organism: Combretum micranthum (assembly GCA_024138025.1). Lineage (NCBI taxonomy): Eukaryota > Viridiplantae > Streptophyta > Magnoliopsida > Myrtales > Combretaceae > Combretum > Combretum micranthum. The sequence continues at coordinate 567,564 of JAMXBD010000290.1, forward strand.
CAACTTATGCTGTTGCTACCGTTGTGTGTTTCATGGTTACTCTTGGGTTCTTCTTCAATGGCTGTTTGGAGAAGGCTGGAAAGGTTAGAACTTTGGTTTAGGGGGAAAAAAAAAATATTGTATTCCATCTTTGTTTTTTCATTTATATGGTTTCCAGTTGTTTTGTCTTTGAGCACTGAAGTTTGTATATATATATTTCATTGGTTTCTTGTGGCAGTGGTTGGATAGGACTAAGAGGAAATCTTTACTTGCTGCTCTTGAAAAGATCAAAGAAGGTACTAAGGAAATAAATATGATATTTTCTTATTTCAATTTTTTTTGGGTTTTTTTTTTTTTTTTTTTTTTTTTTTTTTTTTTTTTTTTATAGAAGGTAAGCATGGAGATAATGTTAAAACCACATATGATCTGATCTTTGTTTTTTTCTATTTTTTTTTATTTTTTTATGTTACACTTGAAAATTCAAAGGTGATAACTCTCATACTCAATCGAATTCTTAAAATACCTGTGATTTTATAACTGTGTAACTTCTTTCCTATAATTTCAAATATTGATTATATGTACTAGTATCTTAGTAGATAAATTGATGGAAACTAAAAGGAGGTAAATTTACAGGATCCATTTCTTTCTAAATAATATACTGAATCGAACATTTACTTGTTAAATTTACCATCTCAGCTATCTTTAAGTTGCTATGATGATTGCAATCATTGATCCAATATAAAATTGTTAAGGAAGATGGTAAAAATAATAAATTGGACAAGTTTGGTTGAATATGATATGACAACTCCAAACCTCATGTGTAAACATGATAAAAGCTCAAAAGTTTAGGATGTGGTCTTACCATTGTCCCATTCGTTAACATCATTATAAGCTAGTAATATAATTCCCTAATGTCATCACTATCATTAGGGAATCGAATAAAAGTTTTCAGCTTATAAAGATCATTCAATGTTTGGATTCTCATAATCTTAAAAGCATTTCAGTGAAACAAAGGCACTTTAATGCTGATATATGGCTGGCTTTTGATCCTCTGGTCTTGTTTGCACGCAGAGTTAATGCTGTTTGGACTTCTATCTTTGTTAATGGGTCATTGGATTGAATTTGTGGCTAAAATTTGTGTGAAATCTTCGGCTTTAAGTAGCCGGTTTTATCCTTGTGCAAGACAAGCTGATTTCGAATCCTCTGAAAATGCCATCTTTCAAACTTTAGTTAATCCAAACAGCTCAGTTCCAAGCGAGCAGATGAGCAATGTGCTACACCGTTATTGTCCAGAGGTACACCCCCCTATGCAAACATTTTTTATATTTTAACTACCATGCACACATCTCTTCTCGACCTTAAACTTCTAGGAAGATTTCATCATCATTAGTACTCTCAGATGAAGCACGATTTGACGAACCTTCAGATTTGTTGAAGATGGAACACTGGAATTTAGTCCTCAGATTGGTTTCATCTTATGTTTTAATATAGAAGGTTGAGATGGGATTCTTTCACAACTCGCATGAAGTGGTTTTGGCAAAAGAATGAGAAGTCATGTGTGGTTAATATTTATTTCTCAATCTGATCCTTTTACAGGGCCAAGAATCTTTTGCTTCACATGAAAGTCTCGAGCAGCTTCATCGCTTCCTATTTGTTCTTGCGATAATACATGTTTCCTACAGTTTTGCAACCATTGCACTGGCAATGATCAAGGTTGGAGTTTCCAAAAGATTTGTCTTCATATTGAGCCCAACATTCTTATTCTTGGTCATGAAACAGACAGATAGCTGATGTTTTGGTTGTACTTTGTGCAGATATATAGTTGGAGAGTGTGGGAAAACCATGCAAAGACAAGGGCCATTCAAGGAGGGCAAGGTCCATTACAATTTTGATATAATAATCAAACTCTGGTTATCAAAAAATTGTAAGTACTAACTTGCTTTGATTTATTTTTTTAGGTTCTCCAAAGAGCAGCTCAAAGAATGTCAAGATGATGCGACTATCCACTTTTATATTTCACCATACCTCACATCCATGGAGCCAGAACAGGGTCCTTGTTTGGCTGGTATTCAATTCTTACTTCAACTTTTGTACATAGTTGCTGTATTCTATGAATGGAGTATGAAACTTCTCATTAGCACTAGCGTACTGATATACTATGATCTTTTTGTGGTTTGGTTTGAGTACTCTTCAGCTTCAAATAAACAATTAGTGACACTAAATTGAACAAATTATCATATGCACAGCTTTGCTTCAACCGCCAGTTTTGGAGTTCTATAAACCGACCTGACTACATGGCATTGCGCCTTGGATTCTTAACTGTAGGTGCCGTTTATGCTTCAACATTGTGGAATTGGTTCATGAATTTATGCGTATAATTGAAATGTTTTACCTTTTTTTTTTTTTCCATGGGAATTATTTATCTACTTCTTGTCTTTATTCTTCTTTTTCTATAGACTCATGAGCTCCCTCTCTCATATGATTTCCATTCATATATGCTTCGTAGCATGGAGGAAGAATTTAGAGATATCGTTGGCATAAGGTAAAATCATAAAATTCCTTATCTTTAGTACCATGTAAATTCTCACTTTTTCCTCCAATCATGATAAATAGGAGAATACTGTTATGAATTTGCTAGCAGATACACTTATTAACTGATAAATTGAATCGATAAAGTCACAATTTCTTATAATTTGCAAAGCTGCACATATGTTGTCCTTGTCAAGTTGATTCTTTTGGAAATTCATCTAGTTATATAAGTAATAGTACAAGGAAATAGCATAGCATGGTTCATGAAAGTTGTTGGTTGCATAGAATTTATATAGGCGTGATAGAGAGATATTGTTAAGTGATTCTTTTTAGAAACAACAGCTGCCTCTTGGTGATGATTTTTATCTATATCATATTTAACTAAAGTAATTTAACCTCTATTTTTGACTTATTTTGCAGTGTGCCCCTCTGGATATATGCCATAGCCTGCATATTTCTAGATTTTCATGGTAATTCTCTTTGAAGTTGGTGAGATAAGAGTGAAACTAGACCTTAAATATATTATTCTATGATGAAAGGTTTTTTTTTCCCTTTTTTTTTTCAAGTTATCCAATAAAAAGAATATCTATTAATTAAATTTCATTTCATTTTTCAATTTGTCATACCTGTCAAATAATAGAACTAAAAGCATTGAAGAAGTAAAATTTTAGTTTCTTTCTAATGATATAGACATCCACCGGACAGGATTAAGAGTCACTGCTTGAAGAGCATTAACAGAGAAGGTAAATATGTCATCAGAATGATGAAGATATTCGTTTTGTTTCTTCGTTTACGTAGAAAGCTATAGGTAAAAAATTGCTAAGTACCTTGAGCTTCTGCTGCCACATTCAACAATGGAATATCTCAGGCCATTTCCATATCTAGCAGCAAACCATGTGAATGTGCTATGGAATCTAACAGTTATTCAGCTTATGAATCTATCTAAAGCTGCTACTCCTTTGATTTGTGCAGGGACAAACATTTACTTCTACGTTTCCTTCCTACCGGCAATAGTAAGTCCTCAATCTTTCTTATAGTGTTTGTCTCCATAATTCGACTTTCCTAGACCTAATGTCATCCCTCTCTTCCAAATAGTTGATCCTGCTAATTGGAACGAAGCTGCATGCATAGTTGTGAAGCTGGCTGTTGAAATCATGGATTCTCAACCAGTAACTGGAACTCATCAGTTTAAGCTGAGAGACGACCTCTTTTGGTTTGGAAAGCCTAAGCTTCTTTTGTGGTTGATACAGTTTATATCCTTTCAGGTAGGTATATAAACTAGCTGTTCTTTTTCCTTTCTTTTTCTAACTGATTTTACTCTTGCTGTATTGAACTAGTAGTTTCATCCGTACTCTCATTTCTATTCTACCCTTTCTTTTTACAGAATGCATTTGAGATGGCTATGTTTATTTGGTCCCTGGTAAGATCTTGAGGTCCGTTTAGATTGTCTGATTTTCATTTGCATCTTATCTGTATCTAATCTATATTTGTATTTTATTTCTATCTAATTTGTTTATGAGTAAAAATATTTATATTTTGTCTCTATCTATTTTTAACAAACGGTTTGTTTGAAAAAGACAAAAATAAAATATCAAAATGATATGAAAACGACGAACCAAACAAATCCCTAAGCTGCAATCTTCAAGATATCCTTTCGCTATGAATAGAGGGTGTCACTATCATGTAGGGGTCAGCAGATTCGTCTTAGCATATGGGTTCACCAAGTGCTTCTTCATAAATGTTATTGCTGATAGTCAATCTAGTGCTAAACCAAACAAATGTACAAGTGAGTAATAAATCATTTCGAAAGTTTGTGATTTGGTCCATTTCGAATGGCACATCCTGTGCGCAAAGTGGATTGAGTCATAAGCCTTAGAAAAAATTTAGAACTCTCATTAAATATTTGAAAATGTATTCTATAGAATGGATTGTTTCAACTCTGAAAATATGAAGCCGGTAAATTCTTTTTTTCAAACTTTGATCAGTTATGTATGTGTGGATAGTTTTAAATGGAGCAGCAAAATCTATCTCATTTAGGTATTCAAAATTGCATATCTTCCAATGTCTTGTTTGATTATACTTCCCACGTTAAAAATGTTGTTCATGTTAATGTCAGAAGCTGATAGCATAGTGTGTTTGATCTCATCATAACTTGGGAATGACTGCTTCTGCATTTGGTCCTTACCAACTTTGTAATGCTACAGATGCTTTCGAGACTTAGACCTTCTTAATATGCACAAATGGTCGTCCTTAGTCCTTATGAGTGTGAAGTACTTTAGCAAGGTCTATTTTCTTCAGTATTTTTCTAATTACAGTCTTATGCTTGTGAAAATTATCACCGCATAGAAGGTTTGAAATACATATTGTGTTTCTTGTTGTAGTGATCGTCGAAATGAGTCTTACCTTCCTAATGCAACAAGTATAATCTCTAGAAAGATGCTAATCCGTATGACAAGCATTGTCAATACACTGAATTCTTCAGCGAATCCAAATGGACATATCTTCTATGATTAAGTCAAAGAGAATTTTGAGATATTCTCTCTTAAAATAGTAGATGAAACCTTTTGTGTACCTCTAAGCAATCTAATTTTACTTTACTTATTTTATGGTGATGAAAGTGGGAAATTAGGGAGACATCTTGCTTCATGGATAACAAAATCCTCCTAGTCATCCGCCTTATCTTTGGGTATGCTATTCTTTTCAGCCATGTCCCTGTTGTGTTACATCACTTCTCTTTCTTTTACTTTTGCGGCGGGTATGCAGGATATTAATACATGCACATTGTTTGTGAATTTGATTCAGGGTTGTCTCTCAGTTCTGGTGTAGCTACATTACCTTCCCACTCTACGTTATTGTTACGCAGGTTAGCCCCTCTAGCTCCCTCTCCCTATTCCATCAATTAAAGCTGATTAGTTTCAGCTCCACATATTCTAGATACTCAAGCATGTACAGTTTTATATTTATTGGTTATGCTTCTCTCGACGTTTAATAATATAAGAATGGTTAATGTTGTAAATGATATCTGAACTTCGACAAATTATACAATTAGATACTTGGATTTTGAAATTGATCAATTTAATACGTAAAAAGATTTTTCATGCACACAAATAGTACCTATATATGTTAACTTGGCTAACACCGTTATTCTATGTGGTATTTTTAACCAACATGAGGAGATACTATTGATATATACAAAAAGTTCTTTTAGATATTAAGTTGATTCATCTAGAAATTTAAGTATCTAATTTCATATTTTGCTAAAGTTCAGCTACCATTTGAAGTATTTACCAATAAGAGTGAAATGACAGAGCACGTGGTGGAATTCTTGATTTCCTACTCTTATAATATGATATTGATAGATCTTTATGCTTTATTCCTTCAAAACTTTGGCCAAAATCTTTGTCAAAGCGCAAGTACAAAATCCATCATCTTGTATTCCCAAGCTTGATCAATTAGTTTTGGTTCTGAATTCTATATTCATATTTGTGTGGTGCAGATGGGATCAAAGTTTAAGAAGTCCTTGATTCCTGAAAATGTGAGAAGATCATTGCATGGGTGGCATACAAGGTCAAAGCACAAACAAGGCGGGTCAACTCCTCTTGTCAGCCCTGTGTCAGTAACATCCTTAGATTCCTCAGTGGATGGCACCGATGAATCCAATAAACCTGCAATGGTAAACAAGGAAGCAGGTTGTTTCACCTTAGAAGACTATCTATTTTCCAATGAGCAAGCAGGAATACCTGAGAACCATATACATGAGGAGGAAAGCATTCGGATGCCATCATATTCGAATGAGATATTGGAAATTCCAGAACAACATCCTAGGCCTATTTCTGACAAATATACCTGTGGTGAGGATACTAACATTGATGGTTTTGACGATGTAATAGAAGACCTAAATAATTTGATGCCCGGTGAACCACTCCAGGTGCATGGCAACTAGAGAAGACAACTCTACATGCAACCAATCTTCACCTTGTCTTCCTCGTTTTCATCTTAGATCAAACACCAATGTCATGCTGTTTGATCTAAAGACAAATTATATTTTCGTGCAAACAGACACATATATAGATGTAATCAGAGTAGGTATAGAATGAAATTGTTATAACAATATTGTTTAATGCAACAAATAACTTCGGTTTGCCTTTTCTGAAATTCTTCTAGTTTCTTTTCGGAAATGATGGTGTGGCGTGTGGTGTGGATACACAGATTGCTGAGAATATCTGCTGATTTTCTGAGGAAACATTCTTTTTGTTACACGAATATAATAACCCGCATCAAATCTACAAATTTTATATCATTGTGATACTAGTCTTAACATCATATATCATAAGTTTGAAATCCACAAGTGAGAGAGGGTTACATGATAAATATAATAATTCATGCCATTTTATAAGTTTAAACTTTTAAATCGGATGATAGTTGTGGTACTAATATTAATATTTTTCAGTTTTCAGCAGCTAAACAACAAGCCAATTTGATACATTATTCTATGATAATGTATGTGCTTAATTGTATACTAGCAAGTAATACTAGCCAGTAGAGCATTGGCAGTGCAACAAATGCAAAATTAAGTAATTTGAAACAATATTAAAGTAAAAATAAAAACAACAAACATTTTAGAAACCTATTTAACGTAGGAGCACATGCACTTTCGGAAACAATAACCTCTATTGTTCAAGAGATTTAAAGAGCGAAAAAATCTTAGAATAGTTCAAGTGTTGTTGAAATATTTAGGGTGCAATTTATATTTCAAAAATATCTTGGGGTAGTAACCCTACATTTTTTACTTTTTACTTTTTTACAAATTACAATTTGTTACAATGTTGGGAGAGGGGGAATTGGACCGGAAGGCCATATTTATTCCATCAATTGTAGAGATAATATGTAGCTGGATGAATGTGGGAATAGTTGAAAAGGTAGTTTTTAATGAAATGGAAAGATTTAGTGATGATGTAACTATTATTATAATTTTTAAGGGATGTAGAGTCATTTATTTGATCAATATAGTAGTTCAATAATGCAAAAGACTAGTTTGTTTGTTTCATCATATTTTGATAATTTTGGTATAATATTTTTATGGTTTTAAATACATGTTTATTAAGAAACAGATACCAATGAAAAATTGATAGTTTTACTTATAAATAAATCAAACAGATATAATACGGATATGATACAAATATAATATAAGTATGTTACATATATAAATTTAATGGACATACGATATAGATAAAGGTCAGGTAATCCAAACATAACCATACAAGAGATTAGGTTAGTACTCTTTAGACACATGAAAAGACGTTTCCTTCCTCATTGGTATGTTCATGAAGGAATGTAGCAATATATAAATAATGACAATCCATTAATCAATGTGAATATGTTTTGTCTAGTTAGGATGAATATTGAATAGGATTGTTAATGATATAGACTACCCATATATCATCATGATACAAGATTACAAAGCACCGAATGGGGAATTTTAGTCCACTGATGAGATGACAAATTGAGGTAGACTTCACAATGGCATAAGCTACAGCCCTGTACTCAACTTCTAGTGCTATTGGAGAAAGAAGGTTGTTTCTTAAAGCACTAGAAGCTGACACAAAAAAAAAAAAAAAAGTGATGGATTTTTAGTTTGTGCTACTTTGTGTGGAATTTGAAAAATTTTATGAAGGAAAAAATTTGTTTTATTTTAATAGATATCCTTCAAGTTAGGTTATTATTTATTTTTTAAATAATTATCATGGTAAAATGGTAATTGCAATGTATAGTGAATTTATAAATTATCAAAGAATAATTTGAAAATCATATCATCATTTATATAATACAAGTACAACACAAATGAAAAAATTATTGAAATATTTCTTATTATATAGAATTTAAATATGCAGCTTGTTCACAATTTAGCAACTAACAAATAATTTGTAAATTATTTGATTTATATAATATAAGTAAATACAAATTAAAATTAATAAAATAATATTGATGATACAAATATGATTAAAATAAAAAACTGAATAAATTAAATAACTTACCTAAAAAGTAAAACTAGTTATACATTATTTCAACATTTAAAAAAAAAAAAAAACTGTATGTCGAACTTGGGTTTGCATGCTCTTGTTTGCCAAATCAGCTCATGAACATTATCGTGCCCTCTTTCTGTGATCTGTGTTGGGCTCGCATGCCCGGCCCAAGCCACATGTGCTCGTACTTCCAACTTTTTCTCACGAGCCCATAATTGAGCAGCGCATGGATGAGCCCGCACCTGAGGGCCCAATTTATTCGCTGTCTGGTCGGGTCGGGAGTCGAATTCTTTAGCCCAAATTAAGAAGGAAATTCAACAACATGATTGGTCGAGCATAATCTTATATGTGCTCCTCTGCATACAGTATCAGAACACTGGCTACCCTCTCAAGCAAGAAAACCCCCTCGATTCTTCTTCTTCTCTCTCAATTCACAATTCACTCTTGATCTCTCTCTGCGAATCCTCAACTCATCAATCATGGTGCTCGAGGTAACTAATTACCCTAACTCTCTCACTGTCTCTCTCTCTCATCATCGAGAAGTTCGGACTTCCTTTACTTTTCTGGAACTTAGGGTTTTGATTTTCGGCGTTTTCACACTCACTGACTCAATGTGTTCTTACATCGCCAGGCGACGATGATTTGTATCGATAATTCCGAATGGATGCGAAACGGAGATTATGCTCCGAATAGGTTTCAAGCTCAAGCCGATGCAGTTAATCTCATTTGCGGAGCTAAAACACAAGTTAGTTTTATTGATTTCTATTAATTTACATATATATATATATATATATATAGTGTATTTATGATTGTGTTCGGGGAGGAGTTTTGGTTCAAATGCTATGCGGTTAGGGTTTGTAATGGAATGGTAGAGAAAAGATATGTAATTTTTTTAACTCAGGTTGTTGTTATGAACTGGAGCTTCATTTAGGGTTTTGTTGTACTCCTTGATTCAGGATATGTCATGAGAGTGATTGTGGTCACAATTGTGTTGTTGATTAAAATGAAGTTAAAAGGGAGTGTTGATTTTCTTATGAATTAAAGATCATTCAGGGCTTAGGTAGTAGCCTGTAATCTCATTTACGGCGCTAATGCGCAATTCGGTTCCTTAGTTGGTTTGGTCAATGACAAATTTTGGAATGCCCCGTAGTGTGGGAGGGGTGTCTTGATTTGTGAATTGGAGCTCCGTTTACAGTTTGGGGAGTGTATATGGTTCTGCAGTATTTTGGATTAAGGATTGCTGTTTTTAATTTTTGTTATGCATTGGAGGTGTATCTATGGCTTATATTATGCTCTGTTGCTTGGACTATGTTTCCTGTTCTCTTTCAGAAAGGGAAAGTGAAGGCCCAACTGAAACCAATAGGGCTATTATACTGTTGGATTTCGGTTTGAGAGAGTAGTATGGTTCTGACTTCATATGTGGGTCTTCTTGTTTTGATGAAAACAGAGATCATGCTGTGCAGTTCTGTACCCTAAGTTCAACTTGTGCTGTATTGAAATTTACGTCTTACAATGTGGTTTGTGTTTGCTTTGGGTTGTTAAATCTTTTAAATGTTTGTGCTCGTTTTCAATTCTCAAGATTGAATTTGATTGCTTCTGTTGTTATTAATTTTTCCTTTCCTTATATGTACAGTCAAATCCTGAAAACACAGTTGGAGTGTTAACAATGGCAGGAAAAGGAGTTCGTGTTTTGGTTACTCCAACTAGTGATCTTGGAAAAATATTGGCTTGCATGCATGGTTAGTTCTCTCTGTTGAACCTTCTTTTCTTTTTTCTGAATTAATCACAAGTGTGTTTTTTTTTTTTTGTGATTTTATTTCTTTGGATAATAATAGCGAGATATTGGTCTTGATTAGCAGGTTGCAGATCATTTTAGGTTTTTTCTTGCAGTTTTAGTTGGACAGTTGAGCTACATCCCCCCTGCCCCCCTCTCTTTTTTACAAGAAGTGTATGTATGCAGAAAATGGCATATTGTAACTATGTTTTCCCATAAGCTTTTGATGGTTAGCTTTGTCACTGAGTTTTTATTTACTGCCTGTACATGCATTGTAAATCTAAAGTTTTAATTGCTGGAAAGGGAGTTGTTCAATACAGTTATGATGGTACTTAATATGCTCAAGGAAATATTATGGGGTTGTTCAACTCTTCTTTTCCCCAAGTACTAAGGCTTTTGAAGGAGAACAAACTGTATAAGGATGGTATGTGGATGTAAAAACTTTTGTTTGAAAGCATTCTTATTATGTTGTGTAGGGTTAGAAATTGGTGGTGAGATGAACCTGGCTGCGGGCATTCAAGTTGCTCAGCTGGCACTAAAGCATCGGCAAAATAAAAAGCAGCAACAAAGAATTATTGTCTTTGCTGGAAGGTTTGTCTTGATACTCGCCTATAACTATTTTATGGTCAATTGTGTTTCTCTTCATTTAATTGGTATATTTTATCACAGTCCTGTTAAACATGACAAGAAGTTACTAGAAATGATTGGAAGGAGGTTAAAGAAGAATAGTGTGGCCCTTGATATTGTTGACTTTGGGGAGCAAGATGATGGGAAGCCAGAGAAGCTTGAGGCACTTCTTGCAGCTGTAAACAATAATGACACAAGTCACATAGTACATGTTCCTCCTGGTCCTAATGCACTTTCTGATGTCTTGATAAGGTAGGTGGATCAGTTTTTTTTTTTTTTTTTTTTTTTTTTTTTTTTTTTATTAATTATATATGTATCAAAACAAGGGAAAAAGAAAGATGTCACAACTTCATGGTCTGTCATTTTTTTGACTTGGATCAATTGTGAATAATGACAGCGCTCCCTTTTTCACTGGAGATGGGGAAGGTGGAAGTGGTTTTGCTGCAGCAGCTGCAGCAGCAGCAGCTGGTGGCGTCTCTGGCTTTGAATTTGGTGTGGATCCCAACCTGGATCCTGAGCTGGCTCTTGCTCTTAGAGTCTCCTTGGAGGAAGAGAGGGCCCGGCAAGAAGCAGCAGCTAAAAAGGCTGCAGAGGAAGCTGCTAAACAGGAAAAAGGAGGGGAACAGCAGCCTACTTCTCAAGATGCCACTATGACTGAAGCTGCAAGTGCTTCTGCTTCTGAAGCTGATACAAAGAAGGATGATATGATGGTGAGTCTTATTGCAGCTTCTTATATAGAGTGCTATCAGAACCTAGACTTGCAAGCTTTTTGGGTTTGTTTGGTTCGTCTTATTCTGAGTGTTTTAGTATATTATTTTTGTCATTTTCAAATATGCTCTTTGTCAAGAAATGGATACACATGAAATTAAGGTATTTTTACTCATAAATAGATCAAACAATTCAGATATAGATCAGATACAAACGCAGATAGGATGTAGATAAGATACAAATGAAAATAAGACAATTCAAATAGTTTGTAAGTTAATTTAGTATTAGTTGTGTAAAGGGATAACTGCAATTTTTAGCTGTTTTGCAATTCTTGAAAACCCAAATGATTAACCAATTTGCTTGAAATCATAGCAGAGCATATATGAAGAGACTTACAAAATTCAATGGTATCATCAACTATATTAAGAACCATTCTAGCTAATGTACTGTTGTAAGGAACTAAGCAATGCAGTTAGTTTGACAACATCTAGCTTGATGAGTAGGAGCTTTCTTGGTGGGATCCATAGTTTATCTCTATAAGCTCCCATCCAGCAAGTTTAATTGTTGCATACCGTCTGATTGCTACTGTGTTTTTCTAGCAATCCTAAATAGAATGTGTAATATATATATTCCTGAAGTATCAGCACGATGTAGATTGCCCCTTTAATATAATTCCACATATTGATTCTACACAACATGATTATCCTTCAGGGTCTCTGCATGGCTGACACAGATATCATGGTTTGTAACTTGCTTTATATATGCTAAATTGTTACATATGTTTTAATTGGTATATGGTGTCCATCCTATTCACATAAAATTTACTTTTGTCTTATCACCTTGGACTAAGCTAATTTGGCTGACTCGTGTCAATTCCTCCTTTGCAATTTCTGTCACAAAGAGTGAGATATGCTGCTAGTTTTTAATGGTTTGGATTTGCTCACAGGATGATGAGAATGCTTTGTTGCAAAGAGCCCTTGCAATGTCGATGGATGACTCCACATCCAGCCATGATGCGCCCACTGACGTGTCGGAGGCTGCTGCTGATGACCCAGAATTGGCACTTGGTTAGTTTTGCGTAGCTAAATTTTTCATTTTGTCTATGCATGGTTCACGGTTTTGCTATCTCTGTCAGCAATCTTTAGTGAAAGTGAAATATTGGTTAGTAGGCTTGGTCTATAGTTTTGCCCTATCGATGCATGACTGGATAATCGTCCAACCTACAACTGTTGTGTGGTTATATTTATATGTGGTACAAGCATATATTGGTGTCAATATATTCCAGAGATTTCCAAACTCAGCAAATATATTGATATCAAATTTTCGAATTGTTTGTTTGGTACACCTTTAGAATTTAAAGGGTCAATTCCCCTTTTTGCAATTGGTGTTTTTACCTGTATTTGTCCTTGCAGCTCTTCAATTATCTGTCCAGGATAGCTCTAAAGATTCAGGGAGTCAGACAGACATGAGCAAGTTATTGGCGGACCAGTCATTTGTATCTTCCATTCTTGCATCAGTAGGTTCTGTTGGCATCCTGCACCAGTTATTCTCACTGTGCAATAGCTGTAGCTAATTGTGCTTGTTTTGTTACTTTACTGTGCCTGCAGCTTCCAGGAGTTGATCCAAATGATCCGACAGTGAAAGATTTGTTAGCTTCTATGCAAAACCAGTCAGAGGTGAGTTCGTTTTGTTCTTTAAATGAGCTTGCATATTCAGAAGCGATATGGATTTCCCTTGGATTTTGCTGTTTTGTAGTCTCACCGTCTTTTACTAGAATTGAGTGTTTGCTTTAACAGAGTATGTGGCACAAGTCTCTTTCGAGTAGTTTTTGTCACCGTTATCCATCTTATGTGAATCTTGTGCAATGTTGACTACCAAGAGAATCAAACAAGTGTTTGAACTTGTAGCTTTCTCTCTTTAAAGAGCTTGACAACTAAGGTTTCATTTTAGTTTGCATTTTGGTGCTTAGCTTAGCTTTTATCATGTATGGTATGAAATGTCTTCCAGTTCTGTGAGTGGGGAATAATCACATTTTTCCTACAGCAGAAGAAGAATGAAGACAAGGGACCAAATGAGAGGAGGAGGAGAGAGGAGAAGGAGAAGGAGAAGTGACTCTGAGGAGCCATAGCATATGGGTACTTTCTTGAACCTTTGTACCTTGCTGCATCTCGTGCCCCTCTGATGCATGTCCTAGCAACCATATCTGTTTAAACCTGCATTGCCATATTGGTGGTTTTATACGTTAATTTAGTTTAAGAGCTCCACATTTTTAGGTAACTAAATTTTGTGATGACGTCAGGTTGGGTTGGGTTGTTTATGCGGGCAGGCGGGCCATGGAACTTCAGAGAATGAGCGAAGATATTGTGATATCGTGTTATTTTATGTGCTCTTATTTGACATTTGGTTGTTTGCTGACTCAGCCTGCCTTTCCTCTTGTGCAACCTAAAATGAACAATGTTACGGATAATGGAAATGTTCTGTTCGATTCCCATGAATGGATATGCAAATGCGTGAGGCAGAGGATGGGGATGCGGATGTCGCTATTGCTCCTAATATCCCTTCAGCATTACTGATTGGAAATCTCAACGCTTGTGGTTCTCATCTTTTTCTTGATTTGTGTTTTCTTGTTATATTCACTTAAAATTTCCAAATGCACATCAAGTCAAATAATTACAGCATTCCGTTCCTATTTTTAAATTAATCATAAAAGGTTGAATTGTTAATCAAATTTTATGAATCGAATTTTAGCAATATTGATTTCTAGGTTGGAAACGAATCAATCAAGGCTTAGGAGTTGGTGAAGTTGAAAATTACACGTGGTATAGAGGTTTTTATATGTCTGGTCCGGTGATGGCGATAGGCTTCTATAAAGAAATCTGACAGCACTTGAGATGTGTCGAAGACGGATGCTGGGCCTCGCCACCCAAGCAATTTTGTGATGATTCTAGTTTATCACGTGTGCCGGGAGCATATCAAAAGTGCTTCTTTGGTGTAGACCTATGTGAGGTGGTTTAAAATTCTAAAATAACCTATTTTTCATTTAAAAGTAAACGTTTATCAGAAATATTTCCTGTAGTAGTTGTTTTGGGTTGGGGGGGGAGGTCGCGGGCGGGGAAGGGGAAGGGCGGGGAAGAAGGGTGGGGCGTGAATAAGGCTGTATAAAAACTAATAGTTTTCCTGGCCAAAAAAAAAAACTAATAGTTTCGGAAAAAGTAGTGGGAAGTTGGTAATAGTCGTTAAAGGTTTTAATAAGCTAGTCCTAAATACGAAATATATGATTTTCAATCCTTTTTAAATAAAATATTTTATTCAAATAAGAATAAGATCAACACATTCGGTAGGTTTGTTCGTTCTTCCTCTTTTTTTTTTTTTTTTTTTTTTTTTTTATTTCCCCCAACGGCCTATAGATTTTGACTTGATATTTTGCCGTGGTTAGATGATAAGTTCAAAATCAGTGAAGAACAGTTTTTGCCTTTTTTTTTTTTTTTTTTTTTTTTTTTTTTTTTTTCTAGTTGAGCGATCATATTAAATGAATTATTAATTTATTATGAAGTGAACGAAAGAAAACTAAATTAAAAATCCAGACCTGACACCTTCAATCATTGATAAGGAACCTAGTACATTGAAGACTGCTAACAAGCCTAAAGATCCCAAAAACAGCATAGTGAGCACTGAAAATTACTCTAGTGCGAACTCCTCAGCTCACAAGTCAAAGCCTAATCACATTGGGTGGATGGGGGTGGGGTTTGGAGGAACATGCTAACATTTGAAGTCCCATCGCCTAATTACAAGCCAAGAAATTGTGATACAAGCCTAGCCAAGAGGGAGGCTTAAAAACAAAGCGCAAGACCTTATTGAGGTTAAGCTTGTCCAATGGGACTTACTTAAAACGTAGAGGGCCTAATGTCAACTGCAATTTCTTGCCAAACTACGGACCCACAATCAATATGAGTATCGCAAAAGAGCTCGAATCCATGCTGGATTGAATGAACTCCCTAGTATAATTGAGCAAATTGCATGGGATCTGAGACAGGCAGGCCATGTATTGAACACAAATTTTAGAGACATAACTAAGACTAGACCGAAAATATAACTGGTTTAAAGAAGACTGGAAGAGAAAGTCAAGAAGGAAGAAGCCAAATGTTAATTTTTGGACCACGTAAGAGTTGCCCACATAAAAAACTAAAAGACGGATGACTACTTGAAGATTCTTCTATAGGTACTCTAGGTGCCGTTTAACAAATCTATACTTACTAAACTGGTGGTTTGGACCAAGGGTGTATGTTGATGCACCACCTATAAGCTAGGACCTAGAATTTGAAGACAAAGACAAACAAATGGGCTCAACATTTGCATGATGAAGTTAAGTTCTGTAGAGGGACTTAAATTATATGTGATTATTTATATGGGCTTGACTCATATACTAGGTGTTAGATTTAGAAAGTCTGTTTCATTTATCAGGATGACTTGAGGATATTTAACTTCGTGAGCTTGGAACAAGGATCATTGCATCAATTAGCCACATCTAATCTCTCTTAGGTAGGTTCATACACACAAAGGATTGACTATTGTCCTTGACCCTTAGTAAGCTTATTCATGATAAGCATAGCATGAGTCTTATTTCATCTCATCCGTCAATCACTATGATGCGGCCATTATCCACTTCAAAATGCTTATAAATATTCCATCTCTCCTTCTTGTTTCGAACTTTTGGAGAGAGAAAACAAATAACATTTCATAGGGGAAGCTTGCTCTCAAGGATTAAATGAGTAACTCACATAACTTTCACTTTAGTTGCTCAATTATTGCGAGTTTGACACGCAGAATCTAATCAAACTTCCTTTGCCTGTCACTTGCGTATTTATGACACTGAGATTTCACGCTCCCCTTCCTCGTCATTCTATTCAAGCTATCTTATCATCAAGTGTAATCTCTTCGTCAACACATTAAAGTCACGTAGTCATGTAAGATATTAGATACATGTGCACGCATGTGATCACTCCAGGAAGAACTCTACGTCTTGATTTCGGCGACTCCACTTAGGACCTCAAGTGTTTGACATATTTGAGATGGTACCTCCAAGAAGAAAGCCAACTAACTTCAACAATTGATATTGCCTACTCGTCTCTGTAATCATCACTAAAAAGGTGTCCTTCAATATTTGATAAATTAGTAAAAAATTATAAGGCTGCTCCTTTGAACTACCAAGTAATTAACTAGATCTAAAATGCTCCATCACCCCCCATTGGTGGGCTTACCACATCCAACTTGGTTTATGGCTTGTCGAATGTGGCGAGAAGAGAGGTTTTAGTTGGTGAGTCATCCTACAAAGTTATTGGCTTAAACGAAAGGAAGATGATTCTGAGCAAACTTCATTTAGATAAATAATTAAAGCTAATGAGTGCATGGTCACGGACTAGTTGGCTAATGTCCTAGCTCAGACTTCCCCATTAGCTTACTTTTGACTTATGCTACTCATTGAAAATCCTTGATCAAACTCTTACAAGTTGTCAAATTGCCATAATACGTACCTTGAGAGAATTGGGTGTAGTTGTTAACTCAATATTTGCCATGACCAAATAGCTTTCTCATCTAAGGAGCTTACCAAAGAAAGAGTAACTACATCAAAACCTTATTCATTGAGATATGATAGTAGTATAAGTCTTTATTGATAATAGCTTGTCATTGGACATATGTTCACTTTTGCATGTTGTTTTCTTAACAACATAAAGATTTTGGCTTATCATCTGTATTTCATAGTTTTGTAAACTAATGATATTTGTTTGTTGTTTTATTGTTAAGTTGATTATTTTTCCATTTTAATTATGTTTAATTGACATTTGTAGGGATAAGATGTGTAACATGTACGGTAGATGAAGTACTAGCTATAATTAGTTAGGAGTTTAGTTATCATATATAGCTAGTTTAGCTTTCATTCTAGCTTTGTGCGAAACTACATACATTGTAACACTTCATTTTTCTCTCCCAATAATATTTTGTTCGCTACTCTGTACTTGAAAGGTTGTTTTCAAGATTCACAATTACAAAAGCTTGTACATGCGCTACACATTACATTGTGTTTCATTTCACATGGCATTATAGCATTGGGTTCTGTCTTCAGTCATTTTCTTGTTTGTGGTTGAGTTTTTCTCTTGAATTTTCTCTTTGACATTAAGGTTTGTGAATTGTATTGTCGTTCGGTATTCGTGTTTCTTGAGTTGTCTTTTCAATGTTGAGGTTTTCTTTTAGTATTGTTATGTTTGTGAATTATTTGTATGATTTCTTGCTTTGATAATCATGAGTGCATATTCACGACTTTTAAGTTTGTCCTTGGGTTTTATAGATCCTTTACATATTCGGGATTGAACCCTTGCATGATGATTGAAAATTTGATCTTTAATGGAAACAAGAGTCGGCCAATCCAATTGGGTCTAGTAGTTAAGATGAAACTTGGTTTTCTTGATGGTTCTGTCCTAAACCCTTTGGAAAATAACTATATTGATCTAGTGTGTTGGAATATTGCCAATCCAATGGTGCGATATTGTATTGTTAATTCTATGACTTTTGAAATTTCACAAAGTTTCCTTTATGCTTAGTTGTTAAACATTTGTGGAATGAAATTAGAGAACAATATAGTACTACAAATGGTCTGCTTGTTTTTCAATTACAATATGAAATTTATAATCTTAAAAAGTGAATATGAGTGTTAGTGAATGCAATAATAAGCTGAAACGTTATTGGGATGAATTAAATCAATTGAATGCTTATCTTTAATGTTCTTATGATAGATTTGAGTATTACACTTTTGATTTGCGTGTGCGTTTAATGTAATTTGAGTATAATGCGAAACTTATGTAATTCTTGATGGGATTGAATGAGAATTATGAAGGTGTGCGGAACCAAATTCTATCTATGGATCCTATGTCAAGTGTTGGTAAAGCATTTTATGTTGTTCAACAAATAGAGAAACAAAAGCAAGTTACTTCGATCCTATTTGTGATTCTGAAGTTGCCACATTCAATGTTAGAAGCAAGACTGTGAATGGTGATAGAAAGAAGGGCAGAAAAGTGGTGTGTCAATATTGTAATGTTAAAGGACATTCTTGAAAGAATTGCTTTTAGCTTGTAGGATATTCAAAATAGTAAAGGGCAAGAAAGTTGGGAAGTCCAATCATAATGGGGTTGCTAACAATGTTTATTCGTCTTTTACAGCAAGTGATTAATTTGAGCAATTTTGTTTTGAAACTCAAATTAAGCAATTTTATGATGCTGAACAACAAATTTTATGCTAACATAAAAGAGGTGTGGTTGATCCAAACATGCTACATAGTGTTTGTATGGAAGTTATGCGCACCATGCAATCTAAAGGGGCTGTTTCTTCTTCGCATGATGATTATACTCCCAGTAGTATGGCTAGAAATGTAATCTTTATAGGTAATTCATGTCATGAACTTAGGCTTAATTTGGATAATTGTGTGAATTCTTGGATCATGGAAACAGAAGCTATGAATCATATGACACCATACTTTTCTATTTAGTATCACGCACATGACCTAAACTAGCCCTTAAGGGTTAAGCTAACAAATGGTTCTTATATGTGTGTTATCAAAGTTGGAGATGTTCATTTAACACCAACTATTACCCTACATAATATCTTTTATATCCCTTCTTTTCAACACAATTTGTTATCAATATGAAGCTTACTTCACCAAAATCACATACGTGCTATTTTTCAAATATGCTTCATGTATTTTACAGGACCAAAAAACTAAACAAGTATTGGCACTAAGACAAATAATTAATGGGTCATATGTACTAAGGTCAATTGGAGTGAATTCTCGTAATATTTTGGCAGATAGTAATTTGTCTTATCATCAAAATTCTGTTGTTGATGACAAACTTCATTTGTTGCATGCTCATTAGGGCATAGCTCTATTTCTAAACTTCGTTCTTTAAATGATTGTAAATCTTATAACTTTGACGATTTCATTTGTCATACTTGTCAAGAAGCTAAATTTCATCATTTTCATAGAAGTTTAAGTCTTTCTAATCTCATTTTGATCTTCTTCACAATATTATTTGGGGTCCATATCATGTTGAGTCCATTGCACATGCAAGATATTTCATGACTATCATTGATGATTACACCAAATGCACTTTGACATTTATGCTTGTTTTCAAGAGTGAGGCGCATTCTACTCTTCGACATTTTTTGGCATACTTGCATAATCATTTTGCTGCTACTCCTAACTTTGTGCACACAATAATGCTATAGAGTTTTTGTCTATGAAGTGCAGTTTTTGTTAAAGGATTCTGGAATTGTGCATAAAAAAACTATAGTATGCACTCCTAAACGAAATGGGAGTGTTGAAAGAAAACATAAACATCTTATGGACACTTGTAGAGCTATAATGGCTTATGCTTCTTTGCCTAAAGAATTATGGAGTGAATGTGTTCTTGTTGTAATTTGTTTGATAAATAGGATGCTAATGGAAAGCATTGGTTGGATGTCTCCATATGAGAAGTTGTTTGGAGTTGCTCCTTCATATGATCATTTAAGAGTTTTTGTTTATTTATGCTATGTTTCAAAGTTGCCTATGTCAAGGGATAAGGTCGAGCCGTATGGAATTAAATGTGCTTTATTAGGTTATGTAAATGGTACGAAAGGCTATAGAGCTTATGACTTGGTTAATAAGTGTGTTCTTAAATCTCGTGATGTTGTTCTTTGTGTCACCTTCTCCATTTAACTAGTCTTCTTCTTCTAATCATACAGAAGTGTTTCATCTACCGATTTCTTTTAGTGATAGTCTTTCATTTAATCTAAGTTTGAATTCTCCATCACTTGATGAGAATTCTCCTTCTATCGATTCCTCTTGGTCAAGTATGCAAGCCACCACAATGGCTTCATGACATTATACACATGGCACATTACTATACCGCTATTAATACTTTACCTTCTTTACTCAATCTCCTCAAGATCATTCTTTGTTTATTCATCATGGCTTGGTTAAATGTGTTTTTATTCTTTTGTATGTTGACTATGTGTTCCAATGTGGGCTTTATTGGTGTAATAAAACAATGTTTGCATGATGAATTTACCATTAAGGATCTTGGTTTGGCTTGATTTTTTCTTAGACTAGAGCTTTGTCATTCGCTAGTGGAATCCTAGTTAATCAACAAAAATTTATTGTTGCTGTTCTTGATTACATGGGCTGGATCGATGCTAAATTAGTTATTTTCCCTTTGCGACAACGGTTAATGTTAGATAATAGTTCGGGTAAGTTACTAGATAATCATTTGTTTTATAAATGTTTGGTTAGACGCTTGTTGTATATGACACTTGGCCCAACATTGCTTTTATGGTTACTCACCTAAGTCAATTCATGTCTAAGCCTCAGGCATCTCATCTTCAAGCATTGTTTCATTTGCTTTGCTACTTGAAGGGTACTATTTCTCTTGGTTTATTTTACCCTTCATCAAATTCTTTATAGCTTCATGGTTTTTCAAATTTGGATTAGGGTTCTTCCTCTATTGAGAGGAAGTCCATTACAGGTTATTATGTCTTCTTAGGTAGTGTAACAGTTTCTTGAAAGTTTTAAGAAACAACACATAATGTCAACATCAACCATCGGGGTTGAATATGAGGTGTGGTGACTGCTATTAAGGAGCAATGTTGTTAGAACCGGACCGAGGTTTGATCTAGACAAGCTAGAGGGTTAGGAGTCGAGGGGTTAAACTGGGATCACAAAAAAGTAAAAATATAGGGATAATTTAATTATGAAAGACCAATATATAGGACATCACTCAATTAAATCTATATTTAGATCAAATTCATCAATTAATTATTAAATAAATATGATAAAGTGATAATATTTTACAAATTTATAATAAAGTATGAATAAATATTTAAATTTCTAGTTTTTTTTTATTTTGTTTGTTTTTTTTTTTCAGTCCAGGTCAATCGGTTCGACCTCCTGGGTTTGCCAGTTCGATCGCCCAGGTCAATCAAGTCAATTTGAGTCTCGTCGGTTCAATGCAAAGATAAGTCTTAGACAAGACCCAACCTAGTATTAGTGCCAGTTTCGATCGAATCGGTCGATCCTGGCTGGTTTTGACAACAATGCTAAGGAGTTATTGTGGATGTCTTATATCCTTCAAGATCTTCGTGGGGATGTTTCTCTGCTGGTTCATTTACATTGGGATATAAATCTACTTTGTTGATAGCTAATGATCCTTGTTTGCATGGATAAACTAAACACATTGATATAGATGTTCACTTTGTCCGATCATGTCACGTCCGATTTTCTTAACCCAATTTATATTTTAAGTGATGCACAAGTAGCTAATGTATGAACTAAGAGCCTTGGTGCTAACTGACATGAAGACCTATGTGTTAAGTCGGGCGTTCAAGTAGCTCCAAATTTAGGGGGTAAGTTAAGTTGATTATTTTACCATTTTAATTCTGTTTAATTGACACTTATATAGACATGATGTGTACACATGTTTGGTAGATGAAGCACCAGCTGTAGTTAGTTATTTAGGAGTTTAGATATAGCTAGTTTAGCTTTCATTCCAACTTATTGTGGAACTACCTACATTGTAATACCAATTTTCTCTCAATAATATTATGTTTTGCTACTTTGTTCTTGAAAGGTTGCTTTCAAGATTCACAATCGTGAAAGCTTGTTCATGCCCTGCACATTACATTGTGTTTTATTTCACATTTATTTTGTCTCTTTAACATTATTTAGCAAATTTTATCTTTCTTTAGAACTCTCTTTCCCTCTGTTGCTCTCTCTATGTATGTATGTATGTATGTATGTATGTATGTATGTATGTATGTATGTTTCATTTAAGAAATTTAGCTATTCTTGGTTTCAATTTGATTTTCTTGGGTTTCTTCTAGAATCAACAAGCATTCCATGACATTTGATGATTAAAATTTATTTGGTGAATTCTATAAGTAATAATGTATGATTTGATTGGGTAAATCACTTTTCCAGTATTTCTTTGAGAAAAATATTGTAAGTTAAATGTAATAAATGAGAGAATCTTCCTAAATATTTTTATCAATATAGAGTCTATTTGTTTTATTGGCATGTAGATAGTACGTAGTTATTTTTAAATGGATTGCTTATCAAGAAATAGATATAGATAAAAAAACATATATTATTACTCATAAACATATATCGAATACATATAAGATATAAATATAGATCATATATAGATGAAAAGCAGACCTTTGTATCATCCTAATTAGTGCTTTCACTTCTTAGTCATATTCAAATCGATGCACATGTAAAATTTTGAGTGACATTTGGCTATATCTATCACAATTGTTGAAAATGCTAATGTGATATATTCTTTATCATGTTGGTAGTAGATTATATGACTTTTTATTACCCATTGTTGTATATATGCCCTATACAAAAATGGATGTAATGTTTATATTGATTCTATTTGTGAATGTTTAGCCATCAAAGATCCAAGGGTGTGAATTTAGAAAATGGATACAAATGCTTTTAATCTTTAATGTTTAAAAATTTTCTATTTGAATCTAAATATTTTTTTCCATTTAACTCCTCAACGTTTAACAAAACCTACAAAACTGGACTTTTCTTAACACAATAACTTTTTTATTAAGGTGTGACATTTAGCAGCCTCTAATTGATTGAAATAAATAATTAAATTAAATTATATAATATGTATTAAAAATAAATAAATGAAAAAATCATAAAAAATGTTTAAAAAGTTCAAAAAATTGGAAGGAAAGAAAGATAGTTGCTATAACACTCAACCGCTACCATTCCTAGTTACCAACTCCGATGAAACACACCACCACTCCTCCCGCATCTCCAGAGCTCATATATAAATAGAGATGCCACCACGCTTGACTCACACGAAGGTTGTATTTTGTTTTGAGTTTTATTTAGGTCATATTTTTCTATCATGAAATGCTGAAAGTTTCGAAATTTATTGAGGCGAGTGAAGATGTTGAAGGGCTTGTACTTGCAGATGGTGGGGAGTGTTATTAGTGTTGTTCCTTCTTCAGAAGTAATAGCAAGTTGTCATGGGTGAATCTCGATGGATGGAAGGTTGAAGAAGATGCAAGGAGGCTATCAATCCCAACTAAGTAACCAAGAAGTGAGATTAAATTGGTTATTTTTTTTATTAAGCTTAGAAATCTCCTTGGTTACTTATTATTGTTGGCATGAGAATAACTTGCAACAATACTAAAACTTAAGCAATAATTTAAATACACAAGTGTAGATACTCCACTATTGCCTTATAAAGCTTATATATATGTGTGTGTATATATTTCTTAGTATGTAATAAAAATAAAATATTGTATTAAACCCAAAATCACCACATTTTGATAGTTTAAAGCATGAGAATTGCATGAAAAATTGGTTTTGTAAGCCTTAGAAAATTATTTAGGTTTAATATAATGTAATTTTTATTACATATTTAAATCATGATTCATTTAAATAGCCTCTCATGGGCAAGTTAATTTAAATGGGCCTAAATGATAAGCTTTAAGATAATTTTTTTGTGCATACATGAACAAAGCATAGGCCAGTTGCTTATATAGATAAGTCATACACACACACATGAGAGATCTTAGGTTCAAATCTTGAGGGAGACACAAAGTGCCTTTTGTTTTTATTTTTTTGTTTTTGGGTGTGTTCATGTAACTTGAAAAAGACTTTCATAAAACTTGCTATCTAAATCCACATAGATATTAATATTACTTAGTGGAACATCATATACATTAGCCAAATGTATTCAAAGTTGGGCCTTCAAATGACATTTAAGGTAAATTACATAAGAAGGTATCAACGTTTAGAGATAAATTCATGTAATGTATCAACATTTTAGGTAGTTAATAAGAGATATCAATGTTTCACAGAGTGAATCCAATGAAGTATTATCATTTTGCAATGTTCATTTAAGGTATCAATGTTTCAATTAGTTTTCAATTAAGTTTCCTAAATTTTAAGTAGTGGTTAATTATTAATACCTTATTTGACTCATTTTACAAAACATTGATACCTCTTTTTAACTACTTGAAACGTTGATATTTTAAATGAATTTATCTCCAAACATTGATTCTTTTGAATCATTTGAGATGTTGATATCTTAAATGAACTTATCTTCAAATGTTAATACCTTTCGATGTAATTCATCTTAATGTTTGATAATGATTTCAAACACATTTTGACCAATCTGTGCTTAATCTATAACCTTTCAGATCTCCCAATTGTACACTCCGTCTAACATTCTATGAATTTTTGTTTTGTTTATTTATTTATTTTCTCACACATATGCTCTAGGTAACGCTTTGTATTATCTCTGATACTTTGCTCAATCCAAATACTAAGCTTTGAGTGATGGTCTAGAATCCTAATACTATTCATAATTTCATCTTGTTTACTAAATAAGTTCATACACACTTAATAAAGTTATTGATAATATTTGTACTTTTGTTATCATCAAAACCTACTTAAATAGAACTTAAAAAGGCAAACTTGAACTCTTGATTTACACTTTTTATAAGAAATTGAAGAAAAAGTTTGTGCTTTTTTCCAACTATAGATCATTAAGAACTTATGGAACTAAATTTGAGTGTTGATTTTCTTTGTAGATTGAAAATTCTTAGAGAAAGAAAAAGGAGTTTGGTTTTAAGGTTTAGAGAGAAATAGCGGGTCAAAGA
Source organism: Combretum micranthum (assembly GCA_024138025.1). Taxonomy (NCBI): domain Eukaryota; kingdom Viridiplantae; phylum Streptophyta; class Magnoliopsida; order Myrtales; family Combretaceae; genus Combretum; species Combretum micranthum. The sequence goes on from JAMXBD010000290.1 coordinate 592,917, forward strand.
TTTTGAGTGAAAAATCAAGTACAATTAGTCTTAGGTATCCATGTTCATTGTGTAAACGTACAAGGAAGGGTTATCATGTTCGTATGATTAACTAGAGCTCATGACGTGTTTCTTGTTAGATGTGGTGATACTAGGTACTGGTGTTATGCTAAAGCAGTCAACCAGTGTCTTTTCAATTACTTTCATTTTTTAATTTTTTTAATTCTTTCAATTAATTGTTTTCATATTACATATTATTATTAAATGGATATTATGTATTTTAATTAAATTGATTATTTCAATCAATTACAAGATATCATGCGACATAGGTTAATAGAAAAATTAATGATGTTATGAAAAGTCTAGTTCTACAAGTTTCATTAATCGTTGAGGATTCAAATAGAAAAACCTTAAAATGTTAAGGACTAAAAACATACCAATCCTTTTAGGAAAAGAGAAAACAAAAATTTTAAACAATAAATAATAGATTTTTCCTTCCTTTACTTAGTACTAGTTAAGACTGATAATTTAGATGTACATAGGCTTCAATATAATAATGATTTGTATGTATAGCTTCAAATTCGTTTATGGTTAAAGAACATTGAGTTAACAATAAACAAAAAATTACATTATCAAATCAGGACAAATGAAAAGAGAGAAGACTTTAGTGATCACCTTTCAAACAATCTTAAGAGAAACATATATATATGCTTAAAGAATACAATATATTTATGGAGTAGAGTGGAAAAATGAACATTTTGACTAGGTTAATCTACATGGGAATGTGAGGATACGTCTTGACATAAGAGATCTAGAGAAAATTTATTAGAATATAAGGATCAAAGAACTTCATTTTTCCATCACATTACTTTAAGTAGCAATTTCACGAGTTGAACTTAGAGAAAATATCATACCAACATTCAACGTGCTTTCTTTCCCCACCTACTTCTTTAACTTTTTTCTATCCCATAGTGGATCTTGAACAATCTACCATTGTTACACACAATCATGGACAATAAATAGTAAAGGTAAATGCAAAAGTGATGATAGATTTTGAAAATTTTGTGGTTAGAATGGACATCCTATGGATCATTGTTGAAATTAACTTAATAAACCTATTTAGGTTATTAGAAGGAAAAAAAAAAAAAAAAACAAAGGGTCTAAGCTATGGTTGTTACTCCTATATGTGGACCTCTTACACCTATGGCTGACTTTGAAGATGTTACTTAAATATCTTGGGAAGACTATCATTAACAGTTTCATTCTCAAACTACTTTTTTGCCTCCTATGTCATTCAATCTAGTGTTGGGACTTTTATAACCTCTTTCTAGTAATTCTTTGTTAATTAGTTCAGATGCATCGAATCACATAACTACTAGCTTATATTAGTTTACAAATTCTACACCATGTTAGTCTCTTTCACCTATTATGGTTACTAATGGTCCTTTCTCTAATGTGTCTGGTTTTGGTACATCCTCTTTTACCTTTGATTAGATCTTATAAGTTCCAAAAATTTCTGTTAGACATTTCATCTTTTAGCTAACTTACAAGATTCTTAAATTATTTAGCAATCTTCTTTCCCACTTGATGGTATTGTATTCCAGTTAGGAGTCTTATAAGCTTGGCTTGATGGGCAATATAGTATTATGAAATTAATTTACCTCAAGTGGGATGAAACAAGAGTTAAAAATCTCTTCTTGTTCTTTTACATTTTGTTGCAAAGTTTCCCCTCAATCTCTAGAGGGTCCTTAATTGAAGTTTTCTCTTTTTTGTTTTTGTTTTGGTCCCTATTAGACTTGTTAGTCCCGTTTTGAGGAAGAATAAAATATTCTCATTGAATGTAATTTCTAGATCGTTCTTAGAAGTCCTTCAAGGTTTTTGGCTTATTCTTAGCAAGAAAGTGAAAGAGGCTTTCATTTTGGTGGACTCCTTAGATAGTTGCCTAAGCTGCAATATTAAGGTATAAACCATCGACCTTTGTTATGGCTTGGTTGAGCCAAGTTACATAATCCTTCAGGAACTCATCTCTCTTTTGTTTGATCAGAAAGAGGGATGAGGTATCCTTTCTTAAGGGACAACTGGCCATAAAGTGCATTAGGAATGCGCTTAGAAGCTCTTTAGAATTGGTGATAGAGATAATAAGAAGTTGGTGATACCAACTTTGTGTTGCTTTCTCCAGTGTCTCAGAGAACACTTTGCAGAATATGGAATCATTAAAACCAACAAGAAACATTTAGCTTTTGTAATTATGCAATTGCTCTTCTAGGTGTGGTTTTATCATACATTTTCAATGTGGTTAGTTTTATGCTCACTAGGAATGGTTCCTCGATTATCGACTATGCCATAGGAGTTTTGATCAATAACTACATTTTTATTATTGTTATTTATTTTGGTGGGGAAGGGGAGTTGGTTGAGCACTTTTCTTGCTCTCCTTAATTTCTGGTACCCTCTTGAGTTCCTTTTCCATCTTCTCAGGAGTTAACTCCTCAAAATGTTTTCCTTCGTATAGGAGCAAGTCAACAGGAGATAAATTATCAATATGAGCTCAAGAGGTAGTGGGTAACATTGAAGGATTTTTTATCCCTAAGGATCTATGAATACGCTAGGCTTTAAGGATGGCTTGTACTCAAGTTGGTGCTCGAGCTTGTAAAAGGCCATTTTGGCATCGTTCCTTTGTTGGCAATGGGGATGTTATCACTTGAGATTGGAATGGTTGTATTTCTCTACCTCTCCCTTGATGCTCGGGAGCGTTAGCCTCTAGCTTGAGCTATTTGAGGCACTGTTCCACTTGTTGATCATGGTTTATCAACTCAATATTTTGTTCAACAATCTACCGTAACACGTTTTCTAAGTTACTTAGACATTCTTGACCTTATAAGGACTTAAAAGCAGGAAAAAACACTAAGACATACTTGGGAATTAGCAAGCTCTTAAGAAATAAGGGGACTCAAGATGGAGTCCAAATTATTCTTAGGATCAGGATCCTGGACTAGCTTCTTACCCTTACAACATGGGGGCATGACCAAAAAAACTTGGCTAGGGGTAACATTTTCAAGAAGGAATACAAGGGAAGGAACTAAGAGTAAGATTTCCATAAGTAGTGCCAATTGTTGTTAATTCAAACCTAATAGAGATGAAGATGAATATTAGGCTTAGACTAGTACGTTGAGTTTGTAAAACAAAATATGGTTAGTGGTGTGCTGAGGGGTTGCTTAGTGCGGCAACTCCGATGCTAGTTTGTATCTTGAAGCTTTAGAAGTCAAGATAAGTTTGGAGGAGTCAAAGTGACGTTACCTCTCTAGCAATGCGCAACAAAGGTATATATAATAGGTTGATCCCACTCGTTATGTACATCGTAGGATCATAAAATATTAGGTGGTTGGTGACAGTTATTGGGGATGTGAGATGAAGCCACTAATCCATGTTTAACGGTGCACCTACATCGAAATGGTAGTGATTGGGAGGAATGTGCCAAATAACCTTGGCTCATAACCTATTTGGTTGTAGTATGCAGCATGTCAATATTACGAGCTAAAGGAATCGGGATACCTATAAGGCTTAGAAGTGAGATGGCGTCAGCTAGCTCTAAGCTCAATAGGACAACTTGGCCAAGTAATAGGTCGAACTAAACCTGTGAGGCCCATGACGAGTGATGGCCATCAAATAACTCTTATTATCATTTTTTTAAATTTTCCATGCATTTCAAGTTGATGCATTATTTAGTTTCATTTGTAAACCATGTATATAGTTAGCTTCATCTGTTTATAATAAAATTCGATTGTGTTACTCGATTTAGCTTTTCCAACTAAGCAGTGTGACTACTAGTATTTTACTTCAGTTTAAATGTTTATATTTCATATTTTTTTACACTTTACATACCTATGTTTCTTCTACCATTATAAACATGAAACACTAAAAAAGTTACAAAAAAATATAGTCCTTTTAATTCACTTTAAAATGTCCTCAGTTGCCCCTTTTATATTTTGCACATCTATATTTACTTTCAACATCGATATCCATATGTGATGCAAATATGAAGAGGGGAAAAAATAAAATAAAAATAAAAAGAACACAAAAATGTTAGATTCAAAATAAAAAAGGAAAAAGTTTCGATATATGTGGCTTTTACCTCATATGCTTCAAACCTAACTAAGGTTTTCACAATTGAATAAATAAGAATATATAAAGTGTAGAAACCTGAATTCAAGTATGTAAAGTGTAAAAAGAAAACAAAAAGGAAAGACATATTTTCAATAATTAACCTAGGTTACGAAAATAAACATAACAATTTAAAAAATCATAAAAGTGCCACATAATCGATAATCATTAGAAAAATAGGTAAGTTGAAGTGTTTGAGTTTATGGCAATCTAACCTTGCAATTGAAAGGGATAAGTTTAAATTACATATTTTTGGGATTACTTGATGGCATTTTCATAATTTTTTATTGAAACATTATTTATTTTTAATCCTTAACCCAAGTGTACTTCACAGTCTTACTTTTTACTACAGTTTTATTTAATATCTTTATCCTTTTGACTTTCCTACTCAAACCTTCAATCTTTTGCATAACTTTTTCAATTAGCGAGAAAAAAAATTACTCTTTTCTATATGATTTATTCACTTTTAGTTTTTTTATTTTATTTAGTGGTTTATTGTAAAGACCTGACATGCTCAATTCTCAAATTAAGCACACCAAGTCCCAAACCATGTATAACTCTTACGAATTATATGTAAGGTTGTCTTAAAAGAAGGTGTTTATGTTAAACATTGCTATTCAATTTTAATATAAGAAATCGTTTAGTTAGATTTTCAAATAACTAGATTTGGCAGCGGAAAATCAAATTTTATAAAACGACTTATAAACTTCTACTCTCCACTGAGCAAACCAGTTTTCTAAGAAACTAACTTTATAAGAACACTTTATGATTTACTCTTAGGGATAAATAATTATTTAATAACATTTGGGCATCAACAAGCCCTTAAAAGAAAATACAATATATAAATAAATCCAGTCTCTATAAAACAAAATAAAGAAGAAACAAAATACAAATATATCTCGGTCCTATTACATTTCACTCATCTCTCAAATATTCAAATTCGCCTGATGCCCTAGACAAACATCATCACATCAACAACAACAACAACAATAATAAGAACAACAACATCAATAGCCTCCACATCATCATCAAATCATCATCTCATTACTCATCTTCATCATCAACAATAACAACTTCATCAACAACTTATAAAAAGATAAACATAGTAACACCATCACACACAGAGTGGCATGTAAGCTTAACTAAATGCAATGCATCAATCCACAAATTATTATCTTTTTATTAAAATAAACAAATCAACAATGGAGCACTTATACTCTGGAACAAGCCAATGGGAATTCGAGGGTCCTGAGTAACAGCAGTTGCTAAGGGGGTTGATATAAGTAATCCGAATATCTATATCCCCTATATCTATTCCATAAAAGTGATCTCATCTAGAGTTTGTAGCCGTTACTCAACTTTACTTAACTTAGTCCACAACATGAATCTAGTTCACCCGTTCCCATAAATGTTGAACTAAACTATGGTATTTCCCCCAAGTTTAAGCAAACGTTATACAGACACTACAATCTCCATCGATCACTCGCTTAACCATAAAAGAATCGCTATTGCATCATAACGTACCATTGCATCATGACTAAGGTTAAAGTGCCTAACTACCGTGTCATTGCATCATGACAAGTTTGCCGCTCCTCGAACCAGTTTCAATGGTGTAATAGACAACCAACACTCATCAATTATTAAGCCGTCTTTAAGTTCTTAATCCATTTAGGATGCCTATCCTATCAATTATCACGCAAGTTACTGCATACCTTGAATATGAAATACAAACAGAGGTAGAAGCTATCTCAGAAGATAGATCAAAAACCACCTCAGAAGTTATGTCAGATATCCATCACTGTTTAAGGAAAGAACTCATATAAGAAATTAAACTAACATCTACTTATATCAAATTCATATAAGAACTTATATCAAACTTTTATTAAACTCTATTTGATCAGACACTAATGTAGAACCCCACTATGGCTGCAAATATCACCCCTCCAAAATATGGACAGTTCTCATTTGTCTGTCAAAGTAATTCTTTTCACTTTAATTATAGTTTCTTATTACAAAACATAACATATATAAAGCATTCATATTCAAAGCAAATAAACATTTGAAACAATATATTGCTCATGTTATTCAAAGATCATCATAACACATTCATCTAAGCCAATTATTAGTTATTAAACTCATTTTAACTTAATGTAAGCTAAATTGATTAAAATTAATCATTTAATCTAAAACTAGTTTAAGTTGATTAAACTTAAGTAATCTAATTCCTTTTAACTAATTCAAGCTTATTTAGTTAAGTTGAACTTAGATTTATTAACTAAGTTCATTTTATATCTAACTTCTATATTTAATTTAACTATTTCTTAAATCTATAAATCTACTTATCTCATGTTTAATTATATCATTCAACTTACATAACATATAATCATCATACAAGGTCAACTCATACATACAAGATCATATTTCAAGCTTTGGAAAAGATTTGAAGATGATTTTAGAAATTAAATTTGAAACAGGAGATATGCTGACAAAAGTCCGGCGTTCAATGCACCAACGCCAACAGTGCTGAAGTCTACACCGGCGACGTTGGATGCCGGTGTTAAAAATTTGAACTCTGTGTGAAGTTTAGGCTTCAAACCTACGCCGGCAGCGTTGATACTCAAAATGTTGGTATTCAGTTTTTAAAGACAACACCAGTAAAAATTATTGCAAACGTCAGCATCGTTAAAAAATTTACTTATGATCACTTTGGTTTAACCTTCAACGCCCGTAAAATTTATGCAAACGCTGGCGGCGTTAAGGAATTGGCATTTGATCACTTCAACACTGGCTCAACGCGAGCAGCATTGAAGTATCAGATGTCGGCGTATGTGATAGAATACGCTTTTGACAGAAGCTTATTTTTGAAACTTAAGTTTTGCAAAACATTTTAACACTTTCAAACTTCTCCAAATCACTTTCTAAGCTTCCTAAACTTGATATATGAACTCCTCAACATCAATCATCCATATTCAATGCATCAAACAACATACAATCCACTTAAAACACTAACAACTCTAAATCACTATTCATCATCCTCAATCTCAAACCCAATTTCCAACAACCATAACTACGACAAACATATACATAAACAACACTCTCATCCCAAATCAACATAAATTCATCAATTATTAACTTAAACAACAAGTAAAATAAAGATAACTTGAAATAGAAAACTTAGCTTTTGGAGAAACATGTAATTTCTTCTTCTATCTTCATTCCTAACTTTGATTTCTCTTCTTGATCTTGTCTAGGATTTGAGATTAAGAGGGAGAGATCAAAGAAAGAAGGAAAGAAAGAAAGAAGGAAAAGAAGGAAGAAAGAAAGAAACGTAAAATGAAAGAAAAGGAGGAGAGAGAAAGGCAGAGGAAGATATTAAAAAGGAAAGGATAATTATAAAACTTAGGATATTTTAGAATTTAGGTATAGGTTTAGAACTATCAGACCAATATCTATAGTTCCAGAAGTATTTAGAAGATAATTTTAGAGCCGATAGGTTAGAAATTAAGAACTTAATTTAGGAATTTATTTTAGATAAAAGATATTTAATTTGAGTTTGGGTTTAAGAATTGATATTTTTAGACAAACAGATGAACTCAAATTTTATTAAAATTTAGGAATTAGTGTTTAGGCTATGAATAAAGAGTTTTTGAATCCTCTAAACAATTTAGAACATGTTTAGGAGATTTGGAATTAAAATCTCAAATTTCATTTAATTAATTACTAATCTAACTTTGTCAACTTGTCTATTTATACCTATGATTAATTTAATTTATCCAAATCTATCTAAACCAAATTTCTAATATATGTGAAGGTTTGGGGTATTTCATTTATAATTTTAAAATGATTCATAAAGGGAAAATATAAAATTTGGTATCTAAACTTTTACCCAAAAATTCAATTTAATAATAAAATTTTGTAGTTAATTTAATATTTACTAACTTTTCATAACTATTTTTAGTACCTCAGCAACATAGTTTGCTTTTATTTATGACATGAAAGAAGCATCCATCCTTATTAAACATTGTTAAAGAGAAGCAATAAAAATTTGATGATATATGTTGCCTCTTTCAAATTAATAAACAAAATAAATAGTGTTATCGGCAAAAAAAAAAAAAAATAGTATTAACGAAAAAAAATTTGATTGATATTAAATTTACCATTTTAAAATTAAGGAACAAAATTTTACAAAATTTCAAAAGTGGTAAAATATTATAGAGTCCTGTAGTCTCGGAATTTATTAAACTTATTTATTTTTAGTTAGGAATGGGTTTCGATTTCAAGTTATGATGGGTCAAACATCTTTGTATGTTTTAATGCATATAATGATTGATATTAGGTCAAAAAGTGCGTATACAAGCCAGAAAATTTGAATCGAATCATTAAGATTATAAGGAAGGGTTTCCTTCTAGCTATATTCGAAGCTAGAGAACTTTGTTGGGCGTGGGTTTGGGGGGGGGGGAGGGGGTGGGGAACGATGGATTCGTATAAAATAATAGTAAAAAGTGGGGATTGAAAATATACAGTTAAAATGAAGGGTTAAAATAAACAATAGTAAAAGATGGGATTCATTTTTACTTTTCCCCATTCATAATAATACAGAAAAGAAAAATTAAATACACGCAAACAAATCCATCCTATATAAAACTAAATAGGTGCACATAATGGAAATAGATCCTCTCATTTTATTTTTGTTTAATTTTTTTTAATTTACTTATTTAAGATGTTATTATGTGTAATCAATAGTTGGGATTAAAAGAAAGAAAATGATATCATAATAATTTATTATAAGATATTTTAGTATTAAAGGAAAAATTCATTTAATTTTTCTTTTAAAAAATTGAAGTTTTGGAAGAAGATCCCATAAATACAACACATGTGATCCATGGATTTTTTCCCTGAACATCTCATAGGTTACTTTTTTTTATTAGTTTTTCTAATATTTTAAGAATTTAAATAATTTCAATTATTTGTATATAAAGAAGAGGGAAAGAGAGAGAGAGACAGAGGGAGAGAGAATCCAAATCCTTCCAGAATATCATGGTTATACCTTTGCTTCAATGGCTATTAATAATATTCATTTATCCTTGTCCATCCGGTTACTTCATGAAATAGGCAAAAGCATGTATAGTTAAAACTCAATATAAGTATTAGATAAATTAATAATTTTAATTAGATAATAATTTCTTTCAGGCCCCTACTCGGGCCAAATATATTAAATTAATAATCTTGCTAAATATAAAAATAATAATTTATAAACAAATCCTTAAGGCTCATCGAAAGTATAAATTAATAATTCATTAAATATATAAAAATTCATATAAAATTTTTTATAAAGTTTTTCTAGAACCACTTCTATTGGTTGTAATCCTTTATCTTCTAAAACATTAACTTTGAAAAAATCATTTTCTTATGTACCCATTTGTTCTAATTTCCAAGATTTACCATAAATTGATAGTTTTTTGTGTTATAAATTTATTATTTTGTTTTATATTTGTGCATTATGACTCTAGAAATTTTTTTTATGTATACACTATATATGCATTTTGTCTATATTTATTTTTAGTTTTCATTGATAAGTTATGCATAAATTTGAAAAGATGTGTAAAAAATATTAAAAAATCTTTATAAATTAATAAATATTTATTATTGATAAATTAATATAATTTTTCATTTATCGATAAATAAATAATATCTATAAAATAATATTTTTTATTGGTCCCGACAATTTTATTTTATAGAAGTTTGACTATGGCTCCAACCATGCTACCAATTAATTGCATCACTTAATATTTCAAAAGGTAGACCCCAAAAATTATAGGAAAAATTTTATAGTTTTGTCAATGATTTTAATGAAACTGTGATACGTACACAACAAAAGCTAAAAGAATTTCTAAAGAACCTAAGTATTTGGGAGACTATGTCGGATAGTTATTTTGGGTATAACAAAGAAGAACTAAAGGCAACATTAAATAACTAAATATATCAACAAAACTACAAGGGAAACATACAAATATGACAGTTGAACTGAGAAGGGACACCCTAGTACTTGTAATCTCTTTTTGAGATTTTGGACTTAGCTGGAACTCGAATCCAGTAAGTCCATCCTTTATCTTGACCTCACAAACAAAATCAAACACATAAACCCTAGATTAGTGATCTTATTCAACGATTGTTAATTTTTGCATAAAAGGAGTACATGTCTTTCAAATACAACTTGGAAAAGGTACCTGTGAAATTGATGATCGGACTTTCGACTACACAGAGGAGCTTTCTTTCGAAGAGTCGGAGTCTCGGTGAGCTGTGAGTAGATCTTTTATTCGATCCAGTAAATTTGCATGATAGGGTTTCAGTCTATTTTTCTTTGAAGTCTCTGTGTGAACTTTCTAGACAAGTGCTTTTGTGAAACCCTAGCTGAAGTTTCGAACAGCATAAGACCTTTTTGTGAATTAATTTGTTCTTTGTTCGTTTTTTCCTCAACAATTAATTGGACTGTGGCCTCCTTTGCTTTGTTAATTGATCTTTAGCCCAATTTCAAGTTTTGGATCTTATTAGATTAGTCCATCGACTATTTAACAGTTCAAATTAATATCAAACTGTGATCGTATTATTATAATTAATATATTAATTGTATAAATGATGAAATGATTGAGTATATGGTGTCATGGACCGACCAGAAAGTTCCCATTTTGCAGTTAGCTTAACTTTGCAAGTGGAGTGAAAAGATTTATCATTTATGAGAAGGCTACATTCAGAATTGGAGCAGCTCATAATTGTACAATTGATAAATACGAATACAATAATAAATTAATTTCATATTGGTCCTCATATAATGTGGATCGATTGCCGTCATACTTCTTGATGTCTATCGAAATAGTTTTATGATAATGTAATTTCAACCTGATTCAATTTGAGGTATGATAACAGATTTAAAATAAAAAATTAATTTATACATATATTAAACTTGATTATAAAAACAACCCGTGAAGATTGTTTGGAAACTCACGCATCCATACAATTTTGTTCTTACGGGATCGTCTTCCTTTGTCGCTTTCATGCCAGTAAGTATTCAATTACTCTTGACAGACAAAGGTTCTCTTAGACGAAAACAAGATAAAACAGATGCAAATAAATATTTCATTTCCATGTAAAAATAAAAAATAAAACTAGAATCTGATTCCATAAAAAATTCTACAGTTTAAAATCTATAACACCAAATTCATTTTACTAATCTAATTTCTTATAAAATTACGATCTCTCTCCTCTGTCTTTACTTGTAAATTCCTCTCTTATCATTCTTCTTATTTGTGTGACTGTATTATTTATTTTATATACAAGTTAAATAAACCAAATAGAAAAATGACATTCCGTTTCATTACTTATGACTTACCAAATCACGATATAGAAAAATATATATGGAAAACTCTAATAATATTAAGAATTTCTACGGTCAATAAGATTGGCTATTTCCTTATACAACTATTAAAATAATTATAAATTAATTATGTTACCATATGAAGTACATCAATGATGCGATTATATGCTGATCTAAATCATTGATTTACTTACAATGATGAGGTGTATTAAAAGCACCTGAACTCCTCTATGTTTTAATTGATTTAAGAAATATACACATTTAGTTGTCAATATTTATCTATTCTTCTATGTGAAAAATTCTATGATCTTATCATTAATTATAGCATAATCTGTTTCATTGATTATTTAATAGTTCGGATACATACCCTATCACTGTTAGGCAAGTTAATATATCTAAAACTATATTTATTATAATAATCAGATAATTAAAATAGCATTTTACTGAGCATCGTCCAGTTGCAAATGGAAAACCCTAGCAACCTACGAGCACAAGATCAATGCAGTGATCTCTTCAAGAGAATAAAAAAAAACGAATAATCGACATCAATCATGATTTGCTATCCAACGACTCGGTTTTTGAGGAGGATATAAGAGAGAAGGATCCAAGTCCACATAATCATTTTTATTGAGAATTTGGGGATGTGCATGGTACGGTTCGGTTTACTCCTTGAATCGTATCATATCATATTTTACAATTTGGTTTTTCTTTTAAATTAGAACCTAACCATCGGTTCGGTTTGTAATCTTTTCAAATAAAAAAAATAGTTTGGTAAGGTTCGACTTGAGGTACAAACCATTTTAATTCATAAAATAAAAAATATATTATATTTTTCATTACATATTTCTTATCACTAATGAAAATAAACAACAATATTTAAAGCTAATCATTTACCAAATAAACATGTAAAACTTATAGAAAAAAAGTGATTTTATTTATTATAAAATTATAATTGTGATTAGTCTCATTTTTTTTCAATTACCATGAACAATAAGTATACTAGATTTTATCCAATATAAAACATAAAATTTAATTCGTTGTATGCTTCTAACTAACATATTATCAATTATATAAATCAATAAGTAACTAAATAATAGAAGTAGACCAATTAGTAAGACAAAGAGAGAAAAATATTAAGGAGTTAGAATACTAAAAGCTAAAATCTATCTTATTTGTAGATAACATAATAATTAAAACATAATATGACAAATCTAATTTTATTCTTATGAATAATACATATCTAAGTAACAAATTTTAAAAACAATTAATTTTTTTATGAAACAATTAAGAGTTAAAAATAATATGTCTAATTTTTTAAAACATATATAAAATGAATCGGTTAGATTCAGGGTCCCAAATCGAACTGCGAACCGTTTACTCTTTCATAAAAACGAACCACGAGCCGAACTTTTTCAATAAAAGAAAAAATAAAATTTCGATTCGATTCGATCCAGTTTGGTTCGATTCCCAGTCTGATCAATTTTTTTTTTGCATAGCTTCAGATGTGACAAGAAGAAGTATTCGTGGGGCTTACAAATTAGCTTTCTTCCTAGATCTAAATGAACCTATCCACAAATGGACAACGGCATGGAGGACACAACATGTGATGTATCAGAAATACCAAACAACGGCCCATGTACGAAAGATATCGTTTTCAATGAGGAAGAGGATGATACAATCCGAAAACGATGGAAGCAAGCCCTAATTGTGAAGGTGATGAGATCCAACCCTGGATACCAATAGCTTCTATCAAAACTATGGTTTATCTGGAGAAGGATTCATGACTTTACTATGCTAAGTGTGGGAACGGGCTTCTATTTCGCCAATTTCTAGCCACTCCACGGTAGGTCCTTAATTTCTGCGCATCTACAACTAATTCTGAATCTATAGCAGTATGGGCAAGAATTCAAGAACTCCCCCTGGAATATTATTGCCATGAAGCACTCATGAAAGTTGGACTGGTGATTGGAAATGTTCTGCATTTTGTTACTTATACTACGCAGTTGAACAGGGAAGATGTGCATAACTATGTGTACAAGTCAGTTTTACACACCCGTGGTACATACTATTGTAATTGATGGAAGACACTACAGTGTCAAATATGAGGGTTTACCAAACTTCTATACTACTTGTCGAAGGTTGGGACATATACTTACAAAGGGATTCCCTTTTGTGAAAACAAACATGACAATAGATGATATGACTGGAAGAGAGACCAATCAGATGGATGGAGGCAACAATCACGACCTAAACTGTCAAAACTTACAAGTGGAATAGCCAACGGTGGAGAAGTCCAAGGAAGGGTATGGGGAGTGGATAAGAGCTGAGAGAAAGAAAAAGAGTAATAAGCAGAATATTACACCGGATTGGGCAATCAAAGTCCTAACCCCAAAGGAAAGAACGGCAAGGTTGGAAAAGACTACAGCTCTTCAAAAGTGCAGAGCTCAAGATTGTGCAAAATCCTTTCACACCACAGAGCTCTGAACAATGCGGACCCCTCGGAGGCTGTTAGGGTCCTTTATGTAATTTCATCCTCACCGAAATAACCCTAAGTATTTAACTCTTCTTTATCTCTTGCTGTTTCCTATTTACTCTCGGTACTTTTCTGAAACCCTAATTCTCTCTTCTCTGTATTCTTATGTTCTTGATTCTCTCTCGGATGCTACTAATGGATGTTTAATTGTTGTTTGATAGGTACAAAGATCTGTTCGAGTCAAATCACACTCCCATGCCAAGGCACCTGATTTCTGAGAAAGTTCGATACCTCTCTTATATCTTATTTTTGTATTTATAATGTTTGAATACATGCAATTATTAGTTACAACAGATTAGCTACTTGCTATACTATTCTGTTGAAATCTATGCTATTTCTATTGAGATCTATGCTCTATTCTAGCTGTAACCGTAACTGATCCATGTTGTCATGCTGAGATCTATGATATTCTAGCTGTAACTCTAAGTGAAAGCTGTTATGTATAATAATCTGTCATCCATGCTGGCTTTCTTTTAGTCTCTGTTGTCTGTTCGTAACAAGTTTCCTTCGATCTGGAAAAATGACCTTGTCCTCAAGGTCAAAGTATGCATAAGTCTTACGGAAACTGGCCAATCTTCCCATGTGGAATCTTCAGTGGGTAATCCCTTCCACTATACTAAAACTTGAGGAATAGAGGCACCATTATGAACCACGTAGCGTGAACTGAGGATAGTAAGAGGTTAAAGTAGTGGAGAAGAATTGTAAGACTCGGGAGGTAGCTCGAGAGGATGTAAATCCGTGCCATGTGCTAGTTTTAACAGAGAAACATGAAAAACCCTATGAATTTTCAAATGAGCTGGTAGATCTAACTCAGAAGCACATTGACTAATCCTCTTTAGCACAGCAAATGGCCATAATAACGCTTAGACAGTTTATGACTCTTATGAGAAGCCAATGATAACTGTCTATAAAGTTGGAGCCGCACATACACTTGATCACCCACATTATAGACCACTTCGGATTTATGTCTATCAGCTAGACACTTCATTTTATCTTGAGCATGTTGTAAATTAGTATGTAGAAGTTTGAGAGCTTGATCCCTAGAAAACAGATCCTCATCTACAGCTGCTACAGATGAAGATCCCCTCAAATAAGATGGTAGAACATGGGGTTCTCGCCCATAGATAACCTGAAAAGGAGTCATTCCAGCCCCCTCTTGATATGAAGTGTTATAGGCATACTCTGCCCATGGTAAAAATGTAAGCCACTTCTCTAGATAATTCATAACAAAGCAACGAAGGTATTGTTGAATAGTTCTATTCAACACTTCAGTTTGACCATCTGATTGTGGATGGCAAGCTGAACTCATATGTAACTTTGTTCCACTTAACTGAAACAATTCTTTCCAAAAATGACTGAGAAAAATTGAATCCCTATCAGAAACAATGGTTTTAGGAAAACCATGAAGTTTGACAACCATAGTCAAAAATAAATTTGCAACTTTAGTAGCTGTGAAATGACTACCCAATGCCCCCAAATGGCAATATTTGGATAATCTGTCCACTACTACGAATATCACTATATAGCCCTTAGAATTGGGAAGACGTGTAATGAAATCCATGGTAATATCTTCCCAAATTCTAGTAGGAATTGGTAGTGGGGCTAATAATCCAGTTGGAGTTGTTGTCACATACTTAATCTGTTGACAGATGTGACAATTTCGAACATAAGCTTCAATCTGGGATCTCATCTTAGACCAATAAAATTGACTGGCAATGCGCTTGAATGTCTTAGTAACTCCAAAATGTCCTGCTATCGGAGAACCAAGAAATTCCTCCAAAATTTTAGGAATTAACATGGAGTGAGGCACCAAAAATAATCGAGTCCCATAATATAACAAACCATGTCTCCATTCAATCTTCTACTTGGAGAAGTTTCCTATTGATAGTTGAGAAATCAATTGTTGGAAAGCTGGTAATGTCTGATATTCTTTCTTAAGATCATCAATACAATTGAAAATTGGCATAGCAAAAGCCAAGAAAGAGGCATCACTGTACTGTCAAGACAATCCATCAGCCAACACATTGTCCACCCCTTTCTTATAAACTATCTCATAATCATAACCCAACAATTTGGTGACATAACGTTGTTGTTCGGGGGTCTGAATTACTTGAGAAAGTAGTTCTTCTCAAACTGCGATGATCAGTTCGAATTTGAAAATGAGTCGCTTACAAGTATTGCCTCCATTTCCTTGCTGACTCACCTATAGCATATAATTCCCTGATATATGTAGAAGCTTTCCTTAAATGATTAGGAAGTTTCTTACTAACATATGCAATGGGGTGAGAGTGTTGTAGCAATACTGCTCCTATCCCAATACCGGATGCATCTGTTTCTACAACAAAAGGTTGAGTAAAGTCTGGTAATGCCAGAACAGGAGAATTAATTAATGCTTCTTTAAGCTGATGGAAGGATTGATCAGCACTGGCCATCATGTTTTAACAAATCTATCAAAAGGCTAGCAATAGTGGCATAACCCTTAATGAATTTTCTATAGTATCCTGAAAGGCCTAAAAAGGCTCTCAATTGTTTCACATTCACAGGAGTTTCCCATTTGGATACTGCCTCAACTTTAGAAGGGTCTGGTCGGAGTGTATTGTAAGAAACCACATGGCCCAAATATTCAATAGTAGTTTGGGCAAAAGAGCACTTACTTTCCTTTAAATGGAAATGATTATCCAATAAAATTTGTAATACCACAGCCAAATGCTGCAAATGGTCTTCCATTGTGCTGCTATAAATCATAATATCCTTAAAAAAAATGATGACAAATTTTCGCAAATAAGACTGAAACATAGTATTCATTATTGATTGAAAAGTGGAAGGAACATTGATTTAATCAAAGGGCATTACAAGAAATTCATAATGACCTTGATGAGTTCGAAAAGCTGTTTTTTCCACATCCTTAAGATCCATTCGAATATGATGATACCCTATTCTGAGATCCAACTTAGAAAATAAACAGGCATTCTGAAGTTCATCAATCAATTCATCAATTGTTGGAATGGGAAAATTTTCCTGAACAGTGACTTGATTCAATGCTTTATAGTCCACATAGAATCACCAGCTTCCATCTTTCTTTTTGACAGTAAAATTGGAGAAGAAAAAGGACTGGTACTTCGTTGGATGAGACCCTGATGTAACATGTCCTCCACCTGTTTTTCAACCTCAGTCTTTTGAAAATGTGGTTAACGATATGGTTTGACATTGACTGGAGAAGTATGTGGAAGTAAATGAATCTGATATTGAATATGTAAAGTAGGGGCAATGATGAGGGTGCCTCAAAGACACTAGAAAATCTACCCAACCATGCTTTAATAGCATCGTTGTTGGTGGTATTCGATGATGTCTCCTCTTGGACTTTCTGAGCCACTAAATGATAACAAGTAGCAATGGCATCTGTATGAACCAGTCTGCGTAATTGATGATGAGAAATTTCCTCAGTCAAGTCAAACCTATCACCAATCAACATAACCGTTTTCCCTCTAGAGAAAAATTTCAACGTAAGCTTGGAATAGTCCATCGTTGGTCCCAACTTATTCAACCACAGAATTCCCAAAACAACCTTTGCCCCCTGGATGGGTAAAACATATAAAGAATCCGTGAAAGCCCAAGATTGAATGGAAACATCAACATCAGCACATATCCCTTCATAATGCATTGTTGAACCATTGCCAATCATTACTGAAAATGTAGGTGCTGGTTGGACAAGCAAACCCAAGTGATGCACTAGTCTCGCCTGCACAAAATTATGCGTACTGCCTGTATCCACCAAAATCAAAACCTCCTGACCGTTTATATAACCCTTGAATTTCAAAGTACATGGTTTCAAAGTGCCTGATAAAGCATGATAACTAATAGACCTTGACTCAGATTCATATTGTCTATCTCAGATAACTCTATCATCTTTTCAGATTCATCATCAACATCATGCAATAATAAAAGAAATTTAGATTTGCAATTTAGATTTGCAATTGGTCTTTTAAAGTGATAATATATTAAAGTATGGATTTCAAGAGACAATCTACCAAGCAATTGGTCTAGTTGCTAATGAAAAAAAAAGAAAAAAGAAAAAAAAGATAAGTGACTCTAGCAACTCAACAAGAAAATGCGGGGATGGCTAGGTTAGAAATGATGTCATGGTGATGGTTTTGGTTAGAAGAGATTTTTGAATTGAAGATATCTTTAGATTGAATCTTGTACTCTTGAAGTATGTTATATATATATAATATTAGAGAGTCAATTCAATAAGTAGGTTTGGAGCCCAATTTAATACCAAACATCTATCTTTTAGACTAGTGGTAGGGTCCATAAGATGAGTCCAATAAAGGATGTTGTAAGGAGATTTTGCTTGATAGACTTGGAACAAGGATTGTTGGACCAGTTTATTATGCTCCTTAGAGCTTATTCAATTGTCTTGTATGTGAAAATTAGACTAAAAAAATATCTTTATGAGCTAGGTTGGGCTTCGTTTGAGTAAAATAGGGTTTATGTGGATTAAAATAAGCCTTAAGCCTTTTTATATTGAAAATGGGCTATTTTAAAGAATAATGAGTGTCTTTAAGCTCATTTGTAAGCCCAGTCCATTAGTAAAGAATAGAAGGTTTCAATTTCAACCATTGGATTCTTAGAAATAATCTAAAAGTATGCATCAACCTTCAACATTTTTAAATAAGATACTTCTCTTCTCATTAGAGGTCACTCTGTAATATTAAGATTAAGAGCAACGTGAAAACTCTACTAAAATAACTAAGAAAGATCAAAGCCTATACTTAAGGAAGAACGAGTCAATAACAATTAAGTTTATTTGATTTGATCTTCTATCACACTCATGCGTTTAAAAAAACGGGTTTGCATATTTCTCCACCTACGCTTCTCTCCATGAACACATATTTCATCATTGCAAAACTTTTCTTAGTTTAATCAATACGCTTGTCGCACGTGATCGATTAGCTATAGTAATTTTACCATACACACACATATATATATTGCTAAAGTCTTGGTTCCAAACTTATAAACTACGTAAAATGCTTATGGTTATACCCTATGAATAAAGTTGGTAGTGATGGAATAAAATATGCTTAGTTCTACAATGTCTTTATTTGAATTAATTCGATGAACTTATTATTAACTAAAGGCATGTAGCTTTTTCATTAAAGCATATGAACTTGTTTAAGTTAGTTTGGACAGACGAAGACGATTTTATTCTCAACCCACCAACTCAAATTTCATTAAGTCATTTCAACATACTAACCAAACTTGAGCTTCTTAATTGTTACTTTAGCTAAAAAATTAAATTAATAACAGGATGAACTCAATATTTAAGTAGAATAAATCTAACCTTTACTAGGTAACAATAATAAGTAATAGCCTTAAGTAAAACAATAATAATAGCCATAAAATTATATGTTACTTTGGTTAAGTTATTAATGGCATCAGTTCAGAATATTACATGATTAAACTTAAACATCCCCTCAGGTTTTGTTTTTTTTTTTTTTTTCCAAAGAAGGAAAACTGAGAGCTGACGTAAACTCAACAAGTAATGCTGAAAAGTAAAAACGTTGGGTAAGAGGTTGTTTATGTAAAACTTATGTTAAAAACATGCTAAATTAATTGCTTCAAACAGTTATCTACATTTCTCTCAACACTATCGTCAATTAAATAATTTCACTATTAAAATAAATATAAGAATTCATATAGTAAGTATTTTAGTATTATGTCATATATTCATTTGGTACGAATCTGAGTGATGAAGGACCTAACGAGATGGGTTATGTTAAAACAAAAAATTTACATAGCTTTAACATTTTCCTATATTTAAATAGCATTTCAAAAATAAAAAATAAATACATGTTCTGAATGTTATTAATTTCTCCTTCTGCTTTCCCCATTCATTACATAATAGGACTTTAAGGGGAGGAGAAATGAAAACAATCCATCCCTGACTAGAAATCAGTTTTCATACCATCCGTCCAATTTTGTTGGATTATGAGAAAAAGATTTGTGGCACATTTGGTTCATTGTCAAACATGGTGGAAATTCAAACAAAGAAGTTAACCGATTAACGAGTGTAGAAATTAGTCCAACTTGAATGCAGCCGAAGACTATTAAATATAAGTAAAATTGGGGATAATATTTCTTATGTTTTCATTAATAATGGATATATATATATATATATAATATACACAAGAATATGTCAGCACTCTCTAATAGGGGTGAACAAAGATCGGTTTGGTTTATTTTTCTAGCCCAAACCATTAAATATTTACTTGGCACATATACGCATGGATGTGTCTGGGAAATGCAATCCCTCTTTGTTGACTAAAAAATTGGTCATTCGCAATAATTTTGGTTTAATAGGGAAAAGTAAAAAGTTGGGTGAGAGGTTGTTTATGTAAAACTTATGTTAAAAACATGCCAAATTAATTGCTTCAAACAGTTATCTACATTCTCTCAACATTATCATCAATTAAATAGTTTACTATTAAAATAAATATAAAATTCATATAGTAAGTATTTTAGTAGTATGTCATATTTCCTTCAGGTACGAATTTGAGTGATGAATGACCAATGAGATTGGTTATGTTAAAAACAAAAAATTTACGCAGCTTATAACATTTTCCTATATTTAAATACCATTTCAAAAATAAAAAAATACATCTTCTAAATGTTATTAATTTCTCCTTCTGCTTTCCCATTCATTACATAATAGGACTTTAAGGGGAGGAGAAATGAAAACAATCCATCCCTGATTAGAAATCAGTTTTCATACCATCCGTCCAATTTTGTATGGATTATGAGAAAAAGATTTGTGGCACATTTGGTTCATTGTCAAACATGGTGGAAATTCAAACAAAGAAGTTAACCGATTAACGAGTGTAGAAATTAGTCCAACTTGAATGCAAGTTGGTTAGCTCGAATACAAGCCGAAGACTACTTGAATACAAGTAGAAATTGGGATAATATTTTCTTATGTTTTTTTATTAATAATGGATTTGCATACACACACACAAGAATATGCCAGCACTCTCTAATAGGGTGAGCCAGATCGGTTTGGTTTTTTCTCCATCCCAAACAAACCCTTAAATAACGGTTTGGTTCGTATTAGAAATTTTCTAAACCATTAAATAATGGTTTGGTTTAGTTTGGATCACGGATTAAATCAAAATTCTAACTTAATTTTTTTCTAGTTTTTTTACACTTGTATAGATACTTAAATATTTATATCACTTTATAAAGTTTATATTATAAATCATGATAAAATACTTTATGAGTTCATCATACTTTTAATATATAGTTCTTTATAAAATCAGTTATCCACCAATAAAATACATTCACTAATCAATACATAGTAAGTCATAATTTATAATTTTTAATAGAACCATCAAGCCAGTCATCTACCAATAGATTTAGCCAAAATAAAAAATCTTCTATTGGCAAAATTTTTCAACGAATAAAATGATTGCTGACAAAATACATTAAACAATTAATACAAACTAAGAGTTTATAACTAAATAAATAAATTGTATACTTTATAAAGCTAAATACTATTAAAAAAAAATAGTATATCATCAACCCAAAAATCTATATATCATGAGCCTAAAAAACAAATTTAAAAATAAACAAGTTAATTTTTATCAATATTCACAAAATAATAAATATTAAATGAAATCATATCAATATATACAACCATTAATCAAGGTTGTAGAAACCGGTCCGGACCAGCCGGTTCAACCCGGTTGATTGGAACCAGTACTAGGCCGGGCCAGGTCTCACCTAAAACTCGTTTTTGCAACGAACCGGCGAGATCCAGATTGACCGGTCAACCTGGGCGGTCGAACTAGGTTGAACCGGTCGACCCGGACCAGTTGACCCGGATACATAAAAAATAAAATAAAAAATTAGAAATTTAAATATTTATTCATACTTTATTATAAATTTATAAAATATAATAATTAAATCATATTTATTTAATAATTAATTGATGAATTTGATCTAAATATAGATTTAATTGAGTGATTATACACATATTGTTATTTTATAATTAAATTATCCCTTATATTTTTATTTTTTCGGGACCCCGGTTCAATCTCTGGTTGAGCCCGATCCGACCCCTTGACCCCTGACCTCCTAGCCTATCAGGTCAAACTCCGGTCCGATTCTGACAACATTGTCTTTAATCAATCATCATAAAAAATCTATAGTTATAATTTACAAGTAAAAAATTATTATATTTTTCTAAAACGGATTGGTTCGGATTGAAATTTTTTAAACCAAATTGTTAAAAAAAGCCATATTTTTTGTTTGGTTTGGTTATATTTGGTTACGGATTAATTTGGTTCGGTTGGTTTTTTTGCCCATCCCTACTCTCTAATACCTAATATGAAAAACTAAAAACTTCTAGAACTTTCTTTTTTTTTTTTTTTTTTTTCTACTTTCCCCTTTTTTTTTATCTGTTTTGTATTTTTCTTTTTTTTATTTTATAATTCTAAACTTTGCTATTTACAAAAGGTAGCATGGTGATTAAAATAACCCTATAACATTCCTCAACACTTCAAAAACCCTTGTCCTCAAGGGTTAAATGAATACCAATAGATCCAAAATATGCATAATATTTTCATATTCATCATGGCTTTTGTTTTCCATGAGGAATGCTTGAAGAGCCCCATTTACATCCACTATACTGTACTAAGGAATTTTCCTTATTCTGGCTATTCTTATAATCTTCCTAACATAAAATACTTCATCTCATTTACTGGCCAAAGCAAATAAGTTTGAAACCAAAGTGTAAGCCCCCAAGTTATCTGGATTTTGATTGAGGATATTCTTTGCGGCCATGATTATCGCAACTTGACAACAAGGAAAACCATACAATAAGGCCCAGTGTGAGACTCATTGATTCCATCAAGTCTCGTGCTTCCTCAACTTATCCTTCTTGAGCCAAGAGGACAACCATGCAAGTGTAATGCTTCTCTCCCCGCTAGATCTTATACTTTCCTATAATAATTTTAAACCAACGTCGACCTTCTTTACTAGGTCGAAATGACTCAAGGCTGTAAAAGGACTGGAAAAAGTTGCATGATCTGGTTTTTGTTTGTTTCTATTATTTGGAGAAAAAAATGCAGGGGCTTCCTTTTCGTGTCCATGGACACCATAACTGGAGATCATTGTGCTCCAAGAGATAGGATCTCTACAATATCCATACATAGACTTGCCAATCTTCAGAAGTCCATCTAGGTAGCATGATGAGAGTGTACTTATGAGTGATGCCTGATCTGCTTTTAAATCCAACACTTTGCATATCAACAACAGTCCAAGTGCCTACTAAGGCATGCACAAGCCTGAACCAATCCTAACATGACAACTCCATCTCCAATCATCCCCTCTTCCCGCATTTACCTATACATATCAAGCGCTTCCCTAGGATGTCCCCATTGTGCAAACCCCACGATCATAGCAGTCTGACAAACTACATCCCTTCTCGGTATTTTCTCAAGCAGAAACACACTTTCATCCATCAACCCAAAATTTGCATAAAACTTAATAAGATAAGAGCCAACAAATACATCATTCTCACATACAAACTCCTCTGCTCTACCATGAATCTCCTTAATCTTTTCTTCTAAATCATGCAACACAAAGTTCAAATCTGGCTGGTACCCTTCTTGTCGAATTCGATCCCTCTATTTTTTAATATTAAAAAGACCATTTCTATCCTTGGGTGTAACCTATCCCCAGCCTCAATTGTTATAGCAGAAAATTTTTCCAATCTCCATATCTCAAATACCAGTACCATTGCTTCACCAACAACCAATGCAAGAGCAATCTTCCTAACATGTATCAAAAGTGGGCAATTCCATGGAGTAATTAAATTAACCAAGCCTATAAGTTCCTAAGAACATAATATTTAAACAGTTCCATTGGCAAAGAGATAGGAGACTTTTGCTTCCGCTCTTCAAATACCTTTTTCTCAAGGGAAAACCCTTCCGATTGTTCCTCCAACTCTTCTTCTTCACACCAACCTCCATAACTCTCTCCTGTGATTTTCTCTTCAACATTTCAATCTCTTCACACCGTTCCTTTGACTTTTTAGCATCCAATCTAACATTCTCAATATTCTTCTCTATTTTCGATTTTCCAAGTTTAAGCAAGTCAAACTGTCCCTCACGATGGATTTCAAATTCTCTCTTTCTCCTCCCAACTTCTTGTAGTCTCTCCTGACATCTCACTCCAAATTCGTTTTCTTTAAACTTGATCACTTCCTCTCTCAATTTCATTTTCATCTTCAACTCTCCAATTCGTTCTCTATCTCCTTCAGTCCCCTCTCTTTCTCCTCGATCACTCTCTCCACATGCCTCTTCCTCTCTTCAATCTTTCCATCTGATAGAACCTTTAATCGGTTTCCTTACCTGTTCCATTAAGTGCCAATCCAGCAACCATCGTTATCTAAGTCTCAATGCTCATGCCCCACAATTTCTAAAGCCCGACTTGCCTCACTGATCCTCCCTAATTTTGCATACATATCAATAAGTGCGTTATTAAGTGCTATCATTTTATGCACTTTGCATTTATCAATATAACGGTGAATCTGTTGGGATCAAAGCAGCACAGCAGAAGTAATAAATAGATGCAAGACGGATAACTGATAAATAAAATTACGACCAAAGCAAGTAAAATAAAATAAATAGCACCAGAAAATTTAACGTGATTCACCTTTGTATAGGCTACGTCTACGGAACCAACTCAAAAAATTTCTTCCACTATAAATAGTAGGCTTACAAGAGAGATACTTCTCTAGAAAAATATTCTAGAAGTACAATACAAATATTTAAGATAAATCTAAAATAGTGGCACATAAGTGTTTTCCAAACACCCTAAAAATAATCTCACTATTTTATCACTCTCTTAAAATTATCTCTCTCACAAATAATTTTTCTTCAAAGCAATTGCTTTTGCTTTGGTTAATAAACTCACGTACAGAGCTTGCAAAGAAAGGAGCCCTTTAAATTTGGAGCAGCATGTGCCTTATATAGGCAATTTGAAGTGATTTTAAGTGGTTAAATATGTGATAATAATCTTCGTGGAGCAGCTAGATTTTGCGGTTGGAAACTTGCTAGAAACAGCTTAAACTTTCTCCTATAGCCAGCTTGCAATTGTTTTAGAGAATTAGAGAATTCTCTGGTGGATTTTGGGCGGCTCCATTACGTAGCCAATTCGGCTTCGGCGTAATATTATTATTATTATTATTATTATTTTTAACAATAACAATAATAATCCATGTAAGAGGGAACTTTCAATTCTCACCCTCCCGATTACATGGAAGGCTCCA
The DNA here is from genome assembly GCA_024138025.1 of Combretum micranthum. Lineage (NCBI taxonomy): Eukaryota > Viridiplantae > Streptophyta > Magnoliopsida > Myrtales > Combretaceae > Combretum > Combretum micranthum. Next base: position 618,288 of record JAMXBD010000290.1, read on the forward strand.
CTAATGCTACTGACACGACAGTATTCAAACTTATCTCTTGGAAGAACCTTCGTCAACATGTCTGATCCATTTTCATATATGGATCTTTTCAAGCTGTAATAGCTTCTTCTCTAATACATCCTTAATCAGTGATATCTCACATCAATATGTTTTGATCTGGAATGAAAGGAGGAATTCTTTCCAAGATGTATTGCACTCTGACTGCCACAACAGCTCATACTCTCTTGGTAGAAACCAAGTTCATTTAAGAACTTTTTCATCCATAACAACTCTTTACAAGCTTCAGTTGTTGCAATAAACTCTGCTTCGGTTGTTGAAAATGTAACACATTTTTGTAATCGTGATTGCCACGACACAGCTCCTCCTGCAAATGAAATTAAGTATCCTGATGTAGACTTTCTTGAGTGAACATCGCCAGCCATATCTACATCTGTGTAGCCAACCAACACAGGTTTTTCATCTCCAAAACACAAGCACATTTTGGAGGTACCATGAAGATATCTAAAAATCCATTTCACTGTAGCCCAATGTTCCTTTCCAGGATTTGAAAGGAACCGACTCACTACTCTAACTGAGTGAGCAATATCTGGTCGTCTACATACCATGGCAGACATCAAACTTCCAACTACTGATGCATATGGAACTCTGTCCATCGCTTCCTTCTCTTTCTCAGTAGAAGGGCACTCCTTGGAACTCAATCTAAAGTGATTAGCAAGAGGACAACTAACCACTTTAGCTTTGTCCATATTAAACCTTTGAAGTACTTTCTCAATGTACTTCTCCTGTGACAACCACAATTTCTTAGCACTCCTATCTCTGGTTATCTTCATGCCAAGAATTTGTCTTGCTGGCCCCAAGTCTTTCATAGCAAAAGACTTGCTCAATTGCTTCTTTAGATTGTTGATCCTGGAAATATTCTGGCCAACAATCAACATATCATCTACATAGAGCAATAGAATAATGAAATCATCATAAGAGAATTTCTACACGAACACGCAGCGATCTGAAGTAGTCTTCCTATAGCCTTGCTCCCCCATAACTGAATCAAACTTCTTATACCACTGTTTTGGTGCTTGTTTTAAGCCATACAAGCTTTTCTTCAATTTACAAACATAATCCTCTTTTCCTTTTACTATGAAACCCTCTGATTGCTCTATGTATATCTCTTCTTCTAAATCACCATGAAGGAAGGCAGTTTTCACATCCATCTGCTCGATCTCCAAGTCGAGACTTGTTGCTAACGCTAGCACTGTTCGAATAGATGTCATTTTCACCACCAGTGAAAATATTTCATCAAAGTCAATCCCTTTCCTTTGGATAAATCCTTTAACAACTAATCTGGCTTTGAATCATGGTTGAGAACTGTGTTCATCATGATTTATCTTGAACCCCCACTTGTTTTTCAAAGCCCTCTTACATTTTGGTAACTTCACCAGCTCAAAAGTTTCATTCTCATGCAAGGATCTCATCTCATCTTGCATGGCCTTAATCCACTTCTTTTTGTGTTCATCATCCATTGCTTCTTTAAAGTCTTCTGGTTCTCCCCCATCAGTCAATAATACATATTGATTTGTCAGGTATCTAGTAAAGGGTTGTCGAACTCTAGTAGATCTTCTTAATTCTAGAGAACCCATTGGAGCTGGTGGTTGATCGTGAACTCCATCATCATCAGAATCATCTGATGGAAACTCATGGGGAGCATCTGCATCACCTGTCTTAGACTAGTCATTCTATACTTCATCTCCAACCTCTCTTGGCACCATTATTGGAGGTATTATCTCTAGGTCCGTTGTACTGCTGCCAGACCTGGAAGCATTTTCAGTTTTCTCTATATCCTCAATGGTCTCATTTTCAATAAATACCGCATCATGGCTTCTCAGAAGCTTCTTCTGAATTGGATCATAAAACCTATAGCCAAACTGATCTTGACCATAGCCAATAAACACACACTGTCGTGTCTTGACATCAAGCTTTGACCTCTGTAAACCCCTGTTTTCTCAAGCCTTAACCTTAAGCCGGAAAGTCTATCGGAGACCTTAAGTCAACGGATCTTGAGTAAAACCCTACAGTTTAGACCCTGCAAACCCAAGTTCGTAAATCGAGGAGTTGAAAAATAATTAAAGTGTTTAGAATAGTCCGTAATAATATTTGATTTATTAAAAATATCATATTGGTTTATTTTCGGCTTATTTCGAACCCGTTTGGATACTGCTTTGGAAAGCGTGTCCCGGGGCTCTGAAAATTAAAAATATATCTTTAATATTTTTAGACTCGTATTTTTATAAGGATTTCAAAAATATCAAGTTTATAATTTTTCGGATTTTAAAAATATCAGTTATAGCTCATATAAGCTTATTTTACTCTTACCGGTAACTTAATTGTTAAATTTCTAAAAATAATTTATTTGATTATTTTATTTAAAGCATAAAAATTCTGCCACTTAAATAAAAATATTTTTCTTAATTTATTTTATACATTTTCTTAGTCAAAAAGGCACTTTATCAACTCATACCTTAAGTACACATCAATTATCATTACTACACATTATTATGTTTTCTTTTGCTTTTTCTTACACTCCAATTCCCCAAGATGGCAGCTGACCATCCCCCAAAAATTAGCCACTTTTCCTTATTTTTAATCATTTATTTGATATTTTTAAAGTCTCTCTTAGTTAGAAATGGAAGCAACTTGTTACACTTTCAAAAATACAAATGGAAATCAAACCACACACACTTCCCCACCCTTAGCAAATCACGCCAGCCCCCCTCCCTTGCAGCTCCTTGGTTTTTTATTTTTTTTTATCAATTATTAATACACTCCACTCTCTATTTAAGTATCTCATTCCTTCCCTCTTTCACCTTTACAAACCCTACACTTTTCCTCTCTCTTTTTCCCTTTCTTTTCTCTTCTTCTTGGCTTTGTCTTCTTAAGAAACAAGCTGCCACCATTTCCATTCCATACTCCCACATACTTTTCTTGCAAATATTTGAGGTAATCATCTTTTTTTAGCTCTCATAAGATGTTATAGGATGATATTATGGATGTTTTATGCATCAAAGGACATTCCACAAGCTTAAAAAGCTATGGATGATGATGCCAAGAATTGAAACACTCCTCTAGATGAAGATCTCTTTTGTTCTTAGTATTTTTGTTATCTTGAAGGCTTGTTTATCTTCTTGTTTTTGGTGATAACTTGTAGATCTAGAATTTTACCAAGCTTTAGTTATGTTTATGTGTAGATCTAGAAGTTTAAGGCCTACTACCAAGTTTTTCTTATGTGTTCATGGTTGTATTTTGAGTAGATCTTAGATTTGAGTTTGAATGAAAAATTAAATTCGTAACTTGTCAAGGCCCATTTTAAAAACCCCTTCCAAGTCTTAAAATGGAAGTTTATGTTAAGAAAATGAAGGTTTGATGGATGTATATCATCAACTTCATCTTACAAAAATCAAAGTTGATTTTCAAAGTTTATTTTCAAAAACAAAATTTGTATTTTCGGATCAAGACAAAGATCTAAAATAAAAACATGTTTTCCAACTAAAAAATGAGGATTTTATTCAAGAAAGGGTTCTTAAGATATAATATGTAATGGGTTGTTTTTCATGAGTTTTGATGAATTTTCTCAAGAGATATGTTCAAAATAAATTTATGAAAATTCGGATCTAGACCAAGATCCATTTTTGGAACCCATCATTCAACTTTAAAATGAAGATTTAGACAAAAATATAAAGGGCTCTTGGTATAGATATCTTAAGGAATGAATTTTTATAAGTTTAAATGAGTTTTCCTAAAAAGTATTGCTTAAATCAAGTGCTTTGTAAAAGACAAAAATTTAGGTCTTGTTTTCATTATAAACTTCAAAGAGAAAATTCGTAATTAAAGGGAGACCAATTTTGAAAACCTTCTTTTAGATCTCAAAACAAGTATTTTATATTGAAAATGGAATGCTTTGATGATAAATAATATAGGAAAATTATTTTCATTGAACTAAGTAAGTTTTAGTAAAGGAATTACTCAAAACAAGACAATGAGTTTCAACTTGTAAATTTCGGTTTTATGCAAATGGATTTTTAGAAGTTCATTTGAACTTTATGTTTGGGATTAGATAAGTGTGTAATCTCTTAATTTTGTTTTGAGAATCTCCTTGCAAGTTTAGGACTAAAATAAGTTGGACTAAATAGTTAAATAGAGTAGATATAGCAATTTTGAACAAAGGCTCAAATCTTGGATTTTTGCAACCCTACTGTACAGTATGTTTCCGACCCTTAAATGACCTTAAATGTTTGAATTAACTTTAGAAATAGATAGCTCTTTCGAAGTAGGTAGAAATCGGTATATTATAAGCTAAATTTCGAGTTAAAATGAGTTAGATATGACCTTTTTAAGTTAAGGATTCAACTAAGGCAAAAATTGACGAACTTAGTAAATAAAATTGTTAAGTTTAATAGAACTTCATAAGAGATACTCATTGAGGGTATTCTTTGTAATTAGGTAAATTGGACGGGTTACCACTTCCCGAGGACTATTACGACTAGTGGATTTCACTACATGGACAAGTGAGTTCATTTCCCAATTAATTATGCTCTTGGGTGTGCTTGTAGTAGTAGTGGCATTAGACTTAGGAAAAGATAAAATTGTGGTTGAATGGTGATCTAAACTTGCATGAATGAACGATAAGTATATCGAGGCAAGATTTGTTGCAATAACCTTGTATGAGCTAGTATAGATTTGGAGTGTCTGAATTCGGTATGATCACCTTTAAATTACATAATTAATATGCCATGATTATATGAATAAACTGTACATGCATATCATGTAGTGAGTCACATATCATTGTCGAGTATGCCTTTGGGGACAAAGGTGTATTTGGGAGGTAGCGGTCTTTCATTAATACTACGGTTGCATGACTAATGGACCACCCCTAATGAAACTATGGTTGCATGACTTATGGACCAACATTAAAATTGTGGTTGCATGTCTTATGGACCACCCCACTTAAGATTGGGACTATGGTTGCATGTCTTATGGACCAACTTTGGAACTGTAGTTGCATGACTTATGAACTACCCCAAACCCCGAGTGGAGGGCGTAAATCCATTCACATATGACTACCGAAAGTTGCTTGCTTGCATTTGCTTGTGCATTATATGGTTGATTAATTATAACTTGCTTGTATAGATATTTTAGCTTGGTCGAGTATGTTACTTGGAAAATGAATCTCACTAAGCAATTAGCTTATACCCCAATAGTTTTTGTTGCAGTGATCCTATTTTTGGATGTTCCGAGAGGACACTTTGTGCAGGTTTATCACATTGGATTAAAGAGCTTTTGAGGAAGTCGGGACCTAGTATAGGCGTGGACTTCTAGGAAAATCTCTAATGTAATTCAATATATGTAAAAAGCTAAACGATGTAGACTCCATTATTTTCGCGGGGGTATGCCCCCTTGGCTTTTGTAAAGTTAACTATTTATCTTGTTGTGATTTATATTCTTAATGCTATGTATGCTTTCTTAAGACTACTCGAATCAAAGTGTGATCCTAAAAGTTGTGTAAGTACACCTTACACTCGATATGTAAACTTATGGGGTGACTAAGGTTGTCATACTTAAGTTAAATATCGGTGTGGTGGACTGTCGCGTTTAGGGTACCTTTGGGGCATGACAACCTCTCATCCTTTGGAACATGCACAAAGGATTTACCACCAAAACTCGCAAATGATCATAGGAAACATCTTTTCTTGACCATACTCTCTCAGGAGTATCAAACTGCAGAGGGACACATGGTGAGAGGTTTAATACATGAACAACTGTCAATATAGCCTTACCCAAAACATCTTTGGTAACTTTGCATGTGAGAGTAAACATCTGACTCTCTCCATCAAGTCTTGTTCATCCTCTCAGCCAAGCCATTTAACTGTGGAGTCTTTGGAGGTGTTGTTTGATGTCGAATGCCATGCTCATTACAATAGGCATGAAATGGTCCAGTGCACTCTCCACCATTGTCTTTTGAATGCACTTCAACTTCTTGCCGGTTTGCCTTTCAACTAGAGACAAAAATTGCTTGAAAGCATCCAATACTTGATCTTTAAACTTCAAAAGGTATACCCACGTCTTTCTAAAATGATCATCAATGAAAGTCACAAAGTACTGAGCACCACCAAGTGACTTTGTCATTGGCCCACACAAGTCTGAGTGTACTAGATCCAGTACATTCTTCATTCTAGAAGGAGGGGAACTTTTGAAAACAACCCTGTTTTCTTTCCTTCTAGAATATCAGCACACTTATTCAAATGAATTTGATCCAATCCAGGTAATAAATTCTTTCTAGCCAAACGGGATACTTTTCTTGCTCATATGACCTAGGCTTTGTGCCAAAGCTTAACTATAATCATTCTCCACCGCATTCACTGCATCTTGATAGAGCGGCTTATAAAAATAAGTTTAAGAATTGCTTCCCTCTAGCTATTACCAAAGAACCTTTGGTAAGCTTCCATTTACCATCAAAGAAGGTATTGCAGTAACCTTCATCATCCAACTTACTAGTAGAAATCAGATTCAAGCACATATCCAGAATATGCCTTACATCCTTTAGGATTAATCGCATACCAGTCTTAGTTTCCAAACATACATCTCCTTTACCTGCAATTTTTAAACATTCTCATTTCCCATTCTTACCACTCCAAAATTGCCTGGTGTATAAGATGAGAAAATTCTCTTCGAGATGTAGTATGAATGGTAGCACCACTATCGATCACCCAGCTTGTCTCATGGACTGTAAGATTTACTATATCATCATCATCATAGACAAGATTAAACTCCTCGACAACATTCCCTTGATCATCATCACTACTATCATCTTTTCTTTGTTCCTTGCCTTTGTTCTTCTTTTGATCCTGCTTAAACTTCCAACAAAATTTCTTTACATGACCTTTTTTCTTGCAGTAACGGCACTTAATATTGGCATATTTATTTGACTTTCCTCTACTCTTATCCTTGATCCTTAGACCTCTAAATTGATTCCTCCCCCTGGATTCTGCAACAAAGAGTTCTTCCTTTGATGAAGAAGACCCTTGTGTTCTTCGTCTCATTTCTTCCTTTAAGACTCCATTTTTGACAAATTCCATATTTACTATGCCGTTTGGTGCAGAATTAGTAAGTGAAATCTTTAAAGTCTCCCAGGATTCTAGTAAGGAGGCTAGAATTAAAAGAGCGAGTACTTCACTGTCAAAATTTATGCCTATTCTTGACAATTGCTCTAAAATTCCTTGAATATCATTCAAATGAACTGCCATTGACGTACCTTCCCAATACTTCATCTGGAGTAGCCTTGTCAAATAAAATAATTTATTGTTGCCGGTTTTAGAGGCATACAGCTCCTCTAACTTATTCCATAAAAGTCCTTGCATGGGTCTCATTACAAATGTGATTATACACATTGTCTTCGACAAACTGTTGAATAAATCCACATACTTGCTCATGCTCAAACTCCCATTCCTCGTCTGTCTTGTCTTCGGGTTTACTAGTATCAAACACCGCCAAATGCAACTTTGTCACGAACAAGAGGTCCTTCATCTTGCTTCTCCATATGTGATAATTTGTGCCATTTAAATTGATCATTTTGCTCGTCCTCGCCTCCATGATTCAAATGAATGAATAATAATCTAACTTATTTTCTGATGTAGAGGATCCATAATTTAGTGGCAACCACAGACCATACGATAAGTAGATATATTCACCCAAACCTGGCTCTAATACCAGTTGTTGGGATCAAAGTGGCACAACGGAAGTAATAAGTAGATGCGAGGCGGATAACTGATCAATAAAAATACGAGCAAAGCAAGTAAAATAAAATAAATGGCACCAGAAAATTTAATGTGGTACACCCTTTGTATAGGCTACGTCCACGGGACCAACTCCAAAAATTTCTTCCATTATACAAATAGTAGGCTTACAAGAGAGATACTTCTCTAGAAAAATATTCTAGAGGTACAATACAAATATTTGAGATAAATCTAAAATAGTGGCACACAAGTGTTTTCTAAACACCCTAAAAATAATCTCACTATTTTATCACCTCCTCAAAATTATCTTTCTCACATATAATTTTTCTTCAAAGCAATTGCTTTTGCTTGCTTTAGTTAATAAACTCACGTACAGAGCTTGCAAAGAAAGGAGCCCTTTAAATTTGGAGCAGCATGTGCCTTATATAAGCAATCTGAAGTGATTTTAAGTTGGTTAAATATGTGATAATAATCTTCGTGGAGCCAGCTAGATTTTGCGAATAATACATTTTTTTTTAACAATAACAATAATAATCCATGTAAGAGGGACCTTTCAGAATCCACTCCCCTAATGATAGTGCAGCCAACTATGTACTAGCTGAAAGTGCAACCAACATCGTGACTTCATCCAACACCGCCCCTTCAATTGGCATTTTCTAAAAGAAGACAACTACTCCATCCGCCTTATTCAACTACACTAACTCGAAAACTACTGCAGTCCAAATGATCACATCCCTCTGGGCATTTCTTCAAACAATTTCAATGCGCTATCAGTATCACCCTCTTTGACATACCCAGAAACCATTGTATTCCACAAAGCAGCATACTCACTCTTCCTATTTTTCTTTCTTAGCATACTACAAAAACTACTACTAGCATGGAGCTTCCCGACATTCTCAGAACAACCACTCTCATTTAATAAATTGGGTATAAGTTTTCTTACCAATTATTGAATTGGACCTTTAGGACTCATTTTCCCCTTTATTTATCTTTACTCTCACTGAAATAGACCCACTTAAAACAAAATTTTCTTTGATTGATAGAATGAGTATATGATTTTTCTTACAGATGAAACGTGGTGGTAAATGATTTGCCACTGCTTCCATACCAACATTGATGACCAAAACATCATTTGCTCCAGCCATTGCTTCTTGTGGTTAGAATTGAATCTGCAATGGCTCAATCGATTCGTCTTGCTGTTCTTACTTAGCTCCCACTAAAGATTCCATTATTGATTTTAATTTTCTGTCTTGTTCATCCGAATGCTCCTTAGAGAGCCAATGAATAACTTACATCATTTTTCAAGCTTCAAATCTTGTTCAGCCATGTCGGGTAGATCATACTGCTCTGATACCAAATGAAACGTGGTGAAAATTCAAGCAAGGAAATTAACTAATGAACGAGTGTAGAAATTAGTCCAACTCGAAATTTTATATCTATTGCAAGGGAGCTTTTACTAGGACCTATCCAGTCAACCATCTAATTAGGGGCTGTGCAAAAAAATCGATCGAACTGTGAACCAAACCGGACTGGACCAAACCGAATTCAAATTTCGATTCTTTTTTTAAACGATCCGGTTGGCAGTTCGGTTCAGTGAAGAGCGAATGATTTGCGGTTTGGTTCGTGACCATGAACTGAACCGTATGATTCAAACCAAACCGAACTGTTTTATATATTAAAAAAATTAAACATATTATTTTTATTCTTAATTGTTTTATTAATGATACATATATATGTCACAAATTTTAAAAATAAATAATTTTTTTTAAAAAATTAATTATTATTAAAATTTTTTACTTAGATATGTGTTATTCATTAGAAAAATTAGATTTTTCATAATATGTTTTAATTGTTATTTTATCTATAAGTAAAATAGAGTTTAGAATTGAACCTCTAGTATTCTAACTTTCGCATATTTTTTTCCATTTGTCTTACTAATTAATCTACTTCTATTATTTAATTACTTAATGATTTATATAATTGGTCATATATTAGTTAAAAGCATACAACGAATTACATTTTATCTTATATTGGGATAAAGTCTAGTATTCTATTATAGTTTAAGATAATTCAAAAAAATGAGACTAGTCACAATTATAATTTTATAATGGATGAAATCTCTTCCTCCCTATAAGTTTTACATGATTATTTGGTAAATGATTAATTTAAAATATCGTTGTTTATATTTGCACTAGTGATAACAAATATATAATGGAAGTTTTTTGATAGAATATATTTTTTATTTTATGAAAAAATGATTCGAATCGCAAATCGAATTGTACCGAACTTATTTTTTTCAGTTCGAATTTAAAAGAAAAACTGAACCATACCATGCACACTCCCACATCTAGCCATTAAAATAGATATAATAATTAGAATGTTAACTATTTTAATCATTCAATCATAGTTGGGTATGATGTGAGCCGTTGAATAGTGATAGGATCATAGAAGTTCTCCTATTCCAAATGACCTATATCATATGAAGTGGTCGCTAAAAAAAGTGGAATTTACTAAAATTAGTATATAATAAGATTTATGAAAAAATACCGTTTGCATTAAATATAGATAATAGATATATGTAAGATAAAAAAAAAATAATGTTTCAATGGAATAAAATTGAATTCCTTCTAAAACAGAATCATACATAATATAAATATAAATAATAAAGATATTTAGGATAAAAAAGTAAATAAAATAATAACAATTAACACATGGAATAAAATCATGATTTTGAGATCCAATGAAGGAATCAAATTCCTCTTAAATGTCAAAATGGTTGATTTTGACCAATTGTGATTTAGGCTTTTAAAAACGCTTTTAAATATAGAAAAGAAATGAAAAATATAGTTTATAGATTTTTTATTGATATGAGGAAAAAAAAAGAAAATTCTCTTTTGTTATATAGTTTGAATCGTATACAGAACTATTTTTTTTTTTTTTAGGTTTTAAAAATTAGCAAACCGGATCAAATGGATAAGTTCAATTTTATAAGACTAAACGAACATTAATTGTAGGTTTGGGGAATGGACCGATCGAACCATCCCACACCAACCCCTCAAAATTGGGATACTATTTTTCTTGTGTTTTTCATTAGTAATGCATTTGCGCGTGCGCTCGCGCGCGCGCGCACACACACACACACATATATCTAATAATATACTAGCACTCTTGATGTCCAATATGGAAAATTAGAAACTTTTAGAACTTTCTATTTTTTTACTATTTTCTTTTTGTTTATCTATTTTGTATTTTTCTATTTTTTTCTTTTCTTTTTTTAATTCGAAACTTTACTATTTACAAAAGGTAATATGGTAATTCTTTTTAAAGCCTTAATTTATCAATTTTCCCTCTATATATTGATAGTTAAAAAATATTGGTTTTGTGGTGAGATAAATTTTTACATATACTTATATAGGCTTTATATTTTAAGTGGACTTAATCAAATGAAGAAAAAAGTGATGGATAAAAGCATGTCTTAATCCTGCTTAATTCTTATAGTTATGTGTATGACATTTTTGTATTTGTATGATGACTACATGAATTTTTTTTTTTAATATCGAAGTTTTATATCTATTCCAAGGGAGCTTCTACAGTTATGACAGTGGGATCATCCAGTCAACCATCAAAGTATTAAAATAAATTTAGTAATTAGAATGTTCACTATTTTAGTGATCATATGACGATGGGGCATGGAGTGAATAGTTGGATAGTGATGGATGTGGTCTTATAAAAAAAATAACGTGACAATAGAATTTCCCCTAATCCAAATGACTTATGTCATATGAAGTGGTCGCTCAAAAACAAATATAATGTACTAAAATGAGTATATAATAAGGTTAATGAAAAAAATACCCTTTGCATGAGATATAGATAATAAATATACATGATATAAAAAAGTAATTACAACAATAACCACTAATAAGGTTGTAACAGAATAATATTGAATTCCTTCTAAAACAGAATCATATATACAATAAATATAGATAATAAAGATATTTAGCATAAAAAAGAAAATAAAGTAATAACCATTAATACATTTGGAATACAATCATGATTTTGAGATCTAATGGAGGAATCGAATTCCTCCTAAATTTCAAAATGGTTGATTTCAACCAATTTCGATTTTTGCTTTTCAAAACACTTCTAAATATAGAAAAAAACGAAAAAGATAGTTTATAGATTTTTTTATTGACATGAAAAAAAAAGAAAATTCTTTTTCGGTATATGAGAAGAACCTTATACCAAACTATTTTTTTTAGGTTCGAAAAATTAGCAAATCGAACCAAATGGATAGGTTTGATTTATAAAACTAAATGACCGTAATTTTAGGTTTGGTTCGGTTTGTGCAATGGATTGGATCAAATCGTACTGCGCCTACCCCTCATAATTGGGGATACTGTTTTTCTTTTGTTTTTCATTAATAATGGATTTGCATATATATATATATATATATATATATCTAAGAATATGCCACCACTCCCTAATGCCCAATATAGAAAACTAGAAACTTTTATAATTTTTTTTTTTTTATCTTTTTTTTATTTTTCTATATTTTTCTTTTCTTTTGTAATTTTGAACTTTAATATTTACAAAAGGTAATATGGTAATTCTGTTTAAAGCCTTAATACATTCCTATAGGCTTTATATTTTATAAGAATTTAATCAAATGAAGAAAAAAAGTGATGGATAAATGTAGGTCTTAATCTTGCTTAATTCTTATAGTTGTGTATATGAAATTTTTGTATTCATATGACTACTTGAATGTTTTTTTTTATATCTATTCCAAAAGAGCTTTTATGGTTTCATTGGCGGGACCGTTCAGTCAACCATCTAACTTAACTATTTTAGTGATTTGATTATAGTTGGGTATTGTGTGAGTCGTTGAATAGTGATGGAGTGGTCCTGTCAAAATTAATGATGAGACTATATAATTTCCCCTATTCTAAATGTCTTATGTCATATGAAGTGGTCGCTGAAAAAAAAAAAAAAGGAATGTATTATGTACTAAAATAAGCATATAATAAGATTTATGAAAAAATACCCCTTGCATTAAATATAGATAATAAATACATATGAGATAAAAAAAAAAGTAATTACAACAATAACCATTAATAGAGTCCGAATGGAATAAAATTGAATTCTTTCTAAAATAGAATCATACATACAATAAATATAGATAATAAAGATATTTAGGATAAAAAAATAATAAAATAATAACCATTAGTAAATTTGGAACAAAATCATGATTTTGAGATCTAATGAAGGAATCGAATTCCTCTTAAATGTCAAAATGGTTGATTTCAACCAATCGCGATGTCGGCTTTTAAAAATACTTCTAAATATAAAAAAAATGGAAAGATAGCTTATAATTTTTTTTTATTAAATGGGAAAAAATAGAAAATTCTCTTTCAGTATATAGTTCGAATCATATACTGAATTTTTTTTTTTAGGTTTGAAAAATTAGCAAACTGAACCGTATGGATTGGTTTGATTTTATAAAAATAAATAAATCGTAATTTGAAGTTCAGTTCGGTTCGGAAAATGAACCAAACCTAACCTTATTGCATTACCACTAGGAATTAGGGATAATATTCTTCTTATGTTTTTCATTAATAATGGATTCGCATATATATAATATATATATATATCCAATAAAATTCTAGCATTCCCTGATGTCTAATATGGAAAACTAGAAACTTTTAGAACTTTCTATTTTTTTACTATTTTCTTTTTTTTTTATCTTTTTTTTTATTTTAGTATTTTTTTCTTTTTTTAATTCAAAACTTTACTAATTACAAAAGGTAATATGGTAATTCTTTTTAAAGCCTTAGTACATTTCGATTGTGCTATGAGTATATATCGGACTATTTCATCAATTCTTCCTCTACGTATTGATAGTTAAATTTTAATTAAAAATATTGGTTTATGGTGAGATAAATTTATATAGGCTTTATATTTTAAGTGAATTTAATCAAATGAAGAAAAAGTGATGGATAAAAGCATGTCTTAATCTTGTTTAATTCTTATAGTTGTGTGTATGACATTTTTTTATTTATATGACTACTTGAGTGTTTTATCATATCGAAGTTTTATATCTATTAAAAGAGAGTTTCTACAGTTTTGATGATAGGATCACTTAGTCAATCATCCAATCATTAAAATAAATATAGTAATTAGAATATTAACAATTTTAGTGATCATATGACGATTGGGTGGAGTGAACAGTTGGATAGTGACGAGAGTGGTCCTGTAAAACAAAGTAACGTGATAATAGAATTTCCCCTATTCCAAATGACTTATGTCATATGTAGTGGTCGCTAAAAGACAAATATAATGTACTAAAATGAATATACAATAAGATTTATGAAAAAATACCCTTTGCATTAGATATTGATAATAAATATATGTGAGATAAAAATGTAATTACAATAATAACCACTAATAGAGTTGTAATGGAATAAAATTGAATTCCTTCTAAAATGGAATCATATATACAATAAATATAGATAATAAGATATTTAGTGTAAAAAAGTAAATAAAGTAATAACCATTAATACATTTGGAATAAAATCATGATTTTGAGATCTAATGGAGGAATCGAATTCCTCCTAATTCTCAAAATGGTTGACTTCAACCAATCTTGATTTTTGCTTTTGAAAACGCTTGTAAATATAGAAAAAAAATGGAAAGTAGATTTTTTTATTAACATGAAAAAAAAAAGAAAATTCTTTTTCAGTATATGGCAAGAACCGTATACCAAACTTTTTTTTTTTAGTTTGAAAAATTAGCAAAATGAACCAAATGGATAGGTTCGATTTATAAAACTAAATGAACATAATTTTAGGTTCAGTTCAGTTTGTGAAATGAATCGAACCGAACTATACTATGCCTACCCCTCGGAAGTGGGATACTATTTTCTTATGTTTTTCATTAATAATGGATTTGCATATATATATATATATATATCTAAGAATATGCCAGTACTCCTTGATGCCCAATTGGAAAATTAAAAACCTCTAGAACTTTCTATTATTTTACAATTTTATTTTATTTTTATCTTTTTTGTATTTTTCTATTTTTTTTCTTTTCTTTTGTAATTATGAACTTTACTATTTACAAAGGTAATATGGTAACTCTTTTTAAAGCCTTAATACATTCCTATTGTGATATGATCATACATCGGACTATTTCATGAATTTTCCCTTTACATATTGATAGTTAAATTTTAATTAAAAATTTTGGTGTGTGGTGAGATAAATTTTTAGATATATTTATATAAGCTTTATATTTTATGAGAATTTAATCAAATAAAGAAAAATAGTGATGGATAAATGCAGGTCTTAATCTTGCTTAATTCTTATAATTGTGTATGACATTTTTGTATTACTTGAATGTTTTTATATCGAAGTTTTATATCCATTCCAAGGGAGCTTCCGTCTAGTCAACCATTTAACTTAACTATTTTAGTGATCTGATCACAGGTGGGTATTATGTGAGCCGTTGGATAGTGATGAGAGTGGTCCTGTTAAAATTAATGATAGGACAATATAATTTCCCCTATTCCAAATGTATCAAGTGGTCATTGCAAAAAATGAAATGTACTAAAATGAGTATATAATAAGATTTATGAAAAATTACCTTTTGCATTAAATATAAATAATAAATATATGTAAGATAAAAAAAGTAATTACTACAATAACCATTAATAGAGTTGGAATGAAATAAAATTAAATTCGGAATCATACATACAATAAATATAGATAATAAAGATATTTAGGATAAAAAAGTAAATAAAATAACCACCATTAATAGAATTGGAATAAAATCTTGATTTTGATATCTAATGGAGGAATGAATAAGGAAAGTTAAGAATGATATAAATGACAGTAATAAATTAATATTATAATTATTATGTGTTGCCTAAAATAGTATCCAAACAATACTATTTAAATAGTTGAACCTAATGAAAAAAAAGCGAGTAATAAAAATATTATTTTGAGATAGGTATCTCTCTTTCTCGAACTCCTTTTCTTTTTTTTTTTTTTGCTTTTCCAGGCCTGCAACAAAAGGTCCATAACATGCTCACGGGTTGGTCCTGACATTTTTGTAAATTTGGGAGTACCAGACCAATAATTTTGGGGTTGAAATTGCAAGTTTTACCTTAGTATTAGCTATTGAGATATAATGTTATGAAAAATGCAATTTAGGTTGTGTTCTTTTGCGGAAAATGTTTTCTCTTTCTTTGCTTATTATAGGGCATTTGTTACTCTATTCTTTTGGTAGTTGAATAGAATAGTGTTGACTAAGAGCAATATTACTAGCTAATCGTGGAAAGTTGATTATACCAAGCAGAAGATGTGGGAAATACTAATTACAATTTGTTGGTAAAAGGCTGTCAATAGTTAGAAAACTTATATGATACGAGCAAATCCTTAAAAATTTTTCATATATTTGGTAATTCTAAATAATTTATGATTACTCTTCATATATCTATGTTAGTCTCAAAAAAAGGGTTATGTAGAAATGTTCTCTTTGTTAGCGTGCCCAAAAAATGTGTCCTATAGATGTCATTCCAAGGCTTTTATGATTAATTCAATCACCATATGTTCAGTTATTAATTCAATCCCAAAAAACATCCTATCCGATATCATAATGTATAGTTATTTTTTCTATATAGATAGTTCGATGATGTAGTAAAATTAGATATTAGAACCTATGCAGATATGGGATTTGACATGAAAGGTTTCTATTGTGAATAAATCAATCACCATATGTTCAGACCAATGACTTGATTACTTCCCTATTTTCAAATAACATTAACTATACTTCCTTAAATAGATTTTGGAGAAACCATGGATCTGAAAGCATGGTTTAGAAGAAAGAAATCTGCAAAAAAGACCAAAGCTTGGAGTGATAGAGGTGACTTATTGAATGCAACTAAGGAACAGGTAAGAGAAAGTAGCCGTTGATTTCTCAACTGTTAAAGCTTTCTTGCGTTTGATGGTTCTTTGGCCGATAGAGCTGAAGTTTTCAGCTATAGTTAGCATTTAATAATTATATAATTTAAAAATTTACGAGTTTCAAAGTAACATAAATCATAATCATAATTCAGTTGACTCAAAGAAAAAACCTAGAAAGATTGTGATTTAACCTAGTACATCAGGATAAATTCTTATTTATTGCTGTACTCAGATGAACAACCAGTATCATGTGTCAGTAATGCTTTATGTCTCTTATACCTTCATTTTCAAGTGAACAAAATTGGGCTTAGTACATGAGGGGAGAAGGTCTTCAACGAGCAACTCAAGAACGATGACCTTACTTTACTGCTAATGACTTGCATTTTATTTATGAAAGTTCAATTTTATCAGTCTAACATAGCAGCATCTAGAACACTATTTCCTAGTATACATCAAATTAGCATAGAACAAAATTTCCAGGGCATAGAGCACACCCAAGCAATTACAAGGCATGTGGATTAATAGTAATGGGTACACTACCACGCATAAGGTATAAATTTAGGTGATCGCTACAGGGTAGCTCTTGGCTCTAAGTTTTAATTATGTTCAAGACCAGTTCCTTAATAAGGTGGCATTCAGCTCATTTTTTTTTCTATGAACAGAATCTATGCATCACTTTTCATTAGGATATCTATTCTATCAAAACTAGAAAAAGATTATCTTTCTTTGCATATCAAATCTGGGTTCTCTTTAGGGGCTTCCTAACACAAAAAATCTAGAAAAGATTCATTACAATTTAATCCTACTGCCCATCAATTCCTCGTGCAACTTCAGGCCGAAGATAAATTCTGATGTATCTTCATATTACAGGTACAAACAATTTCATCTGATCAAGCAGAATTGGAAAGAGAGTTGAAAGATTTGAAGGACAAGCTGTCTACCGTCCTTGCTGAATGTAGCTCCAAAGATAAGCTTGTGATGAAACATGAACTGATGGCACAAGATGCCATTGCAGGTGCTAAAGCCATATTGTTTGACATTTTATATGTTTCACAAAACAGCAAGGTCATAGGGGCTTACTGCTTGTTTGTCTACAATTGTAATTTTATTTTTTCCCTTTTGGTGAAACATTTATCAACACAGGCTGGGAAAAGGCAGAAGCTGAAGTGCTATCGCTGAAAAATCAGTTGGATGAATCTTTGAGGCAAAAAAGAGACTATGAAAAGCAGTTATCTCATCTTGATGCGGGTTTAAAAGAAAGCATGCGGCAGCTGTGCTTTGTTAGAGATGATCAGGAACAAAGAATTCATGATGCTGTGATGAAGGCTTCGAAGGATTTTGAGAAGTCCCGGGCTATATTGGAAGTGAAACTCGAAGAAAGTAGTAAACGGCTTGCAAAGATAAGTGCTGAAAATGCTAATCTCACTAAATCTCTTTTGGCAAAAGAAATATTGATTGAAGATTTAAGCAAACAGAGGACACAACCTCAGGGAGATTTTAATGCACTGAAGGTTAGACTGGAATCATTAGAGAAAGATAATGCTTCTATCAAATATGAGGTCCGAGTCCTTGAGAAGGAGCTGGAGATCCGAAATGAGGAGACAGAATTCAGTCGTAAGGCAGCAGATGCATCTCACAAGCGACACCTGGAGAGTGCTAAGAAAATTGCCAAGTTAGAATCAGAATGCCAGAGGCTTCGTATCTTGCTCCGTAAGAGACTCCCTGGACCTACAGCATTAGCCAAAATGAGAAGCGAAGTTGAACTGCTGGGAAGGGACTCGCCTGGTAGGAAAATACCAAATAGTCCAAATGGTCCAATGGCCAGCTTTGGACTTGACAGTCATCCCGTGACACCTACAAAGAGAGTTAGTATGCCGGTTGAACAGATTGAACAGCTTATTGCCATGGACGAAGAGAATAAAGCTCTCGAAAAAGCCCTCAATGGAAAAGCAAACAAACTCCAATCATCATGTAAGATGCATGCATGCACTGTTGCCAAATTATCACAAGCTGAGACACAGCATGATGCAACAAGAGGTGAGAAATTCATGGAACCACCACGGATGAGTTATTCATCACATCAGCCTTCTTTCACATCATTATCAGATGTTGGCAGTGATGATAAGGTTAGCAGCAAGTTTTGGGCTTTTGCTTTGATATCGGAGTTGGAGCGTTTAAAAAAGGAGAAAGAGAAGGGATCGCTGCCATTTAAAGAAAGGAGTGGAGATAAGAAGGTTGGATCATTAGCAATGGTGCCGGTTAGAAAATCTGGAGGAAGGAGTTTGCGGAAAAGGCTTTGTGCAGGAAAATATGCAGAAAAAAGGAAAAAGAATCTCTCCTATTTGGCCACTGAAGAATCACGAGCAGGGTCATACAAAAGGCTTCTTTGAGTCACATTTTATTGCTTTTGTATTTGCTGCCTTTCTAACAAATTGGGGGGACTAAAGCTTGGCATGAGAGAGAGTGATTTTGGTTCTTGTTTTGTTTGTTGATTTTGATAGTTGAGTTATGCTAAACTCTATCTTATCGTTTAGGAGAGATTGATGTATATATAATTCAAGAACCTTTACAATCAGCCTTGTAAAAGGCTAGTGGAAAAAGGTTCCAACTATTAAGGTTTGGATCTTTTGGATGTGAATATGTTATCTATGTGAGCTTAATTACAATGTATAATATACATGGAGTGTGTTTTTACAAAATGAAGAAGATTACAAACTCGATACACGAAGTAAAGGATTGTTTATCCATATAAGAATTTTACTCAATGCACTATAATATGTATAGTAATACCAATGTGGCCAAACAAATTAATTATCGTGTCAGTGGATATACTATGCAGGTGCGGGTGATTCATAGAACCAATCAATTTGATGGTTTAAATTATCATTGCATTAATTCCTATGACTATTTTTAACTATCATATTTTACAAAAATAAGTTTGTAAATATATGTTCAAGAAGTAATTAAATATATTTTCGAAAAGCTAAAAAATAAAACAAATAGAAGACAGAAACTAGGAAAATTATCCCCATAAAACAAGTAAGAGCCGGCTCCAAGGGTTTCTACGAGGGAGACAAGAATATATATGGAAATGAAGATGTTGGATACCCTATCTAATGAGCTTCTTGTATGATAGACATGATGTAAATGGTTATACCTTCACCCCTGCAAAATAAAAGAATTTGTATGATGTTACAGAAGTAAACTTTGCTGGTTCTCCACTTATATTCAAATGCACAAGTATGACCTGAAAACTGACTTCATTGAGCAACAATTCAGATTATAATAGTTAAGGACAAAATTGTAATTTCACATTAATTATATATATATATAATATCATTTTGTGCTAGAGTTGATTGACCCTATCACAGTTTTGATCTTAACATGGTATCAAACCAAGGTTGACAACAGCCATCACCTTCACCATCCACCACCTGCCATCAGATATCCACCGCCCACCACCACCATCATCAGAACCATCTCTGCCCACACACACCACCCACAAACAGCAGCCTCAAGAACACTACCTCAATGTCAACCTTTCAACATTTACAAGCACCACCATGAACACCAGCCAGTTACCTATGTTAAAATCCATCAATGCCATCTCCCATTTTGCAGATGTTCAACTTATGCAATAGTTTTGGTACCTATAAGAAAGTTTGGGATTATCTTAAATTTCTATATGCCTCGAATGATAAACATATGTATGATGTTCTTGCTATTTTCTTAACAGAATGTTATGGGGAGGCTATAAGGTGTCTTGAGGAAATGAATGATGTGATGCCTCTTAGTGCTGATTTGAGGGAGATGCAAAAACAGCGTGATCAACTTGTAGTTGTTAAACTTCTTCATGATCTTAAGTTGGAGCGTGAATCAATGAAATCTCAAGTTCTTGGATTGTTAAAGCTTCCATCTTTGGTTGAGGTTTATTCTCGTATTAGTCGTGTTTCTCACAATCTACATCCTCTCTTATTTCTCCAAATGATCACTCGACTCTTGTTAGTCAAATGCTGGATGTTAGGCATGAAGGATCTTTTAGTTGAGGGGGAGATCGCATAGGCTGTCGGGGGTGAGGTCATGGTTCAAGCCTTTGCTGTGATCACTATCATCACCCAGGCCATACTCGAGAAACTTATTGGGATTTACATGAATTTCCTCCTAGAATAGAGTTCATGTTGTTTGGTCTAACATCTCTACACCTGCCCATGCTACTTCATAGTCAATGTCTGTCATGCATAATTCATATGTGCATGGTGAAGAATCCAAGTCATCTACTCTTACTTTATCACGGGAAGAATACACTAGACTCTTGCAGCTTCAGAATATCTCTTAGCCATCTTCGTCTTCAGCTCTAGTCCAGTCAAGTAACTCTATTGTCTACATTTCTCAAGCGTCTCCACAACCTTAGGTTGTTGATTTCGGATGTCGGGTACATTAGATTGCTTCTCACACATTACCCTTTAACTTACTATCAGTTAGTCACCCGTTCTTTAAATTGCTCCATTACATTCTTTCTTCTTCCTTTTGGATACAAGATTTGCGAACGGGGAAGACGATTGGTGGAGAGCATGAGTTCAATGGGCTATACTATATGGAATAACCTAAAGCTATTTCTTCCTCAGCTACCATACTTGATCCTATGGAGTTACATTGCTGGTTTGGTCATCCGTCGTTGGAGATCCTTTGTCTTATGTGTCTTAGTCTACAATCTTATCCTAGTCTACAATGTCAGTCTCTTTGTCCTTGTCCAATTATAATTATGGTGATTATTGAAGGTAATGTCAATGGTTATAAACAGATCATTACATAAAAATCTTTGTTTTAAATTTTGGAAAATATTTCAGTTTTGTCAAATGGCTTTTATGGTTGCTTTGCCTTTATAAGTGGTTATGCTGCTTTTTGTTGATGTTGCACTATCCAATGTACTCATAAAGCCCTCCATGTGAGACTGACATCCATTTTTAGTGTAAATAAGTCTTAATAGGATGTTTTCACATGTTTTTTTTTTTTTTTTCCTTTCTTTTCCCTTTTTCTTGGACCATCAGGTGACAGTTTATAATTTCTGCAGCTTGGTTTTGATTCAGTACATTTGCGAGGATTGATTATCAGGACAGGGCAAAGCACAAAGGTGATAAATCTCTTGAAGTAGAATGGCATGGTTCCAAAACCTTTGGTTCCTCTTCATAGTTTGAATTGCAGAAGGTGTATTGTTTTTAGTTTTTATTTTTTTCAATAGCTGCAATTAACCTTGTTCATTTATTTGCCGCAGATATCTACAAATGCCTTTCCTGTTCATTATAGCCCCCCTAACGGTTTCAATTCTGAAGTGAATAACGTGGACATTGATGTTATACCTGTCCAGGTGTGTAATTTAGCCGTAATACTCAAGGGTTTGTCAATTATTTTTCCCTCTTTTGAATCTCAGGACAATCCCCTTTTGTTTGATTACAATGTCAAGGAGAGAGTAAATGACTTTGTCAGTGCTGCAATGACTCAAGTATAGCTGCCCTTTCTTGTGAAACTTCAACTATTCAACTAATGCTTTCTAGAACTAAGCCTTGGTAGGATATCTTTGATTTTTTTTTTTAATTTTTTTTAAATGCTTGATATCTTGATGACAGGCAAATGTAACCCGAACAAATCACATTATGTGGACAATGGGTGATGACTTCCAGTACCAATATGCTGAATCTTGGTTCAAGCAGATGGACAAATTGATTCACTAATGTCAACAAGGTGAAGTTTTTGAGTCTGCTACTTTAGTGATTCATTATGTCTAATCATATATGTGTATATATATACCTTCTTTTTTTTTTTTTCATTTGAAAAACTTGATATCCTATTCCATCGTCATTGTTATGCTTGTTGGTGGGGATATCATGTAATTAAACCTCACTGTCTGGAAGCTACTGTCATGAGGGCTATAGATGTTTAATCTCTTTGACGAAGCAAGTGAATAATTCCACATATCAGATGGCAATTTTGAATTGACTTCAATGAATCATTGGCAGTTATATATAGAGTAGTTAGACCTTTATTTCACTACTTCAACATTTCAGACTAGTGCTTCACATGACAACCATGTAACTTCATGCAACATAACTTTGAGTCCTGTTCTGTGTTTCCTCATTCTTGGAACAATGCATTTGTCAAAATCGTAGAAACGTTTTTACAAATAAGTGAAAAGAATCAAACTATATGCCGATCCCTTTCATTAGCTTAAACTTGATACATATATGGGGAGCTTTCTGAAAAAACAGCCCATGCTGATGAAATGTCTGTCATACTTTCTTTTGTCTGTAAGATGTTTTTGTCAATCTATGCTACCATGTTTATTGTCTTCAGGATGGTAATCAATATCCATCCTACTTAATATCTCTCCGTATCATAGAGCTGGTGCAAATACATGGCCCTACTGCAACTACAAGTCTATATATCTAGCTAACCACTGCAGCCTTTATGCCATGTCAATACATGTTGCCATGGCTTATTAGTTTGTTTGCTTTGCAATGGTTCTGATAACTATAGTATGTACATCTGATGACTGCAAGCCTATAATCTGAGAGTGTTTATAATCTGTTCTAATAGTTTTCTAACCCTATCTATGGTTGCTATGTAATTGCACAGGTAGCCCTATGTCTTGCTTCAATTTCTTTCCAAGGAAATTTAACATGTATTTGAAAGTGGAACGTTGGTTCTTGACGTAGTTCTCATGTGACAATTTTTGTAGATTAGCAATACCAATCTTGTTGTTAATGATTCCACAGGAAGTACTATTCAAGTGCAATATTTTGTTTTAGACAATACTACCATCAATTTAAGGAATTTCTACACGAAAGCCTATCTGGGATCTTCATCAGGGCTTGTCTCAAAATACTGGCTTCTTTTTCGAGTCTCCTTACCACCATTAGGTTGGAACACATATTTCGAATCTAAAGGAACTGCGAAAGGTTGGTATCTTCATAATTTTTTCTAACTTGTAATTTATTGAAGCTTCACTGATGTGACTGCAAACATAATCTGCTTTACTTGTAATTATCTCCAAACACAATGGTTTTGGCCTATATCTATCTTTGGTTGCTATTTTTAAACAAAACAAAGCCAATGTGACATTCTTACTATCGTTGTCCTTGCATAACAATATCAGATTGACTTTAAGCTCTAATATGATGCAGAGGATACCAATCCTAGTTTCATCTCAACATTGAATGCTCCAAGAAACGAGGCAATAGAAATTGGTCCAGGAAATCTTAAGATGTTATTTTTATCAACTTCTAGACAACTCATCCGGATGTCATTGTTGTTTGGGTAAAGTCATATTTGATACTTGAACTCTACCCATCTTGACAATTAATTACCCAATTTTTTAAAATATCAATTTGCTACAAACTAGAAATCTGGTGGATCACCCTATGGTTTCAAAACCAAAACCTAGAGAATTATCTCATAACACACACGCACACACACATATGCATGTAAGTATTGCAATTTACTGTGCTTTTGCAGGATTATGTGCTTATCATTTGTTACACCCTTGAAATGATCCCAAAATGCATTCTTGATTGAGAACACTGGATAGTAAATGAACCATAATATATTTTGTGCCCACAGAGATAACAAAAGATACTGTCAAATTACCTGTTTTTCATGCTGAAGTATCCCCGTCTTTGCGGTAAATTATATGCATTTAGGTTTAATTGTATGTGTATAGGAATGAGCAATAACATTTATTTATTATAGGTAGGTGGAGTTTATTTTTTGTGTCATGCGTATTTGTACAATATTAATGTGGTTTTGTAAAATATAATGTTGGTGGTAAGATTATAATATTGTGCTGGTACTACAGTTTGGTAGTTTTGCAGAGGATTTTTTTTTTTTTTTTTTTGGGCAAAAGTGATGAAGTTTGTCATTTATATATATTAAATAAATGTAAGCTAAAACTAATTTTAATATTACTGATTTTTAATTTAAAAGAAAATAAATAAAACCTACTGTTAACAGTTCTGGTTATCAAACTTGCAACTCCTGGAATGAAATTTTGGCAACTCATCAATTCAATCAAATCCTTATTAGTTGAGACATCAAGGAAAAGGGCCAAGACTTATAATCTAACCAAAGGGTGGACTTGTATGTCGAAAGTTGTGAAAAAGATGAGAGAAAATTGTATGTTTGCCCGATCCATAAAAAAAAAAAAATATATATATATATATATATATATATATAAACAACTATAAGAAACTAATTATGAGATTACCAATACAGAATCATGCTTCTGAAATGCGTTTTACAAGAGATAAAACTCGCACATGAAACGCATCTCTGAAAGGCAATTCATGCATTGGCATGAATTGCCTTTTAAAGATTCGATTCATGTGTTTCAACATGAATCGCCCTTTACAGATGCGATTCATGTGTTTCCACATGAATCATCCTTTATAAATGTGATTCACGTGGTAGCATTTGCCTTCTCACGTTCTTCATCATTTAGCCTAAATATTTTTACAAATCAGTAACAATATGCCTATAGTAATTCAATCAAGTCACTTTATTTCGTTCCTTCAATCCAGCCAATCCAATACTCAGCCATCAGAAAGTTTCAATTTCAAAATCCCAACCCATATTAGAATAATAATCTATCATTTGTTTCATCAAGAAATTACTTTAAATATAAAAAGTGAAGATAACATATAAATAGGAATATATCCAAAAAATGCATTATTCTAGTGTTTTCAATTACATGAAATTCAACTGATTTTTATTCTTAATTACACCTTCGCTATCTATTTTCCTAATCTAGTTCTTCCTTGTCTTTCTTGTGTATATCACATCTTTACTTGTATTTCTTAGGCTTTTTTCTCGTTTCTCCTGTAAAATATTATTAATTTTGATTAGTGTTTCACAAATTATATAAATTGTTACTATTTAATTAAATAAATATAATTTTTTGTTAATAGATACTTGTGTAACGCTCTCTTCAACGTTTGATGGTATTGGACGAAGAGCTTTGATGGGAGCAAATAGAGTACCAACAGCTGGCTGTGATGGTAGTGAATTTAGTGTGGAGTATATCATCAAGTCAAAAGATGGAGCATCAACGAAAGTAGTCAAGTCATGTGCACTATGCACTAAAGCAACAACTGTAGGAGGATCAATAAGATGATGTATCTGTGTATTCGATACTGGCTCTCTAGGCTGGTCTATAGGAGCTGTAGGAGTAGCTATAGTAGTCTCAGGAGCTACAAGAGGATCAATTTGAATATCTGGAACAGGACTAGGAGATCTATCCAATGGTCCATGGACATCCTGACCATGATCCCGTCCCCATGCTCATCCTCATCCCCCTCCTAAGCTGGGAGATCCTCATGATGCTGTTGCTGTTGTATATCAATCAATCCGCTGCCTCTATATCCATTTCATCTCTATTGTCTTAAAGCAACAAGGTCATGCATGCGTTGTACATCGGTAGACTCTTGTATCCGAGTAAATGTGTCTGACTGCATAATGATATAAATCTATATCAGTTATTATCAAACTAATTTATATTTCAATGGTTATTATGTTATTCAGTATTAAAGACTTACTAATTAAGCTAAAAGTGCTCCTAAACAATCTATGTATCTTAGTGTGTTTTTGTAATATCAGTCATAATAATCGGCAAAGACCATATTGGGTAAGGTGTCATCGTGCTCAATCTGAACTAGTCTCTGCCATCTGTCCTCCCATTTTGCTATATGTCTTATATGCTTCCTTACTCAATCCTCGTCTGGCTTTCTTTTCACATTTATCTTATGTATGCTATCTGGATCTATATCAAAGTTCGATTGTATGTGCTGGATCTTATCGAATTGTCGTATAACCTTATCTAGAAGATGATACTCCAATACATGAAAACATATCATGGGTACACGAGCCTTCCATAAGCCACTCCCCTCCTTACATACCTTTGGTAATGACTGTATGATCTTGGGAGTATTTCTCGTCCAACAAATCTGTAGAAGATAAAAACATCTTAGTATACTATATAAAAGGATTATATTAAAGTAATTACATGTTTATAGTACCTTTGTGGGCTTCTGTTGATCGAACATCTCTCTGTATATGCGTAAAACATGAATGGGAGTCTATTTGATGTCCAATACATCATCCTATCTACATGCTAATAGACCTTGAGGTACAGGGCGCGTCTGAGTTCTAATGGGTGCTAGATGTGGGAATCTATCCAGGCCCATATCTATGGAAGAATAGTTGCACCTCCTATCTCTGATGTCTCTGGATGTGTTGCTCGGCACAAGTACTTATATAACTATGCTAGGCAGGCAGATCCTCAGCTATAGCTACGTATCATCTGGAGATCCTCTAGCAGTGGTAGGAACATCAAATGAACTAATGATCCAGATGTATTAAAAAATAGTACACCACCTATCAAAAATAGAATATAGGATGAAACATCTGGATATCAATCTTTCAAATTAAAACTATTAAAAACAAGATGGTTGTAATTACCTATCAATAATAGTATATATGCTCTGGTATGTCTCTTTATCAATATCTCATCAGCTCCTAGTGGTGGACGTGTCAGTAAAAGTGTTTTCAACCAAGTCATCTTTAATCTCTGTCCCTTTATACTATCATTATTTGGCTTTGCTCCCAATAAGTGCTCACATAAGTCTGGCCAATCATGTGATGTGTGGCCTGTGACTGCTTTTCCATCTATAGGCAAACCAAATTGCAACTGTATATCTTGTAGCATCAATCCAACCTCTCCATGTGTCAAATGGAATGTATGGGTCTCCGGTCTCCATCTCTCGATTAGTGATGTAATCAGAGTCCAATCGAGTTAAATAAATGGAAAACGTGCTACTCCATCAAATCCAGCCTACTGTAAGTATGGATTTATCCTAGGATCATACACATCACGCATGTCATCAACGTTCTTCAAGGATGCCTCTCGTCTACGATACAAAATCAAACTAGTTTCCTGCAAAAATTAATTATATTAGATTTGAGCAAATAAGATTACTAATATTAATATATCATATAATGAAGTTATATACCTCTCCTATCCATATAGACTAATCTATGTTAATCCTGCTGTGTCAATAGTGATCTGTCTATAGGTTCAGGGTCCATCTGCATACAATTAAAACAAAAGTAATAATATGTGAGATTTTTTAGAATTGTTTAAGATATTAGATATATTATATATTAGAACACTCATATTTTCAAGCAAAACAAAAAAAAAAAGTCCATATTCTTTTTACCCTTATTCTTTTCTACTTCTTTGGACATGTTCTTATGTTGTGTCCTTTCTTTTTACATTTTGTACAACAATTTTTTGTTGATTTGTCTTTTAGATCCATCTTATTGTGATATCTCCCTGTTCTTGGTCTTACATCTTCTCTTACCTTATCATATTGTGGATGATTAAATGGCATTCCTTCTGTATCTATCCATATACGCTTGTCCCCTAGGGGTTGGAAAGTACTCTTATAGCAAATGAGCTAGTTTTCCCATTGAAACCATTTATCAATTTTATGCATAGGATCCATTTTCATATAAGCCATGGCTGCGAAGGCATATGAACATGGTATTTTGAAGGCCTGCCATTTGTTACAACTACTCATATTCCTTAATATATTTACTTGATAATAGTGACCACATTTTCTTCCATGATTCGTCATATATACTCCCGATTGCACCTCAAATATTCCACACATTTTATTAAATGTAATTACTTTAAGCTGTGTAGCTGCTCATCTCCACTTTTCTATCTTTTCTATTACTACACTATTTAGGGTAAGATTGACGACCTTTTTGTATTACTTTATGTGCTTTGTCTCGCCTTTTTTTAAAGTATCCTACACAATCATAAAAGATTTTAGAGCAAGTGCCGATACTGCAAAGAACTTGCACCTCTTATAACTGCATTATAACTTTCGCTAAGATTTGTGGTCATTTGACCATGTCTATATCCCCCATCATATGCTAGTGTCTACTGCTCAATGGGAATGTATTCAAAATATCTAGGAGCATTTGCATTCCTTTTTCTTATCTCCTCCATGTAGAAGATGAACTTCCTTTCTTGTGTTTGCATACGTACTGTTGTCACCAGTTTCTTTAGATAATGATTTTTAAATTTAGTGTTGAAGTTGCTGGCGACATGTCTTATACATAGCCTTCATTGTGCAAATGGTGGTGGCCATCCAACATTTTTATCTTTCAAGGCTTGTATTATACCTATGTGTCGGTTGATATTAGACACAGTGTCTGGCCATCGTCACGCAATCCTTCAAGACATCTTTTCAGTTTTTCCCAAGAACCAAGACCATGTAGCACTGGATTCCTTATTAACTAGCACAAATGCTAGGGGGACTATATGATTCTAATTGTTCATACTACATGCAATTAGCAAGCTATGTGGATACTTGCCATATAAAAATGTTCCATCAATACTGATGACCGGCCTAGAATGTTTGAATGCTTGTATGCATGGCCCAAATGCCCAGAATAATCTTCCAAGTATTGCCTCATTTTCTTTGTTAGTTGGTTGTATTTGCCAAGCTACTGTGTACCTGGATTGATTCTCTTTATAGTGCTTCCATACACATTCTCAATCACTATTCTTTTTGCCTTCCAAATTTTCCTTGTTGATATTACATACCCATAAGATTCCTCAATTTGCTCTCAAGGGTGCTAATCTTCACATCTGGGTCATTTCTTACTTGACCTTGAAAAGATTGGCTCATGAAGGCCTGGTTGAGCTATGGATGGTCCATTCTAAGTCTTCTATTTGTGCATGTATGTGGACCTTCAGCAATTATAATAACAAAGTCGATATCCCATCGCTTTTGGCATGCACGAATTCTCATTTACAATTGCATGTATTCTTCTCTCCACATACAACATTTCATACTTTCTTATCTGATTCAGTAACTATAAAGTCGTAGTGATTCTTGATGTGCCACATTAAGAATGGGAGTTTAGAGGATGCTCAGCTAGCTAGTCAGCCACAAGCTCAAAACCAGTCTGGTGGGATTAAACAAATGCCTGATTCAGGCCCAATCAAAAAGGTGCTGCTACTTCAATATAACAGATATCAGGCAAATCCAAACAGCAAAGCTTGCAACGTTGCTGTTATATATAGATAGAAGCAAGAGATGAGTAAGGGCCAGTCATTACCATGATAAGCATCTGCATGACTGCAAAATGAACTGCCTAACAGTGAAGCATCTTCGGATACTTGTTCTGCCACAAGACACTCTATGGCAGCATCAACATCGCCAGTCATTTCTTCGAGAATCTACAATCATACACAAGAAGCAACGAAAAATGACTTAAGTATATGAAAAATTTATCCAGCAGCATTTCGAATTGACTACAATAAGGCAAGCAAGCAAAATATAAACATGCAACTTAAGGAAAGACGCAACAACCTGCTCAACCTTTTCACGATTTTCACAACCACTTCCTGCCAAGACCACATAATCCGGCTACATCTAGGTTGTTTTTGTTTTTTATTCTGTATAAATGTTAATGCAAACGTTTGAATGTTGGGCAATTATGTTCTAAACTTGCTATTGTGGATGGGAAACCTTATGTTTTCATCGAAAAAGAATAATAAATAAGTGAAAAATAAAGCGATCCAGTTCCATATGAGATCCGACATGATATCATTTGATTTTGATTCAAGCCAATTCCTCTTTGTATAATGCACAAGTTTTCACATAATAGTTTCAAGCTCTATATTTAAAACTCTGACTCATCTTAAAACCGCTCACTTTTATTGACAACCAAGCATAAGTCAACATAACTAAGTATACTTATTAAGCACGAAATTTTTTAAGTCAGAGACTGTTTGAAAGTTGCATTCTGTTATAAATGATATTGTTGGTTTGGTTCTTAGAGATTGAAGGCAGAAAGTAAAATAGAGCATCTAAATCGATTTCTAAATTTGAACTTGGAAATTCTCTTAGTAAAGAGTAATGAAAAATTTATAAATATGTCATTAAAAAAATTTTAAAATATAATTTCATGGCACTTCCTATTAATATACTCTCAAGACCTAAAATTATGGTTCTGTTTGGATCATCAGATTTTCATCTGTATTTGATTTGTATCTGTAATTTATTTGTATCATATATGTATCGTGTCTACATGGTCAGTTTATGAGTTAAATTGTCGGTTTTTTATCGATATATGTTTCTTGACAAACATTTGTTTAGAACTAAGAAAAATATGATATCAAAATGATCAGAATATGATAAAACAAAATATCCTTATTGGATGGGTCCTACGCATATCAATGAGTTCTAGTTTTGGGATTTTGAAATGGAAAAACCAACGCATGTTCGGTTCATTGGAATAGAATTGATATTCCACTTTTATTACTGCGAAATATATGTTCCATCATTTGGTTTGCAAAAAATTATATTATTGGATTGATTAGTGGAGAAGATGCTATCGATCTGTGGTAATTTTATTGTGCTTTTTTTGTCTCTTTGATCCGTAGATTTCAAGAGACAATCTACCAAGCAATTGATTTAGTTGCTAATGAAAAAAAAAAAGAAAAAGAAAAAAAGGATAAGTGACTCTAGCAACTCGACAAGAAAATGCGGGGATGGTTGGGTTAGAAATGATATCACGGTAATGGTTTTGGTTAGAAGAGATTTTTGGATTGAAGAGATCTTTGGATTGGATCTTGTACTCTTGAAGTATGTTTTATAATATATATATATTATATATAATATTAGAGAGTCAATTCAATAAGTAGGTTTGGAACCCAATTTAATGCCAAACATCTATCTTTTAGACTAGTGGTAGGGTCCATAAGATGAGTTCAATAAAGGATATTGTAGGGAGATTTTGCTTGATAGACTTGAAATAATAATTGTTGGACCAGTTTATTATTCTCCTTAGCCTTATTCAATTGTCTTACATGTGAAAAGTAGACTCAAAAAATATCTTTATGAGCTAGGTTGGGCTTCATTTGAGTAAAATAAGGTTTATGTGGATTAAAATAAGTCTTAAGCCTTTTATATTGAAAATGGGCTATTTTAAAGAATAATGAGCTTCTTTAAGCTCATTTGCAAGCCCAGTCCATTAGTAAATATTAGAAGGTTTCAATCTCAACCATTGGATCCTTAGGAATAATCTAAAAGTAAGCATCAACTTTCAATATTTATAAATAAGATGCTTCTCTTCTCATTAGAGGTCACTATGTAATATTAAGATTAAGAGCAACGTGAAAACTCTACTAAAATAACTCTAAGAAAGATCAAAGCTTATACTTAGGGAAGAACGAGTCAATAACAATTAAGTTTATTTGATTTGATCTTCTATCACACTCATACGTTTAAAAAAACGGGTTTGCATATTTCTCCACCTACGCCTCTCTCCATGATCACATATTTCATCATTGCAAAATTTTTCTTAGGTTGATCAATACGCCAGTCGCATGTGATCGACTAGCTATAGTAATCTTACCATGCACACACATATATAATGCTAAAGTCTTGGTTCCAAACTTATAAACTACGTAAAATGCTTATTATAATATTTACTTGGCACATATACGCATGGATGTGTTGGGAAATGCAATCCCTCTTTGTTGACTAAAAAATTGGTCATTGGCAATAATTTCGGTTTTAATAGGGAAAAGTAAAAACGTTGGGTGAGAGGTTGTTTATGTAAAACTTATGTTAAAAACATGCCAAATTAATTGCTTTAAACAGTTATCTATATTCTCTCAACACTATCATCAATTAAATAGTTTGACTATTAAAATAAATATAAGAATTCATATAGTAAGTATTTTAGTAGTATGTCATATATCCTTCAGGTACGAATTTGAGTGATGAATGACCAACGAGATTGGTTATGTTAAAAACAAAAAATTTATGCAGCTATAACATTTTCCTATATTTAAATACCATTTCAAAAATAAAAAATGAATACATCTTCTAAATGTTATTAATTTCTC
The DNA here is from genome assembly GCA_024138025.1 of Combretum micranthum. Classification (NCBI taxonomy): domain Eukaryota; kingdom Viridiplantae; phylum Streptophyta; class Magnoliopsida; order Myrtales; family Combretaceae; genus Combretum; species Combretum micranthum. The sequence goes on from JAMXBD010000290.1 coordinate 651,011, forward strand.
CTTCTGCTTTTCCCATTCATTACATAATAGGACTTTAAGGGGAGGAGAAATGAAAATAATCCATCCCTGATTAGAAATCAGTTTTCATACCATCCGTCCAATTTTGTTTGGATTATGAGAAAAAGATTTGTGGCACACTTGGTTCATTGGCAAACATGGTGGAAATTCAAACAAAGAAGTTAACCGATTAACGAGTGTAGAAATTAGTCCAACTTGAATGCAGCCGAAGACTACTTGAATATAAGTAGAAATTGGGGATAATATTTTCTTATGTTTTTCATTAATAATGGATATATATATATATATATATATATACACAAGAATATGTCAGCACTCTCTAATAGGGGTGAATATAGATCGGTTTGGTTTTTTCTCCATCCCAAACCAAACCATTAAATAACGATTTGGTTTGGATTAGAAATTTTCTAAACCATTAAATAATGGTTTGGTTTAGTTTGAATCACGGATTAAATCAAAATTCTAACTTAATTTTTTTCTAGTTTTTTTACACGTGTGTAGATACTTAGATATTTATGTCACTTTATAAAGTTTATATTATAAATCACGATAAAATACTTTATGAGTTCATCATACTTTTAATATATATTTTCCTATAAAATCAGTTATCCACCAATAAAATACATTCACTAATCAATACATAGTAAGTCATAATTTATAATTTTTAATAGAACCAGCAAGCCAGTCATCTACCAATAGATTTAGCTAAAATAAAAAATCATCTATCGATAAAAATTTTTCAACGAATAAAATGATTCGCTAACAAAATACATTAAACAATTAATACAAACTAAGAGTTTATAACTAAATAAATAAATTGTATACTTTATAAAGTTAAATACTATTAAAAAAAACAATAGTATATCATCAACCCAAAAATCTATATATCATGAACCTAAAAAACAAATTTAAAAATGAACAAGTTAATTTTATTCAATATTCTCAAAATAATAAATATTAAATGAAATCATATGAATATATACAACCTTTAATCAATCATCATAAAAAATCTATAGTTATAATTTAGAAGTAAAAAATTATTATATTTTTCTAAAACGGATTGGTTCGGATTGAAATTTTTTTAAACCAAATTTAAAAAAAAAAAGCCATATTTTTTGTTTTGTTTGGTTAGATTTGGTTACGGATTAATTCGGTTCGGTTGGTTTTTTTACCCATCTCTACTCTCTAATACCTAATATGAAAAACTAAAAACTTCTAGAACTTCTTTTTTTTTTTTTTTTTCTATTTTCTACTTTCCCTTTTTTTTTTATCTGTTTTGTATTTTTCTATTTTTTCTTTTATAATTCTAAACTTTGCTATTTACAAAAGGTAGCATGGTGATTATAACCCTATAACATTCCTCAACACTTCAAAAACCCTCGTCCTCAAGGGTTAAATGAATACCAATAGATCCAAAATATGCATAATATTTTCATATTCATCATGGCTTTTGTTTTCCATGAGGAATGCTTGAGAGCCCCATTTACATCCACTATACTGTACTAAGGAATTTTCCTTATTCTGGCTATTCTTATAATCTTCCAACATAAAATACTTCATCTCATTTACTGGCCAAAGCAAATAAGTTTGAAACCAAAGTGTAAGCCCCCAAGTTATCTGGATTTTGATTGAGGATATTCTTTGCGGCCACCTCTTCGATTGACAACGTTTTTATGATTATCGCAACTTGACAACAAGGAAAACCATACAATAAGGCCCAGTGTGAGACTCATTGATTCCATCAAGTCTCGTGCTTCCTCAACTTATCCTTCTTGAGCCAAGAGGACAACCATGCAAGTGTAATGCTTCTCTCCCCGCTAGATCTTATACTTTCCTATAATAATTTTAAACCAACGTCGACCTTCTTTACTAGGTCGAAATGACTCAAGGCTGTAAAAGGACTGGAAAAAGTTGCATGATCTGGTTTTTGTTTGTTTCTATTATTTGGAGAAAAAAATGCAGGGGCTTCCTTTTCGTGTCCATGGACACCATAACTGGAGATCATTGTGCTCCAAGAGATAGGATCTCTACAATATCCATACATAGACTTGCCAATCTTCAGAAGTCCATCTAGGTAGCATGATGAGAGTGTACTTATGAGTGATGCCTGATCTGCTTTTAAATCCAACACTTTGCATATCAACAACAGTCCAAGTGCCCTACTAAGGCATGCACAAGCCTGAACCAATCCTAACATGACAACTCCATCTCCAATCATCCCCTCTTCCCGCATTTACCTATACATATCAAGCGCTTCCCTAGGATGTCCCCATTGTGCAAACCCCACGATCATAGCAGTCTGACAAACTACATCCCTTCTCGGTATTTTCTCAAGCAGAAACACACTTTCATCCATCAACCCAAAATTTGCATAAAACTTAATAAGATAAGAGCCAACAAATACATCATTCTCACATACAAACTCCTCTGCTCTACCATGAATCTCCTTAATCTTTTCTTCTAAATCATGCAACACAAAGTTCAAATCTGGCTGGTACCCTTCTTGTCGAATTCGATCCCTCTATCTTTTTAATATTAAAAAGACCATTTCTATCCTTGGGTGTAACCTATCCCCAGCCTCAATTGTTATAGCAGAAAATTTTTCCAATCTCCATATCTCAAATACCAGTACCATTGCTTCACCAACAACCAATGCAAGAGCAATCTTCCTAACATGTATCAAAAGTGGGCAATTCCATGGAGTAATTAAATTAACCAAGCCTATAAGTTCCCTAAGAACATAATATTTAAACAGTTCCATTGGCAAAGAGATAGGAGACTTTTGCTTCCGCTCTTCAAATACCTTTTTCTCAAGGGAAAACCCTTCCGATTGTTCCTCCAACTCTTCTTCTTCACACCAACCTCCATAACTCTCTCCTGTGATTTTCTCTTCAACATTTCAATCTCTTCACACCGTTCCTTTGACTTTTTAGCATCCAATCTAACATTCTCAATATTCTTCTCTATTTTCGATTTTCCAAGTTTAAGCAAGTCAAACTGTCCCTCACGATGGATTTCAAATTCTCTCTTTCTCCTCCCAACTTCTTGTAGTCTTCCTGACATCTCACTCCAAATTCGTTTTCTTTAAACTTGATCACTTCCTCTCTCAATTTCATTTTCATCTTCAACTCCTCCAATTCGTTCTCTATCTCCTTCAGTCCCCTCTCTTTCTCCTCGATCACTCTCTCCACATGCCTCTTCCTCTCTTCAATCTTTCCATCTGACAGAACCTTTAATCGGTTTCCTTACCTGTTCCATTAAGTGCCAATCCAGCAACCATCGTTATCTAAGTCTCAATGCTCTCATGCCCCACAATTTCTAAAGCCCGACTTGCCTCACTGATCCTCCCTAATTTTGCATACATATCAATAAGTGCGTTATTAAGTGCTATCATTTTTGCACTTTGCATTTATCAATATAACGGTGAATCTGTTGGGATCAAAGCAGCACAGCGGAAGTAATAAATAGATGCAAGACGGATAACTGATAAATAAAATTACGACCAAAGCAAGTAAAATAAAATAAATAGCACCAGAAAATTTAACGTGATTCACCTTTTGTATAGGCTACGTCTACGGAACCAACTCAAAAAATTTCTTCCACTATATAAATAGTAGGCTTACAAGAGAGATACTTCTCTAGAAAAATATTCTAGAAGTATAATACAAATATTTAAGATAAATCTAAAATAGTGGCACATAAGTGTTTTCCAAACACCCTAAAAATAATCTCACTATTTTATCACTCTCTTAAAATTATCTCTCTCACAAATAATTTTTCTTCAAAGCAATTGCTTTTGCTTTGGTTAATAAACTCACGTACAGAGCTTGCAAAGAAAGGAGCCCTTTAAATTTGGAGCAGCATGTGCCTTTTATAGGCAATTTGAAGTGATTTTAAGTTGGTTAAATATGTGATAATAATCTTCTTGGAGCCAGCTAGATTTTGCGGTTGGAAACTTGCTAGAAACAACTTAAACTTTCTCCTATAGCCAGCTTGCAATTGTTTTAGAGAATTGGAGAATTCTCTGGTGGATTTTGGGCGGCTCCGTTACGTAGCCAATTCGGCTTCGGCGTCATACATTATTATTATTATTATTATTATTTTTAACAATAACAATAATAATCCATGTAAGAGGGACCTTTCAATTCTCACCCTCCCGATTACATGGAAGGCTCCACTAATGCTACTGCTGACCGACAGTATTCAAACTTATCTCTTGGAAGAACCTTCATGAACATGTCTGATCCATTTTCATCAATATGGATCTTTTCAAGCTGTAATAGCTTCTTCTCTAATACATCCTTAATCAGTGATATCTCACATCAATATGTTTTGATCTGGAATGAAAGGAGGAATTCTTTCCAAGATGTATTGCACTCTGACTGTCACAAAACAGCTCATACTTTTCTTGGTAGAAACCAAGTTCATTTAAGAACTTTTTCATCCATAACAACTCTTTACAAGCTTCAGTTGTTGCAATAAACTCTGCTTCGGTTGTTGAAAATGTAACACATTTTTGTAATCGTGATTGCCACGACACAGCTCCTCCTGCAAATGAAATTAAGTATCCTGATGTAGACTTTCTTGAGTGAACATCGCCAGCCATATCTACATCTGTGTAGCCAACCAACACAGGTTTTTCATCTCCAAAACACAAGTACATTTTGGAGGTACCATGAAGATATCTAAAAATCCATTTCACTGTAGCCCAATGTTCCTTTCCAGATTTGAAAGGAACCGACTCACTACTCTAACTGAGTGAGCAATATCTGGTTGTCTACATACATGGCAGACATCAAACTTCCAACTACTGATGCATATGGAACTCTGTCCATCGCTTCCTTCTCTTTCTCAGTAGAAGGGCACTCCTTGGAACTCAATCTAAAGTGATTAGCAAGAGGACAACTAACCGCTTTAGCTTTGTCCATATTAAACCTTTGAAGTACTTTCTCAATGTACTTCTCCTGTGACAACCACAATTTCTTAGCACTCCTATCTCTGGTTTTCTTCATGCCAAGAATTTGTCTTGCTGGCCCTAAGTCTTTCATAGCAAAAGACTTGCTCAATTGCTTCTTTAGATTGTTGATCCTGGAAATATTCTGGCCAACAATCAACATATCATCTACATAGAGCAATAGAATAATGAAATCATCATAAGAGAATTTCTACACAAACATGCAGTGATCTGAAGTAGTCTTCCTATAGCCTTGCTCCCCCATAACTGAATCAAACTTCTTATACCACTGTCTTGGTGCCTGTTTCAAGCCATACAAGCTTTTCTTCAATTTACAAACATAATCCTCTTTTCCTTTTACTATGAAACCCTCTGATTGCTCTATGTATATCTCTTCTTCTAAATCACCATGAAGGAAGGCAGTTTTCATATCCATCTGCTCGATCTCCAAGTCGAGACTTGTTGCTAACACTAGCACTGTTCGAATAGATGTCATTTTCACCACCGGTGAAAATATTTCATCAAAGTCAATCCCTTTCCTTTGGATAAATCCTTTAACAACTAATCTGGCTTTGAATCATGGTTGAGAACTGTGTTCATCATGATTTATCTTGAACCCCCACTTGTTTTTCAAAGCCCTCTTACATTTTGGTAACTTCACCAGCTCAAACGTTTCATTCTCATGCAAGGATCTCATCTCATCTTGCATGGCCTTAATCCACTTCTTTTTGTGTTCATCATCCATTGCTTCTTTAAAGTCTTCTGGTTTTCCCCCATCAGTCAATAATACATATTGATTTGTCAGGTATCTAGTAAAGGGTTGTCGAACTCTAGTAGATCTTCTTAATTCTAGAGAACCCATTGGAGCTGGTGGTTGATCGTGAACTCCATCATCATCAGGATCATCTGATGGAAACTCATGGGGAGCATCTGCATCACCTGTCTTAGACTAGTCATTCTATACTTCATCTCCAACCTCTCTTGAGACCATTATTGGAGGTATTATCTCTAGGTCCGTTGTACTGCTGCCAGACCTGGAAGCATTTTCAGTTTTCTCTATATCCTTAATGGTCTCATTTTCAATAAACACTGCAACATGGCTTCTCAGAAGCTTCTTCTGAATTGGATCATAAAACCTATAGCCAAACTGATCTTGACCATAGCCAATAAACACACACTGTTGTGTCTTGACATCAAGCTTTGACCTCTGTAAACCCTTGTTTTCTCAAGCCTTAACCTTAAGCTGGAAAGTCTATCAGAGACCTTAAGTCAACGGATCTTGTAAAACCCTACAGTTTAGACCCTGCAAACCCAAGTTCGTAAATCGAGGAGTTGAAAAATAATTAAAGTGTTTAGAATAGTCCGTAATAATATTTGATTTATTAAAAATATCATATTGGTTTATTTTCGGCTTATTTCGAACCCGTTTGGATACTGCTTTGGAAAGCGTGTCCCGGGCTCGAAAATTAAAAATATATCTTTAATATTTTTAGACTCATATTTTTATAAGGATTTCAAAAATATCAAGTTTATAATTTTTCGGATTTTAAAAATATCAGTTATAGCTCATATAAGCTTATTTTACTCTTACTAACTTAATTGTTAAATTTCTAAAAATAATTTATTTGATTATTTTATTTAAATCATAAAAATTCTGCCACTTAAATAAAAATATTTTTCTTAATTTATTTTATACATTTTCTTAGTCAAAAAGCACTTTATCAACCATACCTTAAGTACACATCCATTATCATTACTACACATTATTATGTTTTCTTTTGCTTTTTTTACACTCCAATTCCCCAAGATGGCAGCTGACCATCCCCCAAAAATTAGCCACTTTTCCTTATTTTTAATCATTTATTTGATATTTTTAAAGTCTCTCTTAGTTAGAAATGGAAGCAACTTGTTACACTTTCAAAAATACAAATGAAATCAAACCACACACACTTCCCCACCCTTAGCAAATCACGCCAGCCCCCCTCCCTTGCAGCTGCTTGGTTTTTTATTTTTTTTATCAATTATTAATACACTCCACTCTATTTAAGTATCTCATTCCTTCCCTCTTTCACCTTTACAAACCCTACACTTTTCCTCTCTCTTTTTCCCTTTCTTTTCTCTTCTTCTTGGCTTTGTCTTCTTAAGAAACAAGCTGCCACCATTTCCATTCCATACTCCCACATACTTTTCTTGCAAATATTTGAGGTAATCATCTTCTTTTAGCTCTCATAAGATGTTATAGGATGATATTATGGATGTTTATGCATCAAAGGACATTCCACAAGCTTAAAAAGCTATGGATGATGATGCCAAGAATTGAAACACTCCTCTAGATAAGATCTCTTTTGTTCTTAGTATTTTTGTTATCTTGAAGGCTTGTTTATCTTCTTGTTTTTGGTGATAACTTGTAGATCTAGAATTTTACCAAGCTTTAGTTATGTTTATGTGTAGATCTAGAAGTTTAAGGCCTACTACCAAGTTTTTCTTATGTGTTCATGGTTGTATTTTGAGTAGATCTTAGATTTGAGTTTGAATGAAAAATTAAATTCGTAACTTGTCAAGGCACCATTTTAAAAACCCCCTTCCAAGTCTTAAAATGGAAGTTTTGTTAAGAAAATGAAGGTTTGATGGATGTATATCATCAAGACTTCATCTTACAAAATCAAAGTTGATTTTCAAAGTTTATTTTCAAAAACAAAATTTGTATTTTCGGATCAAGACAAAGATCTAAAATAAAAACATGTTTTCCAACTAAAAAATGAGGATTTTATTCAAGAAATGAAGGGTTCTTAAGATATAATATGTAATGGGTTGTTTTTCATGAGTTTTGATGAATTTTCTCAAGAGATATGTTCAAAATAAATTTATGAAAATTCGGATCTAGACCAAGATCCATTTTTGGAACCCATCATTCAACTTTAAAATGAAGATTTAGACAAAAATATAAAGGGCTCTTGGTATAGATATCTTAAGGAATGAATTTTCATAAGTTTAAATGAGTTTTCCTAAAAAGTATTGCTTAAATCAAGTGCTTTGTAAAAGACAAAAATTTAGGTCTTGTTTTCATTGTAAACTTCAAAGAGAAAATTCGTAATTAAGGGGAGACCAATTTTGAAAACCTTCTTTTAGATCTCAAAACAAGTATTTTATATTGAAAATGGAATGCTTTGATGATAAATAATATAGGAAAATTATTTTCATTGAATTAAGTAAGTTTTAGTAAAGGAATTACTCAAAACAAGACAATGAGTTTCAACTTGTAAATTTCGGTTTTATGCAAATGGATTTTTAGAAGTTTCATTTGAACTTTATGTTTGGGATTAAATAAGTGTGTAATCTCTTAATTTTGTTTTGAGAATCTCCTTGCAAGTTTAGGACTAAAATAAGTTGGACTAAGTAGTTAAATAGAGTAGATATAGCAATTTTTCACAAAGGCTCAAATCTTGGATTTTTGCAACCCTACTGTACAGTATGTTTCCGACCCTTAAATGACCTTAAATGTTTGAATTAACTTTAGAAATAGATAGCTCTTTCGAAGTAGGTAGAAATCGGTATATTATAAGCTAAATTCCGAGTTAAAATGAGTTAGATATGACCTTTTTAAGTTAAGGATTGAACCTAGGCAAAAATTGACGAACTTAGTAAATAAAATTGTTAAGTTTAATAGAACTTCATAAGAGATACTCATTGAGGGTATTCTTTGTACTTAGGTGAATTGGAGGACGGGTTACCACTTCCCGAGGACTATTACGACTAGTGGATTTCACTACATGGACAAGTGAGTTCATTTCCAATTAATTATGCTCTTGGGTGCTTGTAGTAGTAGTGGCATTAGACTTAGGAAAAGATAAAATTGTGGTTGAATGGTGATCTAAACTTGCATGAATGAACGATAAGTATATCGAGGCAAGATTTGTTGCAATAACCTTGTATGAGCTAGTATAGATTTGGAGTGTCTGAATTCGTATGATCACTTTTAAATTACTAATTAATATGCCATGATTATATGAATAAACTGTACATGCATATCATGTAGTGAGTCACATATCATTGTCGAGTATGCCTTTGGTGGGACAAAGGTGTATTTGGGAGGCAGCGGGTCTTTCATTAATGGGACTAGGTTGCATGACTAATGGACCACCCCATAATGAAACTATGGTTGCATGACTTATGGACCAACATTAAAATTGTGGTTGCATGTCTTATGGACCACCCCACTTAAGATTGGGACTATGGTTGCATGTCTTATGGACCAACTTTGGAACTGTAGTTGCATGACTTATGAACTACCCCAAACCCCGAGTGGAGGGCGTAAATCCATTCACATATGACTACCGGAAAGTTATATGCTTGCTTGCTTGCTCATTTGCTTGTGCATTCATATGGTTGATTAATTATAACTTGCTTGTATAGATATTTTAGCTTGGTCGAGTATGTTACTTGGAAAATGAATCTCACTAAGCAATTAGCTTATACCCCAATAGTTTTTGTTGCAGTGATCCTATTTTTGGATGTTCCGAGAGGGTACTTTGTGCAGGTTTATCACATTGGATTAAAGAGCTTTTGAGGAAGTCGGGACCTAGTATAGGCGTGGACTTCTAGGAAAATGTAGATTCAGATATATGTAATTGAAGCTAAACGATGTAGACTCCTATTATTTTCACGGGGGTATGCCCCCTTGGCTTTTGTAAAGTTTAACTATTTATCTTGTTGTGATTTATATTCTTAATGCTATGTATGCTTTCTTAAGACTACTCGAATCAAAGTGTGATCCTAAAAGTTGTGTAAGTACACCTTACACTCGATATGTAAACTTATGGGTGACTAAGGTTGTCATACTTAAGTTTAAATATCGGGTGTGGTGGACTGTCGCGTTTAGGGTACCCTTTGGGGCATGACAACCTCTCATCCTTTGGAACATGCACAAAGGATTTACCACCAAACACTCGCAAATGATCATAGGAAACATCTTTTCCTGACCATACTCTCTCAGGAGTATCAAACTGCAGAGGGACACATGGTGAGAGGTTTAATACATGAACAACTGTCAATATAGCCTTACCCTAAAACATCTTTGGTAACTTTGCATGTGAGAGTAAACATCTGACTCTCTCCATCAAAGTCTTGTTCATCCTCTCAGCCAAGCCATTTAACTATGGAGTCTTTGGAGGTGTTGTTTGATGTCGAATGCCATGCTCATTACAATAGGCATGAAATGGTCCAGTGCACTCTCCACCATTGTCTGTTTGAATGCACTTCAACTTCTTGCCGGTTTGCCTTTCAACTAGAGACAAAAATTGCTTGAAAGCATCCAATACTTGATCTTTAAACTTCAAAAGGTATACCCACGTCTTTCTAAAATGATCATCAATGAAAGTCACAAAGTACTGAGCACCACCAAGTGACTTTGTCATTGGCCCACACAAGTCTGAGTGTACTAGATCCAGTACATTCTTCATTCTAGAAGGAGGGGAACTTTTGAAAACAACCTTGTTTTGCTTTCCTTCTAGAATATCAGCACACTTATTCAAATGAATTTGATCCAATCCAGGTAATAAATTCTTTCTAGCCAAACGGGTCATACTTTTCTTGCTCATATGACCTAGGCGTTTGTGCCAAAGCTTAACTATACTATCATTCTCCACCGCATTCACTGCATCTTGAGAGAGCGTTGCTTTCATAAAATATAGTTTAGAGAATTGCTTCCCTCTAGCTATTACCAAAGAACCTTTGGTAAGCTTCCATTTACTATCAAAGAAGGTATTGCAGTAACCTTCATCATCCAACCTACTAGTAGAAATCAAATTCAAGCACATATCCAGAATATGCCTTACATCCTTTAGGATTAATCGCGTACCAGTCTTAGTTTCCAAACATACATCTCCTTTACCTGCAATTTTATAAAAATTCTCATTTCCCATTCTTACCACGCCAAAATTGCCTGGTGTGTAAGATGAGAAAAATTCTCTTCGAGATGTAGCATGAATGGTAGCACCACTATCGATCACCCAGCTTGTCTCATGGACTGTAAGATTTACCATATCATCATCATCATAGACAAGGTTAAACTCCTCGACAACATTCCCTTGATCATCATCACTACTATCATCTTTTCTCTGTTCCTTGCCTTTGTTCTTCTTTTGATCCTGCTTAAACTTCCGACAAAATTTCTTTATATGACCTTTTTTCTTGCAGTAACGGCACTCAATATTGGCATATTTATTTGACTTTCCTCTACTCTTATCCTTGATCCTTAGACCTCTAAATTGATTCCTCCCCCTGGATTCTGCAACAAAGAGTTCTTCCTTTGATGAAGAAGACCCTTGTGTTCTTCGTCTCATTTCTTCCTTTAAGACTCCACTTTTGACAAATTCCATATTTACTATGCCGTTTGGTGCAGAATTAGTAAGTGAAATCTTTAAAGTCTCCCAGGATTCTAGTAAGGAGGCTAGAATTAAAAGAGCGAGTACTTCACTGTCAAAATTTATGCCTATTCTTGACAATTGCTCTAAAATTCCTTAAATATCATTCAAATGATCTGCTATTGACGTACCTTCCCGATACTTCATCTGGAGTAGCCTTGTCAAATAAAATAATTTATTGTTGCTGGTTTTAGAGGCATATAACTCCTCTAACGTATTCCATAAAAGTCCTTGCATGGGTCTCATTACAAATGTGATTATACACATTGTCTTCGACAAACTGTCGAATAAATCCACATACTTGCTCATGCTCAAACTCCCATTCCTCGTTTGTCTTGTCCTCGGGTTTAGTAGTATCAAACACCGCCAAATGCAACTTTGTCACGAACAAGAGGTCCTTCATCTTGCTTCTCCATATGTGATAATTTGTGCCATTTAAATTGATCATTTTGCTCGTCCTCGCCTCCATGATTCAAATGAATGAATAATAATCTAACTTATTTTCTGATGTAGAGGATCCATGGCAACCACAGACCATACGATAAGTAGATATATTCACCCAAACCTGGCTCTAATACCAGTTGTTGGGATCAAAGTGGCACAGCGGAAGTAATAAATAGATGCAAGGCGGATAACTGATCAATAAAAATACGAGCAAAGCAAGTAAAATAAAATAAATGGCACCAGAAAATTTAACGTGGTACACCCTTTGTATAGGCTACGTCCACGGGACCAACTCCAAAAATTTCTTCCATTATACAAATAGTAGGCTTACAAGAGAGATACTTCTCTAGAAAAATATTCTAGAGGTACAATATAAATATTTGAGATAAATCTAAAATAGTGGCACACAAGTGTTTCCTAAACACCCTAAAAATAATCTCACTATTTTATCACCCCCTCAAAATTATCTTTCTCACAAATAATTTTTCTTCAAAGCAATTGCTTTTGCTTTAGTTAATAAACTCACGTACAGAGCTTGCAAAGAAAGGAGCCCTTTAAATTTGGAGCAGCATGTGCCTTATATAGGCAATTTGAAGTGATTTTAAGTTGGTTAAATATGTGATAATAATCTTCGTGGAGCCAGCTAGATTTTGCGATTGGAAATTTGCTAGAAACAGCTTGAACTTTCTCCTGTAACCAGCTTGCAATTGTTTTAGAGAATTAGAGAAATTCTGTGGATTTTGGGCGGCTCCGTTACGTAGCCAATTCAGTTTCGGCGTAATACATTTTTTTTTAACAATAACAATAATAATCCATGTAAGAGGGACCTTTCAGAATCCACTCCCCAATGATAGTGCAGCCAACTATGTACAAGCTGAAAGTGCAACCAACATCGTGACTTCATCCAACACCGCCCCTTCAATTTGGCATTTTCTAAAAGAAGACAACTACTCCATCCGCCTTATACCAACTACACTAACTTGAAAACTACTGCAGTCCAAATGATCACATCCCTTTGGGGCATTTCTTCAAACAATTTCATGGCGCTATCAGTATCACCCTCTTTGACATACCCAGAAACCATTGTATTCCACAAAGCAGCATACTCACTCTTCCTATTTTCTTTCTTACATACTACAAAAACTACTACAGCATGGAGCCTTCCCGACATTCTCAGAACAACCACTCTCATTTAATAATTGGGTATAATTTTCTACCAATATTGAATTGGACCTTTAGACTCATTTTCCCCCCTTTATTATCTTTACTCTCACTGAAATAGACCACTTAAACAAAATTTCTTTTGATAAATGAGTATATTTTTCTTACAAATGAAACGTGGTGGTAAATGATTGTCACTGCTCCATACCAACATTGATGACCAAAACATCATTTGCTCCACCATTGCTTCTTGTGGTTAGAATTGAATCTGCAATGGCTCAATCGATTCGTCTTGCTGTTCTTACTTAGCTCCCACTAGAGATTCCATTATTGATTTTAATTTTCTGTCTTGTTCATCCGAATGCTCCTTAGAGAGCCAATGAATAACTTACATCATTTCTTCAAGCTTCAAATCTTGTTCAGCCATGTCGGGTAGATCATACTGCTCTGATACCAAATGAAACGTGGTGAAATTCAAGCAAGGAAATTAACTAATGAACGAGTGTAGAAATTAGTCCAACTCAAATTTTATATCTATTGCAAGGAGCTTTTACTAGGACCTATCCAGTCAACCATCTAATTAGGGGCTGTGCAAAAAAACCGATCGAACTGTGAACCAAACCGGACTGGACCAAACCGAATTGAAATTTCGATTCTTTTTTTAAACGATCCGGTTGGCAGTTCGGTTCAGTGAAGAGCGAACGATTTGCGGTTTGGTTCGTGACCATGAACTGAACCGTATGATTCAAACCAAACCGAACTGTTTTATATATTAAAAAAATTAAACATATTATTTTTATTCTTAATTGTTTTATTAATGATACATATATATGTCACAAATTTTAAAAATAAATAATTTTTTTTAAAAAATTAATTATTATTAAAATTTTTTACTTAGATATGTGTTATTCATTAGAATAAAATTAGATTTTTCATAATATGTTTTAATTGTTATTTTATCTATAAGTAAAATAGAGTTTAGAATTGAACCTCTAGTATTCTAACTTTCGCATATTTTTTTCCATTTGTCTTACTAATTAATCTACTTCTATTATTTAATTACTTAATGATTTATATAATTGGTCATATATTAGTTAAAAGCATACAACGAATTACATTTTATATCTTATATTGGGATAAAGTCTAGTATTCTATTATAGTTTAAGATAATTCAAAAAAATGAGACTAGTCACAATTATAATTTTATAATGGATGAAATCTCTTCCTCCCTATAAGTTTTACATGATTATTTGGTAAATGATTAATTTAAAATATCGTTGTTTATATTTGCACTAGTGATAACAAATATATAATGGAAGTTTTTTGATAGAATATATTTTTTATTTTATGAAAAAATGATTCGAATCGCAAATCGAATTGTACCGAACTTATTTTTTTCAGTTCGAATTTAAAAGAAAAACTGAACCATACCATGCACACTCCCACATCTAGCCATTAAAATAGATATAATAATTAGAATGTTAACTATTTTAATCATTCAATCATAGTTGGGTATGATGTGAGCCGTTGAATAGTGATAGGATCATAGAAGTTCTCCTATTCCAAATGACCTATATCATATGAAGTGGTCGCTAAAAAAAGTGGAATTTACTAAAATTAGTATATAATAAGATTTATGAAAAAATACCGTTTGCATTAAATATAGATAATAGATATATGTAAGATAAAAAAAAAAATAATGTTTCAATGGAATAAAATTGAATTCCTTCTAAAACAGAATCATACATAATATAAATAAAATAATAAAGATATTTAGGATAAAAAAGTAAATAAAATAATAACAATTAACACATGGAATAAAATCATGATTTTGAGATCCAATGAAGAATCAAATTCCTCTTAAATGTCAAAATGGTTGATTTTGACCAATTGTGATTTAGGCTTTTAAAAATGCTTTTAAATATAGAAAAAAATGAAAAATATAGTTTATAGATCTTTTATTGATATGAGGAAAAAAAAAAAAAATTCTCTTTTGTTATATAGTTTGAATCGTATACAGAACTATTTTTTTTTTTAGGTTTTAAAAATTAGCAAACCGGATCAAATGGATAAGTTCAATTTTATAAGACTAAACGAACATTAATTGTAGGTTTGGGGAATGGACCGGATCGAACCATCCCACACCAACCCCTCAAAATTGGGATACTATTTTTCTTGTGTTTTTCATTAGTAATGCATTTGCGCGCGCGCGCGCGCACACACACACACACATATATCTAATAATATACTAGCACTCCTGATGTCCAATATGGAAAATTAGAAACTTTTAGAACTTTCTATTTTTTTACTATTTTCTTTTTGTTTATCTATTTTGTATTTTTCTATTTTTTTCTTTTCTTTTTTTAATTCGAAACTTTACTATTTACAAAAGGTAATATGGTAATTCTTTTTAAAGCCTTAATTTATCAATTTTCCCTCTATATATTGATAGTTAAAAAATATTGGTTTTGTGGTGAGATAAATTTTTACATATACTTATATAGGCTTTATATTTTAAGTGGACTTAATCAAATGAAGAAAAAAGTGATGGATAAAAGCATGTCTTAATCCTGCTTAATTCTTATAGTTATGTGTATGACATTTTTGTATTTGTATGATGACTACATGAATTTTTTTTTTTAATATCGAAGTTTTATATCTATTCCAAGGGAGCTTCTACAGTTATGACAGTGGGATCATCCAGTCAACCATCAAAGTATTAAAAAAATTTAGTAATTAGAATGTTCACTATTTTAGTGATCATATGACGATGGGCATGGAGTGAATAGTTGGATAGTGATGGATGTGGTCTTATAAAAAAAATAACGTGACAATAGAATTTCCCCTAATCCAAATGACTTATGTCATATGAAGTGGTCGCTCAAAAACAAATATAATGTACTAAAATGAGTATATAATAAGGTTAATGAAAAAAATACCCTTTGCATGAGATATAGATAATAAATATACATGATATAAAAAAGTAATTACAACAATAACCACTAATAAGGTTGTAACAAATAATATTGAATTCCTTCTAAAACAGAATCATATATACAATAAATATAGATAATAAAGATATTTAGCATAAAAAAGAAAATAAAGTAATAACCATTAATACATTTGGAATACAATCATGATTTTGAGATCTAATGGAGGAATCGAATTCCTCCTAAATTTCAAAATGGTTGATTTCAACCAATTTCGATTTTTGCTTTTCAAAAACTTCTAAATATAGAAAAAAACGAAAAAGAGTTTATAGATTTTTTTATTGACATGAAAGAAAAAAGAAAATTCTTTTTCGGTATATGAGAAGAACCTTATACCAAACTATTTTTTTTAGGTTCGAAAAATTAGCAAATCGAACCAAATGGATAGGTTTGATTTATAAAACTAAATGAACCGTAATTTTAGGTTTGGTTCGGTTTGTGCAATGGATTGGATCAAATCGTACTGCGCCTACCCCTCATAATTGGGGATACTGTTTTTCTTTTGTTTTTCATTAATAATGGATTTGCATATATATATATATATATATATATATCTAAGAATATGCCACCACTCCCTAATGCCCAATATAGAAAACTAGAAACTTTTATAATTTTTTATTTTTTATCTTTTTTTTATTTTTCTATATTTTTCTTTTCTTTTGTAATTTTGAACTTTAATATTTACAAAAGGTATGGTAATTCTGTTTAAAGCCTTAATACATTCCTATAGGCTTTATATTTTATAAGAATTTAATCAAATGAAGAAAAAAAGTGATGGATAAATGTAGGTCTTAATCTTGCTTAATTCTTATAGTTGTGTATATGAAATTTTTGTATTCATATGACTACTTGAATGTTTTTTTTTTTTTTATATCTATTCCAAAAGAGCTTTTATGGTTTCATTGGCGGGACCGTTCAGTCAACCATCTAACTTAACTATTTTAGTGATTTGATTATAGTTGGGTATTGTGTGAGTCGTTGAATAGTGATGGAGTGGTCCTGTCAAAATTAATGATGAGACTATATAATTTCCCCTATTCTAAATGTCTTATGTCATATGAAGTGGTCGCTGAAAAAAAAAAAAAAAGGAATGTATTATGTACTAAAATAAGCATATAATAAGATTTATGAAAAAATACCCCTTGCATTAAATATAGATAATAAATACATATGAGATAAAAAAAAAGTAATTACAACAATAACCATTAATAGAGTCCGAATGGAATAAAATTGAATTCTTTCTAAAATAGAATCATACATACAATAAATATAGATAATAAAGATATTTAGGATAAAAAAATAAATAAAATAATAACCATTAGTAAATTTGGAACAAAATCATGATTTTGAGATCTAATGAAGGAATCGAATTCCTCTTAAATGTCAAAATGGTTGATTTCAACCAATCGCGATGTCGGCTTTTAAAAATACTTCTAAATATAAAAAAAAATGGAAAGATAGCTTATAATTTTTTTTTATTAAATGGGAAAAAATAGAAAATTCTCTTTCAGTATATAGTTCGAATCATATACTGAATTTTTTTTTTAGGTTTGAAAAATTAGCAAACTGAACCGTATGGATTGGTTTGATTTTATAAAAATAAATAAATCGTAATTTGAAGTTCAGTTCGGTTCGGAAAATGAACCAAACCTAACCTTATTGCATTACCACTAGGAATTAGGGATAATATTCTTCTTATGTTTTTCATTAATAATGGATTCGCATATATATATATATATATATATCCAATAAAATTCTAGCATTCCCTGATGTCTAATATGGAAAACTAGAAACTTTTAGAACTTTCTATTTTTTTACTATTTTCTTTTTTTTATCTTTTTTTTATTTTAGTATTTTTTTCTTTTTTTAATTCAAAACTTTACTAATTACAAAAGGTAATATGGTAATTCTTTTTAAAGCCTTAGTACATTTCGATTGTGCTATGAGTATATATCGGACTATTTCATCAATTCTTCCTCTACGTATTGATAGTTAAATTTTAATTAAAAATATTGGTTTATGGTGAGATAAATTTTTAGATATTTATATAGGCTTTATATTTTAAGTGAATTTAATCAAATGAAGAAAAAAGTGATGGATAAAAGCATGTCTTAATCTTGTTTAATTCTTATAGTTGTGTGTATGACATTTTTTTATTTATATGACTACTTGAGTGTTTTATCATATCGAAGTTTTATATCTATTAAAAGAGAGTTTCTACAGTTTTGATGATAGGATCACTTAGTCAATCATCCAATCATTAAAATAAATATAGTAATTAGAATATTAACAATTTTAGTGATCATATGACGATTGGGTGTGGAGTGAACAGTTGGATAGTGACGAGAGTGGTCCTGTAAAACAAAGTAACGTGATAATAGAATTTCCCCTATTCCAAATGACTTATGTCATATGTAGTGGTCGCTAAAAGACAAATATGTACTAAAATGAATATACAATAAGATTTATGAAAAAATACCCTTTGCATTAGATATTGATAATAAATATATGTGAGATAAAAATGTAATTACAATAATAACCACTAATAGAGTTGTAATGGAATAAAATTGAATTCCTTCTAAAATGGAATCATATATACAATAAATATAGATAATAAGATATTTAGTGTAAAAAAGTAAATAAAGTAATAACCATTAATACATTTGGAATAAAATCATGATTTTGAGATCTAATGGAGGAATCGAATTCCTCCTAATTCTCAAAATGGTTGACTTCAACCAATCTTGATTTTTGCTTTTGAAAACGCTTGTAAATATAGAAAAAAAATGGAAAGTAGATTTTTTTATTAACATGAAAAAAAAAGAAAATTCTTTTTCAGTATATGGCAAGAACCGTATACCAAACTTTTTTTTTTAGTTTGAAAAATTAGCAAAATGAACCAAATGGATAGGTTCGATTTATAAAACTAAATGAACATAATTTTAGGTTCAGTTCAGTTTGTGAAATGAATCGAACCGAACTATACTATGCCTACCCCTCGGAAGTGGGATACTATTTTCTTATGTTTTTCATTAATAATGGATTTGCATATATATATATATATATATATATCTAAGAATATGCCAGTACTCCTTGATGCCCAATTCGGAAAATTAAAAACCTCTAGAACTTTCTATTATTTTACAATTTTATTTTATTTTTTCTTTTTTGTATTTTTCTATTTTTTTTTTTTTCTTTTGTAATTATGAACTTTACTATTTACAAAGGTAATATGGTAACTCTTTTTAAAGCCTTAATACATTCCTATTGTGATATGATCATACATCGGACTATTTCATGAATTTTCCCTTTACATATTGATAGTTAAATTTTAATTAAAAATTTTGGTGTGTGGTGAGATAAATTTTTAGATATATTTATATAAGCTTTATATTTTATGAGAATTTAATCAAATAAAGAAAAATAGTGATGGATAAATGCAGGTCTTAATCTTGCTTAATTCTTATAATTGTGTGTATGACATTTTTGTATTACTTGAATGTTTTTTATATCGAAGTTTTATATCCATTCCAAGGGAGCTTCCGTCTAGTCAACCATTTAACTTAACTATTTTAGTGATCTGATCACAGGTGGGTATTATGTGAGCCGTTGGATAGTGATGAGAGTGGTCCTGTTAAAATTAATGACAGGACAATATAATTTCCCCTATTCCAAATGTATCAAGTGGTCATTGCAAAAAATGAAATGTACTAAAAGTATATAATAAGATTTATGAAAAATTACCTTTTGCATTAAATATAAATAATAAATATATGTAAGATAAAAAAGTAATTACTACAATAACCATTAATAGAGTTGGAATGAAATAAAATTAAATTCGGAATCATACATACAATAAATATAGATAATAAAGATATTTAGGATAAAAAAGTAAATAAAATAACCACCATTAATAGAATTGGAATAAAATCTTGATTTTGATATCTAATGGAGGAATGAATAAGGAAAGTTAAGAATGATATAAATGACAGTAATAAATTAATATTATAAATTATGTGTTGCCTAAAATAGTATCCAAACAATACTATTTAAATAGTTGAACCTAATGAAAAAAAAGCGAGTAATAAAAATATTATTTTGAGATAGGTATCTCTCTTTCTCGAACTCCTTTTTTTTTTTTTTTTGCTTTTCCAGCCTGCAACAAAAGGTCCATAACATGCTCACGGGTTGGTCCTGACATTTTTGTAAATTTGGGAGTACCAGACCAATAATTTTGGGGTTGAAATTGCAAGTTTTACCTTAGTATTAGCTATTGAGATATAATGTTATGAAAAATGCAATTTAGGTTGTGTTCTTTTGCGGAAAATGTTTTCTCTTTCTTTGCTTATTATAGGGCATTTGTTACTCTATTCTTTTGGTAGTTGAATAGAATAGTGTTGACTAAGAGCAATATTACTAGCTAATCGTGGAAAGTTGATTATACCAAGCAGAAGATGGGAAATACTAATTACAATTTGTTGGTAAAAGGCTGTCAATAGTTAGAAAACTTATATGATACGAGCAAATCCTTAAAAATTTTTCATATATTTGGTAATTCTAAATAATTTATGATTACTCTTCATATATCTATGTTAGTCTCAAAAAAAGGGTTATGTAGAAATGTTCTCTTTGTTAGCGTGCCCAAAAAATGTGTCCTATAGATGTCATTCCAAGGCTTTTATGATTAATTCAATCACCATATGTTCAGTTATTAATTCAATCCCAAAAAACATCCTATCCGATATCATAATGTATAGTTATTTTTTTCTATATAGATAGTTCGATGATGTAGTAAAATTAGATATTAGAACCTATGCAGATATGGGATTTGACATGAAAGGTTTCTATTGTGAATAAATCAATCACCATATGTTCAGACCAATGACTTGATTACTTCCCTATTTTCAAATAACATTAACTATACTTCCTTAAATAGATTTTGGAGAAACCATGGATCTGAAAGCATGGTTTAGAGAAAGAAATCTGCAAAAAAGACCAAAGCTTGGAGTGATAGAGGTGACTTCCTATTGAATGCAACTAAGGAACAGGTAAGAGAAAGTAGCCGTTGATTTCTCAACTGTTAAAGCTTTCTTGCGTTTGACGGTTCTTTGGCCGATAGAGCTGAAGTTTTCAGCTATAGTTAGCATTTAATAATTATATAATTTAAAAATTTACGAGTTTCAAAGTAACATAAATCATAATCATAATTCAGCTGACTCAAAGAAACAACCTAGAAAGATTGTGATTTAACCTAGTACATCAGGATAAATTCTTATTTATTGCTGTAGTCAGATGAACAACCAGTATCATGTGTCAGTAATGCTTTATGTCTCTTATACCTTCATTTTCAAGTGAACAAAATTGGGCTTAGTAAATGAGGAGAAGGTCTTCAACGAGCAACTCAAGAACGAAGACCTTACTTTACTGCTAATGACTTGCATTTTATTTATGAAAGTTCAATTTTATCAGTCTAACATAGCAGCATCTAGAACACTATTTCCTAGTATACATCAAATTAGCATAGAACAAAATTTCCAGGGCATAGAGCACACCCAAGCAATTACAAGGCATGTGGATTAATAGTAATGGGTACACTACCACGCATAAGGTATAAATTTAGGTGATCGCTACAGGGTAGCTCTTGGCTCTGAGTTTTAATTATGTTCAAGACCAGTTCCTTAATAAGGTGGCATTCAGGTCATTTTTTTTATGAACAAAATCTATGCATCACTTTTTACTAGGATATCTATTCTATCAAAACTAGAAAAAGATTATCTTTCTTTGCATATCAAATCTGGGTGCTCTTTAGCGGTTTCCTCACACAAAAAATCTGGAAAAGATTCATTACAATTTAATCCTACTGCCTATAAATTCCTCGTGCAACTTCAGGACGAAGATAAATTCTGATGTACCTTCATATTACAGGTACAAACAATTTCATCTGATCAAGCAGAATTGGAAAAAGTTGAAAGATTTGAAGGAAAAGCTGTCTTCCGTCCTTGCCGAATGTAGCTCCAAAGATAATCTTGTGATGAAACATGAACTGATGGCACAAGATGCCATTGCAGGTGCTAAAGCCATATTGTTTCCCTTTTTATATGTTTCACAAAACGGCAAGGTCATATGGGCTTACTGCTTGTTTGTCTACAATTGTAATTTTATTTTTTCCCTTTGGTGAAAAATTTATCAACACAGGCTGGGAAAAGGCAGAAGCTGAAGTGCTATCGCTGAAAAATCAGTTGGATGAATCTTTGAGGCAAAAAAGAGACTATGAAAAGCAGTTATCTCATCTTGATGCGGGTTTAAAAGAAAGCATGCGGCAGCTGTGCTTTGTTAGAGATGATCAGGAACAAAGAATTCATGATGCTGTGATGAAGGCTTCGAAGGATTTTGAGAAGTCCCGGGCTATATTGGAAGTGAAACTCGAAGAAAGTAGTAAACGGCTTGCAAAGATAAGTGCAGAAAATGCTAATCTGACTAAATCTCTTTTGGCGAAAGAAATATTGATTGAAGATTTAAGCAAACAAAGGACACAACGTCAGGGAGATTCTAATGCACTGAAGGTTAGACTGGAATCATTGGACAAAAATATTGCTTTCCTCAAATATGAGGTCCAGTTCCTTGAGAAGGAGCTGGAGATTCGAAATGAGGAGACAGAATTCAGTCGTAAGGCAGCAGATGCATCTCACAAGCGACACCTGGAGAGTGCTAAGAAAATTGCCAAGTTAGAATCAGAATGCCAGAGGCTTCGTATCTTGCTCCGTAAGAGACTCCCTGGACCTACAGCATTAGCCAAAATGAGAAGCGAAGTTGAACTGCTGGGAAGGGACTCGCCTGGTAGGAAAATACCAAATAGTCCAAATGGTCCAATGGCCAGCTTTGGACTTGACAGTCATCCCGTGACACCTACAAAGAGAGTTAGTATGCCGGTTGAACAGATTGAACAGCTTATTGCCATGGACGAAGAGAATAAAGCTCTCGAAAAAGCCCTCAATGGAAAAGCAAACAAACTCCAATCATCATGTAAGATGCATGCATGCACTGTTGCCAAATTATCACAAGCTGAGACACAGCATGATGCAACAAGAGGTGAGAAATTCATGGAACCACCACGGATGAGTTATTCATCACATCAGCCTTCTTTCACATCATTATCAGATGTTGGCAGTGATGATAAGGTTAGCAGCAAGTTTTGGGCTTTTGCTTTGATATCGGAGTTGGAGCGTTTAAAAAAGGAGAAAGAGAAGGGATCGCTGCCATTTAAAGAAAGGAGTGGAGATAAGAAGGTTGGATCATTAGCAATGGTGCCGGTTAGAAAATCTGGAGGAAGGAGTTTGCGGAAAAGGCTTTGTGCAGGAAAATATGCAGAAAAAAGGAAAAAGAATCTCTCCTATTTGGCCACTGAAGAATCACGAGCAGGGTCATACAAAAGGCTTCTTTGAGTCACATTTTATTGCTTTTGTATTTGCTGCCTTTCTAACAAATTGGGGGGACTAAAGCTTGGCATGAGAGAGAGTGATTTTGGTTCTTGTTTTGTTTGTTGATTTTGATAGTTGAGTTATGCTAAACTCTATCTTATCGTTTAGGAGAGATTGATGTATATATAATTCAAGAACCTTTACAATCAGCCTTGTAAAAGGCTAGTGGAAAAAGGTTCCAACTATTAAGGTTTGGATCTTTTGGATGTGAATATGTTATCTATGTGAGCTTAATTACAATGTATAATATACATGGAATGTGTTTTTACAAAATGAAGAAGATTACAAACTCGATACACGAAGTAAAGGATTGTTTATCCATATAAGAATTTTACTCAATGCACTATAATATGTATAGTAATACCAATGTGGCCAAACAAATTAATTATCGTGTCAGTGGATATACTATGCAGGTGCGGGTGATTCATAGAACCAATCAATTTGATGGTTTAAATTATCATTGCATTAATTCCTATGACTATTTTTAACTATCATATTTTACAAAAATAAGTTTGTAAATATATGTTCAAGAAGTAATTAAATATATTTTCGAAAAGCTAAAAAATAAAACAAATAGAAGACAGAAACTAGGAAAATTATCCCCATAAAACAAGTAAGAGCCGGCTCCAAGGGTTTCTACGAGGAGAGACAAGAATATATATGGAAATGAAGATGTTGGATACCCTATCTAATGAGCTTCTTGTATGATAGACATGATGTAAATGGTTATACCTTCACCCCTGCAAAATAAAAGAATTTGTATGATGTTACAGAAGTAAACTTTGCTGGTTCTCCACTTATATTCAAATGGCACAAGTATGACCTGAAAACTGACTTCATTGAGCAACAATTCAGATTATAATAGTTAAGGACAAAATTGTAATTTCACATTAATTATATATATATATAATATCATTTTGTGCTAGAGTTGATTGACCCTATCACAGTTTTGATCTTAACATGGTATCAAACCAAGGTTGACAACAGCCATCACCTTCACCATCCACCACCTGCCATCAGATTTCCACCGCCCACCACCACCATCATCAGAACCATCTCTGCCCACACACACCACCCACAAACAGCAGCCTCAAGAACACTACCTCAATGTCAACCTTCCAACATTTACAAGTACCACCATGAACACCAGCCAGTTACCCATGTTAAAATCCATCAATGCCATCTCCCATTTTGCAGATGTTCAACTTATGCAATAGTTTTGGTACCTATAAGAAAGTTTGGGATTATCTTAAATTTCTATATGGCTCGAATGATAAACATATGTATGATGTTCTTGCTATTTTCTTAACAGAATGTTATGGGGAGGTTATAAGGTGTCTTGAGGAAATGAATGATGTGATGCCTCTTAGTGCTGATTTGAGGGAGATGCAAAAACAGCGTGATCAACTTGTAGTTGTCAAACTTCTTCATGATCTTAAGTTGGAGCGTGAATCAATGAAATCTCAAGTTCTTGGATTGTTAAAGCTTCCATCTTTGGTTGAGGTTTATTCTCGTATTAGTCGTGTTTCTCACAATCTACATCCTCTCTTATTTCTCCAAATGATCACTCGACTCTTGTTAGTCAAATGCTGAATGTTAGGCATGAAGGATCTTTTAGTTGAGGGGGAGATCGCATAGGCTGTCGGGGGTGAGGTCATGGTTCAAGCCTTTGCTGTGATCACTATCATCACCCAGGCCATACTCGAGAAACTTATTGGGATTTACATGAATTTCCTCCTAGAATAGAGTTCATGTTGTTTGGTCTAACATCTCTACACCTGCCCATGCTACTTCATAGTCAATGTCCGTCATGCAGAATTCATATGTGCATGGTGAAGAATCCAAGTCGTCTACTCTTACTTTATCACGGGAAGAATACACTAGACTCTTGCAGCTTCAGAATATCTCTTAGCCATCTTCGTCTTCAGCTCTAGTCCAGTCAAGTAACTCTATTGTCTACATTTCTCAAGCGTCTCCACAACCTTAGGTTGTTGATTTCGGATGTCGGGTACATTAGATTGCTTCTCACACATTACCCTTTAACTTACTATCAGTTAGTCACCCGTTCTTTAAATTGCTCCATTACATTCTTTTCTTCTTCCTTTTGGATACAAGATTTGCGAACAGGGAAGACGATTGGTGGAGAGCATGAGTTCAATGGGCTATACTATATGGAATAACCTAAAGCTATTTCTTCCTCTACCATACTTGATCCTATGGAGTTACATTGCTGGTTTGGTCATCCGTCGTTGAGATCCTTTGTCTTATGTGTCTTAGTCTACAATCTTATCCTAGTCTACAATGTCAGTCTCTTTGTCCTTGTCCAATTATAATTATGGTGATTATTGAAGGTAATGTCAATGGTTATAAACAGATCATTACATAAAAATCTTTGTTTTAAATTTTGGAAAATATTTCAGTTTTGTCAAATGGCTTCTATGGTTGCTTTGCCTTTATAAGTGGTTATGCTGCTTTTTGTTGATGTTGCACCATCCAATGTACTCATAAAGCCCTCCATGTGAGACTGACATCCATTTTTAGTGTAAATAAGTCTTAATAGCATGTTTTCACATGTTTTTTTTTTTTTTTTCTTTCTTCTCCCTTTTTCTTGGACCATCAGGTGACAGTTTATAATTTCTGCAGCTTGGTTTTGATTCAGTACATTTGCGAGGATTGATTATCAGGACTGGGCAAAGCACAAAGGTGATAAATCTCTTGAAGTAGAATGGCATGGTTCCAAAACCTTTGGTTCCTCTTCCTAGGTTTGAATTGCAGAAGGTGTATTGTTTTTAGTTTTAATTTTTTTCAATAGCTGCAATTAACCTTGTTCATTTATTTACCGCAGATATCTAGAAATGCCTTTCCTGTTCATTATAGCCCCCCTAACGGTTTCAATTCTGAAGTGAATAACGTGGACATTGATGTTATACCTGTCCAGGTGTGTAATTTAGCCGTAATACTCAAGGGTTTGTGAATTATTTTTCCCTCTTTTGAATCTCAGGACAATCCCCTTTTGTTTGATTACAATGTCAAGGAGAGAGTAAATGACTTTGTCAGTGCTGCAATGACTCAAGTATATAGCTGCCCTTTCTTGTGAAACTTCAACTATTCAACTAATGCTTTCTAGAACTAAGCCTTGGTAGGATATCATTGATATTTTTTTTTTACTTATTTTTTTTAAATGCTTGATATCTTGATGACAGGCAAATGTAACCCGAACAAATCACATTATGTGGACAATGGGTGATGACTTCCAGTACCAATATGCTGAATCTTGGTTCAAGCAGATGGACAAATTGATTCACTAATGTCAACAAGGTGAAGTTTTTGAGTCTGCTACTTTAGTGATTCATTATGTCTAATCATATATATGTATATATATACCTTCTTTTTTTTTTTTTTTTCATTTGAAAAACTTGATATCCTATTCCATCGTAATTGTTATGCTTGTTGGTGGGGATATCATGTAATTAAACCTCACTGTCTGGAAGCTACTGTCATGAGGGCTATAGATGTTTAATCTCTTTGACGAAGCAAGTGAATAATTCCACATATCAGATGGCAATTTTTAATTGACTTCAATGAATCATTGGCAGTTATATATAGAGTAGTTAGACCTTTATTTCACTACTTCAACATTTCAGACTAGTGCTTCACATGACCACCATGTAACTTCATGCAACATAACTTTGAGTCCTGTCCTGTGTTTCCTCATTCTTGTAACAATGCATTTGTTAAAATCGTAGAAACGTTTTTACAAATAAGTGAAAAGAATCAAACTATATGCCGATCCCTTTCATTAGCTTAAACTTGATACATATATGGGGAGCTTTCTGAAAAAACAGCCCATGCTGATGAAATGTCTGTCATACTTTCTTTTGTCTGTAAGATGTTTTTGTCAATCTATGCTACCATGTTTATTGTCTTCAGGATGGTAATCAATATCCATCCTACTTAATATCTCTCCGTATCATAGAGCTGGTGCAAATACATGGCCCTACTGCAACTACAAGTCTATATATGTAGCTAACCACTGCAGCCTTTATGCCATGTCAATACATGTTGCCATGGCTTATTAGTTTGTTTGCTTTGCAATGGTTCTGATAACTATAGTATGTACATCTGATGACTGCAAGCCTATAATCTGAGAGTGTTTATAATCTGTTCTAATAGTTTTCTAACCCTATCTATGGTTGCTATGTAATTGCACAGGTAGCCCTATGTCTTGCTTCAATTTCTTTCCAAGGAAATTTAACATGTATTTGAAAGTGGAACGTTGGTTCTTGACGTAGTTCTCATGTGACAATTTTTGTAGATTAGCAATACCAACTTGTTGTTAATGATTCCACAGGAAGTACTATTCAAGTGCAATATTTTGTTTTAGACAATACTACCATCAATTTAAGGAATTTCTACACGAAAGCCTATCTGGGATCTTCATCAGGGCTTGTCTCAAAATACTGGCTTCTTTTTCGAGTCTCCTTACCACCATTAGGTTGGAACACATATTTCGAATCTAAAGGAACTGCGAAAGGTTGGTATCTTCATAATTTTTTCTAACTTGTAATTTATTGAAGCTTCACTGATGTGACTGCAAACATAATCTGCTTTACTTGTAATTATCTCCAAACACAATGGTTTTGGCCTATATCTATCTTTGGTTGCTATTTTTAAACAAAACAAAGCCAATGTGACATTCTTACTATCGTTGTCCTTGCATAACAATATCAGATTGACTTTAAGCTCTAATATGATGCAGAGGATACCAATCCTAGTTTCATCTCAACATTGAATGCTCCAAGAAACGAGACAATAGAAATTGGTCCAGGAAATCTTAAGATGTTATTTTTATCAACTTCTAGACAACTCATCCGGATGTCATTGTTGTTTGGGTAAAGTCATATTTGATACTTGAACTCTACCCATCTTGACAATTAATTACCTAATTTTTTAAAATATCAATTTGCTACATATTTTTTTTTCCCTCTATATAATTAGCAACTTAAGTTTTGCACATTCTTGCAATCAATTTCCTTACCACAGTTAATTAGGTACCATGATGACCTTGAAAAGAATATAAGTGGTAAATTAACACTTTTAAACTTCGTATAGTTAATCACAAAAATAAACAAAGTTTGGGTACAAAATGTGACATCTACCCTTATTCAGTCTACATGTAGTTTTTTTTTTTTTTTTTTTTTTTGGTGTTGATTCCTTTTTAAAACGATGCTGCAATACTTCTAAATGGGAAAACTTAACTATCCTCCTAAATGCTGAATAGCTATTGAACCAGATCAATTGAACTGCATTCACTAAATTGCTTAATCGCTTTAACCCACGCAGTAAATATTAATGACCTCCTTTTAATCAATTCTCTTTTTAAGCTCTGTTTTGTGTCAAAAAAACTGGAAATCAGCTTTTTCTTCGTATGAAGACAACAGATGAGAACGAAACTCTTATTAGATATGGATTTTTGAAGAAACAGATGTAATTTCATTTCCAAGTATCCTCATTTTTATTTGCTTTATCCGTGACATTTTTTGTTATGCTTATTTCTTTCAAGAAAACCACTCTCAAACCCACAAAAATCCTACAAAAATTCTACAACAAATCCTCTTCAAATCTAGCATCCAATATGTAAGAAAATTCAAGATTTCTCTATCATCTAATCACTCAATTCCTACCATAAAATCTAATTTCTATTTTAATTGATTCCTAAGTAATTTTGTAGGCTAAAAGGAAGGTTGAAGTTAGGAAATAAGTTTGAAAAAGCTCCATCAACTCTTGAGCGTAGTAATAGTTGGAGAGAAAATTATTTAGATGATTTTGCTGATTTAAGCAAATAATTATAATTAATTTGTTTGGCTATGTTAATGATATTTAAACTCATGTAAATTAATAAAAACAAAATTGGATTTAAAATTTGATAAATATATCTATATATATGTAAAAAAATCGAAATATGCATATGCATATGCATATGTATGTATATTAGAAATTAGAGTATGTGAAATTTATTGTATCTATACTTGTATGCCAAAATATATATGTGTATTATATGTTGAATTAATATGTTTTATTGAAATAAAATTATCAAATAAATATATTAAATATAAATTTTGTTGAAGTATTCGCATGTATATTATTGTTAATATATGCTGGAATTTTATGAAAATTATGTTAATATTAGTTTTTTTCACATGGTTGTCATTTAATGAAATTTGTAGTTTTCACTAAAAAAATAATAGTCAGATAATTGACTAGATGGTCTCATTCAACAAAAATTCCCCTCTTATTTAAGTTTTCAACTTTTTTTTCCCCTTTCCTTCTATACAAATCTCAATGTTTTATAACTCCTACAAAAACTATTAATTTTTTTTTTTTTTTAGATATGTGTTATGTTTCAACTTCACGTTAGTTCGTAATGATTGATTTAATAAAATAATTATATAAGATAAAGTTAATTTCATAATATAGTAAAAATAATATCAAATATATATGATAGCATAATATAATAATAATTAATAGTGAATAAAAAAAATCAAGAAAAAAGATTAAAAAATTACGTAAATAGTAGCCACCTTGGCCGACTACCTTAACGTCTATAAGAAGTTAACAAATACCCATTAATGCCTATAAGAAGTTTGGAAAATCTAATGGTCCTCTTAGTTATTTGACAACTCAACAAGCTTCTACGGGTTCACCAACGAGACTATTCAGTCAATCATTTACTCGTTAAAATAAATATAATAATCGGAATATTCACTATTTTAATGATTCGATCACGATTGAATGGTGTGAACCATTAGATAATAATGGGACCAATTCCATCAAAATTAATAACGAGATACCATTGAAATATTTAATGTATCAATTATAAATATATATATATATATATTCTAATGTTTAAATTATTAACTAAACATTGATGGGACTATAAAAATTTTCAAGAAGCTAACATATGCTAACGGAAAGTTTAACATAGTTAAGAAAAATCCTAATTTCATAAAATCTAATAAGTAGCAAACATTGAGAATTAAATGAGATATGTCTTTTGATGGGATTGGCCAAGTTAACAATTGATGGCTCTTATCAATAACCCCAATAATGATCACATATCTAAAATGCTTAATATATCACTTATTATATTTAGGAAAAAAACATAACAATTAGATACCTGAACTTTTAAGAAGACTAATTTTATACCTAGCTAAATTTTTTGTTCCATTTTCACTACATCACTTTTTTATTGTCTTTTGAAACAATGAACACGTATCAAGGAATGATTAGGTGAGATAGTAAAAAAAGGCACAAAAAGTTTAGCTAGATATAAAATTGTTTTCTTGAAAGTTGAGGTACATAATTATCTACTTAACCAAAGTTACCAAAAAGGCTTTATTTGTTATATTTATTTTAATGATTAAATGATTGTCTAGACCATTCATTTAGCTATCTTAAAGGTCTTATGTTTATGCATAGGAGTTATTTGTGTCCTTTATTATTGTTTTTTTTCCCTCAGTATTTCCAATAACTATTAAGGATTTGTATAGTACGATAAGATAAATATACAGTGCTCAAATGGTTCACCTAATATACAGAAGCGTTATTGAATTTTCATATAGATAAAGAAAACTCGAAGAACTCCTTTAAAAGGTAGACGACTGTGCTAAATTTTACTACAAATGTGAAGGATTAGCATATCCTTATCTAAGAATGGTAATCAAATTTTGAGCATCATTTCCAAATTTCCAAACCAAACAATAACTAAAGTTTATCACCAACCATCTATAAGTCATTAGAGAATTTTTGATGACCTAAGTAGAGTTATTATTGCATTTAATTTGTAGAGCAACATTTCTTTAGAATTCATATTTTCAAGATTTTCAAGCTAGTAATTTTATGTAGAATTGTTATAAAGATCTGTAAAATTAAAACATAGAATCAAAATATAGAAGCGTAACAATCCGTTCACTTGACCTGAATAGCTATTCATTCTCTCTTCGGTCTATGTAAAACTACCATTACGGCATTCACTAGAAGGGAATAGAAATTGATAATAAATTGCTATTACGTAAAATAATGAAAAAATTCATGTGCTTACACCCATAAATTATCATCCAATGGTTTATTTATCAACTTTGTTAAAAATATCCATGATTTAAAATATCACATGTATAGTTCTCGTCTCTTTATAATAAATATAAAGAGCGTTATAGATATTTTATCTTTTACTTTAATAATTATTTTATTTTATTTTTACATGAAGTAAACATTGTAACATAATTATAATCCTATTACATTCCTGCTGAATTGCAATTCATTTCCCCTCTATTCAATATTAGGAAGTGAGTGAGCCATAAGTTTCTATAATTTATGCAAAACGACTTTGATAAATTATAGATATACTTATAACATCAAAAAAAAAAAAAAAACTCAAAATATGTAATGGATATTAAAAAAAAGGGAAAGTAAGTTCTCTTTTTTACGATAACTTTTAATCCATAATATTATTTGTACTTAAAAGGGGTAAATAGAGTTGAAACTAAAAATTTTCCTACTATTTTATTTGAAAAGAGTTATAAAGTAAAGCAGAATTAAAATTTTCAACTCGTGTTGAGTTATTAATTAATAAATAAAATAAATAAGTTATCTTATAGATTTTGTGGAAGGTTATAAAAAAGGGGGAGAGAGAGAGTAGAATCAAAATTGAAATGAGATTAATAGTTAATGGGCTTGTGAATGTGCGATTATATTTTTCTTATCCTATTTGAATCAAATAAATAGAATCGTTGAATTCGATTAAAAACGTAAAATTGTACCGAGTTTAATTACTTGTGGATTTAGTTAAAACCATAAGATTCTATAAAAAGATCAATTTCATGCATGAGTTAACTCAAAAGAGCATCCAAAAATTGTAAACTCATGCAATTGTGCGAGTAAAATCATGACAACCATGCATATTTGCTACCAAATAACAAATTACAATTCCTTGTAAGACCACCTATATGGATATGTATTACTTTTTTAAAAATATACTTCCATAAACAACCTAAAAAGCCTTAGTATTGTCAAATCATGTAATGGATCGAGGTATATTAGTACTTTAGATAAATTCTTGATATATTATTAATAGGCTAAATTTTGCCGAAATGTATTAACTTATTTATTTAAGGGTTAATGACGAAAATGGTATATGAATTTTCGCCAAAAAAGAAAAACAATGAGATACCTGAAGTTTAATTTTGAACAATCTGATACCTAAACAAAGTTTTGTTGACTTTTTTTTATATTTAAAGTTTGGTTTTAACAATTTTTATATCTGAACAAAGTTTGGTATGAAAAAAGTTCACAAAAAAACTATTCAAGTACTAAAATTATCAAAATCAAACTTCATGTATGAAAAAAAAATCGATGAAAACTTTGTTCAAATATCAAATTGTTTAGGTTCCTTATTGTTCTTTTTGCGAAAGTTCAAATACCATTTTTGTTATTGTCTTTTTATTTAAACTATCAACATTTTAGAAGATTAAAAAAAAAAAAAAGAAAGAAATAACCATTTCACAAAATGATTCATATAAGCTATTTGTGAGAAAAATTAAGAACAATTAATAAAAAAATTATATAGATGAACTTTGTAAAAGATTAATCCTTGTTTAATTAATTCTATAAAACTTGATTCTAATATATTTTCAAATATTGATATCTTTTAAAAAAACTTACCTGTTATTAATTTCATCTTACATTCTAGTTTCCATTCACATGGCTACTGTGACAATCTGGTATTGTATTTAATTGGATGAGTTTAGAATAATGTGATTTTGTTCTGCGCAGAACCGATTTGCGTAGATGCAAAAGAGCAATTTATAATATGTTTAAAGATATGATAATGAAAAAAAATTAAGAAACGAGATATTAAATACGACATTAAGCACGATCATAATACAAATGAATACACTTCTCTTAATTACATCGAAATACGACCATATATACTTTTAATATTAATATAAATTTAGTACACAATAAAAATATAAATATAACCTATACTTGTTAACACGAATTGCAAACTTTACATATTGTTACAACCTAGACAAATAGAAGGATCAAAGGTAGTTGATCTGTTTTAAATATAGTTGTAGATTACAGATCTAGATTACAAATCTACATCATATTTATTAATATTGTATAAGTATAAAAGTAAAAGAAAAGAGAAAAGAAGGATACCGATATTTTTATCAAAACAGATCCATCTTATGATTGAGTTTCATAAGAATGGCTCTCTCGAAGTAGCTAGATTTTTAGTTCATTCATAACTTGTAAAACATCACAGAAATATTAGTTAGCAGAAAACTACGTTGATTGTGAAACATGAGAGGGGGAAGGGAAAAATTAAATACTTGGGAGTATTTGGTTCCTATTATTTGGTGGAACAGGACTAGATAAAATTCATAATCCCTTATTTGGTTTTCCTTTTTGAAGTTGGGACTGGTCAATAGATCGTTAGAGGACTGGACTTTTAAAAAAAATTGTCCCACATGGATGATGCAACAAGACATTGCATCATAGGACAACCAAGCCTTTTATTTTAAAGCCCGATTATGGCCCCGTCAATCTAGCCGTTTTCAAACATGTCCTCCCCGGCTGCAAACACTCGAGCCCTAAACTCTAACTCAGTTCTCTGCTTCAATGCCTGGTAAAGTCTCTCTCTCTCTCTCTCTTTTTCTATGGGAATGGATTGTAATCGAATTTAGTTTTATTTCATATGATTAGTTTGGAAAAAATTAGGGCTTTTAAATGCTCAAAAGACATGTATCCGGATAAGATTTAATTAATTCCTCTGAACCGGGTCAAGACATATGACTACACGCGCAGGAGGTGGGGCAAATCCATGAATTTACACTAACTTGGTCTAGGCTTTGTGCGCACGAGTTTATGCCTTTCCACCAACTCTTTACAAGCCCACTAAGAGAAAAAGGTTTATAAACAAGGACAATGAATGAAATATAAGGAATGTGGGACTTGTTCCTTTTGAAATATAAAATACACAACAAGGCACAGAAGGTAAATTCTGGAGCAATGTATAAAGTTGGCTTTTCTATTATTTTGGATTGAGAGGACTGAGGCGTGATCATTCCAAGGCATTGTGGTGGTCTTTGAAGGCTGTGGAGAAGGGGGAGGCTAGTGCAGTGGAACTTCTGGGAGAGATATATGCTAGGGGAGCAGCAGGAGTTGAGAGGAATTATACTAAAGCTTTTGAATGGTTGAATCTTGCATCTAAGCAAGAGCGTTATTCAGCATTTAATGGGTTGGGGTATTTATATGTGAAAGACTATGGAGTAGAAAAGAAGAACGATACCAAGTAAAATATTCTCTCGCAAAATAAGTATATTAAATTTAACATTTTGCAAAGTTGGAGGACACTGATATTCAAAATGAATAACTAGTTGAAACAGCAGCTTTTGCTGTTCCTCTGTCCTTTTCCTTTCTGTTTTCTCTTTTGGTAAGTTTTTAAGTTTAAACTTTAAACAATTGTTGATTTCTGTCTCTGCGGTTTGTTTTGAAGCTTCATTTGGGGGGTTTTTATTGGCCTTTTTTCTTTTGTAATCGTCTCTCCTTCAGTTTAATACAAGTTCCGCTTGGATATTTACCCAAAGAAGTTTTACTTGGATGTCTGTGTTCTTGGGCCTTAACTTGGTGAAAGGTTAAAGGCTCTTGCCCTTGTTTATTGCATTTAGGATTTTCTTTACCTTTATGTGTTGGTACTTTATGAAGAATTTAATACATCAGTGATGTGCTTGTTTATGGAAGCTGCTCCTTGTACTTGCACAGTTGCACTTGTGTCATTGATTATTCCTGCGGTGACATTTAACATTTTTAGTATCTTTGAAGAGATTATATATCACGTTATCTAAAGTTGATATTTTGTTTCTACAGGCAAAAGAATACTTCAAGAAGTCCGCTGAAAATGATGAGCCTGGTGGGCACTACAACTTGGGTATCATGTATCTCGAGGGGATTGGGGTGAAGAGGGATATTAAAGTAGCGTCCACATTGAGATTGCAGCAAATCATGGTCAACCTAAGGCATTCTACCAATTAGGAAGGATGTTCCATAGAGTCGTGGGGTCTAAGAAAAATCTTGCTGTGGTAATTTTATTCACACGTTCCCTGTCACTCCTCACATCGGGTTGCAACTACTTTAGCCTTATTTGTTTTCTCTGTCTGATTTGACTGATCTTTAACATGGTATTTGGTTCTCACTTGTTTTACATAGCCATGTGCAATAGAAGACCTCAAGGCTAATCATATAGAATTTACTTTTGTCTAATCTTAGGTTGGCTTATGAATGATATAATCATGGTTTTTGCCTTTAACATAGTGGATTTGATCTATCAAACTAGAAATCTGGTGGATCACCCTATGGTTTCAAAACCAAAACCTAGAGAATTATCTCATAACACACACGCACACACACATATGCATGTAAGTATCGCAATTTACTGTGCTTTTGCAGGATTATGTGCTTATCATTTGTTACACCCTTGAAATGATCCCAAAATGCATTCTTGATTGAAAACACTGGATAGTAAATGAACCATAATATATTTTGAGCCCACAAGATAACAAAAGATACTGTCAAATTACCTGTTTTTCATGCTGAAGTATCCCCGTCTTTGCAGTAAATTATATGCATTTAGGTTTAATTGTATGTGTATAGGAATAGCAATAACATTTATTTATTATAGGTAGGTGGAGTTTATTTTTTGTGTCATGCGTATTTGTACAATATTAATGTGGTTTTGTAAAATATAATGTTGGTGTAAGATTATAATATTGTGCTGGTACTACAGTTTGGTAGTTTTGCAGAGGATTTTTTTTTTTTTTTTTTTTGGGCAAAAGTGATGAAGTTTGTCATTTATATATTAAATAAATGTAAGCTAAAACTAATTTTAATATTACTGATTTTTAATTTAAAAGAAAATAAATAAAACCTAGTGTTAACAGTTCTGGTTATCAAACTTGCAACTCCTGGAATGAAATTTTGGCAACTCATCAATTCAATCAAATCCATATTAGTTGAGACATCAAGGAAAAGGGCCAAGACTTATAATCTAACCAAAGGGTGGACTTGTATGTCGAAAGTTGTGAAAAAGATGAGAGAAAATTGTATGTTTGCCCGATTCATAAAAATATATATATATATATATATAATACAAACTATAAGAAACTAATTATGAGATTGCCAATACAGAATCATGCTTCTGAAATGCGTTTTACAAGAGATAAAACTCGCACATGAAACGCATCTCTAAAAGGCAATTCATGCATTGGCATGAATTGCCTTTTAAAGATTCGATTCATGTGTTTCAACATGAATCGCCCTTTACAGATGCGATTCATGTGTTTCCACATGAATCATCCTTTATAAATGTGATTCACGTGGTAGCATTTGCCTTCTCACGTTCTTCATCATTTAGCCTAAATATTTTTACAAATCAGTAAAAATATGCCTATAGTAATTCAATCAAGTCAGTTTATTTCGTTCCTTCAATCCAGCCAATCCAATACTCAGCCATTAGAAAGTTCTAATTTCAAAATCCCAACCCATATTAGAATAATAATCTATCATTTGTTTCATCAAGAAATTACTTTAAATATAAAAAGTGAAGATAACATATAAATAGGAATATATCCAAAAAATGCATTATTCTAGTGTTTTCAATTACATGAAATTCAACTGATTTTTATTCTTAATTACACTTTCGCTATCTATTTTCCTAATCTAGTTCTTCCTTGTCTTTCTTGTGTATATCACATCTTTACTTGTATTTCTTAGGCTTTTTTCTCGTTTCTCTGTAAAATATTATTAATTTTGATTAGTGTTTCAAAATTATATAAATTGTTACTATTTAATTAAATAAATATAATTTTTTGTTAATAGATACTTGTGTAACGCTCTCCTCAACGTTTGATGGTATTGGACGAAGAGCTTTGATGGGAGCAAATAGAGTACCAACAGCTGGCTGTGATGGTAGTGAATTTAGTGTGGAGTATATCATCAAGTCAAAATGGAGCATCAACGAAAGTAGTCAAGTCATGTGCACTATGCACTAAAGCAACAACTGTAGGAGGATCAATAAGATGATGTATCTGTGTATCGATACTGGCTCTCTAGGCTGGTCTATAGGAGCTGTAGGAGTAGCTATAGTAGTCTCAGGAGCTACAAGAGGATCAATTTGAATATCTGGAACAGGACTAGGAGATCTATCCAATGGTCCATGGACATCCTGAGCATGATCCCGTCCCCATGCTCATCCTCATCCTCATCCTCCCTCATCCCCCTAAGCTGGGAGATCCTCATGATGCTGTTGCTGTTGTATATCAATCAATCCGCTGCCTCTATATCCATTTCATCTCTATTGTCTTAAAGCAACAAGGTCATGCAAGCGTTGTACATCGGTAGACTCTTGTATCCGAGTAAATGTGTCTGACTGCATAATGATATAAATCTATATCAGTTATTATCAAACTAATTTATATTTCAATGGTTATTATGTTATTCAGTATTAAAGACTTACTAATCCAGCTAAAAGTGCTCCTAAACAATCTATGTATCTTAGTGTTTTTGTAATATCA
This sequence comes from Combretum micranthum, assembly GCA_024138025.1. Taxonomy (NCBI): domain Eukaryota; kingdom Viridiplantae; phylum Streptophyta; class Magnoliopsida; order Myrtales; family Combretaceae; genus Combretum; species Combretum micranthum. Next base: position 689,111 of record JAMXBD010000290.1, read on the forward strand.
GTCATAATAATCGGCAAAGACCATATTGGGTAAGGTGTCATCGTGCTCAATCTGAACTAGTCTCTGCCATCTGTCCTCCCATTTTGCTATATGTCTTATATGCTTCCTTACTCAATCCTCGTCTGGCTTTCTTTTCACATTTATCTTATGTATGCTATCTGGATCTATATCAAAGTTCGATTGTATGTGCTGGATCTTACCGAATTGTCGTATAACCTTATCTAGAAGATGATACTCCAATACATGAAAACATATCATGGGTACACGAGCCTTCCATAAGCCACTCCCCTCCTTACATACCTTTGGTAATGACTGTATGATCTTGGGAGTATTTCTCGTCCAACAAATCTGTAGAAGATAAAAACATCTTAGTATACTATATAAAAGGATTATATTAAAGTAATTACATGTTTATAGTACCTTTGTGGGCTTCTGTTGATCGATCATCTTCTGTATATGCGTAAAACATGAATGGGAGTCTATTTGATGTCCAATACATCATCCTATCTACATGCTAATAGACCTTGAGGTACAGGGCGCGTCTGGTTCTAATGGGTGCTAGATGTGGGAATCTATCCAGGCCCATATCTATGGAAGAATAGTTGCACCTCCTATCTCTGATGTCTCTGGATGTGTTGCTCGGCACAAGTACTTATATAACTATGCTAGGCAGGCAGATCCTCAGCTATAGCTACGTATCATCTGGAGATCCTCTAGCAGTGGTAGGAACATCAGATGAACTAATGATCCAGATGTATTAAAAAATAGTACACCACCTATCAAAAATAGAATATAGGATGAAACATTTGTATATCGAACTTTCAAATTAAAACTATTAAAAACAAGATGGTTGTAATTACCTATCAATAGTAGTATATATGATTTGGTATGTCTCTGTATCAATATCTCATCAGCTCCCGGTGGTGGACGTGTCAGTAAAAGTGTCTTCAACCAAGTCATCTTCAATCTCTATCCCTTTATACTATCATTATTTGTCCTTGCTCCCAATAAGTGCTCACATAAGTCTGGCCAATCATGTGATGTGTGGCCTGTGACTGCTTTTCCATCTATAGGCAAACCAAATTGCAACTGTATATCTTGTAGCATCAATCCAACCTCTCCATGTGTCAGATGGAATGTATGGGTCTCCGGTCTCCATCTCTCGATTAGTGATGTAATCAGAGTCCAATCGAGTTAAATAAATGGAAAACGTGCTACTCCATCAAATCCAGCCTACTGTAAGTATGGATTTATCTAGGATCATACACATACGCGTCATCAACGTTCTTCAAGGATGCCTCTCGTCTACGATACAAAATCAAACTAGTTTCCTGCAAAAATTAATTATATTAGATTTGAGCAAATAAGATTACTAATATTAATATATCATATAATGAAGTTATATACCTCTCCCATCCATATAGACTAATCTATGTTAATCTGCTGTGTCAATAGTGATCTGTCTATAGGTTCAGGGTCCATCTGCATACAATTAAAACAAAAGTAATAATATGTGAGATTTTTTAGAATTGTTTAAGATATTAGATATATTATATATTAGAACACTCATATTTTCAAGCAAAACAAAAAAAAAAGTCCATATTCTTTTTACCCTTATTCTTTTCTACTTCTTTGGACATGTTCTTATGTTGTGTCCTTTCTTTTTACATTTTGTACAACAATTTTTTGTTGATTTGTCTTTTAGATCCATCTTATTGTGATATCTCCCTGTTCTTGGTCTTACTTCTTCTCTTACCTTATCATATTGTGGATGATTAAATGGCATTCCTTCTGTATCTATCCATATACGTCTGTCCCCTAGGGGTTGGAAAGTACTCTATAGCAAATGAGCTAGTTTTCCCATTGAAACCATTTATCAATTTTATGCATAGGATCCATTTTCATATAAGCCATGGCTGCAAAGGCATATGAACATGGTATTTTGAAGGCCTGCCATTTGTTACAACTACTCATATTCCTTAATATATTTACTTGATAATAGTGACCACATTTTCTTCCATGATTCGTCATATATACTCCCGATTGCACCTCAAATATTCCACACATTTTATTAAATGTAATTACTTTAAGCTGTGTAGCTGCTCATCTCCACTTTTCTATCTTTTCTATTACTCATTTAGGGTAAGATTGACGACCTTTTTGTATTACTTTATGTGCTTTGTCTCGCCTTTTTTTAAAGTATCCTACACAATCATAAAAGATTTTAGAGCAAGTGCCGATACTGGCAAAGAACTTGCACCTCTTATAACTGCATTATAACTTTCGCTAAGATTTGTGGTCATTTGACCATGTCTATATCCCCCATCATATGCCAGTGTCTACTGCTCAATGGGAATGTATTCAAAATATCTAGGAGCATTTGCATTCCTTTTTCTTATTCCTCCATGTAGAAGATGAACTTCCTTTCTTGTGTTTGCATACCTACTGTTGTCACCAGTTTCTTTAGATAATGATTTTTAAATTTAGTGTTGAAGTTGTTGGCAACATGTCTTATACATAGCCTTCATTGTGCAAATGGTGGTGGCCATCCAACATTTTTATCTTTCAAGGCTTGTATTATACCTATGTGTCGGTCTGATATTAGACACAATGTCTGGCCATCGTCACACAATCCTTCAAGACATCTTTTCAGTTTTTCCCAGAACCAAGACCATGTAGCACTGGATTCCTTATTAACTAGCACAAATGCTAGGGGGACTATATGATTCGAATTGTTCATACTACATGCAATTAGCAAGCTATGTGGATACTTGCCATATAAAAATGTTCCATCAATACTGATGACCGGCCTGGAATGTTTGAATGCTTGTATGCATGGCCCAAATGCCCAGAATAATCTTCCAAGTATTGCCTCATTTTCTTTGTTAGTTGGTTGTATTTGCCAAGCTACTGTGTACCTGGATTGATTCTCTTTATAGTGCTTCCATACACATTCTCAATCACTATTCTTTTTGCCTTCCAAATTTTCCTTGTTGATATTACATACCCATAAGATTCCTCAATTTGCTCTCAAGGGTGCTAATCTTCACATCTGGGTCATTTCTTACTTGACCTTGAAAAGATTGGCTCATGAAGGCCTAGTCGAGCTGTGGATGGTCCATTCTATTTGTGCATATATGTGGACCTTCAGCAATTATAATAACAAAGTCGATATCCCATCGCTTTTGGCATGCACGAATTCTCCATTTACAATTGCATGTATTCTTCTCTCCACATACAACATTTCATACTTTCTTATCTGATTCAGTAACTATAAAGTCGTAGTGATTCTTGATGTGCCACATTAAGAATGGGAGTTTAGAGGATGCTCAGCTAGCTAGTCAGCCACAAGCTCAAAACCAGTCTGGTGGGATTAAACAAATGCCTGATTCAGGCCCAATCAAAAAGGTGCTGCTACCCCAATATAAAGATATCAGGCAAATCCAAACAGCAAAGCTTGCAACGTTGCTGTTATATATAGATAGAAGCAAGAGATGAGTAAGGGCCAGTCATTACCATGATAAGCATCTGCATGACTGCAAAATGAACTGCCTAACAGTGAAGCATCTTCGGATACTTGTTCTGCCACAAGACACTCTATGGCAGCATCAACATCGCCAGTCATTTCTTCGAGAATCTACAATCATACACAAGAAGCAACGAAAAATGACTTAAGTATATGAAAAATTTATCCAGCAGCATTTCGAATTGACTACAATAAGGCAAGCAAGCAAAATATAAACATGCAACTTAAGGAAAGACGCAACAACCTGCTCAACCTTTTCACGATTTTCACAACCACTTCCTGCCAAGACCACATAATCCGGCTACATCTAGGTTGTTTTTGTTTTTTATTCTGTATAATGTTAATGCAAACGTTTGAATGTTGGGCAATTATGTTCTAAACTTGCTATTGTGGATAGGAAACCTTATGTTTTCATCGAAAAAGAATAATAAATAAGTGAAAAATAAAGCGATCCAGTTCCATATGAGATTATAATGCACAAGTTTTCACGTAATAGTTTCAAGCTCTATATTTAAAACTCTGACTCATCTTAAAACCGCTCACTTTTATTGACAACCAAGCATAAGTCAACATAACTAAGTATACTTATTAAGCATGAAATTTTTTTAAGTCAGAGACTGTTTGAAAGTTGCATTCTGTTATAAATGATATTGTTGGTTTGGGTTCTTAGAGATTGAAGGCAGAAAGTAAAATAGAGCATCTAAATCGATTTCTAAATTTGAACTTGGAAATTCTCTTAGTAAAGAGTAATGAAAAATTTATAAATATGTCATACAAAATTTAAAAAAAATAATTTCATGGCACTTCCTATTAATATACTTTCAAGACCTAAAATTATGGTTCTGTTTGGATCATCAGATTTTCATCTGTATTTAATTTGTATCTGTAATTTATTTGTATCATATCTGTATCGTGTCTACATGGTCAGTTTATGAGTTAAATTGTCAGCTTTTTATCAATATATGTTTCTTGACAAACATTTGTTTAGAAATAAGAAAAATATGATATCAAAATGACCAGAATATGATAAAACAAAATATCCTTATTACCGCGGAATATATGTTCTAGTTTTGGGATTTTGAAATGGAAAAACCAACGGCACGTTCGGCTCATTGGAATAGAATTGATATTCCACTTTTATTACCACGGAATATATGTTCCATCATTTGGTTTGCAAAAAATTCTATTATTGGATTGATTGGTGGAGAAGATGCTTTCGATCTGTGATAATTTTATTGTGCTTTTTTTGTCTCTTTGATCCGTAGATTTCAAGAGACAATCTACGAAGCAATTGGTTTAGTTGCTAATGAAAAAAAAAAAAGAAAAAGAAAAAAAGGATAAGTGACTCTAGCAACTCGACAAGAAAATGTGGGGATGGCTGGCTTAGAAATGATATCACGGTAATGGTTTTGGTTAGAAGAGATTTTTGGATTGAAGAGATCTTTGGATTGAATCTTGTACTCTTGAAGTATGTTATATATATATAATATTAGAGAGTCAATTCAATAAGTAGGTTTGGAGCTCAATTTAATGTCAAAAATCTATCTTTTAGACTAGTGGTAGGGTCCATAAGATGAGTTTAATAAAGGATGTTGTAGGGAAATTTTGCTTGATAGACTTGAAATAATGATTGTTGGACCAGTTTATTATTCTCCTTAGCCTTATTCAATTGTCTTGCATGTGAAAAGTATACTCAAAAAATATCTTTATGAGCTAGGTTGGGCTTCATTTGAGTAAAATAAGGTTTATATGGATTAAAATAAGTCTTAAGCCTTTTATATTGAAAATGGGCTATTTTAAAGAATAATGAGCTTCTTTAAGCTCATTTGCAAGCCCAGTCCATTAGTAAATATTAGAAGGTTTCAATCTCAACCATTGGATCCTTAGGAATAATCTAAAAGTAAGCATCAACTTTCAATATTTATAAATAAGATGCTTCTCTTCTCATTAGAGGTCACTATGTAATATTAAGATTAAGAGCAACGTGAAAACTCTACTAAAAATAACTCTAAGAAAGATCAAAGCTGATACTTAGGGAAGAATGAGTCAATAACAATTAAGTTTATTTGATTTGATCTTCTGACACACTTATACGTTTAAAAAAACGGGTTTGCATATTTCTCCACCTACGCCTCTCTCCATGATCACATATTTCATCATTACAAAACTTTTCTTAGGTTAATCAATACGCCAGTCGCACGTGATCGACTAGCTATAGTAATCTTACCATACACACACATATATATTGCTAAAATCTTGGTTCCAAACTTATAAACTACGTAAAATGCTTATGGTTACACCCTATGAATAAAGTTGGTAGCGGTGGAATAAAATATGCTTAGTTCTACATTGTCTTTATTTGAATTAATTCGATGAACTTATTATTAACTGAAGGCATGTAGCTTTTTCATTAAAGCATATGAACTTGTTTAAGTTAGTTTGGAAAGACTAAGACGATTTTATTCTCCACCCACCAACTCAAATTTCATTAAGTCATTTCAACATACTAATCAAACTTGAGCTTCTTAATTGTTACTTTAGCCAAAAAATTAAATTAATAATAGGATGAACTCAATATTTAAGTAGAATAAATCTAACCTTCACTAGGTAACAATAATAAGTAATAGCCTTAAGTAAAACAATAATAATAGCCATAAATTTATATGTTACTTTGGTTAAGTTATTAATGGCATCAGTTCAGAATATTCATGATTAAACTTAAACATCCCCTCAGGGCTTTTTTTTTTTTTTTTCCAAAGAAGGAAAACTCCGAAAGCTGACGTAAACTCAACAAGTAATGCTGCAAAGAAACAAAGAGCAACAGTAGTCATCATAATAATTTATTTGGACATTGTAGGGTCCGTTTGTTTTGGCTTTTTTCTGGCAGATACAGACACTTTTTCAAACTTTTTTCTAACAAATTATTTATCAAGAAATAGATATAGATAAAAAAAAGTTGACAGTTCTCATCAAAAGATCAAATAGAACAAATATAGATAAAATTTAGATGTAAATCGGATATATTTTGCACATATCATTTTAAAAAAGATACAGAGATACAGATGAAAAACAGACAATCCAAACAGACCCGTAGACACAATTCTCCTTATTATAATAACTTGGCACATATACGCATGGATGTGTCTGGGAAATGCAATCCCTCTTTGTTGACTAAAAAATTGGTCATTGGCAATAATTTCGATTTTAATAGGGAAAAGTAAAAACGTTGGGTGAGAGGTTGTTTAAGTAAAACTTATGTTAAAAACATGCCAAATTAATTGCTTCAAACAGTTATCTACATTCTCTCAACACTATCATCAATTAAATAGTTTGACTATTAAAATAAATATAAGAATTCATATAGTAAGTATTTTAGTAGTATGTCATATATCCTTCAGGTACGAATTTGAGTGATGAATGACCAACGAGATTGGTTATGTTAAAAACAAAAAATTTACGCAGCTATAACATTTTCCTATATTTAAATGCCATTTCAAAAATAAAAAATGAATACATCTTCTAAATGTTATGAATTTCTCCTTCTGCTTTTCCCATTCATTACATAATAGGACTTTAAGGGGAGGAGAAATGAAAACAATCCATCCCTGATTAGAAATCAGTTTTCATACCATCCGTCCAATTTTGTTTGGATTATGAGAAAAAGATTTGTGGCACACTTGGTTCATTGGCAAACATGGTGGAAATTCAAACAAAGAAGTTAACCGATTAACGAGTGTAGAAATTAGTCCAACTTGAATGCAGCCGAAGACTACTTGAATATAAGTAGAAATTGGGGATAATATTTTCTTATGTTTTTCATTAATAATGGATATATTACACACACACAAGAATATGTCAGCACTCTCTAATAGGGGTGAACATAGATCGGTTTGGTTTTTTCTCCATCCCAAACCAAACCATTAAATAACGATTTAGTTTGGATTAGAAATTTTCTAAACCATTAAATAATGGTTTGGTTTAGTTTGGATCACGGATTAAATCAAAATTCTAACTTAATTTTTTTTCTAGTTTTTTTACACTTATGTAGATACTTAGATATTTATATCACTTTATAAAGTTTATATTATAAATCACGATAAAATACTTTATGAGTTCATCATATTTTTCATATATACTTTTCCTATAAAATCAATTGTCCACCAATAAAATACATTCACTAATCAATACATAGTAAGTCATAATTTATAATTTTTAATAGAACCATCAAGCCAGTCATCTACCAATAGATTTAGCCAAAATAAAATATCATCTATCAACAAAATTTTTCAACGAATAAAATGATTCGCTAACAAAATACATTAAACAATTAATACAAACTAAGAGTTTATAACTAAATAAATAAATTGTATACTTTATAAAGTTAAATACTATTAAAAAAAACAATAGTATATCATCAACCCAAAAATCTATATATCATGAACCTAAAAAACAAATTTCAAAATGAACAAGTTAATTTTAATCAATATTCACAAAATAATAAATATTGAATGAAATCATATGAATATATACAACCTTTAATTAATCATCATAAAAAATCTATAGTTATGATTTACAAGTAAAAAATTATTATATTTTTCTAAAATGGATTGGTTCGGGTTGAAATTTTTTTAAACCAAATTTAAAAAAAAATAAAAAAAAGCCATATTTTTTGTTTTGTTTGGTTAGATTTGGTTACAGATTAATTCGGTTCGGTTGGTTTTTTTGTCCATCCCTACTCTCTAATACCTAATATGACTCAAGGCTGTAAAAGGACTGGAAAAAGTTGCATGATCTGGTTTTTGTTTGTTTCTATTATTTGGAGAAAAAAAATGCAGGGGCTTCCTTTTCGTGTCCATGGACACCATAACTGGAGATCATTGTGCTCCAAGAGATAGGATCTCTACAATATCCATACATAGACTTGCCAATCTTCAGAAGTCCATCTAGGTAGCACGATGAGAGTGTACTTATGAGTGATGCCTGATCTGCTTTTAAATCCAACACTTTGCATATCAACCAACAGTCCAAGTGCCCTACTAAGGCATGCACAAGCCTGAACCAATCCTAACATGACAACTCCATCTCCAATCATCCCCTCTTCCCGCATTTACCTATACATATCAAGCGCTTCCCTAGGATGTCCCCATTGTGCAAACCCCACGATCATAGCAGTCTGACAAACTACATCCCTTCTCGGTATTTTCTCAAGCAGAAACACACTTTCATCCATCAACCCAAAATTTGCATAAAACTTAATAAGATAAGAGCCAACAAATACATCATTCTCACATACAAACTCCTTGCTCTACCATGAATCTCCTTAATCTTTTCTTGTAAATCATGCAACACAAAGTTCAAATCTGGCTGGTACCCTTCTTGTCGAATTCGATCCCTCTATCTTTTTAATATTAAAAAGACCATTTCTATCCTTGGGTGTAACCTATCCCCAGCCTCAATTGTTATAGCAGAAATTTTTTCCAATCTCCATATATCAATTACCAATACCATTGCTTCACCAACAACCAATGCAAAAGCAATCTTCCTAACATGTATCAAAAGTGGGTAATTCCATGGAGTAATTAAATTAACCAAGCCTATAAGTTCCTAAGAACATAATATTTAAACAGTTCCATTGGCAAAGAGACAGGAGACTTTTGCTTCCGCTCTTCAAATACCTTTTTCTCAAGGGAAAACCCTTCTGATCGCTCCTCCGACTCTTCTCCTTCACACCAACCTCCATAACTCTCTCCTGTGATTTTCTCTTCAACATTTCAATCTCTTCACACCGTTCCTCTGACTTTTTAGCATCCAATCTAACATTCTCAATATTCTTCTCTATTTTCGATTTTCCAAGTTTAAGCAAGTCAAATTGTTCCTCATGATGGATTTCAAATTCTCTCTTTCTCCTCCCAACTTCTTGTAGTCTCCTGACATCTCACTCCAAATTCGTTTTCTTTAAACTTGATCACTTCCTCTCTCAATTTCATTTTCATCTTCAACTCCTCCAATTCGTTCTCTGTCTCCTTCAGTCCCCTCTCTTTCTCCTCGATCACTCTCTCCACATGCCTCTTCCTCTCTTCAATCTTTCCTTCTGATAGAACCTTTAATCGGTTTCCTTACCTGTTCCATTAAGTGCCAATCCAGCAACCATCGTTATCTAAGTCTCAATGCTCTCATGCCCCACAATTTCTAAAGCCCGACTTGCCTCACTGATCCTGCCTAATTTTGCATACATATCAATAAGTGCGTTATTAAGTGCTATCATTTTATGCACTTTGCATCTATCAATATAACTGTGAATCAACTCCCCTAATGATAGTGCAGCCAACTGTGCACTAGCTGAAAGTGCAACCAACATCGTGACTTCATCCAACACCGCCCCTTCAACTAGCATTCTCTAAAAGAAGACAACTCCTCCATCCGCCTTATTCGACTACACTAACCCGAAAACTACTGCAGTCCAAATGATCACATCCCTCTGGGGCATTTCTTCAAACAATTTCAATGCACTATCAGTATCACCCTCTTTGACATACCCACAAACCATTGTATTCCACAAAGCAACATACTCACTCTTCCTATTTTTCTTTCTTAGCATACTACAAAATCTACTACTAGCATGGAGCTTCTCGACATTCTCAGAACAACCACTCTCATTTAACAAATTGGGTATAGAAGTTTTCTGACCAATTACTGAATTGGACCTTTCGGACTCATTTTCCCCTTTATTTATCTTTACTCTCACTGAAATAGACCCACTTAAAACAAAATTTTCTTTGATCGATAGAATGAGTATATGATTTTCCTTACAGATGAAACGTGGTGGTAAATGATTTCCCACTGGTTCCATACCAACATCGCTGACCGGAACATCGTTTGCTCCAGCCATTGCTTCTTGTGGTTAGAATTGAATCTGCAATGGCTCAATCGATTCGTCTTGCTGTTCTTACTTGGCTCCCACTAAAGATTCCATTATTGATTTTAATTTTCTGTCCTGTTCATCCCAATGCTCCTTACTCCTTAGAGAGCCGATGAATAACTTACATCATTTCTTCAAGCTTCAAATCTTGTTCAGCCATGTCGGGTGGATCATACTGCTCTGATACCAAATGAAACGTGGTGAAAATTCAAGCAAGGAAATTAACCAATGAACGAGTGTAGAAATTAGTCCAGCTCGAATGTAAGTTGATTAGCTTGAATACAAGTAGGAATTGGTGGGGCTAGGCAGAAAAAAATCGATCTAACCGTCAACAATCCAAATCAGACTGAATTTTTGGTTTTTTTTTTTTTTTTTTCCCCCTAAATGGTTCAGTTCGGTACTGGGTGTTTCAGTTGGCAGTTTGGTTCAAAGCCATAAACCGGATCATACAGTTTGAACCGAACTACACCATTTCATCTTATAAAAAAGACCGAACTTTGAATCGATCCGTATCAACCGAATTATTGTTTTTTTTTTTTTTTTATCTAAATAGTTCAATTCATGGCTTGGTTGGTAATGGGAATTCGATCCGCAGTATAATTCAAATAAAGAATTCGAGCCGCACGGTTCGAATCGAGCTATACAGTTCGAATTGTACCAAACCATTTCAACTTTTGGAAAAAATGCTCATAATAATGTTTATTTATACGGCATTACTTGTAATATATATTGTATACGAAAACAATTAGATTGATGAACCAAATAAATATCAGTTTTGTTTAAAGAATTTTTTTTATGAGAAATTTTACAAATTATATTAAATTTGTAGGTATTGATTCTTTTTAAAGCCTTAATATATTCCTGTTGTCATATGAGTATATATCGGACTATTTCATAAATTCTCCCTCTACACATTGATAGTTAAGTTTTAATTAAAAATATTGGTTTATGGTGAGATAAATTTTTAGATATATTGTATAGGCTTTATATTTTACAAGAATTTAATCAAATGAAGAAAAAAAAAGATGGATAAAAGCATGCCTTAATGTTGTTTAATTCTTATAGTTGTGTGTGTGACATTTTTGTATTCATATGACTACTTGAAAACTTTTTTTTATATCAAAGTTTTATATCTATTTAAAAGGAGTTTCAATGGTTCCGTAGACCATCTAATCATTAAAATAAATATAGTAAATACAATGTTAATTATTTGAGTGATTGATCACAGTTATGTATATTGTGAGCGTTGGATAATGACGTGATGAAAATTAATGATGAGACCATATAATTTCTCTTATTCTAAATGACTTATGTCATATGAAATGGTCGCTGAAAAAAAAAATGAACGTACAAAAATTGAGTATATAATAAGATTTATGAAAAAATAACTTGAATTAAATATAGAAAACAAATATATGTGAGATAAAAAAGTTATTACAACATTAACAATTAATAGAGTTGGAACGAAATAAAATTGAATTCCTTCTCAACTTTTGAAAAAACGCTCATATTAATGTTTATTTATACGACATTACTTGCAATATATTGTATAAAAACAATTAGATTGATGAACCAAATAAATATTAGTTTTGTTTAAAGATTTTTTTTATGAGAAATTTTACAAATTATATCAAATTTGTAGGTATTAATTCTTTTTAAAGCCATAATACATTCCTATTGTGATATGAGTATATATCAGACTATTTCATAAATTCTCCCTCTACACATTGATAGTTAGATTTTAATTAATAATATTGGTTTGTGGTGAGATAAATTTTTAGATATATTTGTATAGGCTTTATATTTTACTAGAATTTAATTAAATGATGAAAAAAAATGATGGATAAGCATGCCTTAATGTTGTTTAATTCTTATAGTTGTGTGTGTGACATTTTTGTATTCATATGACTACTTGAATTATTTTTTTTTTTAATATCAAAGTTTTATATCTATTCAAAGAGAGGTTCAATGGTTCCATCGACAAGACTATCCAGTTAACCATTTAACAATTAAAATAAATATAGTAAATAGAATGTTAATTATTGTAGTGATCTGATCACAATTGGGTATGGTGTGAGCCGTTAGATAGTGACGTGATGAAAATTAATGATGGAACCATATAATTTCTCCTATTCCAAATAACTTATGTCATATGAAGTGGTCACTCAAAAGAAAAATGGAACGTAAAAAAATTGATTATATAATAAGATTTATGAAAAAATAACTTGAATTAAATATAGATAACAAATTTACGTGAGATAAAAAAGTAATTACAACATTAACGATTAATAGAGTAGGAATGAAATAAAATTGAATTCCTTCTAAAACGGAATCATACATAAAGTAAATATAAATAATAAAGACATGTAGGATAAAAAATAAATAAAATAATAACCATTAACAAAGTTGGAATAAAATCAGTATTTTGAGATGTAACGGAGGAATCGAATTCCTCTTAAATGTCAAAATGGTTTATTTCAATCGATATTGATTTTGGCTTTTAAAAATGCTTCTAAATATAGATAAAAATAAAACATAGTTTATAGATTTTTTTTTTTCATTGAAATGAAGAAAAATATAAAATTCTCTTTGGATATAAGGTTCGAACCATATACCGAACTATATCAAACCTTTTTTTTTTTTTTTGAAAATTAGCAAACCAAACCATATAGATTGGTCCTATTTTATAAAAATAACTTAACCATAATTTTAGGTTTGGTTCAATTTAGGGAAAAAATCTGACTAAACTATACCAGGCCTACCCCCAGGAATTGGGGATAATATTTTTCAAATGTTTTTCACTAATAATAGATTTACATATATACATAATATATATATATATATACAAACCAGCACTTCCCGATGCCTAATATGGAAAACTAGAAACTTTTAGAACTTTCTATTTTTTCTATTTTCTTTTTTTTTCTTATCTATGTTATATTTTCATTTTTTTTTTCTTTTGTTTTGTAATTCAAAAATTTACTATTTACTAAAGGTAATATGGTAATTCTTTTTAAAGCCTTAGTACATTCTGATTGTGTTATGAGTATACATTAGACTATTTCATAAATTTTCCCTCCACATGTTGATAATTAAATTTTAATTAAAAATATTGGTTTATAGCGAGGTAAATTTTTAGATATATTTATATAGGCTTTAAATTTGATGAGAATTTAATCAAATGAAAAAAAAAAAGTGATGGATAAAAGCATATCTTAATCTTGGTCAATTCTTATAGTTGTGTGTATGACCTTTTTGCATTTATATGACTATTTTAATTTCTTTTTTATATCTATTACAAGGGAGTTTTTACTAGGGCCTTTCCAATCAACCATCTAATTAGGGGCTGTGCAAAAAAAACCGACTGAACCGTGAACCAAAACCGAACCGGACCAAACCGAACTAAAATTTCAGTTCTTTTTTTAAATGGTTCGGTTGGCAGTTTGGTTCAGTGAAGAGCAAACGGTTTACGGTTCGGGGTTCGATTCAGGACCATGAACCGAATCGTATGATTTAAACCGAACCGAGTCGTTTTATATATTAAAAAAATTAAACATATTATTTTTACTCTTAATTGGTTTATTAATGATACATATCTATGTCATAAATTTTAATAACAATTAATTTTTGACTTAGGCATGTGTTATTCATTAGAATAAATTAGATTTTTCATAATATGTTTTAATTGTTATTTTATCTATAAGTAAAATAGATTTTAGAATTGAACCTCTAGTATTCTAACTTTGCATATTTTTTTCCATTTGTCTTACTAATTAATCTACTTCTATTATTTAATTACTTAATGATTTATATAATTGGTCATATTTAGTTAAAAGCATACAACGAATTACATTTTATGTCTTATATTGGGATAAAGTCTAGTATCATTATAGTTAAGATAATTCAAAAAAATGAGACTAGTCACAATTATAATTTTATAATGGATGAAATCTCTTCCTCCCTATAAGTTTTACATGATTATTTGGTAAATGATTAATTTAAAATATGTTGTTTATATTTGCATAGTGATAACAAATATATAATGGAAGTTTTTTGATAGAATATATTTTTTATTTTATGAAAAAATGATTCGAATCGCAAATCGAATTGTACCGAACTTTTTTCAGTTCGAATTTAAAGAAAAACAACCATTGCACACCCACATCTAGCCATTAAAATAGATATAATAATTAATGTTAACTATTTTATCATTCAATCATAGTTGGGTATGATGTGAGCCGTTGAATAGTGATAGGATCATAGAAGTTCTCCTATTCCAAATGACCTATATCATATGAAGTGGTCGCTAAAAAAGTGGAATTTACTAAAATTAGTATATAATAAGATTTATGAAAAAATACCGTTTGCATTAAATATAGATAATAGATATATGTAGTAAAAAAAAAAATAATGTTTCAATGGAATAAAATTGAATTCCTTCTAAAACGGAATCATACATAATATAAATATAAATAATAAAGATATTTAGGATAAAAAAGTAAATAAAATAATAACTAACACATGGAATAAAATCATGATTTTGAGATCCAATGAAGGAATCAAATTCCTCTTAAATGTCAAAATGGTTGATTTTGACCAATTGCGATTTAGGCTTTTAAAAACGCTTTTAAATATAGAAAAAAATGAAAAATATAGTTTATAGATTTTTTATTGATATGAGGAAAAAAAAAGAAAATTCTCTTTTGTTATATAGTTTGAATCGTATACAGAACTTTTTTTTTTTTTTTAGGTTTTAAAAATTAGCAAACCGGATCAAATGGATAAGTTCAATTTTATAAGACTAAACGAACATTAATTGTAGGTTTGGGGAATGGACCGATCGAACCATACCACACCCACCCCTCAAAATTGGGATACTATTTTTCCTATGTTTTTCATTAGTAATGCATTTGCATATATATATATAATATATATCCAATAATATGCCAACACTCCTGATGTCCAATATGGAAAATTAGAAACTTTTAGAACTTTCTATTTTTTTTACTATTTTCTTTTTGTTCATCTATTTTGTATTTTTCTATTTTTTTCTTTTCTTTTTTTAATTCGAAACTTTACTATTTAAAAGGTAATATGGTAATTCTTTTTAAAGCCTTAATTTATCAATTTTCCCTCTATATTGATAGTTAAAAATATTGTTTGTGGTGAGATAAATTTTTACATATACTTATATAGGCTTTATATTTTAAGTGGACTTAATCAAATGAAGAAAAAAGTGATGGATAAAAGCATGTCTTAATCTGCTTAATTCTTATAGTGTATGTATGACATTTTTGTATTTGTATGATGACTACATGAATTTTTTTTTTTAATATCGAAGTTTTATATCTATTCCAAGGGAGCTTCTACAGTTCTGACAGTGGGATCATCCAGTCAACCATCAAAGTATTAAAATAAATTTAGTAATTAGAATGTTACTATTTTATGATCATATGACGATGGGGCATGGAGTGAATAGTTGGATAGTGATGGATGGTCTATAAAAAAAATACGACAATAGAATTTCCCTAATCCAAATGACTTATGTCATATGAAGTGGTCACTCAAAAACAAATATAATGTACTAAAATGAGTATATAATAAGATTTATGAAAAAAATACCGTTGCATTAGATATAGATAATAAATATACGTGATATAAAAAAGTAATTACAACAATAACCACTAATAAAGTTGTAACGGAACAAAATTAAATTCCTTCTAAAACAAAATCATATGTACAATAAATATAGATAATAAAGATATTTAGTATAAAAAAGAAAATAAAGTAATAACCATTAATACATTTGGAATACAATCATGATTTTGAGATCTAATGGAGAAATTGAATTCCTCCTAAATGTCAAAATGGTTGATTTCAACTAATTTCGATTTTTGCTTTTTAAAAACACTTCTAAATATAGAAAAAAATGAAAGAGATAGTTTATAGATTTTTTTATTGACATGAAAATAAAAAGAAAATTCTTTTTCGGTATATGAGAAGAACTGTATACCAAACTATTTTTTTTAGGTTCGAAAAATTAGCAAATCGAACCAAATGGATAGGTTCGATTTATAAAAACTAAATGGACCATAATTTTGGGTTTGGTTCGGTTTGTGAAATGATCATCAAATCGTATTGTGCCTACCCCTCAGAATTGGGGATACTATTTTTCTTATGTTTTTCATTAGTAATGGATTTGCATATATATATATATATATATATATAAGAATATGCCAGCACTCCCTAATGCCCAATATAGAAAACTAGAAACTTCTATAACTTTTTATTTTTTTTTTATTTTCTTATTTTTTATTTTTCTATATTTTTCTTTTCTTTTGTAATTTTGAACTTTAATATTTACAAAAGGTAATTGGTAATTCTTTTTAAAGCCTTAATACATTCCTATAGGCTTTATATTTTATGAGAATTTAATCAAATGAAGAAAAAAAGTGATGGATAAATGTAGGTCTTAGTCTTGCTTAATTCTTATAGTTGTGTATATGAAATTTTTGTATTCATATGACTACTTGAATGTTTTTTTTTTATATCTATTCCAAAAGAGCTTTATGGTTTCATTGGCGGGACCGTTCAGTCAACCATCTAACTTAACTATTTTAGTGATTTGATAAGTTGGGTATTGTGTGAGTCGTTGAATAGTGATGGAGTGGTCCTGTCAAAATTAATGACGAGACATATAATTTCCCCTATTCAAATGTTATGTATATGAAGTGGTCACTGAAAAAAAAAAAAAAAGGAATGTATTATGTACTAAAATAAGTATAATAAGATTTATGAAAAAATACCCCTTGCATTAAATATAGATAATAAATACATATGAGAAAAAAAAAAGTAATTACAACAATAACCATTAATAGAGTCGAATGGAATAAAATTGAATTCTTCTAAAATAGAATCATAAAATAAATATAGATAATAAAGATATTTAGGAAAAAAAAAATAAAATAATAACCATTAGTAAATTTGGAACAAAATCATGATTTTGAGATCTAATGAAGGAATCGAATTCCTCTAAATGTCAAAATGGTTGATTTCAACCAATCGCGATGTCGGCTTTTAAAAATACTACTAAATATAAAAAAAAATGGAAAGATAGTTTATAATTTTTTTTTACTGAATTGGAAAAAAATAGAAAATTCTCTTTCAATATATAGTTCGAATCATATACTGAACTTTTTTTTTTTAGGTTTGAAAAATTAGCAAACCGAACCGTATGGATTGGTTTGATTTTATAAAAATAACCAAACCGTAATTTGAAGTTCGGTTCGAGTTCGGTTCGGAAATGAACCAGACCTAACCTTATTGCACTAGCCCTAGGAATTGGGGATAATATTCTTCTTATGTTTTTCATTAATAATGGATTCTCATATATATATATATATATATATATCCAATAAAATTCCAGCATTCCCTGATGTCTAATATGGAAAACTAGGAACTTTTAGAACTTTCTATTTTTTTTTTTTTTATTTTTTGTATTTTTGTATTTTTTTTCTTTTTTTAATTCAAAACTTTACTAATTGCAAAAAGGTAATATGGTAATTCTTTTTAAAGCCTTAGTACATTCCGATTGTGCTATGAGTATATATCGGACTATTTCATCAATTTTCCCTCTACATATTGATCGTTAAATTTTAATTAAAAATATTGGTTTATGGTGAGATAAATTTTTAGATATATTTATATAGGCTTTATATTTTAAGTGAATTTAATCAAATGAAGAAAAAGTGATGGATAAAAGCATGTCTTATAGTTGTGTGTATGACATTTTTTTATTTATATGACTACTTGAATGTTTTTTCATATCGAAGTTTTATATCTATTCAAAGGGAGCTTCTACAGTTGATGTAGGATCGTTCAGTCAATCATTCAACCATTAAAATAAATATAATAATTAGAATATTAACTATTTTAGTGATCATATGACGATTGGGTGTGGAGTGAACAGTTGGATAGTGACGGAGTGGTCCTGTAAAACAAAATAACGTGATAATAGAATTTCCCCTATTCCAAATGACTTATGTCATATGAAGTGGTCACTAAAAAACAAATGTAATGTGTTAAAATGAATATATAATAAGATTTATGAAAAAATACCCTTAGATATAGATAATAAATATATGTGAGATAAAAAAGTAATTACAACAATAACCACTAATAGAGTTGTAATGGAATAAAATTGAATTCCTTCTAACATGGAATCATATATACAATAAATATAGATAATAAAGATATTTAGTATAAAAAATAAATAAAGTAATAACCATTAATACATTTGGAATAAAATCATGATTTTGAGATCTAATGGAGGAATCGAATTCTCCTAATTGTCAAAATGGTTGACTTCAACCAATCTCAATTTTTTGTAAATATAGAAAAAAAATGGAAAGTAGATTTTTTTTTATTGACATGAAAAAAAAAAAGAAAATTCTTTTTCAGTATATGGCAAGAACCGTATACCAAATTTTTTTTTTTTTTGAGTTTGAAAAATTAGCAAAATGAACCAAATGGATAGGTTCGATTTATAAAACTAAATGAACCATAATTTTAGGCTTGGTTCAGTTTGTGAAATGAATCGAACCGAACTATACCATGCCCACCCCTCGGAATTAGGATACTATTTTCTTATGTTTTTCATTAATAATGGATTTGCATATGTGTGTGTGTGTGTGTATCTAAGAATATGCCAGCACTCCTTGATGTCCAATACGGAAAATTAAAAACCTCTAGAAGTTTCTATTATTTTACAATTTTATTTTTTTATCTTTTTTGTATTTTTCTATTTTTTTTCTTTTCTTTTGTAATTATGAACTTTATTATTTACATAGGTAATATGGTAACTCTTTTTAAAGCCTTAATACATTCCTATTGTGATATGAGCATACATCGGACTATTTCATGAATTTTCCCTCTACATATTGATAGTTAAATTTTAATTAAAAATATTGGTGTGTGGTGAGATAAATTTTTAGATATATTTATATAAGCTTTATATTTTATGAGAATTTAATCATAAAGAAAAAAAGTGATGGATAAATGCAGGTCCTAATCTTGCTTAATTCTTATAATTGTGAGTATGACATTTTTGTATTACTTGAATTTTTTTTTTATATCGAAGTTTTATATCCATTCCAAGGGAGCTTCTACAATTTCATTGGCAGGACGAAGGACCGTCCAGTCAACCATCTAACTTAAATATTTTAGTGATTTGATCACAGTTGGTATTATGTGAGCCGTTGGATAGTGACGGGAGTGGTCCTATTAAAATTAATGGCAGGACAATATAATTTCCCCTATTCCAAATGTCTTATGTCATGTCAAGTGGTCATTGCAAAAAAAGGAATGTACTAAAATGAGTATATAATAAGATTTATGAAAAATTACCTTTTGCATTAAATATAGATAATAAATATATGTGAGATAAAAAAAGTAATTACTACAATAACCATTAATAGAGTTGGAATGGAATAAAATTGAATTCGAAATCATACATAAATAAATATAGATAATAAAGATATGTAGGATAAAAAAGTAAATAAAATAACCACCATTAATAGAATTGGAATAAAATCTTGATTTTGAGATCTAATGGAGGAATGAATAAGGAAAGTCA
This sequence comes from Combretum micranthum, assembly GCA_024138025.1. NCBI lineage: Eukaryota > Viridiplantae > Streptophyta > Magnoliopsida > Myrtales > Combretaceae > Combretum > Combretum micranthum. Next base: position 709,190 of record JAMXBD010000290.1, read on the forward strand.
AGGATGGTATAAATGGCAGTAATAAATAATTTTATAATTGTTATGTGTTGCCTAAAATAAGATCCAAACAATACTATTTAAATAGTTGAACCTAATGAAAAAAAAGTGAGTGAAAAAAATATTATTTTGAGATAGGTATCTCGCTTTCTCGAACTATTTTTCTTCTTCTTTTTTTTTTTTTTTTTTTTTTTTTTTTTTTTTTTTTTTGCTTTTCCAGGCTTGCAACAAAAGGTCCATAACATGCTCACGGTTTGGTCCGGACATTTTTGTAAATTTGGGAGTACCAGACCAATAATTTTGGGGTTGAAATTGCAAGTTTTACCTTAGTATTAGCTATTGAGATATAATGTTATGAAACGTGCAATTTAGTTTGTGTTCTTTTGGTAGTTGAATAGCGTTGATTAAGAGCAATGTTACTAGCTAATCGTGGAAAGTTGATTAAACCAAGCAGAAGAGGTGGGAAATACTAATTACAATTTGTTGGTAAAAGGCTGTCAATAGTTAGAAAACTTATATGATACAGGCAAATCCTTAAAAATTTTTCATATATTTGGTAATTCTAAATAATTTATGATTACTCTTCATATATCTATGTTAGTTTCAAACAAAGGGTTCTATAGAAATGTTCTCTTTGTTAGCATGCCCAAAAATTGTGTCCAATAGATGTCATTCCAAGACTTGTATGATTAATTCAAGAATTTTGACTTACAATCTAAAACATCCTATTTGATATCATAATGTATGGTTATTTTTTTCTATATAGATAGTTCGATGATGTAGTAAATCAGATATTAGAACCTATGTAGATATGGGATTTGACATGGAAGGTTTCTATTGTGAATAAATCAATCACCATATCCAGACCAATGACTTGATTACTTCCCTATTTTCAAATAACATTAACTATACTTCCTTAAACAGATTTTGGAGAAACCATGGATCTGAAAGCATGGTTTAGGAGAAAGAAATCTGCAAAAAAGACCAAAGCTTGGAGTGATAGAGGTGACTTCCTATTGAATGCAACTAAGGAACAGGTAAGAGAAAGTAGCCGTTGATTTCTCAACTGTTAAAGCTTTCTAGCGTTTGACGGTTCTTTGGCCGATGGAGCTGAAGTTTTCAGCTATGGTCAGCATTTAATAATTATATAATTTAAAAATTTACGAGTTTCAAAGTAACATAAATCATAATCATAATTCGGCTGACTCAAAGAAACAACCTAGAAAGATTGTGATTTAACCTAGTACATCAGGATAAATTCTTATTTATTGCTGTAAGATGAACAACCAGTATCATGTGTCAGTAATGCTTTATGTCTCTTATACCTTCATTTTCAAGCGAACAAAATTGGTCTTAGTAAATGAGGGAAGAAGGTCTTCAACGAGCAACTCAAGAACGAAGACCTTACTTTACTGCAAATGACTTGCATTTATTTATGAAAGTTCAATTTTATCAGTCTAATATAGCAGCACACACCCGAGCAATTACAAGGCATGTGGATTAATAGTAATGGGTACACTACCATGCATAAGATATAAATTTAGGTGATCGCTACAGGGTAGCTCTTGGTTCTGAGTTTTAATCATGTTCAAGACCAGTTCTTTTTTTTCTATGAACAGAATCTATGCATCACTTTTTACTAGGATATCTATTCTATCAAAACTAGAAAAAGATTATCTTTCTTTGCATATCAAATCTGGGTGCTCTTTAGTGGCTTCCTCACACAAAAAATCTGGAAAAGATTCATTACAATTTAATCCTACTGCCTATAAATTCCTCGTGCAACTTCAGGCCAAAGATAAATTCTGATGTACCTTCATATTACAGGTACAAACAATTTCATCTGATCAAGCAGAATTGGAAAAAGAGTTGAAAGATTTGAAGGAAAAGCTGTCTTCTGTCCTTGCCGAATGTAGCTCCAAAGATAATCTTGTGATGAAACATGAACTGATGGCACAAGATGCCATTGCAGGTGCTAAAGCCATATTGTTTCACTTTTTATATGTTTCACAAAACAGCAAGGTCATAGGGGCTTAGTGCTTGTTTGTCTACAATTGTAATTTTATTTTTTTCCCTTTTGGTGAAACATTTATCAACACAGGCTGGGAAAAGGCGGAAGCTGAAGTGCTATCGCTGAAAAATCAGTTGGATGAATCTTTGAGGCAAAAAAGAGACTATGAAAAGCAGTTATCTCATCTTGATGCAGGTTTAAAAGAAAGCATGCAGCAGCTGTGCTTTCTTAGAGATGATCGGGAACAAAGAATTCATGATGCTGTGATGAAGGCTTCGAAGGATTTTGAGAAGTCCCGGGCAATATTGGAAGTGAAACTCGAAGAAAGTAGTAAGCGGCTTGCAAAGATAAGTGCTGAAAATGCTAATCTCACTAAATCTCTTTTGGCAAAAGAAATATTGATTGAAGATTTAAGCAAACAAAGGACACAACCTCAGGGAGATTCTAATGCACTGAAGGTTAGACTGGAATCATTGGACAAAAATATTGCTTTCCTCAAATATAAGGTCCGGGTCCTTGAGAAGGAGCTGGAGATTCGAAATGAGGAGACAGAATTCAGTCGTAAGGCAGCAGATGCACCTCACAAGCGACACCTGGAGAGTGATAAGAAAATTGCCGAGTTAGAGCGTTTAGAAAAGGAGAAACAAAAGGGATCGCTATCATTTAAACCAGTTGGAGCTTCTGATATCAGCCTAACGTGCGAGTTTGCTGAAATGGAGAAATTAGCTTTAGTACCTGTTGATGAACCCTTTAGGAATCATGAACACTCTCCCAGGAAAGCCAATGCAATCATCAGTTCCATAGAAGCTGATGCCAGGCATAGCTCAGTAAGCGTCACCGACATATCAAGTAAACCTTTGGAGAAATCCGCAGCATTGGATGTACCCAAAAAGGTGCTTGATGTTGACGATGTCTCATTGAAAGTAATTAGCAATCATAAGTTAAAGCCAACCTTTAGTAAATCAATATCAAAAATCGTTGGCCTTATTGAGGGCATAAGTTTTCGGTCCCCACATTCTAATACCACAATTCACTTGAGAAAGAGAGATGGGAATTCAGAATCATCTACAGGATACATTGCTCGTCTTTTTCAGTGGAAAACTTCTGAACTAGAAGCTGTCTTGCAGCACTTTCTTCATACTTGTTATGATCTTCTAAATGAGAAGGCCGACATCTGTAAATTTTCACAAGAGTTAGCTTTGGCTTTGGAATGGATCTTGAACCATTGCTTTTCCCATCAAGAACAAATTTATTCCCTGCATGTAGGTGCTGCATCAAATGCAAATGACACAGGCACTAAGGAGAAACTTGAGTGTACTTCAGGAGCATTAAATTCAAAGACAGACACCATGAGATGCATAGAACCTATGAAGAAAGAGCTCGAGGATCCAGCTCAGTCAACAAGGGGAACTTCAAAGCACACCATCACAAATTTGCAGGATGAGCTGGAAAATGTGAAAGAATCAAATATAGTTGAGGATCAAATGGAGAATCACAAGGCAGTAAAAAAAGACTTGCAGAGTGAGCCATCCGCAATAAATGATGAGCATAGTGAGACCCACAAGAAGTGTTCTTCCCTACAAGTTGATCTGGACAATGAAGCTGATAGCTGTGAAGAGTTAGAGGTGGCATGTCTTGATTTACAGCTCCAGTTGGAAAGGTAGGCGTGATTCTTCCTACACCTATAACTGGTTTGAAGAAAATGAGTACATTAAAAAAAAGAAAGAAAATTTTTACTTGCACCTTTTTATTGTTCTCATGTACAGCATTTGTGTCATTTTCAGTGGCAAAAGGGAGGGGATCCTCAGAAACAAGATTGTTCAGGAAGCTACACCTCTGCAAACTGTGAGTCACTCCAACCTACCACTACCCATAATCCTACTTCTATCATTAGACCTTTCACTCTAACCTACTTTCTCATGTTGTGTCTTCTATTAAACAAAATATGGTTTTTCTCTATAGTTAAAATTAGCCTGGAAGAGGACCTTTTATTGTGTCATAGAAAAGTTGTTTGGCTACACATGCTCTAATAATCTCAAGAACATCTTTCCCACAGATAACCCCTTCTATAATCTTACAAGATTATGAGAAGATTTGATCTGCTCAATTTGCCCTTCAAAAATTACTAATCCTTTTATTGTTTCATTTGCACCATGTCAAGCCTTGGTGAAGTTCTTTGAAAATTAATTCTTTGCTAACTGTATGGACAACATGAATAATGGGATTCACAAGAAAGAGCACATTTGATTTTACTACCATGAGAAACAGTATTCTGCATTGTTCCACTTTTTATGCTCAAGCACCTTATTTCCTGGAAGTACTTTCTCTTAAAAGGAATTTGTGAGCGAGGACCTTAATGTATCTCCAACTAACATTGGCTTTTTCTATCTATTCGTACAATCCATAAACTCAATATACATTTTAGTTTCTTAATTCAGTTCTCTTTATTCTAGGAGCACAGAGAGGGACTTTTGAGAACTTAAACAAAGCGGTCTCTCTTGAACTGTATACATACACATGCACATGCTTTCTTTCTATTTCACTCTTTCATATGGGTTGATACTCCTTGCTGCACTTGCATACTATCAACTAACTAAGAATCTGAATCGGTAGGAAAATAGTAAAAAGATTTTAGAGGGTCGTTGCTACCTTCTGATCTAGATGATCTTGATCGATATTTTCTGGATTCTATGGCCATTTTTACTATAGCTGTTAGTAATAGCTTATGATAGTGATTCAGAATATAATAATTATTTGCAGGATTGGGAGATAAATGCAGCTTCAGAGAAGTTGGCAGAGACTATTTTGAAACTAGGGAAGCAGTTTAAAGAGTCAGCTTCGCCAAAAGATGTTGCCCGTTTTGATAAAGCCATTCCTCCTTCGGTTCATGCAGTTGACATGACGAAGAGCAAAGCCACAGTCCCGGTTTCTTCTCAAAAGGAGCTGACACAAAGACCGTCCTTACTCGACGTAATGCTTGCCGAGGATAGGGTAAAAACCAATGATCTTGAAGCCTTTGGCACAAATGGAACATATAGCAATACAATTTTTGTTCAGAGTGAGTTGTTGGAAGTTGCAAAACAGAGTGATATTAAAGAAAGGAGTGGAGATAAGAAGGTTGAATCATTAGCAATGGTGCCGGTTAGAAAATCTGGAGGAAGGAGTTTGCGGAAAAGGCTTTGTGCAGGAAAATATGCGGAAAAAAAGGGAAAAAAGATCTCTCCTATTTGGCCACTGAAGAATCACGAGCAGGGTCATACAAAAGGCTTCTTTGAGTCACATTTTACTGCTTTTGTATTTGCTGTCTTTCTAAAAAATTGGAGGGACTAAAGCTTGTCATGAGAGAGAGTGATTTTGGTTCTTGTTTTTTTTGTTGATTTTGGTAGTTGAGTTATGCTAAACTCTATCTTATCGTTTAGGAGAGATTGATGTATATATAACTCAAGAACCTTTACAATCAGCCTTGTAAAAGGCTGATGGAAAAAGGTTCCAACTATTAAGGTTTGGATCTTTTGGATGTGAATATGTTATCTATGTGAGCTTAATTACAATGTATAATATACATGGAGTGTGTTTTTACAAAAAGAAGAAGGTTACAAACTCGATACGCCAAGTAAAAGATTGTTTATCCATATAAGAATTTTACTCAATGCACTATAGTATGTATAGTAATACCAATGTGGCCAAACAAATTAATTATCGTGTCAGTGGATATACAAAAATAATAAAACAAATCAATTTGATGGTTTAAATTATCATTGCATTAACTCCTATAACTATTTTTAACTATCATATTTTACAAAAATAAGTTTGTAAGTATATGTTCAAGAAGTAATTAAATATATTTTCGAAAAGCTAAAAAATAAAACAAATAGAAGACAGAAACTAGGGAAATTATCCCCATAAAACAAGTAAGAGCCGGCTCCAAGGGTTTCTATGAGGAGAGACAAGAATATATATGGAAAAGAAGATGTTGGATACCCTATCTAATGAGCTTCTTGTATGATAGACATGATGTAAATGGTTATACCTTCACCCCTGCAAAATAAAAGAATTTGTATGATGTTACAGAAGGAAACTTTGCTGGTTCTCCACTTATATTCAAATCGCACAAGTATGACCTGAAAACTGACTTCATTGAGCAACAAAAAATTGACATCATGAAAGCAAATATCGTTCCATTTCCTTTCTATGAGGATGATTCAGATTATAATAGTTAAGGACAAATTGTAATTTCACATTCATTATATATATAATATCATTTTGTGCTAGAGTTGATTGACCCTATCACAGTTTTGATCTTAACATGGTATCAAACCAAGGTTGACAACAGCCATCACCTTCACCATCCACCACCTGCCATCAGATTTCCACCGCCCACCACCACCATCATCAGAACCATCTCTGCCCATACACACCACCCACAAACAGCAGCCTCAAGAACACTACCTCAATGTCAACCTTTCAACATTTACAAGCACCAACATGAACACCAGCCAGTTACCTATGTTAAAATCCATCAATGCCATCTCCCATTTTGCAGATGTTCAACTTATGCAATAGTTTTGGTACCTATAAGAAAGTTTGGATTATCTTAAATTTCTATATGCCTCGAATGATACAGATATGTATGATGTTCTTGCTATTTTCTTAACAGAATGTTATGGGGAGGTTATAAGGTGTCTTGAGGAAATGAATGATGTGATGCCTCTTAGTGCTGATTTGAGGGAGATGCAAAAACAGCGTGATCAACTTGTAGTTGTTAAACTTCTTCATGATCTTAAGTTGGAGCGTGAATCAATGAAATCTCAAGTTCTTGGATTGTTAAAGCTCCCATCTTTGGTTGAGGTTTATTCTCGTATTAGTCGTGTTTCTCACAATCTACATCCTCTCTTATTTCTCCAAATGATCACTCGCCTCTTGTTAGTCAAATGCTGAATGTTAGGCATGAAGGATCTTTTAGTTGAGGGGGAGATCGCATAGGCCGTCAGGGGTGAGGTCATGGTTCAAGCCTTTGCTGTGATCACTATCATCACCCAGGCCATACTTGAGAAACTTGTTGGGATTTACATGAATTTCCTCATAGAATAGAGTTCATGTTGTTTGGTCTAACATCTCTACACCTGCCCATGCTACTTCATAGTCAATGTCTGTCATGCATATTTCATATGTGCATGGTGAAGATTCCAAGTCATCTACTCTTACTTTATCACGGGAAGAATACACTAGACTCTTGCAGCTTCAGAATATCTCTTAGCCATCTTCGTCTTCAGCTCTAGTCCAGTCAAGTAACTCTATTGTCTACATTTCTCAAGCGTCTCCACAACCTTAGGTTGTTGATTTCGGATGTCAGGTACATTAGATTGCTTCTCACACATTACCCTTTAACTTACTATCAGTTAGTAAACTCACCCGTTCTTTAAATTGCTCTATTACATTCTTTTCTTCTTCCTTTTGGATACAAGATTTGTGAACGGGGAAGACGATTGGTGGAGAGCATGAGTTCAATGGGCTATACTATATGGAATAACCTAAAGCTATTGCTTCCTCAGCTACCATACTTGATCCTATGAAGTTACATTGCTGGTTTGGTCATCCGTCGTTGAAGATCCTTTGTCTTATGTGTCCTAGTCTACAATGTCAGTCTCTTTGTCCTTGTTCAATTATAATTATGGTGATTATTGAAGGTAATGTCAATGGCTATAAACAGATTATTACATAAAAATCTTTGTTTTAAATTTTGGAAAATATTTCAGTTTTGTCAAATGGCTTTTATGGTTGCTTTGCCTTTATAAGTGGTTATGCTGCTTTGTGTTGATGTTGCACTCTCCAATGTACTCATAAAGCCCTCCATGTGAGACTGACATCCATTTTTAGTGTAAATAAGTTTTAATAGGATGTTTTCACATGTGTTCTTTTTTTTCCTTTCTTTTCCCTTTTTCTTGGACCATCAGGTGACAGTTTATAATTTCTGCAGCTTGGTTTTGATTCAGTACATTTTGCGAGGATTGATTATCAGGACAGGGCAAAGCACAAAGGTGATAAATCTCTTGAAGTAGAATGGCATGGTTCCAAAACCTTTGGTTCCTCTTCCTAGGTTTGAATTGCAGAAGCTGTATTGTTTTTAGTTTTTTTTTTTCAATAACTGCAATTAACCTTGTTCATTTATTTGCCGCAGATATCTAGAAATGCCTTTCCTGTTCATTATAGCCCCCCTAACGGTTTCAATTCTGAAGTGAATAACGTGGACATTGATGTTATACCTGTCCAGGTGTGTAATTTAGCCGTAATACTCAAGGGTTTGTCAATTATTTTTCCCTCTTTTGAATCTCAGGACAATCCCCTTTTGTTTGATTACAATGTCAAGGAGAGAGTAAATGACTTTGTCAGTGCTGCAATGACTCAAGTATATAGCTGCCCTTTCTTGTGAAACTTCAACTATTCAACTAATGCTTTCTAGAACTAAGCCTTGGTAGGATATCTTTGATATTTTTTTTGACTTATTTTTTTAAATGCTTGATATCTTGATGACAGGCAAATGTAACCCGAACAAATCACATTATGTGGACAATGGGTGATGACTTCCAGTACCAATGTGCTGAATCTTGGTTCAAGCAGATGGACAAATTGATTCACTAATGTCAACAAGGTGAATTTTTTGAGTCTGCTACTTTAGTGATTCATTATGTCTAATCATATATGTGTATATATATACCTTCTTTTTTTTTTTTTTTCTTGAAAAACTTGATATCCTATTCCATCGTAATTGTTATGCTTGTTGGTGGGGATATCATGTAATTAAACCTCACTGTCTGGAAGCTACTGTAATGAGGGCTATAGATGTTTAATCTCTTTGACGAAGCAAGTGAATAATTCCACATATCAGATGGCAATTTTTATTAACTTCAATGAATCATTGGCAGTTATATATAGAGTAGTTAGACCTGAATTTCACTACTTCAACATTTCAGAATAGTGCTTCACATGACCACCATGCAATTTCATGCAACAAACTTTGAGTCCTGTCCTGTGTTTCTTCATTCTTGTAACAATGCATTTGTTAAAATCGCAGAAACTTTTTTACAAATAAGTGAAAAGAATCAAACTATGTCTCTTACTCATTCTTTATATGATTTAGAGTAAAAATAGAATTGACATTGTGCTTTGAATAGAGTAGGTAATGATGGATGAATTCTTCAAAGGAGAATTTGGCATTCCCCAACTCCAGCTTTAAGTTGGAGATTCTTTTCTGTAGGAGATTTACATCACCAAAAATTTTCAAACTTGTAATAAACCTAATAGTTCATGAAGTAATTCTTGTTTTTGGTAATTTAATTATATGCCTATCCCTTTCATTAGCTTAAACTTGATACATATATGGGGAGCTTTCTGAAAAAACAGCCCATGCTGATGAAATGTCCGTCATACTCTTTTATGTCTGTAAGATGTTTTTGTCAATCGATGCTACCATGTTTATTGTCTTCAGGATGGTCGGGTGAATACTCTGTACTCTACGCCTTCTCTCTATGTTGATGCAAAGAATGCTGTAAATCAGTCGTGGCCTTTGAAATTGGATGATTATTTTCCGTAAGCACTGTTTTTAATCTTGCTTAATGCTTTGCCACTTCCCTGATTTATGACTTTGGCTAAAATAAATGGACAAGCTTGCTGTAATCACTGCAGATATGCTGATAGGTCAAATGCTTACTGGACTGGTAATATTGGGTCTCAATATAGCATTGCTGCAATTTGTTGGACAACCCTTCTGCGCTTTGATGGACCTTTCATGTCTTGCCCCTGCAAAGTGAAATTGAGGAACTCATCAAGATGCTAAAAAAGAATGAGAAAAGTGGTTTTATCATTGCTCCAGGGGCATTTCGAGAGGCATATTAATGACCTTACTAATTTTTCCCTTTGACATTAGATGCAGAATCGTATTTTATTGGATAAATGAAACTTGCAGGATACCTTTTGTCTGTCTGCTTTTTTACTAATTCCCCCTAGTTATTAAGACTAAATGAATTCTTTGCATTTAAAAAGGCAGCACGCCAATTTGAAGTTTTTTCTGGGAGGAGACCTACTGGTCCGACTACCTTAGGTCTAGAAGCTGCTCTAGGAATAGTACAGCATCATGATGCTATCTCAGGCACTGCGAAACAGCACGCAACTGATGATTATGCTAAACGCCTTTCAATTGGGTCTCATGAGGTTGCTGGCAATAAATCCCTTTTATCTTTCCTTTGTAGTATAGATATTTATCTCAGCCATATATGATGCTAACTCCCTTTTTGTTTAATCTATATTCTGAACAACTAGACAGAAGCTGTTATAAATAATGCTTTGTCATGTTTGGTGGATCAAAAGTCTGGTGATCAATGCGTATCCCCTCAAGTTGCATTTAGCCACGTATGTGTTCCTTTCTTCCATCACAATGAAAACTCTTTCGTTTTTGTAAGCATGTAATTATTTGGGTACTCTCTAACATGTAATTCCTGGAACCACTTATGCATGCTGTCGTCCTTTGGTTGGGATGTGGCTTAAAAATAAAAATAAAAAATTACTTGCGCTACATTTTACAATCTGCAAGACAGGCAATTGGTGCATGAGCAATTGATGAATTTTCTAAATTGTGCATGTATCTCAGCTAATCCTTCCATTCTCAAGCATTCCTAATTATTTTCTCTCTCTATTTTTGTCCGGTCCCAGTTGCTCAATATAAGTTTCTGTCCACCGACAGACAAAGGTCCTACTGACGGAAAGAGCTTGGTACTCTGTTCTCTTTCTTTTATGGAAATGCATGTATATCAATTGGTGCTGTTATGAGGTTGTAGTTGCATACAACCCACTTGGATGGAAGCGAACTGATATTGTGCGAATCCTAGTGAGTAGATTCCCTTTTCTCTGCTAGCTGGTCATCAATATCCATCATACTTAATATCAATAATAGAGCTGGTGCAAATGCATGACCCTACTGCAGCCTTTATGGCATGTCAATACATGTTGCCTTGGCTTATTAGTTTGTTTGCTTTACAATGGTTCTGATAACTATTGCACGTACATGTGATGACTGCAAGCCTATAATCTAAGAGTGTGTATTAATTATTTGGATGATTTTGCCGATTCAAGGAAGTAATTATAATTAATTTGTTTGATTACGTTAATGATATTTAAAATTAAGTAAATTAATGAAAATAAAATTAGATTTAAAGTTTGATTAATATATGTATATGTATATGTGTGTAAAAAAATCGAAATATGCATATATATATGTATGTGTATTAGAAATATTAGAGTATGTGAAATTTATTGTATGTATACATGTATGCCAAAATATATGTGTGTGTTATATGTTGAATTAATATGTTTTATTGAAATGAAATTATCAAATAAATATATTAAATATAAATTTTGTTGAAGTATATGCCTATATATTATTGTTGATATATACTGAAATTTTGTGAAAATTGTGTTAATAATAATGATTTGAGCTATGATTTGTGATTTAATTTGTTAAATATAAGCCTATATATATACTAGATAAAATAACATAGAATAAACATGTTTTAGATTATTTAAATATGTTGGAAAATCAATTTCTATGCATATATATGTAATATGCATAGTTTGAGTTATTAAATTTAAATAAAATATTAAATATTTTTTTTTTGGATGAAAATTTATCAAAATGGTAGTTTATCATGTCTATATATAAACAGGAAATTTTTGTCATTTTTGAAATATATTTACTATTTTTAAAAATCAAATTACAAAATAGCAAAATATGGCAAAACAGTATTTCGACCATCAGTGGTGTCATGAATGTATAAGGATGAATCAGTAACTTTTTCTTCTTTTTGGATGAAATTATAACAATTTGAAAGCTTAAGAAGTCTACTTTAATCTAATGTAAAGAACAGATCGGCTTGATGGTCAAATTTGAGTGAATCGATTGGTCATCGCTGTGAATCCTTGTTATGGATAGTTTTATGTTAATTAAATTTAAAACCCAAATTAACTAATTAGTTGAGCAAAAGTGAACTTATAAACATGTAAAACAATGTGTTAGATAGTTTACATAAAAATATGAGCTTAAAAACCCATGTTTAAGATAGTGAACCGATTTATTAATGTTAAGGTGCACACTAATTTTCTATAGAAAATGAAATATTATAATTTAAGATAAATTAATTATAATCAAATAAATACGAAATAAATGTAAATATTGTGTTCACATATTAAAATATCAATTTTAAGATAAATTATTAATTATTTTGATTTTAGGAATTTAATTAATTAAATAGTTATAAATATGGCATTATAAGATAATATAATATAATAGAAAACTAGTTTAGGTTCCTTAGCCCATTTAGGGGTAAAAACGAATTATGAATGATACAAATAGAATAATTATAACTTAAATGAGTCGTTTCACCTAATAAAAGTTTATTAGATTGATTATAAGATATGTTATTGAAATTACCATTTTAAGGACCTAATTGCCATAAAATGAGTTTAGTATACTAAGTTGAATATAAAATGAACTTGAATGATTAATTCTGTCCAACTTGGCTAAATTAAGTTAATATAGATTTAATAAGTTGTAAATAGGCTTAAATATAATTGTAATATGATAGATTAGACCATGAATAATAAGAGTACATTGTTTCAAATGTATATTTGCTAGAAAAATCCGTATTTGATATGAGTTTGACATAAGTTGATTATTGATTTAAATGTCTATATGAGTTAATCTTGGGTAGATATTTATCAGGAGTCTGCCTCCTGTCTTATCTTCTAGTCTATCTTCTGGTTGTTCAGAGTATAAATTTTATACCAGGTACGTAGTAATTTGTATCTTATGTGCTAGGTTAAACATTCTAAATGAACTAATACTTAAAGACAAGTTTAATAATTGCTTGTTGTTTGTCCATGGCCGTTTTCGAGACTTGGTTCGAGGGGCGGCAACCTTGCTAGGCAGTACCAACATAATAGTTAGGCTCTTAAACCATCATGGATGGTTCGATAGGTAGCCGACAAGGGGAACAGTAGGGGGATAACGTCTATTCATATTAGAGAGAAGTTGTAGTAAGCAGTTTAATATATCAGCTCCGTTACTCTGCTTAATCACAATAGACTAATATGGATAGAAATGCATAATGGCTGTGACCCTTCGATAAGGCTATTACTTATAGAGATAGGAGATATGGGTATTCACATTGCCTATATCAACCACTTGCGCAGTTGCTGTTAATAAGGATAGCCAAGTTCCCAGCATGTTACCGGAGTGCGAGTGCTTCACTGTTGTTTTGTTATACTTTAATTTAAATATATAAATTGTTGATTGTTGCATTGCATTTAGAATATGTGCGTGTGCCCATCTCTTGTGTGTTTGTGTTGCTGTCGTACTGAGCTTCAACCCATTCCTTTCTTTTTTAGGTGATGATGACTTTGATGATGACACTTATGATTGCACGGAGCATGGCACAAATTCGAGGAGTTACTCGACGAGTGGAGCAACTGGGATTGCTGGATTATTCTCTTTATCTTAAATTATCAAAATTTTTATTTTCAAACTTATATTTTAATGAAGGCTTATCTCTGAGCTCATGGTTATATTTTGATATACTAGACACCGTGTATTTTGAGATGCATGATGGTATGATATTTATTTATAAATGTTAGTATACTCATGGGAGTAGTCCTTTTGAAAATCTTTTACAAAAGTTTATATTTTTCCACTACAAATTCTAGTTGTTTCCATAATCTAATTTAATAATTTCATAATCTAAAATTTGTTTAGCAATGATCACGATAAACTGTAGAATGTGTAAGTATTATATGTGGCAACTAACAATCCTTAACCTAAATCGGGGTGTGACAAGTTTTATGCTCATTGGGAACGGTTCCTTAATTATCGATTATGCCATAGGAGTTATTATTATTATTCATTGTTTGGGGGAAAAGGGGTTGGTTAAGCACTTTTCTTGCTCTCCGTATTTTTTGATACCCTCTAAGTTCCTTTTCCATCTTCTCAGGAGTTAACTCCTCAAAATATTTTCCTTGGTACATAGGTAAGTCAACAGGACATAAATCATTAATGTGAGTTTGAGAGGTAGTATGTATTATTGAAGGATTTTTTATCACTAAGGATCCATGAATATGAGAGGCCTTAAGGTTAGCTTGTACTGGAGTTGGTGCTCGAGCTTGTGAAAGGCCATTTTGGCATCATTCCTCTTATGGCAGTTGGGATGTTGTCACCTAAGACTGGGATGGTTGTATTTCTCTACCTCTCCTTCGATGCTAGGGAGCATTGGCCTCTAATTCAAGCTATTTGAGGCACTATTCCACCGATTGATTATGGTTTATCAACTCGATATTTTTCTCTACAGTCTAGTGTAACATGTTTTCTAAGTTACTTAGGCATTCTTGACCTTATAATGAGTTAAAAACAAGAAAAAACATTCAGGCCTACGTGGGAATTAGTAACCTCTCAAGAAATAGGGGGACTCAAGATGGAATCCAAATTTTTCTTAGGATTAAGATACTAGACTAACTTCTTACCCTTAGAGCGTGGGGGCATGAACATAAAAAAACTTGGCTAATCTTGAGGTTACATTTTCAAAAAGGAAAAAAAGAAAGGAACTAAGAGTAAGTTTCCCAGAAGCAGTGCCAAATGTTGTTAATTCAAACCTAATAGAGATGAAGATGAATGTTTGGCTTAGACTAGTACATTAGGTTTGTAAAACAAAACATGGTTAGTGGTGTGCCGAGAGGTTACTCAGCGTGGGTACTTCGATACTTAAGTTAGTTTGCATCTTAAAGCTGTAAAAGTGAAGATAAGTTTCGAGGAGTCAAAGTGACATTACCTCTCCACTTATGTGCAGCGAAGGTATATATAGTAAGTTGATCCCAAATGGTTATGTGCATTATGGGATTATGAAATAGTGGGTGGTTAGTGATAATTATTGGGGACATGGGATGGAGCTACTAATCCATGTTTAATAGTGCCTTTACGTCAAAATGGTAATGGTTGGGCGGAATGTGCTAAGTAACCTTGGCACATAAACTATTTGGCTATAGTATTTAGCATGTCAATATCATAAGCTAATGGAATCAGGACACCTATAAGGGTTAGAAGTAAGCTAGTATGAGCTAGGTCCAGGCCTAATAGGCCAACTTGGTCAAGCAATAGGTCGGACTAGACTTGAAAAGCTCATGACAACCATCAAATAGATATTATTATCATTTTTTTAAATTTCCCATGCATTTCAAGTTGATGCACTATTTAGTTTCATTGGCAAACCATGTATATAGTTAGCTTCATCTATTTTAATAAAATTCGACTATGTTACTTTATTTAGCTTTTCCCACTTAGGTGTGTGAGACTACTAGTATTTTGCTTCAATTTAAATGTTTATATTTGACTTTTTTACACTTTACATACCTATGTTTCTTCTACCATTATAAACATGATACACTAAAAAATTTACAAAAATATTATAATCCTTTTAATTCATTTTAAAATGTCCTCAGTTGCTCTTTTTATACTTTGCATATCTATATTTACAGTGAACATTGATATCAGTACATGGTGCAAATATGAAGAGGGAAAAAATAAAATAAAAATAAAAAGAACACAAAAATGTTAGGTTCAAAACGAAAGAGGAAAAGTTTTCAATATATGTGGCTTTTACCTCTTATGCTTCAAATCTAACTAATGTTTTCACAATAGAATAAATAAGAATATATAAAGTGTAGAAA
This sequence comes from Combretum micranthum, assembly GCA_024138025.1. Taxonomy (NCBI): domain Eukaryota; kingdom Viridiplantae; phylum Streptophyta; class Magnoliopsida; order Myrtales; family Combretaceae; genus Combretum; species Combretum micranthum. The sequence continues at coordinate 724,959 of JAMXBD010000290.1, forward strand.
CCTAAATTCAAGCATGTAAAGTAAAAAGAAAAACAAAAAGGAAAGACATATTTTCAATAATTAACCTAGGTTAAGGAAATAAAAAATAATATCTTAAAAAATTATAAAAATACCACATAATCAATGATAATTAAAAAAATACGTAAGTTAAAGTGATTGATAAAAATTTATATTGCCACGAACTCATCTCTTGAATAGACGATTTCAATAAAATTACCAGAACTCGTCTTGTTACTTGTTACTTATTCACTCATAGATGAGCCCTTTTTCTTCTTCTAGATTTTATCATTTCAGTTCTACTCATTGGCCAGGAAAGTTTTTTAATATTTTATGCAAACATGTACGAGAATGAAAAAAGAATAAATTTCACAAGGGATTACATAGACACTTCGCTGATCGTCTTCCCGTTCTATCTCTCTCTGTCCAACCAAGTTTCCTTCCCATGCTCCGGCAAAGGTTTCCCCATCCATCAATGAACGATTCTTCCTCAAACCGAAAAGACGACTTGTATGTCTTTAAAAAATGAGGGTAGTGTAATTATTATGGGCTCGTTTCTTGAAAAGATAAATTTATGATAATTTAACATCGTCTCTTAAAATATAAGTTTAAATTATCTGTTTTTGGGATTATTTTCTATTTAATTGCATTTTCATAATTTTGTATTGAAACATTATTTTATTTTTTCCTTAACCCAAGTATAATTCACAATCTTACTTTTTACTACAGTTTTATTTATTTTCTTTATCCTTTTGACTTTCCTACTCAAACCTTCAATCTTTTGCATAACTCTTTCAATTGGCGGGAAAAAAATTACTATTTTCTATATGATTTATTCATTTTTAGCTTTCTTATTTTATTTAGTGGTTTATAATTTTAAAATGATTTGTAAAGAGAAAATGTGAAATTTGATATCTAAAATTTTACATAAAAATTCAATTTAATACTTAAATTTTGAATTAATTAATCAATATTTACTTAAACTTTTTATAACTATTTTTAGTACCTCAACAACACAGTTTGCTTTATTTATGACATGAAAGAAGCATCCTATTGGTATTAAACATTGTAAAGAGAAGCAATAAAAATTTGATGATATATGTTGCCTCTTCCAAATTAATAAATAGAATAAATGTGTTAAGGAAAAAAAAGTTTGATTGATATTAAATTTACTAGTTAAAATTAAGGAACAAAATTTTACAAAAATTTCAAAAGTGGTAATATATTATAGAGTTCTGCAATCTAGGATTTATTTAACTTTTTTATTTTTAGTTAGTAATGGCTTTTTGATTTCAAGTTATGATGGGTCTAACATCTTTGTATGTTTTAATGCATATAATGATTTATATTAGTTCAAAATGTGCCTATTTATTCGGTTAACTATACTAGCGAGAAAATTTGAATCGAATCATTAAGATTAGGGGTGTTCACGGTTCGGTTAACCGGTCCGTGTCCCTATTTTTTTATCCTAATCGTAATGATCGGATTTTCAATATCCTGATCCTAAACCGATCCATTATGAGCAGTTAACCACCTTAACGGTTAACCTTTTTTTCGGTTAATTTTTTCGATTTTCGGTTTTTAACTATTTAACATAATAGTTATGCAAAATTTACTGTTAAACATATTTTTCAATATGTCCATAAAAAAATTAGAGTACTTTTTTTAATTATATTAAAAACTATAAATTGAGAATATAAAACATGTGAAATAGTTGTTAATATATATCGGTACCATCAACCATAATAGCCTTTTGTTCCTATGTTCTTATCATTGTTATCATTGTTCCAATAAGTTTATTTTCAACTATTATCCTTGATACTTCACCATTAATGCCTAATTTGAAAACTTGACAGTTGTAAAACATCCTCCTGAGTGTCATTTTTGGCATATGTACTAGTCAATCTCCTGACCATTCTTGCTATAGACCTACTTATCTTAAATCCCATTACTCTGGACCGAGTTATACGAAGCACAAAACAAATAGCCATTGTGGTAAGAAACAAGAACCATGCTATCACTGGCTGTTAGCCTACCCATGGCTAATCCCAACAATTGCCATTTGCTACTGATTTTTTCCCCTACATATGAACTCAAGAATTTGGCTTTGTTGCACGTGTTCATTTAATACCACAATGGATCACAATTAACATCCAAATGTATATTCAACAAAACCTTCACCTGCCTAAGAACACTAGTTAAAAGCAAATAAAAGAGAAAATGATCCTTCCTTTAAATCATTTTTCATTTTGAGGCTCTATGAATTAAAAACAACAAATCCATGGTCAGGTAGAGAATTGACAAGGACAGCAGATTTCCCTTGCATCGCTCCTCTCATGAGGATTAAGCCTAGATCACTTGAGCAATCCTGGTCAACGTCTCAAACACAGCAAAACAAAGAAATTTATTAATAAAAAAAAATTATAAATATGGACTTGAATATATAATAGCAAAACAAAGCAAGAAAAAATACACTATAAAAATTAACTTACATTCTCTTCTCAATCATCAATCGTGCAAAGAGGATGATCTTCTGTAATGCAAGATGTTTTTACAGAAAAAAAGTAGAAAAAAACAAAGAATTTCAATGAATTATATATAGAAGTAAAATATCAATAAAAAAAATGAAAATCATAAATACTTTTACCTATGGATACCGACTCAAGTTGTTCCAAGATAGGCTCAAGATATATTGGTTGACTTGAATTCCTCAACGAATTTTGTCCACAAATTAAAGCTTCCACAAGTCTAGGTGTAAGAGCACTCCGAAATGAATCAAGCACATGACCTCCGGTGCTAAAAGCGGATTCACTAGCAACTGTAGACATGGGAATAGCTAACACATCCCTTGCTATTAAAGCCATCGTTAGGTATTTAGATGAATTTGTTTTCCACCAGCCCAATATATCAAAAGAAGGTACCTTCCTCTCACAATCATTATGCAAATATTTTTCTAATTCGCTTTTAGAATCCTCACTTCCTTCATCCTCACCATGCTTCATGAACTTATCATCTAAGTATTGGTCTACATCTTGATACTCATCAACCACCATAGATGTGTGCAAATCTTGTTGTTCTTCTCTTATTTGGATAGTAGATGTAAGTTTGGAAGCACCATAAGACTCAAACAAAGAGTCCAAAACAAGTCTCACCTTTTCTTTTAGTTTGTTTGCAATATCCATATCATAAAATTCACCAACCATCTAGTCAACATATTTCAATTTGCATCTAGGATCAAGAACTAATGCAACAAATAACAAAACGTTGATATTATCAATATTTGCCCAATACTTGTCATACTTCTTCTTCATCCTAAGAGCCATTGCTTTCAAACTAAGATCTCTACCTTTTTCAATCATATCAGAAATCATCATGCCAAGACCATAAATCTTCTTCATATATTCATTACTAGTGACATGAAGTGCACCAGACAAGCTCAAAGTGGTGTCATAGAAAATCTTAAGAAAAGGCAATAATGATCTAGCATATTCCCAATCATCAAACGTTGGAGTGCCCTTCTTCAGAGTAAGATCCATAGAATACCTACTATCAGTGACCTCTAACAAATCAAAAGCTTTTTGAAATTTCAAAGCTGCCTCCAACATTAGGTATGTTGAGTTCTATCTAGTCTCCACATCTAAGCACAAATGACTCTTACTATCAATCTTTTCTTTTTCTACACATTTTTAAACTTTTGGTTCCTAGAAGGAGAAGATTCACATACTTTACTACATGTCTAATTCCATAATAGAGTCATTTATTTCACACAAACCATCTTTTATAACTAAATTCAAAATATGTGCAGCACATCTCACATGCAAGTGCTCACCCCCCAAGACATTCTCTTCCAACTATTTAACCTTCTTTTCAATACTGTAAGCCCAAATCATTTGAGGATGCATTGTCAACATACAGTAAACACCCTATCAATTCCCCAATTAAGTAAACACCTCTCAATAGCCATGCCAATTACCTCCCCAGAATGACCAGAAATTGGACAAAAGCAATAATTCTTTTGTGTATTTTCCAATCATCATCAATGAAGTGTGTAGTAAGACATATATAAGACAAATTCTGAATAGATGCCCATGTATCAGTAGTAAGACAAATTCTTGATGACATTTTCTTAAAATATTTTTTCAATTTTCCCATTTCCTCTTTATAAATATTGTAGCAATCTCTTCCTATAGTTGTACGTGAAGAGATTCGAAAACGTGGTTGCATCACTTGACAAAAATCACGAAACCCCTCATGTTCCACAAAATTAAAAAGATAATTCATTAACAATGATCATCCTAGCTAGATATCTCCTACATTCTTCTTGATCAAACTTCCAATTACTAAGCAAACTTGCACAAGTCCCCTCATCAGATTTAGGTGTAGGTTTAAAAGCTAATGTTGATTGGCTCTTGTCAACATATAAGGATACTTTTTAACACCTACTTAGATGATTACCCAAACAACTTGTGCCATTAGTAGACGTAAATATAAAAGGTTTGGTGCAATGTTTACATGTAGCTCTAGGATCATTGGCATCATTATTCTTCTCAAAATGTTCCCAAACCCAAGATGGTTTTCTTTTACGCACCTTTGAATTAGCTGGTTGAGGGGGAGGATATTTTTTGCATTCTCATCGCCACTTAAAGGTTGGGAGCTCAATTCTCATTAACTAAAGCTTGAGGGACCTCATTGAAGTTGAGTCTGTAGTTTTTTCATTGTCCCCAGTGCTAGACATCTACAACAATATCAAACAAAAAGATATATTAGGTAAAACTAAATTTAGTAAGTGAATCTCACTTGTTAACATAACATGATACCAATTAGATAAAAAAAGAAAAACAAAGTAATAAATAAAACAATGCTTTCATGTTTCATCTTTTAAAATTGGGTTTAGCTGTCCGATTACAGTTTATCCACTAAAACAAAGTGGGAATCATCTCCATGGATATAATATATATTATATAATATAACATGTTTCATCAGATAACTAAATGTAAACCAGTATTGCCGTATGAGCCAACATGTGAACCATATAATGATTTCATATTAATATTGACCTAACCAGCCCAAGCGATCTAATTAAGGTCTAAACCAGGACTTAAACATTAATGCCAAGCACGTTCAATGAGAAAAACCCCACTTTGCTGAAAAACAATAGAAACAAACAAGAATATGATTTTATTAGTGAAGACTTTTGGATGAAAATTATAAACTTTAAAGCCAAACGTCATTATCATTATCACATACGACGTATATATAAATACTTCATTTCCCACCAAAACTTATCGATGCCAATAATTTAGGTGGAAAAAAATAGAAAATGCCAAAAGCCAAAGGTCCCATTAGATAGCCTGAGTTGTTTACGAATGTGCGGCAGGGCAACACGAATTCAGCTTGGATCACAGTCTCCTAAGAGTAGGATCAACCGTGGTTCTTCCGGGATTGTCGTCCCAAAAGACAAAGATCGATTTTTGAGTAATGGGGACAAGATTGCTTCTGGAAAATGTGGGAGTAAGGTTATGGTTGTGGTTGATTCAAGTGTTGAAGCTAAAGCAGCTCTTGAATGGGTACTTTCTCATTCGGTTAAAATGAAGGATACCATAGTTCTGCTTCATGTGATGAAGCCTGTTGGGATAGGTATGTCTCCTTTATATACATTTTTTTGCTACAATTACAGATGATAATTTTTATATACATTCAGTGATCCATTGTCCCTTCAAACAAAGAGATTCATTGTGATATCATGCTCTTCCTTAGAACATTTCCAGCAAAACATAACAAGATATCAGTAGCAGCAACAGCAATGGCACATCACTTTCAATTAAAAATGAAATTAATTAAAGCTTTCAATATATCCTTGCGGAACAATAACAGAGGATAGGAATGACGTAAGATTTTTCCATAACCACATGCAAGATAAACTCTTCCAGAAAAAACTATTAACAAACCTGATACCAACAAACACATGTACTGCAAACGACCTAAAAAAAAACATGTACTACATATAGATAAAATAATAATAGCCAGTAAAATATTAGCAATGACAAGAACAGATATTTATGATACTACAATAAGTACAACTTCATGAACATATACGAGATAAACATCAGTAGTGTCTATATCTCATCTCATTTCGACTCAAAAATTTCGATGTAAAAGGAGGACTTGGAGAAAAGGAGGACGAGATCGAGACAAGACACAACGACTTGCGGAGAGGACTGGGGATTGCTAGACTAAGAGCTACGCCACTGCGGTGAGGAAATGAAATCGGTAGTTGAAGTTGAGGGAAGGCCGGAGAGGAGGGCTGTGTGGTCGCCTCGCCGTAGTGTGTACTGTGTAGTGTAAGATGTAGTTGTGTGTGTGTGGAAAGCGGGGGAGGGGGGAAGGGGGGTGTGGGCGGCTAAGAAAACAAAAAGATAGGGTTTCCACTTTCCAATCAACGTTGAAGACTTGAAGACAAGTTGAACATCCTATTTCCAATATGTATATTTTTTAAAAAAGTAATCATATGGGTATATTATAAATTATATATATTATAATTATGGATCGGTTAACCAAATCCATCGGTTTTTAATATATAAAAACCGAAACCGAAAATTGAAAAAATTAGAGATGGTAATCCTAAACCTAAACCGATGGATCGGTTAACCCTTTTTTCGGATAAATTTTTCGGTTTCGGTTCGGTTATCCTAAACATTCGGTTTTTTTGCACACTCCTAATTAAGATTATGAGGAAGGGCTTGCTTCTAGCTATATTCAAAGCTAGAGAACTGAGGGAGGAAGAAAAAAATGATGGATTCGTATAAATGATAGTAAAAAGTGAAGATTTAAAGTATACAATTAAAAATGAAGGATTCGAATAAAAAATAGTAAAAGATGAGAATAATTTTTACTCTTCCCCATTGATAATAATACGGAAAAGAAAAAATAAAATACACGCAAACAAATCCATCCAATGTAACACCTAAAATATGTGCACATAATGGAAATAGATACATAATAAAATCTTATCTTAGGCAAATCACATATTTTATAGCGTAGGAACCAACTGGCAAAAAGCATTAAGGCTGTAAAGACTAATACAACAATTGCGGTGCCCTATTTATTTCTATTTAACTTACTTATTTTTGTTTAATTTTTCTTAATTTATTTTTTAAAGATGTTATTATTTGCAATCAATAGTTGGGATTAAAAGGAAGAAAATGATATCATAATCATATATTATACGATATTTTAGTATTAAGGGGCAAAATTCATTTAATTTTTTTTTAAATTGAAGTATTGGAAGAAGATCCCATAAATACAACACATGTAATCAATGAGGAAAAGGAAAATAATATTAAAGTTCTTTTAAAATTACAAAATTATCATTGGGATGAAAATAATCCCAGTTTTAGACAAGTTAACCTCATCTTGGCGGATATAAAATTTGCCCGCCATCTTCTTCTTCCTCATTTTGACACAGTCCTCTCCCCTCTTCTAAACGAAAAAACCCCGAAATCAAAAAAAAAACCCTAACCCTAATTTCATTAATCCACAACCAATTTTCACAAGACTTATCATTATCTTGAATAGGTTTGACTACTGGTGTTGTAGAGTCATTATTTCGTGAAATGGTAAAGGAATTCGTGCGAGAAATCCCCAAAATTTTGTACACCGAACTCCACAAGTAAGTGCTTTGGATTTTTTCATAATTTTTCATGATTATTGATGTTGCATTGTTGAATATTGGGCTTCGTATCTGTTGTTGTATTTTGTTTTTCAAATGGTAAAGCGCATTGTGTGATAGATGGATGTTGTACATAGTGTTGGATGCGTTGTATTGTGGAGTGGTAATGTGATTTTCATGCTTGATGTATATGTTGTTGATGCTGCCTTGTAGACAATATATGATGTAATTATGATAATACTCCATATTTTTAGAATAAACAATCATGGAAATGTAATCAATATTTTGATTGATGTAAAACCACTAACAACATTTCATAATTTATATAGGAAATAAAATATAGATTTTCCTCATAAGAATCATCATTTATGCATAATTAAACATTTTTGGTTGATTATAATAGTACCATACTAGTAAGTGGGATCAATACTTCATCTCATTTTGAAGTACCATTTTAAGGTACTTAGAGGTTGAAGTGTGTTCATAGTTGTAATTGGAAAATAGCTTAAATGTGCGCATGGGATCAATACTTCATCGCATTTTGAAGTACCATTTTAAGGTACTTAGAGGTTGAAATGTATTCGTAGTTGTGATTGGAAAATAGCTTAAATGTGCGCATGCGATGTTTATAATTATTCTTAACTTGCTGATTGTTAACCAAATTTTTTGCTATATTGTATTGCTATGAATTGTGATTTTCTTAAAGTGTTTAGAGATTGGTTTTATCATCTTTAAGTGGACTGAATAAAAGGCTAGTTTATATGGTAGGACTGTTATTACTAGTAACTCAAGGTATGGCAACACACCATCGATAAAGAATGACACGAAACTTAGGAGGTAGGGGACTCTACCGTGAAATATCTAAGGGAAGGTTTAATCCCGAGTGATAAAAATGAAAAAAGAAAGCTTATGTACAATGCGATCAACTTTACCTTAATAGATGATGTCCTATACCAATGTAGATACAATATGCCTTACCGCATATGCCTCCCGTCAAACGAAGCTCTATCGGTTCTAAAAGATCTGCATTCGAGTGAATGCAACAACACATAAGAGGTCTCATACTCCACATAAAGCACTTTAACTTGGCTCCTATTGGCTAACCATGAAGCAAGATGCCATAGAGCTTGTAAAAAAAAATGCCCTTAATGCCAAAAGCATGCTTCTAATGATGGTTGCCCGAAGCAACTTGTTAGGAAAAGATATGACCTTTTTCTCTTGCCAGTGCAATCAACAAACAATAGAATCAATCAAAATGGAAATTGAAATGACACCAGGATTTAACATGGAAAACCTCAAATTGGGAAAAACCACGGGACCAATAGTGCTCAAATCTTCCACTATAAATAATATAATGGGATTACAAGTTTTCTTCACTAGATCTCACTAATAGATCTCACAATGCTTCACCACAGATTGGTGGATTACAACAAGAACAAGATTTCCTTCATCTAGAGTTTCTCACTCTAGGGTTTCCTCACTTTTATCTCTTTCTCTCTCTAGAACTCTCTATCTAGGCTTGAGAAGAGGCACACACTTGTTCCTTACCAAACCCTAGGACAACAAGATGAATATATATATATATATATATAAAACAAAAGGAATATCAACGGACATACATAAGCTGTCACGTCATAAATCAAGGCTGGCAGTTTTGGATTTGGGTGCTGACCTTAGGCATTTTGGAGCAATCAATGCCAACTTATGATTCAATGAAGGCTGGTGGCCTTATCCTCTCAGTTGCTAGTGTACGCAACAATTTCATCATTTGTTTGCACAAACAACTCCTTATCTTCAAGTCCTCTTCCAAGTATATCACATATACTTAGGATATTTTAATTTAAATACTTTTAAATATATATCATCATATATTTAGGATCTCCTTGCTTAAAGCGTGCTGATCCATCCTACTTTGATTCCAAAGTCTTCTAAATATATATCTGATATATATTTAGGCTCCCTTTTGGATATAGACCCATATGAGTTTGATCTATAACCCTAACACAACTATCTTCAAACCATGACTAGTCCATGATCATTCACGCAGTGGGTAATAGATATACCTAGTCCTTTTTCCTAAATTACAAGCCAAAAGAAATTCATCATGGTAGGAGTTGACTACTTTACTAAGCGAGTCAAAGCTCAAATTATCACCAACATCACAAAAAAGTGCATCGAGAAATTTGTGATAAATCACATCTTGTGTAGGTTCGAAGTGCCATGCATCTTAATTACTAATAATGGCATCTAGTTTAGTGACATGTTTAGAGAATTCTACAAATACCACCACATTGAGCTAAGGTACAAGTCTATGTCTCATCTTTAGACAAATAGCCAAGTTGAAGCAGTTAATAGAATAATCGCTAAATGTTTGAACAAAATGGTTGACCACAATGATATTGGTTGGGCAGAGTTGCTACCCAATGCATTATGGGGATACAAAACCATACATAGGACATTTACAAGAGAAACCCCCTATGGAATGGCATTCAACACCAAGGAGGTCCACTTTATTAAGTTAAAACTCCTAACTACTAGAATGCAAGAATTTTAGGTGATGGAAAATAACATAGGACTCAAAGCCAACCTGGATAGATTAAAGAATTCGCAATAAGGCCACACAAAGACTAATGGCTTACCAACCGAGAGCTGCCCGTCACTACAACAAAAAGGTTAAGCATGAAGAGTTTCAACCAGGAAATCTTATGTGCTATGAGTTGGTTAATAAGGGGGTCAGAGAAGGCAGTGGAAACTAGCCCCTGATTAGGAAGACTTGATTTAAGTCACAAAGAATTTAGGCAAGGATGCCTACTATTTTGGAATGACTTGACGAATATTCAATGCCAGAATATGGAATGTTGGTAGTTTAAGAAAGTGTTTGTTTAAGTTACCTAGTTTCATCTCTTTTAACTTTCATTTCCTTCATATGATTTTCGTTATTTCAGCAAGAACAACTATACGTACCATTATTTGCTATGAAAGCATGCTTGCTGTTTGTTCCACATTTTCATGTAAAGCAATTTGGTTATTCTTTTAGAAACCTAGTAGCCTTAATTGGCATGTGAGGTAAATTGATAAAAATTAAAGTCGCTCGTGGAAACGCTCTGACAAATGAGCTAAGTTCTAGGGATCTGACTGAGCTACCCCCAGTCAATACTCGCCTTAAACATTAGTCTTACGTGAGAGCACTCTAACAAATGAGCTAAGTCTTTAGGACTCGACCGAGTTACCCCTAGTCAACACTCACCTTAAAAGTCTAAGTCCCACATGCAAGCACTTTAACAAACAAGTTAAGTCCTGGGGACTCGATTAAGCTACCACCAATTGGTATTTGCTTAAAAAATCTAAGTCTTAAGTGGAAACACTTATAAGTGCAAGCTAAATCTCGGGGACCCAATCAAGCTCCCTAATGAAGGCACTCATTCGAAAAACTTTGAATCCTAAGTGGAAGAACTTCCAAGGGTGAGCCAAATCTTAGGGATTCGACCGAGCTACTCAATGAAGGCACTTATCCATAACATACACTAAGTCCCAAGTTGAAGTGCTTACAAGCATAAGCAAAATCCTAGGGTCTTGATTGAGCTACCCAACAAGGGTACTCATATGAGAAATACTATGTCCCAAGTGGAAGTGCTTACAAATGTAAGCCAAATCCTAGGGACAAGACTGAGCTGCTTAACAAAGGCATCTAAAAAGAAAAACAAAAAAAAACTTAGTCTTGTTTTGAAGTGCTTACTAGTGCAAGCCAAATCCTAGGAACTTGATCAAGCCACAAAACTAGCATAACAACAACATTAAAACCTACCACAACAAGCATTTAAGAAGCTATATGGAATCAAGTGAAAAAAAGTACCAAAGAAAAATGGAAGAAAGCAAACATCACTTTAAGGAATAAAGTACAAGAAATGAAGAAATTCTTATTCATATGAAGAAGTGTTACGGTAGTTTTGACTAGCATCTCGACCAAAGATTACAATATCAATTATTAATCCTACTGTTGCTACAATTACTTCCTCCCGATCTTGAGGAATCGAATAGTCACTTCACATGTAGCCTTAACGAATCAGATAGCCATGTTGTACCAAATGTTAGTGATGATGCCTTAGGCCAATCTTTGGATATTGTCATCATTATGTTTTATCAATGAAGAGACATTTATTATTATATTGTTTGCATTTTTACTTTATAATAATTCCATTGGATTATGTAATTATTTTAAATTTCCCTAGATGATCACTATTGTGGGAATAATAACGAATTAAATCTGGTATGAGATTTGATTGATAATCATGGGATGTTTATTTGTATGGAGATACCAACCAAACTCATAGGTACGTGTTGGAGAACTAAGTATCGAACCTACCTGTTATGAGATCATAATATCATTAATGATTCTCATAATAACCATGTCATCGAATTCTTAGACCTGAAATCATGGATTCTAATGTGAGAAACATTATGATTTGACTCAATCAAACATTATCTTTAACCAGATAATTTTAAAGGTTATGGTTAAGCAAACTGTGAATCATGTAAAATGAGATGAATGATTAAGATGAGATTTGTCTCTCCCATTATGAGGGAGAAATCTTTGGATCCCTCAATAATTGAGACTGAAAAATATATGGTCGTGCTCAAATGAATTGATTGTATGATGAATGTCATTTGTTCTATCAGTCCACTTGGAGATCGTGAGAAGATAAGATTGAACACTATAATGGTGACGTTATCCATGCCTTATGTTCAATCTAGATATCATGTGACAAAATGATTACGACATAACTTATAGATTAAGATATGTCAAATTTACGACCTTTATTTAATTTAGGTAGTCATAATATCTTACTAGAGGTCACTTATGACTTTGGACTTAAAATAAGATTTAAGCCCACTACGAGTATTTAATGTACTTTTCGAGTCGCATCCAAAGAATGAGCTAATGCAAACACATAAATAAATTTGAAAAGTGTCTAAAATTTTTATATGCATTGCCTTAATTAAATTATCCTATTTAGAATAGTAAAGTAGAGTTTGTTTTAAAAGAAACATTTATTTTAAAATATGATTTTAAAAAAAGATAATGGATAATAATGAATCTTAGCTACCTATTTGAAAAAAGAGACAGCGTGATAAAGAAGATCACGTTTTATTCCAAGATATATATTTATATTGTGTTCTCCATTATTTTTATGATAAATGAAATATCGGAGAGAAAGCTAGTATGTACGAATCAAGTAGAAAGTAAGATTTTCTTCATAGAGAGAAAAAGGGCAGTGGTTATGAAAATTGAAGGTGACAGCAAAGCAATGTTTGTTATTCGAAAGAGGTTTATTCATATGGATACCGATATATGCTCAAAAGGAACCTCATCTATGTTTTCTAATTAGCGAACAAGGTTGATATGTCTAATCTCTTAATGATTTTTCATAGGGCTATCTTACTCTATTCATTTAAGGATTATTTTATATCAATTTGCATCTATTTTCATCAATAATCCTAAAAATTAGTACTTAATATTGATATTTGTTGATCTTAGATGAATGAAGCTCATATGAATACTTCAACATAAATTGATGAAGAAATTGCAAAGGATCAATAAAAGTCAACAAAACAAGGAGACAAGAGCATAGATGCGGCCATGCCTTAGCTAGGGTGAAGTAATTTTGATTAATGTTGATGGCACGAGCTAAGGTATGGGTGCACAAGAGGAAAATGAGGCCACAGTAGATGTTGCGGCCTTTGCTGCAGTTGTGCGAGTAGATGTGCCAAGATTTGAAGTAATCTATTCCAAAGCATAACACCATCCAAGGCACGGTCATGCAAGCTTGATACATGTATCTACAATTGAGAACACATTCTCCTATACAGTCGTGTGAAAGTAGGCATCCAAATTGAAGAAAATCTACAAGTAATTACGTAGGCCATGTAAGGTTATCAAACTGGCGATTCTAGGTCAGTAGAATCAGAATATAAAATCAAAACATAAAAACGTAAGTTTCTACAACCTTTGCATAAAAGCTTTGAAAAATTATAGAAATTCTTATAGAAGATGTAGAAAACTTAGAACATATAACGAATGTAAAAAATAAATAAATAAAGATATTAAGCTCTTTTTTTCATAATAACTCTTAATCCCTGATATAACATATATAAAAAAGAATCAATAGAGTCAAAATTAATTTATTTTCTATTGTTTTGTTTTGAAATAAGTGATAAATTAAAGGAGAATAAAAAAGTTCAACTTATTAAATGCTTAATTATATAAAATTAATAAATAAGTTTTCTTGTGAATTTTACAACAATAACTTGACTTAAAGAATTATATCATGTAGAACAGGGATTTTCGGGAGAGGGAGAGAAAAAGATAGAGAGAGTGTCTGGAAACTAAATAGAAACGACAACAAGAGAGATATATCATCATAATTCCTAATAGTTGATGAGCATGTAAACACACAATTATATTTTTTATATTTTAGCTTATTTGACTCGAATAGGTAGAATCGGTAAATTCAATTAAAATTGTAAGATTCTATCAAAAAACGATTCTACCCACAAGTCAACTCGGAAGTGCCTCCTAAAATCATAGCATCGTATGGGTAAAATTGCGATTTTGACAACTATGAGGCCATGGCACAAATGCAGGTGTTTGGAAGCTCATTTCGTAGTGGAGACTATAGCCCTTGGCATGGCCATACGAAGAATAAAGTAAAGTTGAAATTGGGACACATGGTCGAGGCATGATTGCATTGTAGGGCATATCGTTTGTCTGAAGTGAATTCCATTATTTTTATATCTTTTTACCACATCAACGTCCTTTGTACTATAAATTTAGCTTTTTCATGAAACCCTAAAGATGGAGAGAATAGAAAGGAGATATATAACAAATAGAGTACATTTTAGTTAGAAAAAATTTACAGAGAATCATCTAAATTTAGAGTAAATTACACCAAAATGTATCAATATTTTGGATTAAATTCATTTAAGGTATAGGTTAAAAAGAGGTATCAACGTATTATAAAGTGAATCAAATAAGGTATCAAAGTTTTGTAAAATTCATTTAAGGTATTAACGTTTCGGTTAGATTTCAACTAAGTTTCCTAAATTTTTATTAATAGTTAATTAATACCTTATTTAACTCAATTTCCAATATATTGATATATCTTTTTAATCACTTGAAATGGTGATATCTTAAATGAATTTATCTTCAAATGTTGAATTTTATTTTTTTCACTTGAAACATTAATACCTTTTAATATAATTTACCCTCTAAATTTAGCTTAGATTCACAACTGATCTTCAAGAACTTTTAAGAGAAAATTCACTGGACTTCATCAATTTTGACTTACAAATGAATAATCAATTTAATAAGCTTTATTCTTATCATGATTTTTTCTAACTCCACATCATTGAATTGCATTGTTAGATTTATGGAGGAGTAATTTCTTAACTTAGTACTTGTGGGTCCCTAAGCCTAATTCATGAGACTCCTGCTGTGATTTGTTGCAACTAGTACTGATTTCTTAAATTCAATAGTTTGTGTTTAATGTATCTTGAAATTGTATAGGCACGATATAGCTTCATGTTTGATTTTATTAAAATTGATTGCAAAATCATTTTAATGAATGGATCTAGGCTATTGATGATGATTGCTCATAACTTTATAGATAGAAAGGTGAAAGCTTCTTGCTCTTGGTCAATTGATTCAAAAATTATGGTGCCTAATGCAATTCTAAGTTGCTATTAATTTGAAAGAGATTCCAATTGATAAATATGTTTAAGGATTCATCGGTTCAAGAAATCAATATGAAATCAATGAGAATTTATTGATTTACTAGATAATGCCTAGCGATGAAACAAGATTTAAGTGTTTTGTCACTTAGATTAGCGTTATTTATGAACTATGTTGTGAATCACTTCTAGTTTAGTTATAGTTATTTATTAGTTTTTGTTGTTACAATCCTTTGATTTTTCAAGCTAGATGATGGCAAAATGACGAGCAAGAGTAATTGCTAAGTTTCCTAGGGTAAAATGACATCTATACTCAATTCGGTGCTACGATGATTGGTACATTTGCCTTATTATGCAGATCGTGGTTAGAATTTGCTTCATAGATTTGTAAATTTGTAAAACTTAGTTGTTTAATTATCATCACGTATAATAAGCACAAACCAACTTTGTTGAATTGCTTGGATCCCAGTAGGATTTCCAAAAAAAAAAAATTATTATGTTGTGCAATTTTTATAACTATTGATCTCTAGAAATCCTAACACCGACCCTCTTAAATCAAGCAAGTTTTCTCGATCAGATGGTAGAGAGAGAGGAGGTTAGAAAGCCTAATCACCCATGTTGATAAAGCTTAACTCGACTAAGCCCAATATGCCTAACACTAATAAGGTAGACTACCCATGGCATCCTTAAGGTCCATCAAGTGCCCTCGACTATCTTAGCTTATACGCTCCAACTACTTACCATTCTGATATCTTTAGTGTATTTGGAGACTTAGACTAAGTTCTCCCTCCTTTGTTAAGCTCCTTGTAAAACAAATCTCCTTGACCATCTATACCACCATGGACATACACCACACCTCTCCAATGTACTACGTCTCCATGGATGTATTTTAAATCTCTTCAGGGGTACTCTAAAGGAACCAGTCTCTACTATTGTCTAACCACCCTACACGAATGACCACAACTACCAACTAGCGAACAAACCACATAAGCAATGAATATTCTATGGGCGCCTATTCTAGTATGACTATAATCTATAATAGAACTCAAGAGCTCAAGGTATGGGGATTCGACCTAAGTTAATTTGATCTCGACTTAGCTACACTTACCATCCTACTCTCTCATAATCCCACACTAACTTAAGCATCAAAGTAGCCATGCCAAACAACCCCTTGGCACACCACTAACGATTTTTTTTTTTTTATGTTGCAAGCCTAGTAAATCTCTATTGGTAATTATCACCTGCAATAACTTAGACTCCTACCTAACTATGCTAAGCTACCATGAAAGCTAGACCACAAAGACCTCACCCCTGAACTTCGTGCATATTTGATGTGTTTATAAGGCTTTTGCTAATCATTATAGTCAATACTCCATGAGATCAGGCCTATTATATGGGGTAATGTGGAGACCTACTATAATGCTAGGTGGAGACCTGACTATTATGTTAGCCATCAAATTGAAACTAATGCGCATATGACGGTTGGGGATTAGCGATTATAGGTTTTTCTCATCATTATCTCATTATTTAAGAGGTAATTATAGCCAAACCGATGATGAAATTTATAAGCTATAATGGCCTCTCAAATAAAAGATAATGATGACAAAAACATATTGTCACCAATCTTCAATCGTCATATGCGCATTTGTTTTGATTTGACAACTAAGAAATGACGCCTCTTGATAAGGTATGGACATGGCGGTGACTCCCCCATAATATTATGACACAATGGTAGACACAGTTGCTTTTGTTAGGATTTGAAAAGTCGTGGCTTCTTCAACACGATTCAACATAACAAAGACCATATTGTTTGCCAAACAAGGCAACATTCGGTTCATTCATTAACTCACCAACTAATCCAACCTGCTAATGCTATTTCTAACTTGGATTACTCATTGGCTTAGACAAACAAACAAGTCACTCTTGCTTGGTTGCCCGTGCCTCCTTAATAAACATCTCACATGAATATACCTACTAAAAACTTAAACTCACCTTGTTCGACCCATCCAACCAACTCATACCCATCACTGATTTCCGAACAAAGGGAGTAAGGGAGGAAGCAAGTGTTTGACGGTCTAAAATGGATCATGGGTTTGGTACAAGGATCAATCCATTGGACTTAGGCCTAGCCTATGTCAACAAGGTTAAAGCCTCTTTAAGACACTAGTCACACTAACTCAAAGTACCAATTGACCATTGTTATATCCAATTGACATCCAACCTAGCATCATTTGGCATGATCTCTTACTCAAGTTAGGCATGCGTGAAAGTAGATTAGTG
The DNA here is from genome assembly GCA_024138025.1 of Combretum micranthum. Taxonomy (NCBI): domain Eukaryota; kingdom Viridiplantae; phylum Streptophyta; class Magnoliopsida; order Myrtales; family Combretaceae; genus Combretum; species Combretum micranthum. The sequence goes on from JAMXBD010000290.1 coordinate 742,633, forward strand.
GACTCATCCCATTACTATTGTAACCGTTGCCAATTGCTCACTTACCCATAATCCTACAATGCATCTAACCATCAAGGACCTATCCATTGTAAATATCTTCTTTCACTCCATAAAATTAGCATTAGGAATATACTTTGAATCAATCTCTTTATATAATTTATGGATTATGGATATAAAAGTTCAATAATTTTTCATTTTAATAAATATAAATTAAAAAAATCTTTTAAGTACTACATTATAATATAATAATTTTTTTGTTTTAAGTAAATAATTATTATATACATATATATTATTTAAAAATGGATCGATTTGTTTTATAAATTGGTTTGATTGGAAATTTTAAACTAAATTAAAAAAGAACTATAATTTCAATTTAATTTAGTTAGATTTATGGATTCATTCAATATGAATTTTTTCCTTAACCTTTGTTAAACCTTAAATTCACCTTGCCTCGTGATGGAGTACAAGGCCGAATTGTAGCAGGTTAGCACGTGCATATCAAGCCAATTTATTTTAATAAAATAGAAATAAAACCCGAGATAGACCGACAGCTTAATCCACACGTGTGTATAAATCAATTTTCAACGTATCCATAATGGAGGTAATAGCTTGGATTTTGTGCAAAAGCAGAGGGAAACAAATGGTTCTTTAAAAAGTGAAAAATACTTTCACTGGTTTCTACCTTTTTCCTAATGAATCTATGAATTCGTTCATGGTACTAGTTTCTACCTTTTCCTAATGGATCTATGAATTCGTTCATGATTTTTCGCTTTGATCTTTCTAAACATTATGCTATCTTTGACTTGCAGACTGAAGGAGTCCATCCAAGTCTTTAATGTAATGTAGTCCATCCAAATGCAAGCTGTGCAGATGGGGACAACAATCGGCTAATAAAACAAAAAACCTTAATTCTTGTCTTCATTGGCCGGCTACTAAAATAATCATATAAAAATTTTTATAATAAGAAATCCCCATATCCAATCACTAATGACAATCCCTTAACACAAGCCAATTTCATTGTTTTAATCACCCATTTTCTCATTTATAATGCAAACCCCAGTAACAGAAAAACAAAAAGGAACATACTTTACTTTGAAAGTGGCTTAATATGGTGAATTTAGGTTTAATTTCATCATTTTTAGTGATTTCGAATTTATGGTATTCGGAGTGTGCATATGTGAAGTATGATACTGGTGGGGGTATTGTGGAAGGGAAGTTGAATGTGCATTTGGTTCCACATTCACATGATGATGTTGGATGGTTAAAGACTGTTGATCAGTACTATGTTGGATCCAATAACTCCATTCAGGTGTTTTAAGTATTGCTTTTGTTAATTAGTGTCCAAGGCGCTTGTTCAGCGTACTTAAACACAGTTTGCGAATTTAATTGATTGACTATGTTAAACTGGAATGAGCTATGCTTTCATGAATGTGTTATTCTTGAATTATGCGATCTACCCTTTTACAGGGTGCTTGTGTGGAGAATACATTGGACTCTGTCGTGGAGTCTTTGCTTAAGGATCCGAATAGGAAATTCGTGTTTGCTGAGATGGTAAGTTTTGAATTAAGTTATGTTGTCGATTTTTTAAGTATGGTATTTGAGGTTTGCTGGATGTTTAGTTAAGTTTTAGGCTGGAGAATGAAGTTGGTAAATTCCTTAAACTAGCTCAATGTAATTGATATTCTATCTTCTTGTATGAACCCGAATCAAGTATGAAATTTTGAAGAAAATTTTAGCCCAGTTCGTGCAAACTATGTGAGATTTTAACTGTTATGTCGGCCTGAATATTATGAATTTTAGGCACATCACACATATCCAGTTGCGTAGAATGTCTTGTGTTTATGCGCAGAAGATGTATGAAAATTGTAGGCAGAATGTTTCTCACTTTATCCGCCAAGTAGAAGGATATTGGGAGACACTTTAAAGGTTTTACAAGAATCAATTTTGTGAGGCATGTTTCTTTGATTAGATGTAATGTATGCTCAAGAAACAGACCTGTATTAGAGATTATGGAACCAAGGGTTCTCTATAAGTATACTGCTCTTATTTATTATAACTCATGACTGAATTATCTTTCACACAGAGCAACATAGTTACCTTTTTATCATGTGAAGACTTGTTCTTCTACTTGAAAAATTGTACGAGTTGTTTTTAGATGATGGCAAACTTTACTTTGGTGATATTGTTGCTCGATTCAATTTTACTTTGGAGTTCCGTGTTCTTCTTCTGGTCCAGACTTGCGTGATTATTTTAACATTCTTCTATTTAAACAAGCATTTGCAGTGTATGCCATTTTTTCTCATACATGCTTAAACCTCATCTGATGAAGATGGAAATATGACGTAGGCTTTCTTTGAGAGATGGTGGCAAGAACAAAGTCCAGAAACACAAGGACAAGTAAAGAAACTAGTAAATACTGGCCAGTTGGAATTCGTGTATGCATCTCGTAAAGCAACTTCAGTGGCTATCTGATAGCTTAAAACACATTCCAAACATGTAAATAATTTTACATTTTGCAGAAATGGAGGTTGGTGCATGCATGATGAGGCCGCAACTCATTACATTGACATGATTGATCAAACCACTCTTGGTCATCGCTTAATAAAGGAGCACTTTGACAAGTTCCTCGTGCTGGCTGGCAAATTGACCCATTTGGACATTCTGCAGTTCAGGCTTATCTATTTGGGGCCGAGGTTAACATTTACGTTTAAGATACTTTTGTATCAGTTTAAATGTTACCGTGAAATGATTCTCTCACTGATCTTGTTTGATAATCACATGGAGTGGTGAAGAATAGATTCCCAGCACTTAGTTCTGTTCAATGCTGCAAATAAGATCAAAATCTTAGATTTATTTTGTTTCATACCAGAATCTTTTCCGATCCTAGATGGGTGACTTTGGAGTTTAAACTTATTTTGGATACTTTAAGAAAAGAGCTCTCATACTTCACTGGATAGAAGCACCAATGCTTTCAGTTTGGGAAGACTTTATTGAAGATGAATCTCGTAACTGTGATATAAAGTTTTAAGATCCGATTTATTGAATAAAAAAAAGTGCTCAATATGATAACGGTTTTGCAAGGTTACACATTTATGTCTGGAAAGTTAATAATTATCTACCATATGTTAAGCATCACTACCATAAATATTTTGTTTGTCAACTCTTTGTCCTTGTCCAATTATAATTATGGTGATTATTGAAGGTAATGTCAATGGCTATAAACAGATTATTACATAAAAAACTCTGTTTTAAATTTTGGAAAATGTTTCAGTTTTGTCAAATGGCTTTTGTGGTTGTCTTGCCTTTATAAGTGGTTATGCTGCTTTGTGTCAATGTCGCACTATCCAATGTACTCGTAAAGCCCTCCATGTGAGACTGTCATATTTTCAGTGTAAATAAGTTTTAATAGGATGTTTTCACATGTATCTCTTCTTTTTTCTGTTCCCTTTTTCTTGGACCATCAGGTGACAGCTCATAATTTCTGCAGCTTGGTTTTGATTCAGTACATTTTGCGAGGATTGATTATCAGGACAGGGCAAAGCGCAAAGGTGATAAATCTCTTGAAGTAGTATGGCGTGGTTCCAAAACCTTTGGTTCCTCTTCCCAGGTTTGAATTGCAACAGCTGTATTATTTTTAGTTTTTATTTTTTTCAATAATTGCAATTAACCTTGTTCATTTATTTGCTGCAGATATTTACAAATGCCTTTCCTGTTCATTATAGCGCTCCTGACGGTTTCAATTTTGAAGTGAATAATGTGGACATTGATGTTATACCTGTCCAGGTGTGTAATTTAGCCATAATACTCAAGTGGTTTGTCAGTTATATAGGATACTCATTTAGTTTATTTTTCCCTCTTTTGAACCTCAGGACAATCCCCTTTTGTTTGATTACAATGTCGAAGAGAGAGTAAATGACTTTGTCAGTGCTGCAATGACTCAAGTATATAGCTGCCCTTTCTTGTGAAACTTCCACTATTCAACTAATGCTTTCTAGAACTAAGCCTTGGTAGGATGTCTTTGGTATTTTTTTGGACTTATTTTGTTAAATTCTTGATATCTTGATGACAGGCAAATGTAACCCGAACAAATCACATTATGTGGACAATGGGTGATGACTTCCAGTACCAATATGCTGAATCTTGGTTCAAGCAGATGGACAAATTGATTCACTATGTTAACAAGGTGAATTTTTGTGAGTCTGCTACTTTAGTGATTCATAATGTCTAATCATATATATGTGTGTGTATATATATACCTTCTTTTTGAAAAAAAAAAAAAAAAAAAAACTTGATATCCTATTCCTTCGTAATTGTAATTAAACCTCACTGTCTGGAAGCTACTGTCATAAGGGTTATAGATGTCCAATCTCTTTGACTAAGCAAGTGAATAATTCCACGTATCATGGCAATTTTTAATTAACTTCAATGAATCATTGGCAGTTATCTATAGAGTAGTTAGACCTGAATTTCACTACTTCAACATTTCAGAATAGTGCTTCACATGACCACCATGTAATTTCATGCAACAAACTTTGAGTCCTGTCCTGTGTTTCTTCATTCTTGTAACGACGCATTTGTTACAATTGTAGAAACATTTTTACAAATAAGTGAAAAGAGTCAAACTATGTCAGTTACTCATTCTTTCTATGATTTAGAGTAAAAGTAGAGTTGACATTGTGCTTTGAATAGGGTAGGTAATGATAGATGAATTCTTCAAAGGAGAATTTGGCATTCCCCATCTCCAGCTTTAAGTTAGAGATTCTTTTCTGTAGGAGATTTACATCACCAAAAATTTCAATCTTGTAATAAACCTAGTAGTTCATGAAGTAATTCTTGTTTTTGGTAATTTAATTATATGCCAATCCCCTTTCATTAGCTTAAACTTGATACACATATGGGGAGCTTTCTGAGAAAACAGCTCATGCTGATGAAATGTCTGTCATATTTTCTTTTATCTATAAGATGTGTTTATCAATCTATGCTACCATGTTTGTTGTCTTCAGGATGGTCGGGTGAATACTCTGTACTCTACGCCTTCTCTCTATGTTGATGCAAAGAATGCTGAAAATCAATCATGGCCTTTGAAAATGGATGATTATTTTCCGTAAGCATTGTTTTTAATCTTGCTTAATGTTTTGCCACTTCCTGATTTATGACTTTGGCTAAAATAAATGGACAAGCTTGCTGTAATCATTGCAGATATGCTGATAGTGCAAATGCTTACTGGACTGGTTATTTTACTAGTCGCCCTGCATTGAAAAGATATGCCAGGATGCTCGGTGGGTACTATTTGGTAAGGGGTTAATTGCTATCTTTAGTGGTAATATTGGGTCTCAATATAGCATTGCTGCAATTTGTTGGACAGCCCTTCTGTGCTCTGATGGACCTTTCATGTCTTGCCCCTGCAAAGTGAGACTGAACTGTATTGAAGATGTATTAGCCTATGAGGAACTCATCAAGATGCTAAATAAGAATGAATGGTTTTATCATTGCTCCGGGGCATTTCGAGAGGCATATTAATGACCTCACTAATTTTTGCCTTTGATATTAGCTGCAGAATCGTATTTTATTGGATAAATGAAACTTTCAGGATACCTTTTGTCTGTCTGCTCTTTTACTAATGCCCTCTAGTTATTAAGACTGAAAGGTTTTCTTTACATTTAAAAAGGCAGCTCGCCAATTTGAAGTTTTGTCTGGGAGGAGACCCACTGGTCCGACCACCTTAAGTCTAGGAGATGCTCTAGGAATAGCACAGCATCATGATGCTATCTCAGGCACTGCTAAACAGCACACAACTGATGATTATGCTAAACGCCTTGCAATTGGGTCTCATGAGGTTGCTGGCAATAAATCCCTTTTAACTTTCCTTTGTAGTATAGATATTTATCTCAGCCATATGTGATGCTAACTCCCTTTTTGTTTAATCTATATTCTGAACTACTAGGCAGAAGCTGTTATAAATAATGCTTTGTCATGTTTGGTGGATCAAAAGTCTGGTGATCAATGCGTATCCCCTCAAGTTGCATTTAGCCAGGTATGTGTTCCTTTCTTCCATCATAATGAAAACTCTTTCGTTTTTGTAAGCATGTAATTATTTGGGTACTCTCTAAGATGTAATTCCTGGAACCACTTATGCATGCTGTCGTCCTTCGGTTGGGATGTGGTTGAAAAAATAAAATTTTATTTGTGCTACATTTCACAATCTGCGAGACAGGCAATTGGTGCATGAGCAATTGATGTATTTTCTAAATTTTGCATGTATCTCAGCCAATCCTTCCATTATCAAGCATTCTTAATTATTTTCTCTCTCTATTTTTGTCCAGTGCCAGTTGCTCAATATAAGTTTCTGTCCACCAACAGAGAAAGGTCTTACTGACGGAAAGAGCCTGGTATTCTATTCTTTTTCTTTTATGGAAATGCAAGGGAGGTGAAGCAATTTTTATATCAATTGGTGTTGTTATCAGGTTGTAGTTGCATACAACCCACTTGGATGGAAGCGAAATGATATTGTGCGAATCCCAGTGAGTAGATTCCCTTTTCTCTGGTAGCTGGTAATCAATATCCATCCTACTTAATATTTCTTCGTATCATAGGCTCAATAATAGAGCTGGTGCAAATACATGGCCCTACTGCAACTACAAGTCTATAGATATGTAGCTAACCACTGCAGTCTTTATGCCATGTCAATACACGTTGCCTTGGCTTATTAGTTTGTTTGCTTTGCAATGCTTCTGATAATCTGAGAGTGTTTATTAATTACATGCTTTTGCATGCATCAAGCATATAATCTGTTCTAACAGTTTTCTCGTCAGTTTATTGCTCATTCCTCATTTTCTAACTCTATCTATGGTTGCTATGTAATTGCACAGGTAGCCCTATGTCTTGCTTCAATTTCTTTCCAAGGAAATTTAATGTGTATTTGAAAGTGGAACATTGGTTCTTGACGTATTTCTCATGTGACAATTTTTGTAGGTTAGCAATACCAATCTTGTTGTTAAAGATTCCACGGGAAGTACTATTCAAGTGCAATATGTTGATTTAGACAATACTACTATCAATTTAAGGAATTTCTACACGAAAGCCTATCTGGGATCTTCATCAGGGCTTGTCCCAAAATACTGGCTTCTTTTTCAAGTCTCCTTACCGCCATTAGGTTGGAACACATATTTCGTATCTAAAGGAACTGCAAAAGGTTGGTATCTCCGTAATTTTTTCTAACTTGTAATTTATTGAAGCTTCACCGATGTGTCTGCAAACATAATCAGCTTTACTTGTAATTATCTCTAAACACAATGCCTTTGACCTATATCTTTCTTTTGTTGCTATCTTTTTATACTGGCCTTCAAAGCTTCTTTGCTTGAAGCTAATTAACAAAGCCAAGGCAATGTCACATTCTTACTATTGTTGTCCTTGCATAACAATATCAGATTGACTTTAAGCTCTAATATGATGCAGAGAATATCAATCCTAGTTTCATCTCAACATTGGATGCTCCAAGAAACGAGACAATAGAAATTGGTCCAGGAAATCTTAAGATGTTATTTTCATCAACTTCTGGACAACTCATCCGGATGTTCAACTCTAGAACAGGGGTGAGTTAGGATAGATATCAGTGTCATCATTGTTTGGGTAAAATCATATTTGGTACTTGAACTTTACCCATTCTGAGAATTAATTACCTAATTTTTTAAAATATCCATTTGCTACATATTTTTTTTCCCATCTATATAATTAGCTACTTATGTTTTGCACATTCTTGCAATTGACTTCCTTACCATAGTTAATTCAGGTATCATAAATGACCTCGAAAAAAAATATAAGTAGTAAATCAACACTTTTAAACTTCATATAGTTAATCAAAAATAAACAAAGTTTGGGTACTAAATGTAACATCTACCCTTGTTCAGTCTATATGTAGTTTTTCTGTTGGTGTTGACAATTCCTTTTTAAAATGATGCTGCAATACTTCTATATGGGAAAACTTAACTATCCTCTTAAATGATGAATAGCTGTTGAATTAGATCAGTTGAACTGCATTCACTAAATTGCTTAATCACTTTAACCCACGACGGAAATATTAATGACCTCCTAAAATTCATTCTCTTTTTAAGCTCTGTTTTGTGTTAAAAAAACTGGAAATCAACTTTTTCTTCATACGAAGACAACAAATGAGAACGAAACTCTTATCAGATATGGATTTTTGAAGAAACAGATGTAATTTCATTTCCTAGTATCCTCATTTTTATTTCCTTTATCTGTGACTTTTTTGTCATGCTTATTTTCTTTCAATGATATCTGAGGCTGACAGCTTTTTTGATATTGCCAAAAAGTTTCTTATGTACAACAGTTGAACTTAATGTGCTGTGCCATGGGGAAATTGTCTTTCCTTCTTTAAGTTTGATGACATGTAATTTCAACATGAATGGCTTAGTGCTCCATGCACAAGGTGGACAGCTGATACTTTACCAATAAAAAACTATCATCCATTTTAGGTGTAGCAAAGTTCAAAATCTAGTATTTTATTAACTGTCCTTTCTTCTCAGGTTGATGTTCCTGTGCAACAAAGTTACCTCTACTACCACTCCAGTGAGGGTGATGATGCAGATTCTCAGGTATGTTGACCTCTTCCATGTTCTATGAGCGTGGTAATGTCAAGGTGAAGGTGGAAGATATTTAATGCTGTTTATCTTGCAGGCATCTGGTGCATACATTTTTCGCCCTGATGGCACTGCAAATATTATTTCAAGAACTGTAAGCCAAGTTTCCTTCTGAGAATGTTTTCCATGCTAAATATAGGGATGTGTGTCCTGTGACATGCAATTATGAATGACAAACAGCTATACTATGTTCTAGTATTGAGCAAATATGGTTTTAATATGGGAAGCTTATTGGAGAATTGCTCTTCTCTCTTGAGGCTCAATATTTTAGTTGTTAAAATTCTTCAAATTTGATTGCATTAGAGACGTCTCTCTTGTGAAATCATCATTGACTTTAGAAGATTGATTTGTTCTAAGATTTCCTTTCATTTCTTGACATATCATGCTATAGCCACTTTAAATGTACTAGGGTTTGAATATAAGATTTGTAACAAATGTAAGATCGAAAAAGTAATTTTGTATCTTTGTTGATAGGCTCATATGCATTTATGATTCATATAAGTCTGCACAACAATAGAATATTGTTCTGATAAAGATGATCAAATCAAAATTAATCTGTTTAGGCATGAGTATTTGATTTTGTATTGCTGATGAAAATTGTGAATAGGCAACATGATTTTCTTTCTGGGATTTCATAAAGCTAACACTTGAGAATTCTAGAATAGCATTTGACCTGGATGATAATTTCTTCCTCCACTATTATACATCTGTTGCTAGCGTTAGCATGTAACTCATGATAAGTATCCATGCTTATAGGTGCCCTTAAAGGTAATTCGGGGACCGCTGGTAGATGAAGTTCACCAACAGTTCAACTCATGGATCTACCAGGTCATTGATCTCTCTTTGTATTGTGTTCGATAACGAAAATTATCTGTACTCATAATAGTCAAATGCCTTCTGCTAATAATGAACTTAATTTAAGGTGTGTTTTGAGGAAAAACTTTTTTTTTCCCCTCCCTTTCCTGACATTTGTTGCAATTAGAGCATTAGAATTACCAAATATTATGTTGTAATTCAAGATGTTATGTTGCTAGTGGCTTTAGTTGCAACCATTGGGAGGCAAAGGTGCCAATAGTGTTGGTTAACCATCACGGAAAATGTTATTGGATGATAATAAAAAATAATTTCTATTTTTAAAATAAGGAAATCATTTTCTTTGGTTGATTGCCACCATCCTTAGTGGTTGATAATTGTCGCAACCTTCCACTATTACTTATAGCTCTAGTTCTTTGGCATTTGCAACATCTTTAATTTCTTACATTATTATTTGTCAATTGCAAAGTTTTGATTGTAATAAATATAAACAAAAAAATAGACTTCCCAATAATCTTCAATTGAAGTTTCTAACGAGATGGGCTTTGCTATTCTTACTACTAAGTGATAAAGTTCAATGAAAATTAGAAGGTGTCAAAGAATTTTTGGCCATCTTTATTAGCTGAGACATCGAGGAAAAGGCCCAAGACCTATAATCTAAGCAGAGAATGGACTTTTATGTTGAATCTACATTTGTGAAAAAGAGGGACTACAACCGTGCTAAATTCTGCCAAAAGTTTGTGCAATTATCTAGCAGAGACTCAAATATGATCATATCTAGCTGGATTCGGCTCTTATCTGACCTTCTGATGATATGGTTGGTTATATTATGTAATGCCTTTGTAAGTCTTGAATGGCAAGTTATAGATCAGGCTTCTGAGTTAACTCATTTGTCGTAGGTTAGTTTAAAAATCCATTATGCTGAATGCACATTAATCTTTCAGTGTGGATGCTTGATTTTCATGTGCATAAGATGGAGCTTTCAAAGATTCTGTATCTTTCTTGGGGAATTTAGTATCTAGTTGCCTGTGGATGCTTTAGGACTTCTGGATTTTAACATGATAATAAACTCATTTTTTCACTATCGTCCAGTCAAGAGAAAGCAAATGCATTGGTGCAGTATTCTACCAATCAGATCAATTATTGAACAATCAACACTTATATTTTCTATGCCACTGTAAATTTTCATCACATGGTGTCACTGCAAGTAATTTATACATTTTGAATTTCTTGAAGAGAGTTTATTTCATTCCTTCTAGGTGACAAGATTATACAAACACAAAGAGCATGCGGACATTGAATACACAGTGAGTTTATTCTTCCTTTATGATCATTCCAATAAACATCACAATAAAATATATAAGGCTGCAATTGATTCCAGTGAATTTGATTAAATTTAAGTTTTATATATTGAAGATTGTAAGTCAAGCACTCATTTATTTAGCTTTTCGCCTAAAAGCTGTTTTTATTATATCATCATTTCTTGCGGCTAGATTGGTCCAATTCCGACAGATGATAGCGTCGGCAAGGAGATTATCACTCGAATGACAGCGAACATGGCAACAAACAAGGTGTTTTACACTGATTCTAACGGAAGGGATTTTTTAAAACGGGTATGTACCAAGACATTTAGTTGATGCTGGAACAAACCTACTATGTTCACCTGTTTAAACTATCTCCCAAAGATATTAGTTAAAATGTTATTTTAGGCTGAATCATCCACATTTACAACTTTGGTATCAATGATCAGGCTTGAACTTCTTAGTTTCCACCACATGCATAAAATTTTGAAGTACTTATCAAAGGGAAAAGTACACTTGGACATGCAAAAATTAATGTTTACTTTTACCCTTTTTCAAGTAAGTTGTGTTTATGAACATAAATACATATTCATGTCCACCTTCAACCAAGTCTATGTGTAATTGCACATGCCTATGCTGTGATTACTTGGTATCATATGAGAAGGTAACAAGGTTGGTTTTTAGTATTCAAACTCTTTCCAGGAGATACAGAATGCAGGTAGTAACACTACCTTATGTCTGGCTATATCATATTTGGTAAAATATTAGGTGAGAGTTTCCATCTTCAATTTTTTTCTGTAGACATCTTTTCAATGTAGATATCTATAGCCTTTCCTTGGTTTCCACATTCCTTTAGATTATTATGCAGATGTATTTCTTGTAAAATTACTGATCCTGTCATCATATGTTAGTCATGGTGCTCTCTTGAAACATTCAATCATGGCTTGTAGGTTCGAAATTACAGAGAAGATTGGGACCTTACTGTAACTCAGCCTATTGCTGGAAACTACTATCCAGTAAGTTTCTCTACTCTTTTCTGTTGGCCTAAAGTGTGTAACACAGAAAACTGGCATAAACAGCTTACTGGAAATGCTCATAGTGTGGCTGCATGTGTTTGAGAAATGATTGCAATAACTGTTTTTGGTTGATTATCTTTTTCTTTTTTTTTTTTTAATTTTTCATGACTCTATATTTCAAAGCCTAAGCTCAAGTCAAAGTAGTTCATATGCTCAAGCTTACATAATTTAACTCATTTAGGGCTGATTTTTTTTTTTTTTAATATTTTTCTTTTAATTAAAATAATATTGATGTACAAACTTGATGTGAACTAGACTATCATTTAAGTTCAACTTGAGCGCAATTAGGCTCATGAACTAGTGGAGCCAAATATTTTGAATCTCAGGCTTGACTCAATGAGCTACTTGAGTAACTTGAGGGCAACTGATCAATGTTGAACCTTTTTACATACTTATACATAATGATGGAACTTTTTTACCAATCGCCAATTTTACAAGCTAATCCTGTTTTGTTGATAATCCTTACCATATCTACAAGTTTGAATCTTAAAGATTAGTTTGTTATGGTGACGTGGGCAGGAGATTACGCATTTGAACCTATGTGCTGTCAGTTTACTCCATTTAATTAAGCCATCTACAATTAGGTTTTAGACAAAGCCCACAAGTGAATGGAAACGTCAACTATTAGGTATCAAAGCTCATGACAACTTGGGCTTTGGTACTTGGCTCCCGTGATATATAAAGGCATGGACAATCACACTAATATTAGGCTTGGATCGTTGTGCTTGATCATGTAGCCAAGAATTCTCTCTTAACTCTGTTAAAGAGTCCCCTATAGTTTTATAATCACCCTTTCATTGATCTTATCAATGCGTCTTATGGTTTCCCTTTCACAATGCTTTGTTCACAGATTAATCTTGGCATTTACACCACAGATGAGAAATCTGAATTTTCTGTCTTGGTAGACCGTGCCACTGGTGGATCCAGTATTAAAGATGGAGAAAGAGTTAATGCTTCACAGGTTGGATGTTTCATTGCTCTTTTACACTTTGTTAAATTTCTTTATGCTCTTCATTAGGCTTTAACATTTCTTCAATTCACATAAGGCGCATGCTGAAGGATGATTCAAGGGGAGTTGGAGAACCTCTGGATGAGACTGTATGCATCAATAATAATAGCACATGTGAAGGACTAACTGTATGTTGCTGACTACAGTAATCTTGCTCATCGTGCACTCCTTAATTCTTATATAACATGTACATGTTTGTTTTTCCAGGTTCGTGGTAATTACTATATAAGCATCAATCGGCTGGGTAAAGGAGCTCACTGGCGACGTACAACTGGCCAGAATTGTACTCTCCAATCATTTTGGCTTTTGCACATGAGGTATAGACCCAAGCAATTAATTGTTTATCTGATGATTATCATCATCTAACAAATAAGAGAACACTTAGAAATTGGAGAACTGGACAGCATCTCATCGGACTAAGGGTGTTGCAATGGACCCTAATTATGCCTTACCTCCAAATGTTGCTCTGATCACTCTTCAGGTAGTTAATTTGAGCCCAGCCTCACGTTTCACCCCTTCTACATCCCTCCACGTCTCCTTCACAATTGTTCCATCTTTTGCAGGAATTGGATGATGGAAGTGTGCTCCTCCGTCTAGCACATCTATTTGAGGTAATAGTTGTTGTGTCTATATATATATAATCTCACAAGGTCTTTTGGTGCTAAAGAATTCCATGAAAGTACTTCTCCTATCGATTAATCAAACAGAATGTTTTGATTTCCTTTTCCACCAGAGACCACAGCCACCAAAACTGTAATGTCCAAATACTTTAAGTTGCTCCAATTCGCATTTAGAGTCTTGACACCAAAATTTGCAGTTGTATACTCGGCTAAAACTTCTTGAATGCTACATGCCATCTAATATTAATAGGCATACAATTAAACTGGATATTATTTAGGATTCAATTCTTCACATCACTAGCATTTTCGGCAACGTAAAAATAAAATTTTAAGCTTGTAATAATCTGTTGTTATTCATGTATCATAGCTCAAACAAGGCCGGTTTCCATATACATCTCAAGATTTGAAATTTCTATGGTATTCAATTTTTCACGTCACAAATATTTTCTGCAATGTAAAAACTAAAATTTTAAGAAGCTTGTAATAATCTGATGTTATTCATGCATCATAGCTCAAACAAGGCAGGTTTCCATGAACATCTTAAGATGTAGAAATTTTGTGGCTTACTTGAAATGGTTCTTTTCCCTGTACATGTCTAACGCAAAACCATCAAATCCCAATCTCACATGACATGATGTTGTCAATACTTATAGGCTGGTGAAGATTCTGAATTGTCAACATTGTCTAAAGTTGAACTGAAGAAGATGTTTGCGGGAAAGATGGTATGTAAAATTCAACAGAAGTTCTTCGCATACTCCATTGAAAAAGGAATTCCTTCATATGAATAGCATTTCATATCTCATTCAAGCAATATGATCTAGAGGGATTAACCAACTATTTGTGATTGTACCATTTTACTCTTTCTATCTGAACAGATCAGGTGATGAAACATGGATGATTCCTTGTTGCTGACCCTGGCCGTTCTTGTCATGACAATATATGTAAATGCTGACCTTTTATGTTCTTTGGTGCTCTTTGAGTTTTCAGATAGCAGAGCTAAAGGAAATGAGCTTGTCAGCAAACCAGGAGAAATCTCAAATGAAGAGAATGTCTTGGAAAGTAGAAGGTAACACAGGAGCAGAACCTCCCCCAGTTAAAGGTGGCCCTGTCAATAATTCAACTCTTATGGTTGAGCTCGGTCCAATGGAAATTCGCACTTTCTTGCTGAAATTTTAAGGATTACATTCGCGGCGCAGCCTGCATATGCAGAATTGGTTTAAGCATTACATATGCTCAGTCCAAGGGATGCAGTTCTTTATTCTTCTTCATCAATAAACTATAAGGATGCGTACATGTTGATGCGTTGCTTCAAGTGTATAGTACATTACTATACAATTGTTTTGAACAATACAATAAAAAAAATGGTGGTGTTTCAAGCCATTGAGCTGTCAAGGCATTGAAGGATATTGTCAATATGTTGTTTTATCACATCTTCTAGAATTGTTAATTGATGGTATCTCTATATTTCTTTTAATTATCTGAATTCTTATGATTGTTTGGATGAGATAATCTATCAGTGTTTTTTTTAACTATTTAGTAATATTGATAACGAAATTTCAATTTGAATAGGATGCTTAAAACCCACAATTATACAATAGATTCGTTTTTAGACCATTTTTCCAATTTAATGTATAATTTCTCATTCATCAAACTGAGAATTACTACTGCTGCTATGGGGCTATTCAATACCCAAGTGGGTAATTATAATTTTTCACAAGAATGAAAATCTAAACTCATTAAAAAAGTCTAATGGGAAAATCCAAGCAATGCATAATTCTAAAACCAGTGGACTAAAATGAAAATTAAAAAAAAAAAGTCAACTGAAATACAATTTGGTGCATACTCATTTATTAATTTGGGCACAATTTAGCTTATAGACAGAAATCTCTACAGTTGAACTAAACTAAGACCTAGCCCAAACCCACTAGATTTTAGGGCTTGAAAAGTCGAAGTCATAACCACCGTGCTAGAGACAGCACGATGCCTTATCCATGAACCCATCGGGTTCGAACTACCCAATTTTTTAAAATGTAAATTCGTGGCAAAAACTTTCTTTTCAAATTAAAATTTAAAACTCAACGAAAATTAGTACCAAGAAAATTATAATCTTTAATCTATTTTCACATAAAATTATAAATAATATGCATTTTTTTATACATAAGCACACTCATTTGAGTTGAAATCTGCAGTAGTATTCTAAAAAAGGTAAAAAAGAAAAGGCACATTGTTGAAATGTGAGATTATTCTCTTGATGAAATTCTAACACTATGTTTGGCATAGAGGAATTAGGAGGGAATGATTGTCAAGGAAGGAAATAAATGGATTGAATTCCATTCTTATTTATTTTGAAAGGGAAAGAGAAGCACAAGGGAATAGAAAATTGATGTAATAGTTTTATGGGCCTATTATTTTTTTATCCCTTCTAAAATTGAAAGATTTAGGAGGGAAAGTGGAAAAATATTTTGAAATTACTCTTATTTCCTTGTTTTTTTTTTTTAAATTACTTATTATCTTTCAATAGTATATAAGTTATTTATCATTATAACTTATTTTGTCTTTTATAATAATTAATTTTCTATCCATTTTCTTCTCATTATTATCTAAAAACATGAAGGATTCAAACTACCTAATAATTCATTTCCTCTATTTTCCTTTCTTCATAAATCTTTCCTTCCTAAATCATTCCATCATGTAAAACAAGATGTAAAATAAAGCAATCAAATATGTTTTTTCAATTGTATTTATTTTGTGCTAATATCAACAATACATTAAATACTATAAATAGATATAAATTATTTCTATTTACATGGAAAATAGTCAAATATTAAAATATTAAACATTTTTTTTTTTCCTGCTACTTTGTTTTTTATTTTTTTTATTTCTTATTCTTATAATAAATAATTCATATATTATCTTATATTTTCCTTTTCTTTTTTTTACTCGGATGGACTTGCATGGGTCAAATCAGGCCTAGAGGGTCGGTTTGCGTTGGTGACCTGCTAGGTCAGCCTGTGGTGATACATAATACGAGATAAATGAAGGAAATATATAACAATTGGGATAAGGTAAAATAATATTTTAATAAAAATATATAAAAATCTCACAAATAAAAGTAATCCCAAAATAAGATGTTGACGTAATTGAAAAATTACATGTTAAATCATAATGTTCGGTTTCTTTTAATGTTATTAGCTCAAGTTGACCTATCCAATTCAATCTAATTAAATCTGACTCCTTACTAGGAATGAGTCATTTAATCCAATTCAATCCGACTTTATTCTCTAATTCTTGACCATCTAGTAGATTGGTCAAGGTTTCGTACCAGGTCTCAACATTGGTTCTTTTTTCTCAAACTAGGTGAAAGAGGAAATTAGCTTCTTAAATGAAGTGGAAAAATTATATACTTTTTTATATTATTGATGTCTGAATCCTTTCCAAATCAAGTGACATAAACTTAAATTCAACTAGAATTATTCGGTATCAATATAAAATTAAACCACCATAATCAGTTTATGTTTTCCGGAATATAGGAAAAATCTTGGGAAAGGTAATTGGAATAATGGAAATCTTGTGAAAGCTTAAAAGAAAAATCACAAAATGGCAATATATTGGGAAGGAACAAAAAAATAATATAAAAAATCAAACCACCATAATTAGTTTATCATTTTCGGAATAGTGGAAAAATCTTGGGAAAGGCAAAAATATTGAACTTTTTTCCTTTTTTATTAATATATTATCGATATTCAAATTACGCTTCTCATATTTAATAACATAATCTATTTGGATGATCTATTTTTTATTTGTATCTACATCTGTTTGATCATTTTATGAACAAAATTATCCATTTATCTTCTGTATTTGTTCTGTATATGATTTATGTCTGATATGTTTCTTACTAAACAGACCATTAAATTCAATTCGATTTATTTGCTAAAGAAAAATGTAACAAAATTAAGCCACTTTTTTTTTTTTTTGACCAAACGACCAGCCCATATCATTCAAAGAAACTACCCATTATCGGGAATATTACAAGGTTAAATCAGTTCGAAAAGATAAATCACGCAAGAAGTAGCTTTTGGAGTGAGGATGGGGTGGAGATCCACCAATCAAACGGACACATCCTTCTCCTAAACATAGAAGCTACCAATTAGCAATACTTTGCATTTCTTCTAACAAACACAAAGGAAATAGATACATTTGCAAAGATTTAAGAAAGCCGAGCCTTCTTCAAAATAAGGTATGGAAGTCCAATGGAGTCCGCCTTGCTGGCCTTTAAATGCTCGGACCATGCAAACAATCCGATTCAAAACGGATAAATCTCCACCCTTTTTCCTTAATTAAACGAAGGCCAAGGTTCAGGGTCGCAATTTCGCTAGCCTCAGCAGAAGGAAAATAATTCAACTCCGAGGCTCCTCCTATTAACAAGCCGGACTGATTTCTAGCCGCTACTGCAATCCCCCCCATCTCCTTTGGTCTTGTCCAAGATCCATCCGAATTCAGTCTAATGAGTGGGCCCCCATTGAAATCAAGCCTCTGGGCTGCTTGTGGGTTTGGGTGTCCATACATTCCAGTAAGTTGCTGAGGTTCCTGCTCCACCCGTGACATCGAGTTCTCAGGTGCTCCTCCCGCATTCAGACTAACAGGACAGCCTCGCTCCAGATTAATCCTTGTCTCGCCTCTCTGTCTCTATTCACCGGTGGAAGAACAGCTGCTCCAGATACACACGGTTCCTCGGCGCTTGTGGATTTCCATGAAGCCCCAACATTCTGTACAGCTGCATCAAGGTACCTAATCTCATCTAGTCTTACTATAATTCGACTAGTAGTTGAGCTAGGGTTTGGCATTCTGTGGTTATAGATCGCCTCGCATCTTTCTTTCCAGATCCCCCATGCTACCTCTCCAATTTCTTTTACCTTCTACTTTTCTTCCTTCTTAGGTAGTTTACCCAACCCTACTAGGCTTTCCCACCATAGATTGAAGGAGCCAATTTGATTCCTATCAACCCTTAGACCTAGCACCCCAAACCATACACAAGTGACCCAACTGCAACATAATATAGCGTGTTCTGTAGTTTCCTCCTCGCTGCAGAAAGGGCATAGCTGAGATTTGGAGGCTCGTCTTTGGTAAAGGTTTTTCATTACTGGCATCGCATTTGACATGATTCGCCACAGGAATTGGCTAATTTTTGGTAAGGAGCTATCACACCAGATTTGCTTCCATGTACTTCTAGCCACTTGGTTGGATGAAGTTGGTTTATTATGCTTATACAAGTTCCTTTCCTTGTGCAGTAGGTGGTACACCGATTTGGTAGTGCAATCCCCCCTCCTATCGAAAGGCCAAACAAGACGATCCTCCACACTTGTTCTTGGGACTAGCATGCTCTGGATGGCTCTGATTTCTTCATTTGAAAGTAAGTGTCGAATACACCTTACATTCCATTCAGAATTTTCCGTGTCTATTATATCACATACCCTCAAATTAAGATCAATATTGCTTCCTTTAGATAGGCATTTGTTCTGGATATTATGAACCCATTTGTCTGATCCAACCTTGATCCTATCTCCTTTGCCCACAATCCAGCCTGCATTACTATATAGGATCTCTTTCCCTTCAATGAGGCTGCTCCATCCCCAGGATGCCCTGCTCCCCTTCCTTGCCTCCTTAAAAGAACAATTGGGATAGTATGTTCCTTTAAGGTACCTCACCCATAAGGCTTGAGGATTTTGGTGTGCCTTCCATGCTAATCTGGTCAGTAGGCTTAGGTTGAAAAGGTGTAAGTCCCTAAACCCCATCCCTCCTCCTTCCTTAGCCTTACATAGCCAATCTTTGTTGACCCAGTGCAATCTGTCCTCTCCTTGAAGCTGGCCCCACCAGAACTTGATAATCTGAGAATTAACCTGCTGGCACCATTTGATAGGAAACTTGAATATCCCCATAGAGTAAGTGGGAATGGCATAGGCCACAGATTTGACAAGGGCTTTCCTCCCTGCTTCATTAAGAAGATTTTGTTTCCACCGCTGTAACCTCTTTAACACTTTCTCCTTGACAAAAAACAGAGCATCACACTTAGATCTTCCCCAGAGCATAGGTAGTCCCAAATAGAATCCAGGATCCTCAGTACTAGCTATATTTAGGCTACTTTTTACTTCAGGTTTCCAATTATTTGGAGAATTTTTGCTGAAAAACACAGATGACTTGGAATAGTTTATGACTTGACCTGATGCTTTACAATAGTCCTGTAGAATTTCCTTCATAGTTTGCAAACCCCTGCCAGCTACTTCCAGAAAAAACAAAGAGTCGTCTGCAAATAGGAGGTGGGTTAGATCAGGACTAGTTTTTTTTACTTTGATTCCACTAAGAAGGCCAGATCTAGCTGCTTTAGATAAACCTTTAGACAGAACATCAGCAATCAAAATAAACAGATATGGGGATAAAGGGTCCCCCTGTCTGATCCCTCTAGTTGGGATCACAGTACCCATCACCTTTCCATTGATATTTATATTAAAAGTTACAGAAGTTACACACATCATTATCCACTTAATAAAAGGTTGTCCAAAATCTTGGAAAAGATAATCAAGATAGTGGAAATCTTGGGAAAAATGGCAAAAATTGGGAAAGGATATAATCATAATAATAATAATAAGAATAATAAACCATCCGAATAGTAGAAAAATCTTGGAGAAAAGGTGAAAAAAATTACATTAAATGGCCCATGCAGGTCTCGAACCTGCGACCTTCGCGTTATTAGCACGACGCTCTAACCAGCTGAGCTAATAGGCCGGTTGACTTGGTTACAAAGTAAATAAAATATATTCCTTTTATGCATTAAATGTCCTCCCACAAACCCCCGCATATGTACCGCATGCAGCAATTGAAGGTTTTTGCCAAAAATAGGTTTTCTCCCACCCGGAGAAGTAAACTTTCTGCTTTCTACAATGAAAGAAGATTACGAGGTTTGTCTGCTTCTGGGTCATCCTAGTTTTCCTCTTTGCAATTACTACGTACGCATGCTTTATTATGATTACTGGGAGTTTTATACTTAAATGTCCCCCCTTTTTTCTTCATTTGGGTACTTGTTTCCCGTTAATTTCATAAATTAGGTTATCGAAATTTTTTATCTTTATGATTCCGAATAGTTACTTAAGTATGGGTTTTCAGAAGTCTGAATAATTGTTTTAGTTAAAGCTTAATTTTATAATTTGTGCATTGAAATTGCACTTTCAAATGCAAAAAAGATGTTAACTTTCTGTAACCCAATTGTTTTTTTATCTGTAAATAGCATGTGGGGTTGTGATATAGGCCTAATTTGTTATTATGGAAATGAAATTAAGCTTTTAAATTGATAAAGATAATACATTTATGTGACCCAGTTCATTATCTAAAAAAAAATTTCATATGAATGAGTGTGTTGAGACTGAAAGATTGGAAGTTTCTAAATGAACATTTGCTGTCCGAGTTTGCTGTCTCAGTTGGCTTACGCAATGGAAATACTATATATCCTGTGAGTTTTTTTCGACTTGTCAATGCATTGTATTAGAAAATAAGTGTGGCAGCTATACGATTCTGACTTAGTTGCCTGTATCTTATGATTCTTATTTCAGTGATAATCTCTATAATTTTCTTGAAGGGTGAATTTTAAAAGAATCTTATGTTGATGATGATAGAAAACAATGAGATTCATCTGGTAGTGTTGACTGAAACTTATCAGATTACTATCAGCGTGCTTTTCGGGGTCAGGAACATGGGATGTTGTGTGAAAGTGTTGTTTATTGGATGAGGAGAAAGCTGCATGATGAAATTATAAACCCCCAGGCAAAGAAGATATAATGAAGTGGATTTCTGCCATTTGTATGAATTATGTTGAAAAAGCGATAGGGTTCACTGCTTCTCAAAAGTCTTTTCTTACCAGAGATCCTTGCATCGGGTTTAATTCTTTCGAATTGCTGTAAAGGCAGTGGACCAATTTTCTAAGATTTTGTTTGACCACAACTCAGGTAGAAGAAAAGAAGCAAGCAGCTGCTGATGTGCTGGATCAATATTCCAAATTTGTCATGGCATGCATTGGTAACAGAGCTCGACCTTGTGATCTGAGACTTCATTTAATGAAGGTATCTAACTTCATTGTTCTAGTGCGTTGAAGGGTCAGTTTCTATTAACTCAACCCTTTGCTTTTCTTTGATGGATGAACATACTATCAATATCTCGATCCTTATGAACAACAGCATACATTCAGATTTCTCATGTTCTGTGCAGACGTCTCATGCTCTGCTACAGCTGTAGTTCCCACTTAATGATCTCTATGTGCTTTCAATGGTCAGGAGATTTCGGGCTTGCCTACATCCTTGAAGAGGGATGCACACCATTCCTCTAGTAATTCTGAGGCAATGGGTGAGTCGTCCAGCTCCTGTACAGCCAGACTTGACAAAGCTGAAAGCTTTAGGGCACCATAGGTTGTGTGATATTTGACATTTGTGGTCTTCACTGAACTAAATCTAGAGTCGTTAAGCCAAATAATGCATATCAGTTCTTTGTACTACTTCAGGGCTTAAACATTCTATCTGAATTTGTTTAAGTTAGGATATCCGATCATTGGTTAACAGCATATATGACATGTCTATATGCAGAACACCCTATACATTCAAGGTATGGAATTTAATAGTTGACACTGAGATTCTTCTCTATCAAAACCCTGCTTGGCAATTATCGCTGGTTCATGAGTTCATATAGGCGAGACCTTCATTATTCTTCAATATTGCAACTTTGGTGTGTGTGCTGATTAGTAGGCTGCTCTTTGGAGAGTGAAAATGTGGTCTATATGGTAAATCAGTGCTGGATTTCGTGATAATCCAATTCAAATTTATGATATTGGCTGCTGATAATTTAAGGTCGCTATCATATTGGATTTTCCATATTGTTGTTATAAAAGGTCTAATGTAATGATAAGAATTCTAGATGAATCTGATGATCTTAGCTGGACTATGACCATGTTTTTGTTATGTTAAAACCCTTTTTTTTTTTTTTTTTTTCTTTTTACCTATTTGGTTGTAACAAATTTTTTAAATTATAAATTATTATCGTATTGAGCTTTTATAGATATTTTTAACATTTAGTGGTAGGTGATGATGGAAGGCGATGTTAATAGCAATCCAGAGGTGTCATTAAATGAAAATAAATGGATGACCTTACTGGCTGTTGAAACAACTCATTGTTTGGCTGCAATTGAATAACTATTAGATTGTTCAATAGCTAATTAGCTAAGCAATTGAACTTACGTTACATTAGATTCACGAAATGATAAACTCTTTCTAAAGATGGGAATATGTTTTCCTATTTTCTTTTAACAATGCGGAATTTTTAATAACCACCAGTGGTTGCTAGTTGTTACATGCATCACTTCATAAAAATATGGCCATAAGTGGAATATTCATGGGTTTGTTTGAGTGGTCCCGTTTTTTATCCATATACGGTATATGTATCTAGTGTGCATTTATATCTTATTTATATTTGATCTGTATCTGATTTGTAAAATCTATTTAGGAGTGAAAATGTTTGTTTCTCATTTATATCTATTTTTAATAAATAGTCTTATTGAAATAGACATGAAATAAATGTCAAGTCGATGTTAAACTAGCAAACCAAACGAACCCAATATTTCATATAGTGGACAATCTTTGCTATAAGATCATCTTTAATCTCAAGGATCTCATTTAGAGTCTCTAGATGCGACGTCAAAATTTTAAGGAACTATCATTTCTAAGAAAATTTCAATTTTACCCCTAAGGATTTGAAAAAGTAGTCCTTATTATTTATTTATATATTATTTATGGAAACCACATAATAAAAAGTTATCAACAAAATACATTAAAAAGAAAAAAAAAAGGCCAACTTTTATGAGTCTTTAACAGAGGACTCAAATTTTGCTAAGAATCGGACCTCAATATTAAAAAATCTTAGTTTGAGGTTTTTTAGCCTTGTTATCTACACTAAAGAACTAGCGTTGATGCTAGTTTAAGAGCATCCACATTCATAAGAACTTTCATAGGGTCTTTAAGATACAAAATCAACATTTTAAGGACCTTTCTTTCTTAAGGACATCACCATTTTATCATTAAGATCTTTTATATAAGATTCTTCACAATCTTTTATGATTTTAAAGATCTCACATAATAAAATTTATGCACAACGTAATCTAAAATTAAAAAAAAAATCAACTAACAATGCTAGAGTTTAATGGAGAAGATCCAGATACAACTTTTGAATGAAAAAGGAAAGAAAAAAACAATAAGCTAAACACTGGTTCTTCGTGGAGGACTATGAAAATACTAAGAACCAGTGCCATCCTTGAAGGACCTCATTTTTCATCCTTCTCTCTCGGTTTCAATGCTAAAAAACGTGCAGTGGTGATGCTCTAAGAAACATAGTGCCATGCTCTTGCATATTCATATTTGTGGTAGAATTACTATGATTATAGAAAGCTTGAAAGTTGTCGATTTTAACCTTCACAGTTTTGCCTATTAGTACGGAAAAAATGATGGATAAATATTAATTTACTTTAAATAAATAGTTGAAATGATACGTAGTGTTTATAAAACTTTTCACATAAAAACTTAACCATATATATGACTAATCATTCTAGGCGTATTGAATCTTTTCTTATTGGTACGAGGAGAAACTGAATGAAGGTTGGCTGGTTGCTGATGTTTGAACTTGAAATACTACAAATTGGTGATACTTCTGATAAAAAAAATCAAGCTTTCTCGATTGTACTCTGGTCTCTCGAAGTGTCGTGTCCCTACGATTGATGAGAAGGATTGCAGTAGTTATATATAGATAGGGTTAATCATAGAAAACGTACATTTATTTTTGCTATTATATTATTTTTTTTTTGCGCCCGGGGGGGGGGGGGGGGGGGGGGGGGGGGGGGGGGGGGGGGGGGGGGGCGCGCCGCTTGAAAGACTCACATTTATTTTAACTTGATTTTTTTCTGAAAAGAAAAATTATCCTTTCGATGCACTTTAATTTTGTATTTTGTAAATGTGAAAGATTGGTTATGGTACATATGTGGTGTTACGTCGGGGGGTGGGGGGGTTGTGTGGGGTGGAAGAAATGGAAAAAAGACTATTAAACATTAGAGTTAGAGAATGAAACAAGAACAGTTTGGGGAAAAGGAAAATAATGTTATATTTTTCTACCACTAAGATGAAAACAATCTCAATTTTAGGCAAGTTGACCTCGTCTTTTAAGAGACGAGGTTTACATAATTTGCATGTACTCTCTCTTCAAGAGACAAAGTCTCACTCACGTTGACTTCGTCTCTTGAAGAGATAAGGTCAGCGCAAGTTTTATTCCCCCTAATCAAACATCATAAATCACCTTTTTTACATTAATTATTATAACCCGTCAAAATCATACACAATTAGCTGTATATAAATAATTCATATGGCTAAACAACTTGCAGACTTCATTACTAACCACAACAGTATTTTCAAACCCAATCCATTCAATCCAATAGTATTGTGAAACTTTCACTGCAAACATAATAAAAAAGACTCATAATATGAAATGATTGCATGAATGTTTTGTTAATTACATGCAACAATCATAAAAGATAAGAATCTATATACAACAATCATAAAAGATAAAAACCTATATAATATCTACTGTTTGATCCCTGCCTTCCTTTCCTTGCCTAACAAAAGTCCGAGAGAATGGTGTATGCTAATGGACATCTTGATGGGGATTTTCCATATATAGATCAACCTATGTGAGTGTGTCATCTCATCTCCACCACCAGCACTAAGGATAAAATGGGACTGGGTCTAGATTCACCTGGGTGAGTCCCTCTCCCATCTAATGTGGCAGTGATGGTCTCCTCTTTTGTGGAGCAAGGGGTGTGGAACCACATATGAGATGTTTGGCATCAAAGTCTCCGCAGATGAGCATAAAATGATGATGGACTAAGCTCGTCATGATAAAACTGTGAAAGGCTAGGCTCAATAGTTACATGTCATGTAAGGCGAAGGCCGCCTTTAATATCTACAACTTCGACTACCATCACTCATGATCCTGTCCCTGCCCATGCCCTTCTCTCTGTGGTCGTTGTCTTTATATAGGCTAAGGCTGTGGGTCATTAGGTGCTGGTGCTGGTGTTGATGCTAGATTATTCAAATTAGTCCCATGAACCTCATTCACTACATCTCCTGTAGTGGCAGAGTGTCCTCTGCTGGCATGTCCAGGACTGTGTATATGAAATTTGCCTGCAATCAATAACAAACATGTAGATCAGTGAATAATGAACATAGTATATATCATACATAGCTTATATAGTCGTTGAACTTACCATATATCATATAATGACCCTTGTATAACTGATCCAGCTCCTGGTGATCGCATGATACCAGTCGAAATAATCTGCAGCTATGCCAGTAGGGATATCTGGCATCTCAACAATGTGATCTCATCTGTCATCCTATTTTGCTACTTACTTGGTGTGCTTTGCGCCAATTCCACTCAAAATGCCTTTGTAAGTCCAGCTCATGCAAGGCTCTCATATCAGCGGAGGGTATGGGATCCCCTAGAAACCACCTAACTGCCTAAGTACCTTTCTGGATAGTAGTACTCAATGATATGAAAACAAACTAGGGGAACCCGTGCAAACCATATGTCATTGCCAGCCAGGCAATACTCAGTTAGAGAATCCATAATAACATAATAGGGTTCCCATCACCTGTTCAAAAAGAAAGTATACTATACATGAGTAAGCATAATGAAATAAAGCACATTTGAACACATAGAACATACAAAACCATACCTAGGGATCTGTCGATTGAAACATCCCCAATACTCAAAAGTAGATGTGTGGGGGATTAAGTGACATAAAAAGTGGCACCCTAATAACTGATGAGTGGGCATCTCAGTAACTGTTGTGATTTGTTGATGCAGGGGGGCGATGTGTGGGAAGTACTCTCAGGCCTAGATATAAAAGACTGCAAGGGGTCTGCTATGTCACTCGTCTCGATGTGGGAAACCATGCACAACTGCCTATATAGCCATGCCAAGGAAGAGCTCCCCATGTGCTGACCTGCTTTCTCTCTAAGTCATTAAGCAGCTAGGTAGATCACATGAACCAAATTGGACGATTTGTTACAATAATAAACCCCTAGTAGCAGTAGAATGTACACCCTAGCATGGCATCGAATCGTCATATCATCTACATGATTAGGTAACACTCTAAAATGTGCATCCAATCATGACATCTTTAGGCGGCCACTATCAATATCGATGCCAGGCATCTAACTCTTAACAATTACTCGCATAACAATGGCCAATCCATCCAAGCCATGCCCGTAACTGCCTGGCCATCAACGAGAAGGCAAGAAGTGCTGCAATATCCTACAACGTCACGGTCCACTCTCCCATCGATTGTGAAAGGTATGGGTCTTAGGACCACTTCTCAACCAAAGCAGTAATAAGGTGCCAACCTAGTTGTACAAATGGTATATGTGCACACTTATGAAGCCAGCATGTGACAGGAATGGAACAAGTCGATCATCTACAATTATGGGCATGTTGTCCTACTCCCTCGCTTACCCCTTTTCAGCGACAATGTAATATGACGTGCTCCTGTATTTGAAAACAAATCCATGAGAAACATTCTCCAAAATAATCTAAGTAATGGGATGAGGAATAATCTTGCTTGTCCCTCTAATGTTAGCCTGATCTATGAACATGCTGCCCTGTAAGAATGAGTCATCAACCTGTCCTGGATCCATCTATAAGGAAACAGTAATGAATAATGTTAGCAGAGGCATTAGTATTGTCCTATTAGCTGCTCATCTATTTGGATAACTTCTAATGTTTTGCCACGTTTGCCCATATGAATCGCATGAGTAACCCTGTGGGCCCTCTCAAATGTCTATCTCATTTGGAAGCATTTTTCCCTAGGTCCACCCCTTTTCTAATAAGCTTTAGGATGATGTGCCATTTCTCTATGTCCATAGAGCCTAATTAGCCTTATTGTTGCAGGTATGAAGAAACACCCATATACCCTTAGCTGATTCTCCTACCTGTACTACTGCCCTACTTGGGCAACATAATCCATGTGCAGAGTACCCATTACTACCATTGCATGTAAGCATAGAATTTTATAGGTCTACCACTTGTTATAAGTACATCTATCGCTCTAAACTGACTTTTTGTATATGGCCTCCCTTTTGACCATGCGTTGTAGGGCGCAAAGCAGTTAGAATTTCAAATATACGTTCTTGATAGTCGAAACATGTTACTTGATGGGCACTTGATACGTTATTCCATCTCTCAAACTTTTTTGTAGCATAAGTTGTAAGCAACTTATCCGTATTCATTGCTTCACTTCACCTCCTATCTTTGCCCGTTGAATATTGAGTTGCAATTGTAAATTTTTTTTTTTTTTTTTACTAAGGCTGTCACTGGTAAGTATCGAGCATCTTTTAGAATGGAATTGTAACTTTAGCAATGTTTATTGTACCAATTCTAAACCTCACGTAGTGATCATATGATAAAGTCCATATACATGGAGGTAACTCGCGAAAATGTGCGATGTTTATGGACTACTTTGATTTGTTGTGTTAAAGTAACCATGGAACTTTCTCATCTAGGTTTAGTATGCTGCTCTTTTAACTAATTCCTTATATCTTTACTTTTTGCCTTAGAGTTGAAGTTGCTGGCAACATGCTGGATACACTAGCACCAAGGCTAACCTATAGGCCACACAGGGTTCTCACCTTCAACTGCCTCTTAATATTAGCATGCTGGTCGGATATCAAGCAAATCTTGGAGCGATCCTTAATAACGTGTTTTGGCAATTTCGTAAGTAACCAACTCATGTGTCCTCTTTCTCTTCATCCACAAGAGCATACGCTAGTGGAACGATATGATTTACCCCATCTACTGCCACTGTGATGAGCAGTTTGTGCTTGTACTTGCCGTACAAGAAGGTGCCATCAATTATGATCATGGGTCTGCAAAGAATTAATGAATATAACTTAGTTCATTGATATCAAATTTTTATAACTAAATTCAATCATGTATCCAAAACATACCTATAGTTCTAAAATGCTTCAATGTAAGGAGTGAATGCTAAAAGAGTTTGTCAAGAAGACTTATCTTATAGTATCTGAATCAACTGTTCTCCACTCAATCTTTTTTCCTAGATTTGCCTCTATTATCACATTATGTATATGCTGGAGCTCTATATATGAATCTTCCAACTTCCATACATTTGGTCAATAGCTTTTCGCTTCACTCAAGAGTTTTCTTTATATGAACATTATACCAAAACTCTTTTAAGATAGTCAATTGGAGGTCCTTCACCCTCACATTTGGAGAATTACGAATCTCTAATATAATGCACCTGGACATGCTATGGAGTCTAACTGAGAGTGATCCTATCTAGTGTTTCATCCAAGCAGGTGTTGGGTCCTTCATATTTAGTGATATAAAACCACCCATTATGTTTCTTGTAACTACCCTAAGTCTCCACTTATAACCTCTGTTATGATATCATTATTTAACTACTTATGACCTTGGGTCTGAGTCCACCACCTTAAAATTGTAATGGTTGGATATGTGCCACATTTTCATTGCCGTATGAGATGATCTTTAGTCTCAAACCATATCCCAACCTTGAATTCATCACTAAAGCTCTAATTTCCAACACTCATTTCTTGCTCATCATCAAATGCACCATAATCACTACCAACATCACCAATGAAAAAAAAAAGTATTGCACTGAGCTCCCAACTGTATCAACGTTTGTAGGAGCCACGAAACGGTGCCAGTCACGCCCCTATGTTGTATATCATTAGCAATAACTTGTTGGGACAAATCTGGCACAAAATCATTTCTATCATCATCAAAGTAGTCACTAGATTCACTTATTGATGAGTCTTGCATCACATCTATATCATGACCACAACTCCAATAAGGTAAACCCATTTCAAAGTTACTCATTTGAACTTGTGGGCCCACTATTGTCTGATTTAGAGGAGTTAGAATCTCTCAACCCTTAACTGTTAATTCCATGGTTGCCTCAAGCCTTATTGCAATTCTTTTTCAAATATCTAAACATATACAGCCATTATCCTTCTGTGTAAACCAACATCTCTTGTCTAGCATCATCTTCGGTCACTGGAATAATATCATAACGTAGCATCATATCTCCAATAGCTATCTTATGACATAGCTCAACCCGATGTGTAGACCTATTCACCTTAAGTTACTGCAAATGGTATGTAATATTTGCTCATAAGTTAAGTTTCTACAAACACTGACCACAACAATTGGCCGCCTATCATAACCAAAACCATCGTTTCCTTCCACAATGTTGCCATGAGTATATAATATGAACTTGTCTTATCCATTTTCCTCATCTATCCTGCCAGCTCATAAAACATAGATTGAATGCATGAAAAGTAATCATGGTTTATAATTACACTTCCATTATATCGACCATCTTTACCAATACAAGCTCATCCATCTTATTCTTATCAAAATATTTCATTGATGAGACGATTATGATCTTCAATACCAGAAGCACGGCTCAATTGCTACAAGGACATCTATAGAATAGTGTGTGTCACACCCTTACAGGGTACCTTAGTCGTAATAGTAAGTCATGTAACTAACTGAGACCTCCAGAAAGTTACATAAACACTATACAACTAATGTTCCCAATTGGATTGGACAATGAAAACAGGATCGAAAGTTGTTTGAGTGAGAAAGTTATTGCATACATATATATAACCACAAAGGAACATATAAACAAATCTAGAACTTCATAAAAACTTTACAAACCAAGGTCTATGTGGCTTAAACGAACCCCATAACCACAAAAGCTATAAAGATAAACAAACTTAACTTAAGCTATTACAACCATAACTAGTCTCTATTACATGTACAGTCTTCTCCTTAACAAAACACATGGTCCAAAAAGTCTAACTCCCATACTTGAGCTTGGTTTGGTCTCCTTGCTTAAAACCATGTAATTCAACAGTCTAAGAGAGTGTAAGCACATAAAGCTTAGTGAATAACAAAATCTTAACACAAACATTAAGATCAAACAAGTTGAATTAGCAATTATATGCAATGCATGGATCTATCATATGCAATAAACGTGGTTTGAATAATCGAAATTCAAATCTATGGGGATTTACGCCCTCCTAAGGGTTAAAGAATAATTCAATAATTCATGCCCATGAGAAAATCAACACCAAAGTAGAAGGATTTTCTCTTCACTAACCTGCCTGGGGAATAGTCTCTACTAGAACCCTACAGACACGAGCAGTCTTTTAGAGAATCATTTTTTTTTTCAAAATTAGAACTTCACTTGTCATAAAACTTGAGAAATCTCACTAAGTATTAACACTCTTAAGCGAACTCCGACACAGACGACCTCCTTAGAAGCTTGCTTAGTTTCTGTGAAGTTGACAACCCTATGGTAACCTACAAGCATACTCACTGGTCCCAACAAGCATTACCATAGAATCGAATTTATTAATACGTGACAAGAATACCATGCTAATGCAATATGATGTTATGATATGCATGTCATATTAATATTATAAGTCTATTAAGCTTAGTTCCATACTATCAAGTGATCATATCAACTTCAAACACTCAATGAGATAACTATATATTAATGTAAACAAGTGGTTGTCACTTCAATCATTAAGAATTGCAATTCAAGCATACATTACATACCATGTAATAATTCTCATCCCCATGTAATTGATTCCTTATAGTTACAATTAAACTATATTCCACTACTTACAAACACAAAAAGTGCTAGAATTCAAGTTACTACCCGTGCATGCTCCTTAATCGTCGTAATAGTCCAATGGGAAATCCAACTCTTGATCTAGGGCTCTAAAAGATAGAAAAGCTGTATTGCTATCTACTTAACAAAGACAAGAAGGATAAAACAAGATTCTAAAACTAAAGGAGACAAAATGACAAATTAAGGCCACCACGGCCCATGGCAAAAGGTGTGGCAAACCTGGGTAAGAACAGAGGCCGCCACCACCTTTGCCATGCCCATGGCAAAGGGCCTGGCCACCCAGATTTTCACTCATAACGTGCATGCCCTCCACCACGCCCGTGGTATTTTGACAGCGAAAATAAAGTTTCACTTCACATATTTACACACTTTAACCAACTTTAATTGCCTTAAACCCATCCAATATCCTTCAACATCTTCATATGAGACTCAAATTCATCATCCACTCCTTCAAAACTTCTAACTCATCTTTAAATCCACATCAAAACTCCAACTAACAATCTAACCATTAACTTCAACCATTGGACTTCAACACCACTTTTCAATCACCCTACTTCATATATCAACCTTTAAAACTCATAACCAAACTAATGAACTTCCAAAATAAGCCATAAACCAACAAAAACACTTAACTTATAACTACTTAAACATGAAAATAGAAAGAATAAAACAAGAAACACTTGCTTAAACTTGCTTTAACTTGAAGATATGAGTTAGTCTTGCTTTCCTTGACAAATTAAAGAGAAGAAATTGAAGTTGGTGTGGTGTGAGTGTGTGTATGTGACCATCGATTTTTGCAACGGAGAGAAGCAAAAAAGAGAGTGAATTTTCTACCTCTTAAAAGATAAACACATGCATATATATATAAATTCATATTTGACTTTTGAGGCTTTTTCAAACTTAATCAAGTGTGTGCGTGTGCGCATGGGAGTTGTGGTGGTCTTCAAACCAAAATTGCAGCCAAAAGATTATAACAACACTTATTGCACTAATATACATTTCTATCATTAGAATTATTAAATATTCTAACTTAAAACAAAGCTTAGTAACATAATAAGTTATAAATTTCTATTTAACAAAATAATCTCTTATAAGAACTTATATCAATACTATAGGTAATTTAGAATTTATTTTTACAAAACTCAATTCTCTAAAAGAATATAAGATATACATCACTAACAATTTTCTCAAATCAAATCCATTGATAATTTTAAATTTCTATTCTTACTAATTTGATTTCATAAAAACTATTATACTTACGTTTTACTTTAACAACAAATACTACCACATACACAATTAAACAAAAAGTTCTTACTTTAATTCTATTTATGAAAAACTTGGGGATTAGTGTGAATTAATACTAAGTATAGTATTGGCTGCTAATTCATTCTATAGATTACGGTGATAATGTCTAATCATCTACAATTTAATTGGATTTTTCATAATTACTTGCTCTAGAAAGCATTGCTTTAATTTTTATCATGCTTAAGTATTAATAAACTACTTATCTTGCGTATTATTCAAGTCCTACATTTGATTTAGACATCTATATGACAAGTATAACAGTAATTTACAACATTTAGATGAGTACAAATACTATCCTCAAAGAGAAACTACCATGATTTCCAATACTATATTTTTTCTTCATTATCAACCATATAATCAATTTAGAGAAGATATATCTACAAGATCACGCCAATTGTTTGATCTTTCGCCAATTGTTAACTCTACGACGTCTATTAATCATGTGCCAATTTAAAAGCTTCAAATACGCTTCAATGGAGGAATTTGTGTTAGGTTGATAGAGGTTTGGGGTTCTTCTGCTTCGTCAAGTGGCAGCGATTAGGGTTTATGTTAGGCGTTTTTTCTTTTTTTGGCTTCAACAAAATGGCGAGAGGAAGAAGACGATGGAAATTTATATTCCCATCGATTTGTCTCTTCAAAAGACGAAATCATTAAGAGATGAGGTACCACCACACATGTACCTTGTCTCTTCAAAAGACAAGGTCTCAGCCAGCGTTGACCTTGTCTCATGAAGAGACGAGATACATATGGATTATTTCGATCTTGTCTCTAAGAGACGAGGTTAACTTGCCTAAAACTGGGATTATTTTCATCCCATGGTAATTTCGTAATTTTAAAAAATATTATTTTCTTTTTCCCTAGTTTTTGCAATGTTTTTAGCTTAAATGTATTGCATGTGTCTATTTATAATATCTGACAACCGTTTTCTAAACAAATGAAAATACAAATATGTAAAATATAAAAAGCCAATGGCTAAAAGAAAGTGTTAAAAAACCAAAATATGGACATGTAAAAATAAAAAATAAAAAAAAAGAATGGTAAATACATGTTTGATATTTGAATTTTACCCATTTTGTAATAAACTATGCTAAATTTAGAAGTATTAATTTGGCACATAAATTTTATCTACTTATATAATTAGCTAATAGAATTTAGTCCATTATTACAATCAAGTATATAAATAAAGACAATCCACTTATTATAACTAATATCCAAGTTATTTGTGGGTTACGAATTAACAATTTTAAATTTTGAATAGCCAATTGCAAAAAAACAAGTAAAGCTTATATACAAATGTACATAAAAAAATTGTGAAAGCATAAGATCATATAATTTCTATTTTGTATAAACATTAATAAAAATGTCGATCCATACCACAAAACCATTCTAGAAAAATAACCATGGCTTGAATGCACCATAGCTCACTAAAAAATCACGATTCAGCATGGATTAACACACCCATGCACTAGATTATGACTCACCATCATTTAAAACCATGCACTTCGAACGCATGCACTAAAATATATGCGCCATCAAACTACAACAAATCATGAACCTATCATGGCTTGAACCACCTTATCTCACATTCCAAACTAGACTTCCCATCATTTCACCATTAGAGGTTATTGGCTTAAACTTACAATACTCTCTTATCACATGAACCTTCCATTTCTTGCATCTACCATGGTTCGAACCCACCATAATTGATGCGAGACAAAATTTTGCGTCATTGTGAATAGTTTGAATTCAATTTATTCTTTTATTGTGAAATTGTTGTTATGATATGTATAGATTATTGATATTGGGGTTTATAAGTAGCATGTTAATATTATTATATTGATTATATTACTAGTTTATTCGTTAGTATATTCTTTGGTATAGTTTCCTAATAAGATAGATCACGTTTGTTAATAGATTGACAAAATATATATAATTTGTAGTTGACTATTATAATTTTATGTTAATCCTAATGAATAAGAGATGTTATATGAGTATTTTATATTATTAAGGTGAGAAGTACCATTTGATGTCTTACCCTCTTTAAAATTAATTTTACATTTAATCAAATAACACTATGTGATAAAAATAAGAAGTGATTACCTTAATTTTCATACGACTCGCTTTCTTTACTTTTTTTTCCCCATTCTTTTGATATACTAATGTTATTATTACTCTCATTATATTACTTATATTCAATTTTTTTAAAGCACAAGAAAAGATGAAAAACCCCAAATATGAGTTAGGAATAACAAAAGGTTTAAGAAATTTAGTCCAAAATGCAATCCAAATTGATAGCTATAAGTTTTAAAGCCAAAGTTTTATCAAGACAATATACAATTATAAATTTTAAGATTATGGACAATCTGTTACATAATAAATATAATAGCCCATATCTACAAGCTTAAGCGTTTAGATTAGATCGTTGTGGTGCTAATCATAACATGGTATCAATAAAAGTCAAGAGTTCGAACCCTTGCATACCCATTTTAACCCATTAAAATTAAGTCGTTTACTTGATGGGCCTTAGTCAAAATCAAAGTCTTAGCCCACAAGTGAGGGAGATGTTACATAATAAATATAATAGCCATATCTACAAGCTTAAGTTTTTAGATTAATGATTGTGTGCTAACTTTAATACAATCTATCAATTTATAAACTTTTAACTATATTAATAATTTAAAATATTTTTAGTTGGGTTCCTAACTATTATAATAAATAAATAAATAAAAAGGTTTCCAAACTAGGGAATGGAAGAACTTATGATTACGTGAAAGAATGATTACATGTATGTTTTGGAGATGATTAGTAATTAAATAACATTCTTATATGTTATTACTTACCTTATTATTAACATTTTTATTTTTTAATATATATATATATATATATATAGTCCATATAAGTCTTTTAATATAACTTTATAGCGTACTAATATTTTTCATTTTCAAATTTTTACACCACACTCATATTCATCTCTATATTATATTATTATTATTATTATTATTATTTAGTTTATTTTCTCTCTTTCTCAAAGTTATCTCTCTCTTCAATTCTCATATTACAATCTATCCTGATGCTTACCCCTGATTCATTCTCTCTCCTTCTTTTATTCTTTCCTCTCTGCTAACAAATTTTCACCCATTTTGTTATAATAAGAAGCTTTATCTTCAATATTCACTTTTTTGTCTGCGGTCATTCTTCTCTATTCTTTTTGAAACTCAAACTTGACTTTCACATCTCAATTTGTGCTCTTATTTGGCTATGGAGGGACAAGGTATTTCAAGGAACTTCCTTTTCCTTATTTACAGACTTATTTTACTCCATTTAAAAAGTTTACTTGATTGATTAAATTGGGTATGTTTTGTAGTGCCAATACTTTTACTTTGTACTAAAATTGAGGCAATAAGCTTCTAATAGTCTATGTAGTTTGGCTCATATCAAATTAAGGAAAATGATGACATGCACTTACGAGTGCAAATTTTCAAGGAGCTTATAAAGTTATCAATAGGACCATCAATCGATCATCTAACAATTAAAATAAATATAGTAATTTGAATATTAACAATTTAAATTGTTAGAACACAGTTGAATATGATATAAACAGTTAAAGAGTTGATGGGACCGATCTTATCAAAATTAATGACAAAACCATAAAATTTCCCAAATTTTCAATAACTAAGAGAAAAGTATTGTTTGCTCTTATCCAATTATTATATTATTTAGTGATGAAAAGCCAACCGAGTTAAAAATTTAAATTAGGTAATATATATTTTTTAATTATATTTTTCATAGGAATATAAAAATAGTAATCTTTTAAGTAGTTTTACTCATTAAGTGTAAATTGCATAATCAATAAAGATTATGACAATTTGTTTTATCTAAAGTCCTGCATTGTAATGTGAAATTTAACATTTTGATAAAATTATTGATGAGAATTGAACCTATTCATTACATAATTCCCTTGGAATTGGTTCGTGAAATAAAAATTTATATTAATTGACACTGATTTTAGTAAATTGAAGTTTGGCCTTATGTTATAAGGGACAATTGGAATAATTAAACTTGATTTACAATTGGTTTATCAACCAACTATATATAATTAAAATAAATAATATGTTTGAGTAACAACATATTAAATGTTTAATTAATTAAGAATTAATAAAAAATATTTTTTTGTTTATATAGTTTTATACTCATGCGAGTTCAACGTTGAGTGATTGATTGTGAGTGGCCATTTCTTAGGTCTGACCAAGGGGTGACAATCTTCTAGGCGATGCCAACATGGTAGTTAAGCGCTTAGGTCATCGAGCATGGCTCAACAGGTAGTTAATAAGAGAAATGGTAGCAGGATAACGTCTACTTATGTTTGGTGAAAAGTTGCCTTGTATAGTTTATGATCATGACCTCCATTAAACTAAACAGTGTGATGGATTGAAATAAGTAATTTGCGTAACAACTTTAATCCCTTAGACGAAGCTATTACTTTATTAGAGATAAGAGATGTAGGTATTCGGCTTTCTTATATCAACCCCTTAATAGTTATTGCTAATCAAGACCCTCAGATTCTCAAAGTGTTCATGGAGTGTGAATGCTCTACTATTGCCTGTCTCACTTAATTAAAAAGATATAAATTGTTAGTTACTGTTGCATTTAGGATTATGAGCATGTGATCATATTGTGTGTGCTTGTGTTGCTGTCGTACTAAGCTTTAACTCATCCCTTTGGAATTTTTTTTTTCAAGACATCTCAACATGGGATCAGGCTTATTATTAGAAATTACTTGTATTATAAAATAGGTTGTTTTAATTAAATTGTATTACTTTAGTTTGCTTTAAATTATTTGAAATTGTGGAGATGTAAAATGTTGAGATTGAAAATAGTTTGTAATATTTAAGATAATTGTGGTTTATTTATTTTATGTGGACTTTAGTTGTTCTAAGCCTTAGCATATACTCATAATACATTATGAGTATGTGGTGGAATGTTCACATACTTTGATTTTAGGGCATGAAAGATGGTGTAGTCTTACTAGTACTTAATAAAGTGAAAGGGAGTTGAAGGCTTTTTTATCTTATATA
This sequence comes from Combretum micranthum, assembly GCA_024138025.1. Classification (NCBI taxonomy): domain Eukaryota; kingdom Viridiplantae; phylum Streptophyta; class Magnoliopsida; order Myrtales; family Combretaceae; genus Combretum; species Combretum micranthum. The sequence goes on from JAMXBD010000290.1 coordinate 780,304, forward strand.
TATATATATATATATAGTTCCATTTTGCTTTTATAATTTATGTGAATATGACAAAAGCAATGTTAATGATACTTGCAAAAGTTGGCTAGGGAAAAAGAAAAAAACCACTAGCAAAGGAAAAAAAAATGGTGCAAGGTCATACTTTAAGATAGCCATCACAATGATAAATTATATTATGATTCCATATTACTTCCTCTAATTGAAAATGATATTCTTACCAAATGTCAGTTAAAGATGAGCGGGTAACTCTATTATACAGGTACCTACCCTACTTTGCTCAACCGTAGGATTCAAGTAGGTATTGATTACAATGTAGGCTACAAGTACAAATTTTTTAAAACCTACTATTTTAGGATAGGGTATGGATATGAGGCCTTCATATCATGTACCCATCTTAGAACCTATACTTTCAATATAGAGGATGGTATAAATTCCAGGGTATTCAATATCAATTTACTAAATATTATAAATTAATGTTAATATATAAGAAAAAAGTAATAATAGTCCATTTTTTATTTTGAAACCACTTTTATTTAAGGTATTATTTTGTGACTACTTTTAAAAAAAATTATATAAAAGGATTTATATTTTTTATTAAGGAAGGACTTGTTGTTTTATTTTAGAAGAATTATGACTCCTAAAATATATAGAGATATTATTTTTCTTCTAACATCAATCAATATAGAAGTAGCTCTAAAGTTTTCAATTTTGGAACTTACTGCTAGTCATACAATTTTGTTTAATATTACATAAACAATTTTCACAGGTAGTTGTTGCAGGTTTCAAGTTTTATACATAAACAAATTCTGCATATTGCAAAAACTTGTGATATTAACAAATTGCTTTTTAAATGTTTTCCCACATATTATTTATAGTGAATGTATAAAAACAAGATTATTATTATTATTATGTATATATTGTATGAAACTATATCAAAGGGTATAATTTTGAAGTTTAAAATAAAAAAAAAAAAATATATAGAGATTTCATTTAAAAAAAAAAACCCATAGGTTCCACAACGTATCTTATATCCAATAGGTTTTCAAAGTATATGGTGGGTACAATGTGTCACATGATAGGTTCTGAGTATGAAATCTAATGTCTTGACCCTACACAGGTATGGTATAGGATAATATTTCATTCCATACCTACCCTATACCCCCTCACCCTTAGTTGCAATATTTGATAGGAGCATACAACAAGTTCATTATTATTATTATTATATTATTATTTTATTATTATTATTATTATTATACATAAATAAGTACTAAAAATTTACTATGATACAAATAAAAGAAAATATACCATATATGGAAATTATATTAAGTAAATCCAACAAATATAGTTTTAAAAAAGAAATCTTAAAAATAGGACCACTTGAAAAGGAAAAAAAAGGCACTTAAAATCATAGGAATTGAACTTGAATCTCCATTTTTAATGATAAGAATGCCTACCACTGCATCATAAAAGCACAGGTAATGTAAATATTATAATATTTTATTGCGGAAATCACAAAATACTCCTGAGCTTTTACTTAAAGCATAGACTTATCTCTCAAACTATTGAAGCGCACTTTTGAATCCTTTAGAATTTCAAAAATTAGCATAGTTAATAACAATTTTCATTTGCCAATAGCTTTATAGCCAGTGGCATCTTCCTTGATCTCTCAAGTAAAAGGTACCAAGCAAGTTCGATTATCCCCTCCCCTGTTGTAATGGTAAAAAAAAAGTAATAATAACAATTAACATTTTTTGTTAAAATAAAATAGGGTATTGCATATTACCCCATTAAACTTTCACCTATATACAGGTTTACCTTCAAACTTTTATCTACATGCAGGTTAACTCTTAAATTTTAAATTACACATGGAAAATGTTAATTGTCCCTATCTATGCGAAATGTTAAAAGTTTAGGATATCCAAAAGTGTACTTTGAAAGTTTAAGGACAAATTTATACCTAGAGAAAAGTTCGAAGGGGTCATTTGTAATTATTTATATTTTATTTAACTACTTTAAAACAGTCTCTTATGTGTTATAAGGAACTTATATGGGTTTATCATAAAACCGTACCGTCATCATATAAAAATTAAATGATTATAAAAAATAAGTGTAAAAAAAATCCAGGAGTTCGATCATGGTCGGAAAAGATCTAAATCTTTCATTAATATGATAAGATTAGTCTCATTACAACCGCTATGAGACCGTAGAATTTTCCTATGTTATAACATTTTTTAAATATTTTGGTTCTTTTTTAGTAGCCCTTTTTTTTTTTTGTCTTTTTTAAATGATATATATATATATAATTCTTTTACCCCAAAATCTTAATATGATTAAACTTGTTATAACATAAGGTGATGGTATGTCTATTTGTTTCATTTTTTATAATACTTTCTATTCATGAGTGTTATATGAAAAAACAATTTATAATGGAATTATTTTACTATGAATAACCCTTTGAATAAAAAGTGTTGCTTTACTCTTGTTGCATGAACTGATTTACACTGGTAGAGATAGCTCCTACAAACACAGAAAAAACGGTTAGAGGGGTGCCGAGAGATTGCTTGGTGCAGCCACTCTAATGCTTAAGTTTATTATTAGGTAAGAGTAATATGTCTATGATAAAGTAAAATTGTCATCCCCTTCTTTCAAGGTAAAGGGAGTTTTTATAGTGTTTAGGGTCATACCACGATTTTTCGCAGCAGCTGACCTGATATCCGAGGTGGTAAGGATACCCAAGCTAAGGAGCTATGCTTCTCGAAGTGTGGCTAAGCTGATTGTGTACCCCTGCCAGTTACGGGATATGACTATAGCACTTATTTTGACTGGAGGTTATAAGACCGTAAGGTCAAGCTCGCTGGTTAGTATAGCTAATGAACTCGATGAGTCGATATTCCTTAGTGGTGTCGTGGGTCTCGTTACCTGTCTGGGAAATCAAGATGTTGCAAGTGGTAGGCCCTTCTTGGCCCCTCGGTGTTATAAGTTTTGAGGCCTAGGAGACCGAGTGCACTGATAGTTATATTCTACTATCAACATTTCTCTCCCCACTCTCATTGTAGGAGAATAAAGAGAGTATGTAGCCCACGAGGTTGTTGGTTCGAGATGGTTGTTACTCATTGGGTAAGCTACGTTTCACATTTGAGCTATATCCCCCATGTCGTAAGTAATTTATGGTAGGGACCATTTAACTTCCCGCTAGATCTCCATGACATATTTTGCTTAACACATTTCGTTGCGGCCAAAATCGGGCATTTTTCCTAAGAGGCCTTGGTGATTTGAAAGGTCTCAATAATAATTAATCTCTAAGATTTTACGGCTACGATTATTGGTTATGATGTCAAGGTCTTCGAGGTTTGCTCACTCATCTCAAGGGGCTCGGGCCTTTATGTATCCCCCCACTTCTTATAAATACATGTGCTTCATAGGGATATTTCTATAGTGCTTTTATACTGTGCTTAGAGAATTGTCATCTTAGATCCTTAGTGCCTTTTCGGTACTTTTGCCTACTTAAGATTTTAGGGATGTCGAGTTGAGATAACTCAGCACCTAATCTTTTTCATACGATTTTGATGGTAGGGTACAGCAGTTCGCAAACAAAGTGAGGAGAGGCGAAAGAGAAGCCGTGTCAAGGTTAAGGGCGACTCAGGTGGCAAGAATAGGACGAAGAGTGGTGGTTCGACCTCTATAAGTGGCCATGAAGAGAGGTCTAGCAAAGTCTTAGTGTCATTAGCAGGGGAGCGGGGTGTTTTGAACACGTGATCTTATGCCAAGCTGGTCGACCAGATCTATTGGTGCACCGTAGATACGTACCCTTTTGATGGTCTGAAGAAGGGGGCCATCATTCCTTTACATACAGGTTGGCCCAAGGTGATGGTCCTAAAGGGATCCATTGCAAGCTCTCCGAAGAGGCCCTCAAGGCCGTATGCTAGGAGAAGATGCAAGTGTTGGGAATTTAGGGATCAAAACGCAGCGAAAATATATTTTATTTTTCATAAAAATACGAATCCTAAATCCCTAATGGCAGATCCATGCGATTCAATCAAATTAGAGTTGATAAAATTACCTTTTTGATGATTTTAAACTCTAGAAATTCGAAACTGAGATGTTGCAAACGCGAACACCCTCTATCGTATCCCCACGAATGAATTTCTGTATGTGCGCTAGCACAAAGGAACAATTCCTAATATTTAGGAATCTTCTCAATAGGGTTTCACTCTTTTAAGTTACAGAGTTTCTCTGTAATTCTAATGTGACGGTAAGTGTCTGCTACCCTAGAGGTGGCTATCACCTCCTATTTATAAGAGGATGGGACTGTTGGTTACCTACCCTAATCTTATTAGGGTTTTCTCCATGTCACATACTAATAAAATAACAATTTTATTTAATAATTATTTATTATTCTTAATCTAATTAAGAATAATTATGTAATTATATAATTCCCAATATGGTTATCTAAAATAACTCATGATCAAATTAATTCATTCTTTGTGTGTGACCATGTAGGTTCATTTAATGTTGGCAGTGGCCTTAAAACACCTTTAGATCTACAAGACATAATTAGTCTCTAGCAAGACATTATACCTACCCAAATTAAGTGAAGATCGATAATCCGATTTTCCCTATTAACAGTCAGTCACTTAGTCCTTTTGTTACACGATATCTTATGATTAAATATAAGGTGTGGATCAATATACTCTTATATTTTTTAATCACATATTTCTTGATTCCAGAGTATAACTGATCATATAAATGATATTAATAACTCCTTATCAATTCATTCGAGCGTGGCCATGCATTTCTCAGTCTTACTCATTAATAGGCCCAAAAGATATCTCTCTCAAATTATGAGAGGAACAAATCCCATCTTAATCACTCAACTTCCTCTACATGATTTATATTATGCCCAATCTCAACCTTTATAATTATCCAGTTAAATATAACATTTGATTGAGTCAAAATACAATATTGCTCATGTTGGAATCTACGATGATTTCAGGTCTAAGGACTAAAATAACACTATTAATGAGAAATACTTATCGCATTGATTCATATAGTATTCTCATATTTGGTCAATCCGATACAAAGTACTCTTACATGTATTCATGTGCTGAATTGATATCCTATATCCACGATCAGTAAAACATGATCATCATCCAGCCAACATACTAGTCCTAATTCATTATTATTCCATATAATGAACGACTAAGGATAATTTAGAATAAAGTTATTTCTCACCTTATGGTTTTACTATTAATGACATAAGGAATAACCAATTTATTAAAGGAATAATACTTTATCAAAGCAAAAAGACCAATAACAACTTCGATAAAAAAAAATGGCATGTATATTATAATGATAATAAACATTTAAATGACATAGAATCCATATGGTTTGGGGCACATCACTAGCAGCAAGGTACTCCTTAAGAGTGGGAGGTTGTTATGCCTACGAAGTCCAATCAAATTTGTTTCCTCGATGGTCAGCAGTTTGCCTTATATAAGAAGCCTTCTGAGTTTGGCTTAAGGATGTCTTTCTCCCTTTTTCAATAGTTCTTCAAATACCATCAACTATACCTGGCTCAGTTACTGCCTAATGCTTGGAAGACATTAGTGGCTTTTGAAGTTGTTTGCCTTAGTATCATGGTGCAACCTACCTCCATCTTGTTCCAGTAGTTCTTCCTATACAAAAGGTCAAAAGAGGGGTGGTGGTATCTTGCAAAGCAGCCTAAGAGCCCCCAGCTCTTCACCGATGTTGCCAGCTTAAATGGGTTTGACTGGAAGATCAAGTTCTAAATAGTCAAGTAGGAGGAGGGTGCATGACAGGTTTCAACTTCTGGGTGGATTGGTGTAAGCTCATTTGAAGTGAGAAGCCATGTAAGCTGATGCCATATGATGCCAGGGGGCTGAGGGAGTTAGAGGAAGCTATGAAGGTGAGGTGGAAAGCCTTATAATGCCGCACTTGTAGTGAAGAATTTCTTGAGTGAGAATTCAATTACTGATGGAGGTATGGCTTGACTCTTCATGTGATAGTAGCCTCTCTCTCCCCTCACCTATTGAGTCGAGCTCTGTAGAGAGGATGTTGTGAGGAGGGTTTGAGATTTTCAAGCTGTTGAGCTTGACTGGGCAAGTGTTTTGTTCTTTATTGCTGACTTCTCCTTCTTTTTATTATCTCTTTTTAGAGCCTACGATGTTGGTGATGGACTTTGGTATCATTCTTACTGGTCCATCAAAAAAAGTGGAAGAGGGCTTTGATCAAGAAGAGGGCAACCGTTGAGAAGCATCTTACTGAGATATAGCCCAGGCTATTAAGGTCGATGCACCAATCATTGACTTGGGTGCATAAATCTTAGGGGGCATTATTTGTCGAGGTTAGAGGCACCGTTGCCAGTGTTAGGGATATTGGTGCTATTGGAGGTGCTAGCTCTGATGTCCACTTGTTAAGGCCTCCTCACTGTACTCGATCTTGTGAAGAGCGAAGTCCGGCTCAACACTTTTCATACTTGTTCAAGCTTACAGTATGCCATCCCCTGCTAGGGTGGTTGGGAGCAACAATAGTACCTCAGGGGATCAGGCTATGATTAAGGTTGTGGGAGTTAGCCCAGGAGAGGAGTTCCTAGCAGGCCAATTGACTTTATGGAAGGTAGAGCTTTGAAGTGGAGTGATGTATCTATGGAATGGTCTGCCTTCGAGGAGATAGCCCATTTGGAGGACAAGAAGAAGTTGGGGACCTTTTATGGTGGATTGTCATTAATGGACTTTTTAATGCGAAAGATGTACAAGGTGAGGTTGCTACTATGCTCATAGAGTTTGTTTGTGTTGCTGCTTTTCTCGGTTATTTAAGCTCTCTTGTTATTTGTTTTTAGGCTTTAGTGATTACTGCTGAAGCTTTCAGAATTTTGAGGGGGAACTGTAAAGTGTTATGTTATGCTTCTTCCTCTTATTTTTTTTTTTCTTTTTATCAAACCTTTTGTTGCTATCAGTTGAGCATTATTTCTCTCCTTTGTTTTTAGGTTTCAGAGGAGCTCGAGGCCTTAAAGGTGAGCTTGGAGAAGGAGCTTACTGAGGTCAAGTAGAGCAAGATGAGGTGCAAGAGCGAGCTGCTTGCTGCAACAAATGAGAATGAGCAGCTATGTAAGGAGTGGAGGACAAGGTCTTGTGGTGTCAAGGTGACGTGCTCGAAGCGAAAAAGCGGCTATTGCATGTTGAAGCTACAACCACAAAGTATAAGGATAAGTGAAAGAGCGTAAGGTAAAGCGGAATACCTTGTCACAAAAGTTAAGTGATGCCCAGATGGGGCATACGAGGTAGAAGCGGGAGCTTAAGCTCACTGCTTCAAAGATAATAAGCTGCGGGAGAGTGTCCAATCATCCAAATTAGAGCACAAGAAGTTGAAAGTAGTGTTATTTGAATTCATTGTCATGCGGTTAATCTTTGTTGTTGAAGTTTTGTTCTCATTGTTTCCTTATTGTTGTTGCAGAACCCAGGTGAACGATTTAGAGAGTGGTCGGCTCATTCCAGGGGTAACCAAGAAGCAGGTTTTGAGGGAGCTCTTTAAAAGCGAGGAGTGGAAGGGGGTCTAGATCAAGCTCATTTTTCATATTGCCAAGCTAATAAAGAATGAGCTGCTAGAAAGGTATCTGAACTTAGACTTATTTTTCTAGCTATGCATTTGGGTAAGGTTCCCATAGACGCTTCTGAAGACGACGTGGAGGATGATGGAGAAAGAGCTGAGTAGAGTGCAGTTAAGGTCGGTGCTGTAGCTGGGGCAGACCAAGCTGAGGCCACTATCATTACTAAGGCTCAAGGAGTCGGATGGGGTAAAGCTGTCGTTGTGATCGTGACTCAAGAGTCGAACTAATAGACCCCAGGGTCGGTGGCTGCTGATAATGTGGTTGTGGTTGAGCCGCAAACCAAGGGCGAGGTTGAAACAATCCCTGTTGCTCCTTGGCCAATGATAAGTGAAGAGATTTTTGGCGATTACGTAGCCAACTGATCTTAGCTTTTAAAGAGCCCTTGCTTCCTCTCTACTTTCTTTTCTTTTCTTTTCTTTTCTTTTTTTTTTTTTGTAGGCTTTGTTGCTAGCTTTTTTTGTCTATTGGCCTATTGGTGGCCTTTTGTAATTTAATTTTTCTCAAGTGGATGTATTTTCTTCGATTAATATATGGGCAATTTCTTTCTATCTCTTACTATACTCATTTTTTGACACTTGTACTTTTATCGCATTTTTAGTTTAGGCTTGGTGAGGTGGACTATGTTGATCTCGTTTTTCTTAGCCTATTGTTCTCTCGCTCATGTTAGATTTGTCGTGTATCTCTTAGGTCAATAGTAGATTATTGGTATACTTTCCATAGCATATGATGTTGCTCTGTGTATGCTAGAAAACTTTCCTTTCGATGTTCACAGATTCCCTAGGCATGATCGGACGGCTAAGGTGAGTTACACTTAGGATTCTCAAGATTTTGTGGCATTGAATGCAGGTTTTGGTAAAGTCCATTATCGCCTAAAGTAGGTCTTTTGAAAGCCATGCTTCTTCATATCTTCGTTGTCGTTAGTCACATTTAGATCCTTGCTGTAACAATACACTCTCTTTCCATAGAAATTTTTGAGATGATGAGGTGCTTGTTCTCGGCTGAGCCCTTTTGGTTAAAGAGGTCAAGTCCTTAGGAACCTTTGTCGAGGAGGCACTTTGGATGCAATGTGGTCTCTGTTTAAGTGGGTTAGAAGCTCCACAGCCCCTATTTACATGGATCCGCCACTGAGGCCGTATAGTGGGTTGGGTGTGTTGCTTGAGGCTCATTTCCCACTTTAGCCTCAGCCGCTTGGTTTGGGGTTGTGTTTCTCTTTTGCAATCCCTGAATTGAGGTCGCCAAGGCCTATTACTTGGTGGCCAGACCACGGTGACTACAGTGGCGTGCTTTAGGTGAGAAAGGGCTGAAACCTCCATCAACAATTTGAGTTTTCAGGGTGCTACCTGAAGTTGAGGTCATTGTGGAGGAGCTATCTAGCTCTTTCTCTTGCTACCTTGTTCCCTCTTGTTAGCAATTTTCATGGCTAGTGGAGGTTATTAGGGATGTAGAGGCATATTCTCCCCTTTGAACCTGGTCTCTTGATAGCTTATTGAGCGTTGGCTCATTGGGGGGATTAGCTTCAATCCTCGTCCTCCTAATTGTTTTGAGTTCTTGTTTAGTTGATATTCGTTGTCATTCTGAAGGTTAATGGACGAGCTCAGGCTCGCGCTTGAGAGGTCATGGAGGTGAAGTCATATTCGGTTGGATCTACATTTTCAAGTTGTGGTCAGCTAGATATGGGAAAACTTCTCTAATTTGAGATTTAAAGATTTTCTGAAGTCTTCCAGCTCGAAGTTGTATTTAGCACGAAGAAGTTTGTACTCATGAAAATTTTACTTTGTATCCCTTGGCCGGAATGTCAGTTAAAACTACTGTAATGATCTCCTTTAAATTAATAAAAGTTCTTTCCTTGTCCGGAACTTATTCTCTTGATGCCTGTTGTCAATGTTGTTATAGTTTTTTTTTTTTTTTTGGCACGATTTAAGCGCTTTGACAAGAGTTGTCTTTGAGAGGGAGTTATCCTAGTTCACGAGAGGGTTACCAAGGGAGTCATCTAAAGGGAGTTATGTTACGTCCCTAAAGGGGGCCTAGTAGATTACCCTAAAGTCGTCATATCATGTGTGTAGCCATAACATGAAAACTACCTTGCAAGTCAGAGTACGTAAAACTCTAATTAATTATTCCCTCACTGTGTTATACATATATATTTATTGTGAAAATAGTTTTGGATATCAATAATTTCACAAATCACAAAAATCGTAGAGAATCGGATACCCTATCAAAAGAAAAGATAAGGTAAACCTATGTCTAAAAGATATATATATATATATATATATATTAGGTCTGATTAAAGAAAATTCTAGTTTTGGGTTTCATCTCTCAAATTAGGTTTAACCTATCATATTATAATCTTCTACCTATTTCATGGAACTTGAAACTAGGAACACTCTGCACTTGATCCTATCACATTTCTAACTTTGAGTGACCTGCAAATGTAGACTGTAGGGGAATCGGCTACATCCAGTTGAGTGAAATTCCCTCATATTACACTTTAAAGCATTGTTATCAAACAATTAGCAATAAGTAAATGTAATGCAACAACCACATGAGCAAACATGCATGACCAATCGGTCAAATCACACATGGTGGATTTATACCCTTTGTGACTAGAGTTGAGGAAGTGTACATGGTCACCATGGCCTAACACGAATCCACCAATTCCAAGTTATTGTATAACCATAGGTATTTTATAAAATACTTAATAAAAGAAATTTTAATTATTCTTCAAAAAATGATTTTCAAATAATCCCAAGTATATAAAACCATAAGCCAAGCCCCCGACACGATTCTACCCATAAAGCTACCTTCCCCTGGGTAAGTTAGTTCCTCGCTAGTAGAAACAACTCATGGACTTAACCATGTTGGTCGGTCTGCCCAACGTGATACTGGTTGTTCAAAATATGTAGGGGGCATGTTATACATGATCCATTTAATTAATTCAAATCCAAATAATTATAAGTTCACTTTTACGTGATCAACCAATATTCACAGACACTCAAAAATCTATACAACTAATGCAAAAAATATAGATCATACTCAATCTCGATCTTAAATTTTTGTATATTCAAGCAATTCAAGCACAAGCAACCCCAAAGCCCAACAAACATATCAATTTATTATCTTTATATTTAGTGTGCTACACTACATGCATAAAACAATATAATAATCATAGAGAACTTACCTGATCATGCCGAGTGACGACTAGTTAGTCATGACGAATCATTGAGGTTAGTCCTACTGCTATTATAATCACCCCTATAAGGATAGTGAGACAAACGGTTGTTAACCATATAATGAATTATTGAGATTAAACCATATTATGTTATATTACATATACTTTATTTTTGTTTTAATAATTAGGTAGTCTAGTCTACAATAATCGGTCCATGTCTTTCTATTTGAAAATTTACACGGTTTATATAATCCCTATGCCTTATGAGAATTGCCTTCAAAATTCCAATTTAACAACTATAACAATTGACTTCAAGTGACACACACTAATGAATGTGCCACCGCATGATATATGGTCTAGCATACCATCATTTTCCTACACTTGTATCAATTACAATTATAGCAAACTATACTACCAATAATGCTACTTCTCCATATGTGTTATGGGAATGCTACATCCACTACAAATATACTGTTCTATAATAAATCAATATTTTCCTCTTTTTACTTAATTTCAATAAGGAATTAGATGTAAATTAACTTTCTTTATTTCAGTTGTTTAATATTAATTTAATCGATACCTTTTACAAAAGTAATTTAAATTTATAACATATTCATATTGTTATCGTAGAGGTATGTCTAACCTGTTTTAAGAAAAGATTGTCCAATATCAATGTGAAGATAGAGTTTCTAAAAGAATTCTTAAATCAATGTTTCATTTTATTTTAAGAGTTCCACAAGCATCCATATAAATCATTCGTACAATTATATACTTACTATATTCAACCCCAACTAAATTTGGTTAACTACATTCCTTATAGTGTTCTATCTAGGTTACCCACAACTTTGATTCCTTCCAAATATATTAAAGTCAAAATTCTACACGTTTAATTGTGGGAAATATATATATATATATATATATTTAAATTCCTTTTAATTTGCAGTCAACTTTTAAATTTTAATCAGCAACACACTCTACTTGCACCAATTTACCATATTTCCTATTATAGACTTCAAAAATTTGAATATATTACTTGTGCCTATTAGTTGATATATATTAACTACAAACATAAATTTACACTTTCTACTGCACATAAGTTTTTTTTTTTTTTTCTTTTGTTTTTAATTAGCAAGTTCATCTTCATCCCTCTCGTTATTGGTGCATGTCATAAATTCCCATTGTAATTTATTTTTCTCATTTATTATTGCATCAAGTTTCCTATGTAGGCTCAGTGGTCATTATATCACTAAAATTAGCATCATTCTTACTTTCAATTCATTATATCTCTAATCGAATTAACTCTAAAATACCCGTTTTCTTTCTAATTAAAGTTTATTTTTTGTTTGATCGCAAATCTACTTTTTGTCATCATACACGTTTCGGCTATCAAGGAAGTTGGAGAAAGTATATGATTCCCATCTTTTCCAACTAAATAAAATTTTCTGTTCTCTAGATAAGGCATGGATGAAGGAACATTATAATATACCTCAACTAGTTAATCCAATGCAAATACTTCATCCATAAAAGATTCCTCAGCCAAGTATGGAAACGATTTGTCATGGTATGTAATATTAGTATATATATTTTAGATATATTTATGTATATATTTTTAATTTCCTTAATACGGCAGCTACTCCCATGGATTGAAATTCATCCTACCACTTAAGTAGGAACTTAATCTACTTAAGTAAAACAATGATGATGATGATGATGATGATGATTATTATTAACATTTGATAAAGAGATCAAAATCTACACATAAAACATCAAGAGCTAGTACTACTTCATCTACTTCACAAGACTTAACCTGAATTGATAATTTCAATAATCAAGTTGAGAACTTTTGACTAAACTTGTCATATAACAAAGAACCCAATTGCCTAATATCATTATTATCAGTTCTTTATGCTTATGACTTGGTAAGAACAACTTGGTAGGAAACTAAGATTAATTCTCTTTCTTTTCTAATTGCTATATATCAGTTACTTTTAGACCCATTCAATCTTTAATTTTCATTCTTCAAATAGTTAACATTTATTGATTTCAACGGTCTCCTAAATAAATTTCATCTATAAAGTTGTTGCATCTTTTTTTTAATAATTTCACCCAAACTAAAACGTGTTAAGCCAGAGAACAATCATTAACTCTTTCAATTTTATCAACTCCAATAAGCAAATAACTTGTTAACAACAGCATCAACATGAAGACTGTATGACATGAAGTATAATCCACCTCCATCCTCCAAGTAATCCAGGAGCATCATTAATACATACTTCACTTTATTTAAACTATCACAACTACTTAAATTCAATAACAAGACCAAATGGAAGATTTTTACCTTAATACTTGCAACAATCTCAAGTGGAAATTACCCCTTTGAGCTACTTGTTAGCCTTAAGTGATCTTAAATGGTTGATTTATCAAGTTGTGGTGTTAATTCCTTCCTTAAGCAGTTGGCGGTTGAAGGATGGATGGAAGGGAATGAAGTAATGCAAGGATGATCTTTGTTGCATGTGGATTGTTCAACATGTGAACAACAATGGAATTTGAATTTTAGTTCAAAGAAAAAGAAGAGAGAGAGAGATGAGGGTGTAAGGAGAAAATAGAGGAAGCAGGTTCGGGCAGATTTTGGGATGAAAGGAGAATCTAGATCTTGCTTATTCTTGTGATTTTTTTATAATGTTACCCACCTTCCATAAGAAGCTATTGATTTCATGGGGTTGACATCATATGATGTCATGTTTTAATTCCTTTCTCAGGAAGTTTTACAATGGAATTGCTCCTTCTGTTTGTGAATGGAGTGGAAAAGAAAACTTTCCAATATATTGTATTTTCCTACAATGGGGCGGCAAGGCTTGGGAGAAAGCTTCATGTACTGTTAGTTTTATAATGGTATGAATTTAATTTAGTATGTTTGGAGTGTGACGAATTAGAAATTTCCTTTTTCAATTAGAATTTGATTGAAGTATGCTAACTAGAGTTTAATTGTATTCATCAACATTTAGGCCATTTCTTTTTTGCCATTATGGTTTTACTCAATATGTTTCGTTTGCAACTAAAATTTGATTAAATTTGATTACTGATGGAGTTTATATTAACCAAAAAAAAAAAAACAATCGTTCATGATCCTAATATTCTCATATCTTGACCAAGTCACAGCTTACTACAATCCTTTTTCTCTACATCCATTGCAAGTCCATATTTGGCTATTTGCCCTTGATGTGTGTATGATCACCAAGTATAAAATTTATAATCCAATTAATTTAAATCCACACAAGGCAGCGCACCTATCTTGTAGTATATAAATTAACTCGGATGTCGTCCTAAGGATCTATGGGCAATTACTAGTAATACCGTTTCACTACTATCTAGTCTAAATTATCAAAAGATTGTATTAACCCTAATGACTAATTATGCTAATAATTGACAAACCCTAATTACAGAATATGAGAGCTTTCCTTAATTTAATTCAATTCACAACAATGCCCCTAGTTTTGATCCACCCTAACCCTTAATACTTATGATAAAATTAACTGATGAAAAATCAAATCTTGAACTGCAGGGTTTCTAAATTAAACCAATTACTCTCTTCAAGTCAATTGATTCCTAATTTTACATGAGAAAATGGGAATCTCTTCCTTCACTCACGCCAATGTAAAATTGCATAAAACTCACAAACCCTAAATAAAGATTTAATCTTTATAGCAGAAATTCGAAGCCTCCCTATGTCTAGGTGAAACATGCAAATTTATCATTCATGTAAGATCTATCCTATTAGTTGAAATCTCTTTCTAACTAATAAGAATCAAACAAGCAATAATCCTGGCCAGAAAATTATTACAAGACAATTAAATCACATGAATGAATTCAAGATCAAAACTTCTCATCAATTGATAACAATTCAGAACATGAGTTAGGGTTTCACAAAACCTAGGGCAACAAATCTACTCTTCCATATGATAAACAACAAGAACAATAGATCTAGAAGAGTTTAAATGAATCATAATAACAAAAACCCCCTTGAAACAATTGTTGTGATTCCGGATGGTTGTGCCGTCAATTCTCCTTGAAAAGCTCTCCAAAAGACGAACTTAGGGTTAGAAAATGATCTCTGACTCTCTCTCTTCAAACAATGAAAGAAGGCTGTATTTATACAAAATTGCATATACACGGGTACCCTACACGACTCGTGTAGCTCGGGGCGTGTACAACTTAATTCCAGCGCATTTTCCTTTGTTGTCATGTGTACACTACTCATCCTACACTACCCGTGTAGCCTGGGTCGTGTACATTGAAAAAGCTGATTTTTCTTCAAGTTTATCCTCCAAATCTACACTAGTAGTGTATAATTACTAGTGTATGACCAGTAACTTCATCTAGGCTCCATAATCCTTCATAACTTGGTTTCTTTCATGATGAATCTCTTAAAAAGCTTCATTATTCCATAATCATCCCTGAAACAAGTAATTAACCCAATAAAAGTTCTTTCCTTTAATGACTTACTTAAATAGCATATAAAATATGCTCAATAATGCACAAATAATGAGGGTCTTAAAACACTTATCAAACTTCCCCACACTTAATCGTTTGCTTGTCCTCAAGTAAACAATAAAGACAAAGAAAATCCATCATCAAATATACCCATGAATTCTTCATAAATTCGGAGTTCATTTAACATTCATCAGTCTTTTAAACCGTAGCGACTCACTTTGTACCTATTGCTCAAACCTACCGTATAAATGTAATTAGCATACTAAAATCAAAATTTTAAGATTAATCCAGGTAAATCAAACTTTACCCTCACCATTTAAAAGTAGATTCCAGAGTTACAAAGTAATTACAAAGTCAAACAATAGCAAAAGAGACCCAGTTATACTTCACCACCTGTTAACAAGTATATAAACTTTTCACCCACTTCTCTAAGCACAATAATATAAAATGAAAGTAATTGCATCTGTTTTTCCCTTGGATTTTCTCCTTCATTTTAAATCTCTTTGAATTTCTCTCTCTTTTTTTTTTATAGCCTTCAAAGGATTTCCTTTGGACGGGGTGTAGCCCGTATCTTTTCAGCTCTTATTATTTGTTCAAAGCTCATATAATGAACTTTTTCATTTCCTCCCTTCTCGTTATAGTGAGTTCATTGAGTCGGTATATCCCGGGCTCATCACCCAAGTAACCAGGTTTTAAAGGGACCCCATCGAACTCTCCTCACTCTAACATTCAAGTTCAGAATACTCATAACTCAATTGCTTGAGTCATTGGAGTAAAGATTGTGTTCTTTTCTTTTTTTTTTTTTTTTTTTTCAATTCAAAGAAGTTATTAATAAAGGATCACCATGTGATAAACATCATATGCTCTTTCACAAAATATTAAGAGGGCTCTCAAAATTTTTGAAAAGAAAATATACAAATCAACAAGCTTAAAAACATAACCGTTTAACTTTCAACTAAGGACTTCAACCACTTCTAAACTCTAAATTCCATTGTTAAATAGCAAGTAAGATTACCCCACCTAGATTTTATCCTAAAATTTTAACCAAGTATACCAACTACAAAATAGGTGAGTAAGGTACTATGTAAGTCGCTTTTACTTTAAATTGAATGCTAATTCAAATAATTTTAAAGAGTATATTTTCAAGATTTATCTTAATATTCAACTGCCAAGAACATTTGCAAACTTGTAAGTGGGGAATTCATCAACAATATAATATGATCAATCAAGTACATGCAATATCTATCAAGACCCAAATATATTCCTTTCAGAATACCCTTCCCCACACTTAATTGAGACAGTGTCCCCAATGTCTCACAATGCAATGCAAAGTAGGAAAAGAAGAAATAAAGGAATAAAGATAAGAACTTCCCCATATGAAAGCAGTTTCCAGGATAATAGCTGACTGCAGCACCATCAGAAGTAAAGGTTCGTGAACCCTAAACAAAATTGAGCCAGCTTGACCTAAAAAAAAATCAAAACAAAAAGAAAAAGTTAACCTATCCTAAACATCCATCATCAACATTATAAACCAGCAGCAAAAGAGTCTTCCCACAAGGGGATCTCAATAAGAACAGACCATCAGATAGAAAGTCTAAAAGAAAACAAATGGATATATCAAATCAAATCAAATCCAGCGAGGGTACATCACTTATCCCCCTCCTCATCATCTGCATCATCTTCGTCATCCTCATCATCATCATCGTCATCATCTTCATCATCATCCTCATCCTCTTCTTCATTGATATCCTCCTCATTATCATCAGTTTCCTCCTCATTACAGAAGTAGCAACCGCTTCTTCTTCAGAAGTTAATTGCTCAGCAACAATTGGAGCTTTTCCTTTCCTTTGATACACCCTAGGTTGTGGAGTTTCCTCAGAAATAATCCTCTCAGGTGAGGACTCATAAGTCGGGAGATTCCTAGGTGGTGGGGAGAAACACCCAGCAAGTGTTTGGAGAAAACTCCAAACGGCTTTCCTAAATTTCTTATTCTTTAATCTTTCTTTCTCATGCCGTCTCTCCGCCGCCTCGAACTCTTGTCTGGACAACAGCATATCAGACCCACCAGATGATCCCCTAAGAGAGCCAGCTGGATCGCTCGTGGTAGGTCGAGGAGGTGTAGTATATTCTCTAGAAGAACTCTGCCCCATATGTATCTTCTTAAGTCCCCAATGTCTGAAGGGCCCATCCAGAACAGGTTTAATATCAACCTTAACATCAGTAGGTGACGGGTCCTTCCAAATCTCCATCCCCATGAGCAGCTTAGTGATATAACCTCCACAAAAAATTCCCTTCGTCCGGGTGTCAGTAGCTTGCGAATGAGAAAAAGTGCCAATTCAATCCCAACATTGATCTTGCGTCTCTTATCAATGCTATATAAATAGCTCAGCTCAAAGTTATTCACCACTCCGTTACTACTTTTTCTGGCACCAATCGTATGAGATAAAAGGTGGTGAATAATCTTGTAATCATCACTTACCATGGCAGACGCTTTAGATCTAGATGGCATACCGAATAGCGCAATCACACAACTCCTGCCAGTAATCTTGGGCTCCACTGTTCGGGGTAGACCCACTGGTAAAGAATGAAACTCAGATGATGTAATTTCCTCTTGAGTGTACAAACCCATATACTGACAGAACTGAGCTAAAGTAATCTTGTACACTTTCCCAAAAGCTTGAAATGACAACATATCTTCATCGATGGATCTATCCTCCTCCTCCTCATGTCTTAAAGTTGTAAGCACCTCCAAAGTGATACTCCTATAAGCAGGAGTCCTAATAGCAAACAGTTCCTCCCATGGTCCCAAAGACAAGAGCTCACGAATCCGTTGCTCCTTACCATATTCATCAAGCATGACCCAATTTACATACTTGTGAGCTCCAAAAGGCTTCTTGTCCAATAGTTTTCCTAGCCTTGCTCCATAGTTGATCAGACAATAGTGGACTAGCCTTTTTAGCTTGTGAGACTTTTCTTTTCTTTGAAGGTGGTGTTGAAGTAGATTGAGAGGATTTAGACTTCTTACTTACTTCTTTTGTTCTTGCCATCCTTCGTTGATGATGATGGTGATCCTGATCGTGAGTCCTTGATGTGTAATGGTGTGGTTGTGTAATGGAGTGGTTGTGTAATGGAGTGAGAGGAGTGTAGTGTTGTGTCGTGTTGTGTAAGAGTGGGAAATGCAATGGAATGAGAGATTAATACCAGCGTGCGCGAAATGCAAGGAATGGAGAGTATACACGACCCGTGCTACACGGCCGTGTAGCTTGACTCGTGACTCCTCAGCAGCAAAGTAAACATACACGATCTCCTACACGAGTCGTGTAGAACGACTCGTGACTCCTCAGGTTGCTCATTTTCGTATACTGTCTCCTACACGAGTCGTGTAAAACGACTCATGACTCCTCAGGTTGCTCAATCTTAAACACGGCAGTGTACACGAGTCGTGTACATTGACTCATGATTTTACAGTAGCTACGCAAACATACACTACCCTAATACACGAGTAGTGTAGAATGATTCATGAAAGCACAGTAGCTAAAACTCATACACTAATCTAGTACACTGGTCGTGTACTATGACTCATGAAGGCACAGTAGCTAGAATTCCTACACTACTCTAGTACACTGGTCGTGTACTATGGTAGTGTACACTGGGAGTCAAATTTTTTTTTTTTTTTCATGAATGATCCTAAGTGTCAAAGGTTTAAAATAATACATATGATAGAATACTTACCTAGAACACTCAGCAGTTTGAAATCCTCCTCTTTACCTTCCTTGGTTATGATTTTCCCACACTTAGCATGAAAACTCAAGTGTCTCATTCGACTATGGCTCAACAATCTGCAAAATCGGGTTGTTAGGATAGAAAAATTAGAAAAAGAAAAACTTACCTATCAAAGTCAGACATGGGTTGCCTCCCATGAAGCGCTATTGTTTAACGTCGTTGGCTCGGCTTATTAACAAAAAATGACACTCTTATCCACCAGGATCCCAAACAAATGTGTCCCAGACACAAGTTTTTACCAAAATTAGCAGAAATTTGCTTCTCATCCTGGTTTTCTTTTTAAGCACAACAAGATTCAGCAAAAATTTCAGAAATTTTTCATGGGCAAAGGGATATTGGAAAATTGGTTCTATCTCAAAATCAATGATATATCCAATAGGCTCATCATCTTCCACACTTTCAGATTTTTCGTCAAATGTAGAACAGGCGATTTCTACATTTTCTTGTTTCAACTCGACCTCTACATCCTCCATTTCTTCTGTGGTAACATGAATTTTCTCATTTATCAACTCAAATGAACCCTTCTCCATAACTTCACTTTGCTCATTAGAATTTTCAAAAATTTTTGTTTCAAAATCAAATTCACAAACATTCTCCATCATCTTATCACACTCAACATGGTCAGAATCATGCAAAGTATCTAATTCATTGAAAAGCGGTTGTGATGATGATGTATCTAAAACAGAATTTTCATGAGCTAAGGTTTCTGAGTTCTCATCAACAATTTCTTCATTACAAAACAATGGAGGTAATTGAATGCATGCAGGATCATCATAAAAACAGGGATTAGCACATAAACAATAATATACTGTCTCACCACAATACCAGCACACAATATTTGTTTTAATTCCAGGTTCATTTTGAGGATTATAAAGGACATTACAATATTGATCTTTATGATTCCACCAACTAGAGTCCATTATAATGCCTTGTCAGGTTAAGCACAAAGAGGAAAATTTACCACAGATTCAAACCAAGTCTAAAATTTTTACCACAAAGAGGAAGAGAAAAATAAAAAAAATGACTAAATTAGCAGCTAATAAGGCTTTCCTAATATTGCTAGATCCCCGGCAACGGCGCAAAAACTTTAGATGTGTGTATGATCACCAAGTATAAAATTTATAATCCAATTAATTTAAATCCACACAAGGCAGCGCACCTATCTTGTAGTATATAAATTAACTCGGATGTCGTCCTAAGGATCTATGGGCAATTACTAGTAATACCGTTTCACTACTATCTAGTCTAAATTATCAAAAGATTGTATTAACCCTAATGACTAATTATGCTAATAATTGACAAACCCTAATTACAGAATATGAGAGCTTTCCTTAATTTAATTCAATTCACAACAATGCCCCTAGTTTTGATCCACCCTAACCCTTAATACTTATGATAAAATTAACTGATGAAAAATCAAATCTTGAACTGCAGGGTTTCTAAATTAAACCAATTACTTTCTTCAAGTCAATTGATTCCTAATTTTACATGAGAAAATGGGAATCTCTTCCTTCACTCACGCCAATGTAAAATTGCATAAAACTCACAAACCCTAAATAAAGATTTAATTTTATAGCAGAAATTCGAAGCCTCCCTATGTCTAGGTGAAACATGCAAATTTATCATTCATGTAAGATCTATCCTATTAGTTGAAATCTCTTTCTAACTAATAAGAATCAAACAAGCAATAATCCTGGCCAGAAAATTATTACAAGACAATTAAATCACATGAATGAATTTAAGATCAAAACTTCTCATCAATTGATAACAATTCAGAACATGAGTTAGGGTTTCACAAAACCTAGGGCAAACAAATCTACTCTTCCATATGATAAACAACAAGAACAATAGATCTAGAAGAGTTTAAATGAATCATAATAACAAAAATCCCCCTTGAAACAATTGTTGTGATTCCGGATGGTTGTGCCGTCAATTCTCCTTGAAAAGCTCTCCAAAAGACGAACTTAGGGTTAGAAAATGATCTCTGACTCTCTCTTTCTCTTCAAACAATGAAAGAAGGCTGTATTTATACAAAATTGCACATACACGGGTACCCTACACGACTCGTGTAGCTCGGGGCGTGTACAATATAATTCCAGCGCATTTTCCTTTGATGTCATGTGTACACTACTCATCCTACACTACCCGTGTAGCCTGGGTCGTGTACATTGAAAAAGCTGATTTTTCTTCAAGTTTATCCTCCAAATCTATACTAGTAGTGTATAATTACTAGTGTATGACCAGTAACTTCATCTAGGCTCCATAATCCTTCAATAACTTGGTTTCTTTCATGATGAATCTCTTAAAAAGCTTCATTATTCCATAATCATCCCTGAAACAAGTAATTAACCCAATAAAAGTTCTTTCCTTTAATGATTTACTTAAATAGCATATAAAATATGCTCAACAATGCACAATTAATGAGGGTCTTAAAACACTTATCAGCCCTACTTAATTTCCCTCGATTATACGAGTGCATTTAATTTGTAAAGGAGAAAAATTAATTTAAAATCATTGTATTTAGAGTTTTATTTTAAGTATTTAAACTAAAATTTAGTTGTTTTATTATTATTTTTAATCATTTGATCTTTGAATTATCTATAAAAGTTAAATCTAGTGACTCTCTCTTCTTCTCTTTTTATTTCCGATGAATCTTTATATGCGTGTGTGTGTTATGTCAATTACCAGCTTGAAATTTAATGTTGTAGTAAGAATAAAGCTATAGATTTAAGAAATTACATATACTCCACGAAGATTTGATTCATCTAGTAAAAGCTGTTATTAAAACATAGTCATAAAATATAAGACCATCCAGGTTGCGATAGCTATTAGCTTGCATAGAACATCAACTTATTATATAGAATTTTATCCTAGAGAGTACAATGTAGCATCAAGTGTTTCTCTAGACTTGGTGTATATATAAATATATATGAATCTACCGTAATTTCCTCCTCCTATAAGCATAGTGGTGTTAACCTCCTTTTGTGGAGTTATTGTAAAAATAAATAAACTAATTAATTAATTAAAATTCCAAGAGTGTGGTTGTCATTTAGAAGATCTTCTGGACACATCTGAATATAGAATTCCCATATTTTTATATTAGCTTAATAGTTTAATTAGATTTAATCACGTAAACCATTTATTTGGTATTTGTTTTATCCAAAGTACTGCAAAATCTTGTTAAATATTTTATTCATTACCAGGATCGTTTATACATGATTATATCAAAATTGAAGAAAAGGAAAAAGAAAAATCTCTATGCTTTTGAAGCTTTTATTCCTTAAATTTTGTACTTAAATATTTTATTTACTTCATAGTTTGTTAAGGAAATATTAGATCCTTATCGACCATGACGACCGTTAGCGCTTAGAATCATAGAAAAATTCGCTATGCTTTTGAAGCTTTTACTCCTTAAATTTTGTAATTAAATATTTTATTTATTTTATAGTTTGTTAAGGAAATATTAGATTCTTATAGACCATGACGACTGTTAGAGCTTAGAATTACAGAAAAAAAAAAAAATTTATAGATGATTTTTGGACATTTCCTAAAACTTCCTCAAGACATTATTATCCATTTAACAATTAAAAAAAATTAAGTGGACATATAATTCAGGGCATTACAAGTTACTCAAGCTCACAGGGAAATTACTTCTAAGAGGAAGTTACCCAAGCTCACGAGAGGAGTTACCCTTGAGACGGAGTTACCCGAGCTCACGTGAGGAGTCACTCTTGAGAGGGGTTACCAAAGCTCATGGGAGAAGTTACTCTTGAGGGGAGTTACCGGTAAAAGGGAGCTAATTGAGCTCATTTAGCACAAGGGGGCAGAGTTCTTTAAACTCCCAACGCCCTTGGGAATGAGCCCACCATCCAATATTTCGTGCTTGTATGCTTCATTTCCTAGAAATTCTTTCACCATAATAGGATCTTTTCAATTCGGGGCAAGTTTTCCTTGGGCTTCTTTTGACCCTATTGCCTCTAACTTTCTGCAAATAAAATCTCCCGGGAGAAAGACTTTGTGCCTAACTTTCTTGTCATAGTATTGGGCTACTCTTTGCTGGTAGGTTAGAACCCTTTTGCTCACTATATCTCGAGTTTCTTCTATGGCGTCGAGCTTTGATCAAAGTCTGACCTCATTGAACAGATCGTCTAAGATTGGGTTCAAATGTTCGATATTTCAAGCTCTATAGGCAGGATAGCTTCTGCTCCGAAGTCTAGATGAAAGGAGGTTTCATCTGTCATGGTTCGTTGGGTGGTGCGGTATCCCCATAAGATCATAGGTAACTCATAAGCCCATTTGTCGCTCTGATAGTCCATCTTAGCCTTTAAACTTTGCATGATGGTCTTGTTGATCTCTTTGACCTAGCCATTAGCTCTGGGGTATGCCACGAGGTGTAGTGCACAGTGATATGGTATTCGATCGAAAATTCTTTGATTCTCTTGGTGTTGAATTACCCCCCATTATCTATCACTATGGAGTATAAGATTCCGAACCTAACTATGATGTTTGTATAGATGAAGTGCTAGATGTTTTTGTTTGTAACCTTTGCCACTATCTCAACTTCTACTCATTTTGTAAAATAATCACATATAACTATTATGAACTTCCTTTGGCCTGTCGAAGAAGTAAATGGACCTAAAATGTCTAGTCGCCACATGGCGAATGGGCACAGGATGGTGAGGTAGAGTCGATCGGCACTTAAGGCATGATTGATAGGGGTGATTTTCTGACAATGCTCACATCGTTGGATGAACTCCTTTGTGTTAGCTTTCATTGTTGGCCAGAAGTAGCTAGCTTACATGACTCGGGTGTGCAGCGATTGGGCTTTGACATGGTTGTTGTATTATATGGAGGTCTTCAAGGACATGATGTCCTTCTTTTGGGTGCAAACAATGGAGGAGGGAAAAATTGAAGCCCCTTTTGTACTGTACCCATTGATCATGATGGAGTTAATTGCTTTATATGTCAAATTTTTTGCTTCCATTCTGTCCAAAGATAAGGTGCCATCTTTGAGGTACTCCTCTATAGGGGTCATCCAACTTGGTGGTGGGGTTGTATGTTGTAAGTTTAGCACCTCATAAACTTTTGTAATGGTGGATTTTCAGGGAGAAATTTGATGAAGATTTTTTCTTTGACCTTTCCCAGGTTAGGGAATATCATGGACGTGAGTTTAGAGAGCTTATCGGCTTCTAAATTATCAACTCTAGGTATCTTAATGATATCCCATAAGGGTAGTTCCTTAGTGAGAGATCGAACCACATCTAAACATCTAGTCATTTCTTCATTCTTCGTCTCGTACCTACCCCTGACCTACTACACCACAAGCTGGGAATCGAAAAAGATCTTAAGGTCTTCTATTTCTTCTCTAACACTCATAGCGAGCTTGAGCTTGCCTGACAAGGCTTTGTATTCCACTTCGTTATTGCTTGTAGGAAAACCAAATTTTGAAGCATAGCTAATATTTACTCCATGGGGTCCCTTTAGGACTAGGCCAGCTCTACTCCCCTCATCCCTACATGGAGGGTTCAGGTAATCTTTTGCTTATCATCAGGCAAAGGACGTGATAAAAGAAGTGTGGACCTTGTCAAATTCTTTCATTTTGATCTGGTTATAGCCCAGAAGGCATTCATGAAAATCAATAGATCGTGACTCAAGGTGTTGTCAATGAGCTGGTTGATTCAGGGTAGCAAGAAGTAATCCTTCGGACATGCTTTGTTCAGGTCGACACACTTCTGCCATTTCCCATCGAGTTTCTTGACTAGGACTACTTTGGCTAGCCAATTGGCGCATTTCTATTCCCTGATAAACCCTGCTTGGAGCAGTTTCTGGACCTCTTCCTCAATGGTGGCTTGTCTCTCGAGGGCAGAGTGTTGATTTTTTGTCGAACTGGCTTATGGGTCTTGTTGATGTTCAACTGATGTGTGATTGCGCTAAGCTGATGGCTATCATGTTAAAGGGTGACCATGCAAAGACAGGTTTATTTGCTTGCAAGAACGTAACTAAGCCCTCCCTTATGTCAGGAGGAATCAATTTTCCCACCTTTATGGTGCGCTCGGGATCATCATCCAAGGTGACCTCTTCAATGAGCTCAGCAGCTTCACCTCGCCACTTATATTTGTCTTCTGACACTGTGTCTATTGTATATATGTGGTCTGCTTTTGGGCCATTATGTACAGTTTTCGAGATTGTTCCCGATCTCTTCGACATATCCCTATCTTAGTTGGGGTTGGGAACTTCGCTTTGAGGTGGGGGTTGGGAAACGATCATGCTGAAAACCGACTGCATGACCCTACTTAATGTGGTATTGTAAGGAGACCAACAGTCTAACGTAAGGAAATCTATTTGGTGCATGATGTTGCATGACATTACATGACTTTTCACCAATCTTGAGGGGTAAAGTGATGATCCCATGAGGCCGGACAGGCCGGTTATCGAACCTATATAGCTCATGACCATAAGGTCTCAACTTTGGTCTCAACTCATGCTTCATTTGTTCGTATGCTTAATTGAAGAGGATATTAGCAATACTTAATGTGTCTATCAACACTTTGTTGACTTTCTAGCCCAAAATGTGGACAGAGATCACCAAAGCATCTTGATGAGGGGTGTGGACCCCTTCATAATCTTCATTTGAAAAGGAAATGGTAGTTTCGACCTTAATCCTTTTAAGTTCTAGGTTCATCACTTGTCGGGATGAGCTTGGGCCGGGTGGTAGCCCTATTCTCATCAAACTCAAGGCCCCCTAATGGTAGTATAGATTTCACCATGGCATTGTTGGTGGAGTTAAGGCAAATCGAAGCAATCACGGGTATTAGCCGCTCTCCTGTTTGTCAGTCCTACGTTTCTATATGGGTGACTTTGATTTTAGGTCGTGGTTGATATATTACTTGAGCTAGCTACGTTATATGGCATCTTCTATGGCACTCTTAAGCTACCAACAATTCTTTGTATCATGCCCGTAGTCTCGATGATACTTGCAATATTCTTTTGAGTCTTTTCTCCTTAAGTTGGGCCTCATTGAAAGTGGTGGCAACAAAAAGCCCTAGCTCCTTATTTCAAGGAACACATCGCGGAATGGTAACTTTAAGGGCGTGAACTCATCATACATTGGGAAGAGTTTCCATTTATCATCGTCTCTATGACTTTGATGGGCATCAACTCAGTTGAAGTCACAATGGTCTTTTTATTATCGTTTTTTCTCAAGGTGGATTATTTTCAGTTCAAAGGGGCTCAGTCTTGGCTTCAACTTCTCTCCTAGCATTTCGGGTGTCCCCCTATAGAATATATTTCTACCCCTTTTCTCTCACTTGTTCAAGCATAATGAGTTAGCACTTCGAAATGGAATTGAAGAACGGGTTGTCTGTAAGGACTCCTTATTTGATAGCCTCTAAAGCTATTCCTTGGTTGAGGTTCGAGACTCCTAGGCATGCTTTATTAAACCTTGCTACGTAATCTCTCAATTGCTCACTTCGCCTTTGTCGTACAATATAAAGATACGTGACATTTTTTTCTAGCGGTTTACTCTTCATGAAGTGTGCCATGAAAAAGTCACTGAACTAGGAAAACGAATTTATCGTGTTTGACTCAAGTTAATTAAACCATACTTAGGTTGCTCCTTGAAAGGAGGTAGGAAGGTTTTGCATCATATTACATCTGAAAAATTGTGTATCACCATGGTGGATTGGAACTGGGAGATGTGGTCCTTCAGATCAATTAACCCATCGTAGGAGTCTAGGGTGGGTAATCGAGCTCTGGTCGGAAGTACTTTGGATTGGACCTTGGTCACAAAGGGAATCTTTCCTAGGAGTATTTTGGCGGGGGTTTCATCCTTAAAACCTTCTCTAATTGTCGATGGCATTATGACCATGTCTTTGATTTATTCGAGCTCACATTCCTAATTGGAACAAAGATGGGTATCCTTGGCAGCGAAGTTGTATGCATTATCCCCACGAGCTAGGGTTGAGCCGGAACCTGCAGCCCCTACCTTGGCATGTCGCTTGTCTTATATTTGGTACCTCGAGATAACTTAAGCCGAGTGTTACGATGCTATGCATCCCCATGAGATACTTAGAGTAGCTCTCACTAGGCTTTTGGAGGCCCTGGGTCTTTGATATTCACTCAAGTGTGGGTTCGAATGGTAGGACCATTTCCTGGCGAAGATGCTAACCTGTGGTGGTGTCACGATATGCCCACTGTTCCTTTTGACCGGTTCCTCTTTGGGCCTTATAATGTAGTGGTCGGTATTATTTTCATTAGAAAAAAAAAAAGATTTAGGTTTGATTTCCACTAAACTTATTATTATTTGGCAAAAAAAAAAAAAAAAACTACTACTTATTATACCTTTCAAAAAAAAAAAAAAAAATGCAACAATTTATCAAGACCTAGCATTGAACCTAGATTCCCCGTGTAAAAGATAAACATAATCTTAACAGGTAAGTTTCAACAGTACCTGAACTTTTTGGGTTATAATAGTTTGGTACCTAAAAAAAATTTACATCAAGACGGTACCTAAACTTTTTAAAGGTTTCACTAAAGGTACATCTGGATGGAAAACCGTTCATTTTTCCGTCATGTTGCTGACGTGGCATATGGACTCAATTATAATATTTTTTTTCATCTTACTTGGCATTTTTATCATTTTTAATTTTTTTTTTTAACTTTTCTTTCTCTTTCTCTCTCCCCTCTCTATCTCTCCCCCTTCTTCTTCATCACCATCATCATCATCATCATCATCTTCTTCTTCTTCTTCTTCTTCTTCTTCTATTAAGCTCCTATAATTGCCATTAATGATCACCTCAAACCGTAACATTAAGATAAGATAAAAGGAAATATCAACTAAATTTTCTCTGAAAAATCCATCTTGAGATCAGATCAACACAAAAAAAAAATGTAAAGACAAAGCAAGAATCAAATCAAATATTGGATTTCTGACAAAATTATTTATATGGTTTAATTATATTATTGTTAAAACCTAGAAGCCCAATTCAAGGAAAGAACAAGAAGAACAAAAATTTAAGTAAGCTGAAGAACATGTGATGAGAAAATGTTTATCCATCATTAGATATAAAAATCAAAATTTCAATAAGCAAAAAAAAAAAAAAAAAAAAAAAAACACTCAAACGAAAGTCAAACTGTGTCGACAATATCAACAACGGCAAAACTCAAATCACTCCTCTTCTAATCCCAGCCACTATGGTATTATGCGATAAGGAAGCATGAACAATTTAATCAATCAATTTGAATTCAGATTAATTATAGAATATTGTCACTTGAATGCAAGTAACACACAATACACACACGGTACACACACACAATACACATAATTTGGAGCAATGACATTTTTTGTATTTTTCTTGTATATTTTGGTTGCACTGAATACATATATTTATATTGTAATTTGCTCCCTAGATAGCATAATAGGATCTGTGGCATGTGCAATAATCTACCACGTCACTTTTTTGGTTATAACAACTATAACAACAAATACTAAAATATCAATATTCTAATATCTATCTAAGGCTTATTATAACAAGGCTTATATTGATCTTCACTCTTTCTGCCCAAACCCAAAGCCTCTGATGGCCCAAAATGATTTCCATTCAGCTCAGCCTCTTCGCCATTGAAATTAGAGAATTTAGTATCCAACCGAGGCTCACGATCAAACACATCCACTTCACATTCTCTTCCATCAAGCTCACTTCCTTATTTGGAAGCCCTAGTTGATCACCATGCATTTCCCTTTCTAATTGATTTAACCCCGTTACAATCCCTTCCTCTTCAAAATCCCTTGTCCACAAGGGACAATTAGGGAACCTCAGCTTCAACTCGCTAAAAAGCTCCCACGTAGATTCTGATGGTGAGAGATTCTTCCAAGAGATGAGTAACATAGTCTCTGCCTTGTTCTTTCTCTTCATCATCTTTCGATCTAAGATGGCCATAGGTTCTAGCTATTGATCTTCTTGTTCTGCAGGTAAAGGAAGTGCTCTATTTGGTCGAGACCCATGGTAGCGCTTCAGCTGGGGAACATGGAAAGTATGGTGGATAGCAGCTTCAGGGGCAGATCTAGCTTGTAAGCTACTTCTCCTACTCAATCTAGAATTTTATATGGACCGTAGTATTTTTGAACTAATTTCCGTCCTTTAATGTGTCTGAATGATCTTTGCCTGTAGGGTTGTAGTTTAAGTAAAACCCAATCCCCAATTTTAAACTCTTGTTCACTCCTTTTTCTTGTCACACACCTGCTTCATCCTTTGCTGAGCTCTTCGTAGATAGAACTTTAACATCCTTAGCATATCTTCTCTGTGTGTCAGTATACTGTCTACCGTCACATTTCGTGTATCTCTGGGTACATAGGGCAGATGTAATGGGGGTGGGTACCCGCATAGTATCTGAAAAGGGGTGAATTTAGAACTAGTTGATAGTTGGTGTTGTACCACCACTCCGCCAAGGGTATGAAGTGACTCCATCGATTAGGAAATTCTTTTGTTATACATCTAAGATAAGTTTCCAAACATTTATTAACCACTTCCGTCTGTCCATCGGTTTGGGGGTGCTAGGAAGTGACAAGTTGAGGGATACTCCTTGCAAGTTCAAGAACTCCTTCCAAAAAGAGCTTGCAAAAATGGGATCTCTGTGGCTAGTAATGGTCTCAGGCATTCCATGCAACTTATATACCTGCTCCAGGTATAAGTGAGCCACCTGCAAAGCTATGTAAGGGTGAGATAGAGTCATAAAATGTGCATATTTACTCAACCTATCCACCACTACCAGAATCACTTCCTTTCCATTTGATTTAGGAAGCCCTTTCCATAAAATCCATGGTAACATCTTGCCAACACTCATTAGGCACTGGCAGGAGTTGTAACAACCCAGGATAGGCTACATTTTCAAACTTAAATTTCTGGCAAACATCACAACATCTCATAAACTGTTTGACCATTCTTTCTAACTTAGGCCAGTAAAAAACTGTAACAATCCTTTTATAGGTCGCTTATGATCCTGAGTGACCTCCCAAAGCCCCACCATGATACAAAGTCAATAACTTTTTCCTTAGCTCTTCAGACAGACCCACTACTACCTTCCCCTTTCTTCTAAGCACTCCTTGGTACCAACTGAAATGTTTGATCTCTTGCCCATTATTTAGCTGCTTAATAACCTTGCTATACCCTGGGGTAAATTCCAGCTCCCTTTAATCTCTTCCATTAACTCAGGAATGGTAGCTTGAATTGAAAGCTGGTTTAACTGAGTTGCCCCACGCTTGGACAAGGCATCAGCTGCATTATTGGATTTCCCACTCTTAAACTCGATTGAGTAGTCTAAACCTAATAATTTAGTGAGCCATTTTTGTTGACTTGGGGTTACCATTCTCTGTTCCAGCAAATACTTGAGAGATAGGTGATCTGTTCGTATCACAAACTGCCTCCCTAACAAATAATGTCTCCACTTATCAATGGCATACACCAAAGCTAATAATTCCTTGTCATAAACTGACATCCCTCTACGCTTTGGTGCAAGAGACTTGCTAATATAAGCAATCAGGTGATTTCCTTGCATCAATACTGCTCATATTCCCTCTCCACATGCATCAGTTTCAATAATGAATTTTTGTGTGTAATATGGTAAACACAGAACTGGAGAGTTAACCAGGGATTCCTTCAATTTATCGAATGCTCTTTGAGTATTTGAGTTCCAGCAAAACTGATCCTTACGAAACAAATTCGTAAGTGGCTTGGTAATGATCCCAAATCCATGTATAAATCTCCTGTAGGAACCTGCTAACCCAAGGAAGCCCCTTAGCTGTTTGACGTTCGTAGGAGTTGGTCAACCCACTATTGCTTCTATCTTCTTTGGATCAGTTGCTACCCCCTGCTTAGAAATAATGTGACCGAGGTAATCAATTTGATTTACCCAAAGCACATTTACTTCTCTTGAGATACAGCTTTTCTGCTTTCAATACTTCGAACATTAGTCTTAAATGAACCTTATGTTGATCCAAATCAGAACTATATACTAAGATATCATAAAAAAAAAAAAAAAAAAAAACTTCCTCAAGTAGGGTCTAAACAAGTCATTCATGAGACCCTGAAAGGTAGATGAGGTGTTGGTTAACCCAAAGGGCATGACTAAGAACTCACAGTGCCCGTCATGGGTCTTAAATGCTGTCTTATAAATATCATACGGGTGCAATAAGATCTGATGATACCCAGACCGTAGATCCAATTTACTAAAACAGCTTGCCCCATGCAACTCATCAAATAAATCTTCGATGATAGGTATAGGAACCTATCTTTTACGGTCAACCTGTTAAGGTCCTTATAGTCTACACACATACACCATGTATTATCCTTTTTCTTAACTAACACAATCGGGGACGCGAAAGGACTATGGCTGGGGCGTATAATACGACTTAAAGCATTTCTTTAATCATGTCTTCTAATATTGTCTTCTGTATAGAAGAATAGCGATAGGGTCTCAAATTAATAGGGACTGTTTCATCATGCAAATGGATCTTGTCATATGTCCTATTTGGGGGCAAAGATTTTGGCTCCTCAAATAAGTCACAAAATTCTTCTACTAGCTCAGTCATGTTAGGATGCATACATTGTTCACTCATAAGATCATTAACAAATAAGGAATTACTTACTACCCAGCATTGCACCTTAAGTGTAGGACTATAAGTGGACAATAGAGTTATCAGTACCTTATCATTAACTGGAGTGAGTACCTCATTGCATCCCTGGAGTGTACAAGTTAGCCCCTTCCACTAAAATTCCATCTTCAATTGATTGAAGTTCCAATGCACCGTTCCCAACGTGACTAACCAGGGCATACCTAAAATCAGATCATAAGCGGTTAGTGGTAGTGCATAAAAATCAGAGTGGAACTCTGCCTTATCCATTCTCCAGAATTGTTGGACCATGTAATTATTGTAAATCTTAGCTCCATTAGCTAAATTGACAGTTACTAGTTCAACCAGTGTCATAATACATTGCAAACTCTTGGTTAATTCCTCATCAATAAAATTAGATGAACTTCCAGTGTCAATGAGGATGCTCATCTTCTTCTTCTTAAAATACCCCTTAACGCACATACTATGTGCCACATTATTACTGTCTTCCCTTATCGCACACAATGTTAGGGAAGCTAGATCCTCTTCCAGCTTCACCAGCTCCTCATCCACAAGACTTCCTCCTCTTCCATTTCTTCTTCACCTACGACCAAGAGGTTCAATCTTTTACCCTTGCATTTATGGCCTGGAACAAATGCTTTGTCATACCAGAAACATTGTTTCTTCCTTCTTTTCTCATCCAATTCTTCATGTGAGAACCCGCAAATGTTTCTGATAGTGTTTGTACTTTAGACCGGGGTTCTGTTTGGGTTATTAATGTGTGGAGTTTGGTTTTGTTGTGTAAGGGTTCGATTAATGTGGGTGGGTGATGTGTTTGGTAAGGTGGTGGAATATTTAGGGTAGTAGGTGGGGAATGTGGGTTTCCGTGTTTTTGGAATGGTTTTAGTGGTAGTGTTGGTAGCTTCTTGTAGTTTGGCTAGTGTATAAGCTTGGGACAGGGTGCTAGGTTGGAACATGCGTATGGGGTATTGAATTTCTGGTTTTAAGCCACTAAGGAAGCAACTTATTAATTGGGTTTCAGTGAGTTGGTTCTGGGCTAATAAGTGTATGAATTGGTCTAAGTAGTCTTATAAGGCATCCGTTTGTTGTAGTTCCTTGAGTTCGGCCATGGAATCTTCATAGACTCGCTCATTGAATCTAGCTTGCAATACCTTAGTCAACTCTTCCCAAGAAATGGGGTTGGTATCTGTTCTCAGTTTTGAATAAGAAACATACCAGTCACAAGCCTTCCCATCCAAATGCATGATGGACACCTTTGCTCTAAGTTGAAATAATGTGTCATCCGGCATGAAAACTTGCTCAGCCTTACTATCCAGTTGTTGATATTGTCACCACTAAAATTGGGAAAATCAATCTTAGTACTACACATGGGTAACTGGTAGTTACTAACCATACTATTACCAGACACAGCACTACCATCCACCTTCTCCAACGTATTGGTTACCTCAGAAATTTTAAGAGAATTGGGTATTGCTTCCGTCTCCTTCTTCTTTCCCTTGAGCTGGTTTTTTATTTCTTCGATTACCTTGGATTGTTGCTCTAATGCTGTTTGTTGCGTTTGTAGGGCCTCAAAAAAGAGCTTGACCCAGTTATCTTACTTGTCATTTTGCTTCTTCAACAAGTTCTTCATGGACTCCTCCATCCTCTTAAACTCTCGGGTGCCTTCAGCCATCAGTACCAGCTCCTACAAATGCTCTGATACCAATTGTGGTGAGGAAGCGTGAATAATTTAATCAATCAATCTAAATTCAGATTAATTGTAGAATATTATTACTTGAATGCAAGTAACACACAATACACATAATTTGGAGCAATAATATATTTTGTATTTTTCTTGTATATTTTGGTTGGACCGAATACATATATTTATATTGTAATTTGCTTCCTAGATAACATAATAGGATCTGTGGCATGTGCAATAATCTGCTACGTCACTTTTTTGGTTATAACAACTATAACAACAAATATTAAAATATCTTAATTATACTGTATTCTAATATCTATCTAAGGCTTATTATAACAAGGCTTATATTGATCTTCACTCTTCCTACCCAAACCCAAAGCCTCTGATGGCCCAAAATGATTTCCATTCGGCCCAGCCTCTTCACCATTGAAATTAGATAATTTAATATCCAACCGAGGCTCACGTGCAAACACATCCACTTCACCTTCTCTTCCATTCCTTGTTTTGGAAACCCTAGTCGATCACCATGCATTTCCCTTTCTAATTGATTTAACCCCCTTACATATTACAACCAGAACCAATCACAACCACCAAAATCTATTTGAAACCCAAAACTAAACGATACCACTTTCATCAAATCTATCAAAGCAAAACTCAAATTCCGGTCATGACAACAATGCTAACACTAAACTTTAAACAACAAAAAAACCACCATCATCACATCTTTATTCAACTCCTTTTCTTTTCTTTCTCAGAACCTAACCATAAAGATTAAATCTTTAATTCATTGGGATCATCTTTCTTTGCAATTTTTTTTACTTTTCGACACCCATTGACGTCTTCCTCGATTTCTAGTACTTTTGTCCTTGGGGCCTTTGGATTTTCTTGGATGAACAATTTACTTTATTTGGGTTTTTCTTCTTTAAATGAAGAAGAAGAAGAAGAAGAAACAATGTTAGAACAAAGAGAGAGATGAGAAAGGAAATAATAAAAATTAAAATAAAAAGTAAAAGAAAGGCTAAGTAGGATAAAAAAATAATATTTTAATCCAGTTTGTAACCAGATGACCTTTAAAAATTTCATGTACAGTCTTAGTATAATTTTTTTTTTCATATATCAAACTATTCAAGCCCAAAAAATTTAGGTACGGCTGACGAATCTTTCCCAATCTTAACTCGTGTCTTAAAGATATGGATTTAATATTTAAAAAAAAAAAAAAAAAACTCATGGTCTCAAGAGTCCTATTTGTTTTTTCCCCAATTACCCCATTTTATGAGTTTTTTCTTATTATATACTAATAGATGCTGCACTCGCAAATTCAATAGTACCCATAAAAAAATTATATCTTTTATCATAAATATTAAATTTCATATGGAAAAATTCTTTCTAGATTTTGGATTTAATGGTATAAAATATTTAAATGAAATTATTTTTCTTATTTTAGATTAAAATGCAAATTTTTAAAAGTAAAAATATAAGAAGAGCAATTATGATTTAAAAAAATAGGAAGGGAGTAGTTTTTATTTTTAAAAAATCATGAAAGTTATTTTCATCAAATCGTATATGAAAAATTATATCTTTGATTTTAATAATATAGATATATGAATAAATAAAAAAAAAAATAACGCAGCAACATCTATGAATTTACAAAAACGGACATCCGCCAAAAATAATCCGAAGAACATACAGACCTCTGACCGGAAAAAATGAATAAAGACACGCCGAGCCAAGCCAACGGCTAGTTTTTCAAAACGGTACGATTACAACGGTCATTAAGTTTTTTTAAATTTCCCCTAAAAACCTCTAATTCACAGCATCTTCGCTGTCTCTCTCTCTCTCTCTCTAAGCTCCATTTCTCCTCTTCTTCTTCTTCTTCCTCCCTCTTTCTCTCTCTCTCTCCCCCCTTCAGTTTTAGTTTTCTTTCAACACTGAACACTTGTTTCACATATCTCTGCAATAATCTTGTAATTTCCACTTTCATTCCAAAGACAAGAAGGTTTTTTTATTAGAAGATGTTGCAAGATATGTGGAATGCTCCACCGGGTTTCAGACCAACTAAATCTGCTCCTTCCTCTCCTGCTAAACCTCTTGGTGTCCTGAGAACACGGTCCGAGTCTTTCCATGTTACTCATAAAGTCCCAGTTGGTGACACTCCTTACGTAAGAGCAAAGAACGTTCAGGTACTAGCATCTATGAATTTCATTAATTAATTTTATAGGGTTCATTGATACTTAAATTGATTTATTTAGCATCTGGGTAATCCCAAATCCGATAAAAAGTCGAAAACTTTGCTATAAATATGAACTTTTATAAATTGATATCTGACTATTGTGTTACTTTTGAATTGTTTAGTTGGTGGATAAGGATCCAGAGAGGGCTATTCCTCTATTTTGGGCAGCAATTAATGCTGGAGACAGAGTGGATAGTGCTTTGAAAGACATGGCTATTGTGATGAAGCAGCAGAACCGGGCTGAGGAAGCTATCGAAGCTATTAAGTCGCTCCGTAGCCGGTGTTCGGAACAAGCCCAGGAGTCTCTGGACAACATCTTATTAGACCTCTACAAGGTAACATTGGATGAAATCAATATCTTTTGATTTCTTAGGTTATTTGTGTTAGGAAAAGAGAAACTTATTTATCATGATTTTTGGGTGTTGGTTAATTATAGAGATGTGGGAGATTGGATGATCAAATTTCACTATTGAAGCATAAGTTGTTCTTGATCCAACAAGGACTTGCTTTTAATGGGAAGAGAACTAAGACGGCACGGTCTCAGGGAAAGAAATTCCAGGTCTCTGTGGAACAGGAAGCCACGAGGTTGCTGGTAAGACCTCTCTTCATTAACTTCTGAAATAATAGCAAACACATACCTAAAAATGCACCTTTACCTCGTCCTAACTTTTGAAAATATGCATTTACCTCTCAGTCATTGCTAAAGCTCCTAGAACTATGCTAGTAATATTATACATAGCGATAATTTTGGGGCTTTAATGACGGTCATTAGGTAAGTGCATGCTTTCAATTGTTATTAGAGGTGAAGGCAAGCTTAATCCATGGATGTCGAAATTGAGGGAGTAATACTTAAATAGTCGTGAGAGGCAGGGACGGACGAGAGGGAGGCAGGGGCCCTCATTCGAAAAAAAAAAAGTGATTATTATGATATATTTAAATAAAAAGCTTATATTTATATTTATATATATAATAAAGTAAGTTTGTCCCCAATCATATGGTTTTGTATCTGTCCAGGCAAGCTTATGGTCAATCCATGGATGCCGAAATTGAGGTAGTAAAAGTCCATGAATGACGAAGTCGTGCAATAACTCTGGGTTAATTCTCTTGTTATAGGGGAACTTGGGATGGGCATTGATGCAACAAAACAATTACATAGAAGCAGAAGATGCATATAGGAGGGCACTTTCCATTGCCCCGGACAGCAACAAGATGTGCAATTTGGGCATTTGCCTTATGAAACAGGGCAGGATTTCTGAGGCCAAAGAGACATTGCGTCGGGTGAAACCTGCCGTTGCTGATGGCCCTCGAGGAGTTGATTCTCACCTAAAAGCCTATGAGAGGGCACAACAGATGCTAAAGGACCTCGAATCCGAGATGATGAATAAGGGAGGGGATAGAGTTGAACAGAGCAGGCTCTTTGATGCCTTCCTTGGTTCCTCGTCAATTTGGCAACCTCAGCCTTGCAGGGATCATAATAATGTTTTGCCAGTGCCTACGACGAATCCAATCAAACCAATGGATGAGTTTGGAGACGAGAATGTTGATTCAAACATAGCCAAGAATCACCCTCCACCTGGTTTTACCCACCCTAAAAGCATAAACAAAGCACTTTTCCAGGGGAAATCCCTCAATGTAGCAGCACAGGGGAATTTCCTTAATGTGGCAGCACAGCCATATTACTCGGCGAAATTTGTGAAGGAGCCTCCTGTACTCAATGAGACCCTTAAAAGGACGAGGTCTGGTAATGCAGCTAGGTCAATGAGAATAAATGAAGAAGGAAGGGAATTCACAGAAACAAAGCCAGAATTTGGGAATATGGAGAACAAGTCTAGAAGAAGGCTGTCTCTTTCGCCCAAGGAAAAAGCTGAGAACTTAGCAGAGTTGTTGCCAGACAATAATGACTTTGAAGAGGCAATTCTAGCTGCTGTGCTGGGTCCA
The DNA here is from genome assembly GCA_024138025.1 of Combretum micranthum. Taxonomy (NCBI): domain Eukaryota; kingdom Viridiplantae; phylum Streptophyta; class Magnoliopsida; order Myrtales; family Combretaceae; genus Combretum; species Combretum micranthum. Next base: position 817,854 of record JAMXBD010000290.1, read on the forward strand.
AGCAAAGCTATAGCAAAGCCAGTAGAGATGATTACCAACAATAGCAATAGCGGTAGTAATAGCAATAACCCTTGGAATCCGCCAAAAAAGATTGAGAAGAGGCTTAAGGTTTTTCAGGATATTACACTCTCCTTAAGCCCCAAAGCCTGAAATTTTTAGTTAATGCTATTTCTTAGTTGATATTTAAGTTTAACTTAATTCTAGGTTGGAGATAAGCTTGTTCTCCTCCAAATCGAGTTCCTGAGGGGACGAAGGCATCACTAGTTTGATAGGTTTAGGTAATGTTGTTTCTACCACATAAACAGAAGCCTACTATCTTACATTTATTTGTTGTATTCTATGCCTCTCAACCAGGCAAATTTTTTAATCTTAATAAATGAAATAACATGTTTCTGGTTTTACTTTCTTTTTGTATTTTCGTACTTTCCTCCAGAGAGCTAAAAACCTTAAACCTGAGAAATGGAGACAGTCTTTAAGAGTCAGTTCTGTGAGAATAAAATAACATGTTTAGTTGGTTTTACTTTCTTTCAACTCTGATATTGAGAAAGAGATGAACTTCCTTCAGAAAGCTAAAAAATTTGATATGCAATTTTCTTCATCATATATCTCTTTATTTACAAGTACAACATTATTGACATTGATTAAGAGATGAACTTCCTTCAGAAAGCTAAAAAAATTTATATGTAATTTCTTCATCATATCTCTTTATTTTACAAGTACAATATTATTGACATTGATTAAGTAGTGAATATATGTGGAAGGTCTTGAACTTGAACTTCCAAGAAATAGCTCAAGATAAACACTCCTGCAATAACTGCTACACAAATAGTGCTTGGTCTTAATCCTGCTTTGATGCTTTCAAACCAATCAGATCTAAAGCCCAACTCTGATAATTTCTTATGTGACTTAGCATAATCTTTGAAAAATGCCTCCTCATCCTGCATTGCACATGAGGAGGCAATATTAATTGATAGGAATTACACTTTTTTTTTTCAAAGCAAAGTTTTATGGAACTGATAGCAATAAGAAGTCTGATTTTTGAAGGAAAGTGCAATATTAATTGTGCAATACCTTAGCATAATTTTCTACAAAACGGCGGAACTTTTCATCCTCCACCAAAGCCCTGTCCGTGGGAAGTTTTAGAAGTCCCTTTGAGTCACCTTTCAAAAGCTCCCTATTTCAAGAATTGGCCAAGAAAATTTAGGCTTATCAGTACTTTATCCATCAGGCAACAGAGTGAAGCATGCCAGCATGTTTATTGAGATCCCATACACGAAATAAGAGTTGTCAAATTTCAGAGACTCCTTTGTCCAGGGACCTTGAAAGCCTGATCTCTCCTTGTGTGCCTGACCCTGCAAAAAGGTTAGTTTTTCAATCTCCATGGGAAACACGCCTTGAATCATTCTTGGTATTGGTAAATTTTACTAAAGTATGGCCTCCAGATAATGCCACTATGTCTTTGTCAGATAGACCCATCCGGTAAAAGATATCCCGCAGATGTGCTTGACCTGTCAAAAGGAATTTAAGAAACTGTCAACTGTCTTACTCAGCCTTGAGTGAAGCAAAAACAATTTCTGATTCTTGCATCCTATAAAACAACATGCTTCAATGCAGAACAACATTACAAAGCAAGTATCATGAAGCGCTCCACAAGAATAAGGATTTATGACAAACCTCTTACAGCATCTGGAAGTCGACCTTCTGGGGGAGATTTTTCAGAATCCTGGGTTGGAGAAAGCATAAAAAGTGATCAAGCATGAACAGATTTAACAAATAAGAGAATGAGCTTTTGGTATTTTATGAAGTTACCTTTCTTCCTGGAACAAAGTCAATTGAAGGGCCACCCGTGATCTCAACAGCAACAACACCAGCAAGCTATAAACATGGCAAACATAATGTACAAAAACTTAGTTAACAATTTTGATCAATGAGAAAAGGGGAATTATAATGAAGATATCAAGCACTTATCCTTACAAATAACTCGCGCATCATACTAACAGAATTTGGCTAATTTTTCATCCACATATAAGGAGTTGAATTTAAAGCAAACTTGGTATTTCTATTTATTACTCATGCCTCGTGCGGCAGAATTATCTTCCTGCCTTGATAAATTTTTGACACAAGCCACTAGAAAGGAAACAAAAGATTTCCAGAAGCAGCAATCACCTGGTAAAGATCAGCATATGTGATTTTCGGACACTTCTTTTTCACTTGCTCTGCCAATACACGATAATAGAAAGGGATTTTTATTCACGGCCAATCGACCTAAAAGCACATCAATAAAAATATTCATAATCTCACCACAGAAGTCAACCGCGATTTTTAACCCACTGTTTGCACTGTGCTTCAATTCTTCTTCATTCCTAATGGAGCCATTAGGCCCTCCTGTCTTAGTTTTGCGATCATAAGTTCCGGCGTCATGCCACCTGCAAAATGGTCTCTAATCTCAGTTCCTGACTCGTTCCAATATTCAAAACCAGCACACAATGTCATGAACATGTTAACTTGTACTCTTTTTCCAGGAAATCCTGGCAAACAATCCAATGGAATGGAGAAGTGACATAAAAACAAAGGTAATGGTAATAAAAGAGGATGTTTGTATTTACGCTAAGCGAAGCATGATTGGTGCACATTGTTTGTTAAGCATGAGAGCACGAAGATCACGCCGAGCCTTTTCGATCTCCTTAAGGTATTCTGAGTCCACTTTTGGCTCTGATTTTGCCATGAAAAAAAATACTCAACAAAAGCTGTACAGAACCTTCGTGGTGGTGGTTTTGATGATGGATATTTAAGTAGTTTCATTTGAAGAATCAGAAAAAAGACAGCTGAGAAGAAAGGGATGGAGTTGGCAATGGAAATGAAGAAAACTACGGATTTAGGAAAGAAAGATACTGTGCTATATTGCCATGTCCTTTCCAACAAGTTACTCAACCATAACACCGTTAAGAAAGAAATAAAGTATCTGGAAAAAAGCGCTTTTTCTCCCAGTGGTCAGGTTCGAGTTCAAGCTTGAATTTCAGCTAATGCTCTAATAAAATTTATATAAACCGGTTTATGTTAGAATTCTCAATTCTCTATATGAATATGCATCTTCTTCAAGTGCTAAAACATGTTAATTTGATACATTTTATGATTTGAAAGCATTTGCATGGGATGTAAATCCGACGTACAATTCAAAAATCCATCAATAAAAGGCTGCGGAAAAGTACAATATCAGCTTTGGTACGAGAAAATCGATATTTCATTCCATTTCATTAACCAGTATTGTTATTATTACTTTTATGTCCTTTTATATATTTATTATTATTCATATTTATTGTTAAGATATTTTTTATAAGTATCTCATTAAATTTCATTCCATTTTTATAATATATACAAACAAACAAATGTATTATTTGCTACTCATTTCATTTTATTATATTTCATTCCTTCCCTTTGATTCTAATTCATTTTATTTAGAATGATTCTTGCATACCAAATACGACCTAAAGATATCATTGTTATTCAGTCTTAAGAATTAATTTATGAGCATCTGGCCAAGAATCTGTAAAATGAATATCTCATTAATATAAACAAACATTTATTGTTAAATGGATGATGTTATAAATTGTACTTGAATCATGGTAAATTATGCAATTAGGTACTCAATCTAGTAACTTTGAAATCAATTAATTTAGTTATGAAAGAACTTAACAACATGGAAAATTCTTTTAAGTAATAGATAGATCAATTTTAGAATTTAGAAACTAAATTGATCAATTTTAAAATTTAGATATTAATTGCATATCTTATCAAAATTTAGGTGTCATTCGTAATATTAACCCACATATAAATATATAATATATAAAGCATAAAATGCATTTATTATTAAAAATATTGATTTCACTTTTTTTTTATCTCTTGAAGCATCATGCCTTAAATAAATTTATTTTTTAAATATTGAAGATTTCTTATGAAACTTATCCAATATATTAAAAAATCCGTATATATTGTCATGTAAGAGATGAGAAAAATCATTTTAACTAAGGGAAAGGTTAATTAGAAGGTAACATTGCCCTTTAATTTAACTTTGAACCTTTTTCAAAACTATTTTAATCTTAGACGTTTTCTAATCGTTACAAAAGACGTCTTCTGTGAAATATCTTAAAACTTGGTCCAACTTTAACACATCTCAGCTTTTTATTAGTTTACAATATATAATTCAATAAAATAATATTATTTTACACATGTAATTAAATAACGTAAAAACTAGGAAAAAAAGATTTTAAAATACTAAAAAACTAAATGAAAAATAGAAAATCCTCTTAGGGGTTTAGTTGATTGCTATTTAGCCTTGGGGTGGTCGACTATGGCTAAAATGGTATTGCAAGTTGTAGCGACTCACTCATGATTGTCAATAACCACATATCTTCATTGGTATGGGGGTGTAATTTATATAATTGTTGGAAGTAAAATTAAAAAGGAAAAAGGAGTATATTATATTAAAATTATTACCATTTTAATAAGTTTAAATAAGATATCAATATTTTAAGTGATTAAAAAAATATTTTGATGTTTGGTGAAATGAGCTGGTAATTGATGTTTTAAATAGTTGAAAAAAAGGGATAAATATCATATAAAGTGGTGTAAATAAGAGCTTCATTTTTTGGTTTTATATGTCACCCACTTAAAACACTGATCGTTTTTGTTAATTATTTAAGATGTTGATTCTTTATTTTACCTATTTTGTCAAAAATCAATTCCTTTGTTTAACTATTCCAAAAAAAAAAAAAAAATTCTTATTTGGACTTACCCTAAATGTTAATGGCTTCAAATGTGGTCCTTCTTTGAAAATATAATAATTACACAAGTGGATTCTCATGGTTTTTCTTAGTCTCCAACATTTACAAGTTAGGTTTTCCATTAACTACATTAAGTTTGCAATTATTATATTATCGTGTCTAACACTTTGAAATAATTTATTTCAACATATAATATTGCTAAATATGCAAATTAAATAAATTAATAAAAATAATAAAATAAAAGGAAAAAGAGAGAAAATTAAAATAAAAACAATCTAGCCACTCAACTTTAGGTATAGTTGGCAACCACTTGTAATACCCTTTAACTCCCCTGCCCTTTGGTCGTCATGACATATCCCTAGCCTTGAGCTAGTAAAATCCACAAGCAAGATCTCATGGGAAGTTTAATCTCCTTTTGGTGGTGCATGGCTTCCCACAACCCTAAGGATAGCACAATCTAACTATAATACGTTGAATTAAAAGTTTCATGCTAGAATTTTGATGAGACAAAAATATAAATCAAGATAAGCATGGTTCGAAGCTTCATTGACCATGTCTTAATGAATTAATCTAAAGATGTGTTTCAAGTGCTTAAACCAACATAAAATACTCAATTTGTTATATTCAAACGTATATTAATTGCAAATCAAATCAAATCAAATTTTGATTTATAACTTGTCTTTATGGAGTTTAGCATACAATGATTTGGAGTTTAATCAAGTTGATATGATCTAGACAAATGCAAGTATTCTTTGCATTTTTCGCATAGATGGTGGCAACAAGTTCACATCATCTAAAAGTAACCTGAACTTGTGCATAAAGTTGACAAAAGTGCAAAGTGTCTAGTAGTCTAATCAACTTGAAGTAGTCTGAACTACTTTAATTTTTCTAAAACTGAAGCTTCTAGTAGTTCGGAACTCTTACACAAGAGTATGAACTAACTAATCTTGATCATCTCCACATAATCCAAATTGACTTAAGTTCAAAATGCCTAAAAGAAGCAAAATATACCTAGTCGTTTAGATCAAGTAAGAGTAGTTTTGACTTTTTATAAAATTTATCATGTTGGGAAGCATTTAGTGTAATATTTTTTGGGATAATTTGCACTGAATGTCTAAATTGTGGAAAACCTATATATTCAATATTGTGGCAAATTTTTCTCATAACTATTGAGCCTTCATTTGCTATCTAATAAATTTACTAGGTGTTATTAACTCTTATCATTTTGTAAATCACTTCGCTCAATTTTTTTTAGAGAGTGAAAGTGTGCAAGACCAAGGTGTATGGCTGTGTTCAAGGAAGTATTAAAGTAAACTTTATAAGTTTTTGCTTGTTTCTAGAGTACACAAACCAGCTCATGTTGGCAGCTATGTAGAGCTTAAAATGCTTCTTTTATATTATTTTGAAGTTATTTCATTATTTTTTTTTAATTAGAGGAATTTGAGTAATTTTATTGGCATATGAGACTCCTATGAATAATTATACTAATAGTGTTTGTTTCTTTTGAACTTAATAAATCTTAGGAGTTCTTACTCTTATCGATCTACTTTCATTGTGGTGAGTACAAATACAAGTGAATTTTTGTGAGTGAAGGTGTCATCAATCTATCAATCTAAACCATTTTGTATTGAGGTTAGGATTCTTTATTAAATAGTTATTAGTCAATTATTTGTTACTCTAATGATAGTCCTCCTAAGCGTATTAACTCATAGTAGAGTAGAGCCACAAACGAGTTAAATTGAGATGGTACAATATTAAACTCAAGCTTGAACTTAACTTTTAATTTCAAAGTTTGAACTCAACCAAGCTTATGTAACATTGCATAAACTCGAGCTCAACTCGGCTAAGCTCAATTCATTAAAAAATAATTTTAATTTGAATTAAAATAATACTAATACTAAAACTTGATCCAAATTCAATTAACATTTTATACTCAATGCAAGCTTGATGGAGCTTAATTAAGCACATAAGCTAATCGAGTTAAATATATAAAGGTTAAGCTCATTCGATAAACCACTCAAGTAACTTAAACTTGAGCTCGAGCCCAACTAAACTATTTTCAAATTGAACTCAAGTAACATCAAGTCAAGCTCAAGTAAACATTGAGTCAAATTTGAATAGTTTGTGAATCAGCTTGATTCATTTACACCCATATATTAGAGGCTTCAATCTAAGAAAATCAGGGAATAATTGCAGTTCCTATCCCTAGTTTTTCTCATTGAGTTATAAGGGAAGAGAAGAAGCAACTATCCATTGTGAAGGAAGGAAGAGATTAAGAAAAAGTAAAAATGAAAAAGGGAACTTTCTAAATTTTAAGGTCTATATTACAAAAATATGTTTCAAGTTATGACACTACAAATAATGTTATATTTTAGACAAAAAATTGTTTTTAATTTTTGAAATTTTAGGATATATCATGGTCATTCCAAATCTATAGGGAAAGCTAAATTATCCTAAATTTTACAACTTTTGAAGTTTAGAATAGAGAAAATTAAGAGTGAGATACCATAACAAAATATTTTTAGTATAATAAAGGATGGTTTATAATTTATAGGAACACCTAAGTTTAGGGAAAATTATATGAGAAAACATAAACGTTTGGAGTTAAGTTTGTTTAAGGCATCAACGTTTATAGAGGTTAATAAAAGGTACAAAAGTTTGAGTAAGTGAGCCAAATAAAGTTTGCTAATTGACGATGTCTATTTTCTCCATCAAATATCATGTGCAATGCATGTGATATTTTTCTTCCTCCGATCTCGGCACTCCTCTCTCTCCTACTCTTAGTTCATCTTCTGAGAATATCATTTCATCTTTCATAAGATATACATATACACACACACACATGCATAAGTCTAGCATGATCCCCTTGGATGGCAACATGAAGAGTTTCACCTATTTTGTCACTTGATAATCTAATAATATCCAACTGGAAACATACATCCATTCTCATTATGGGCACAATAGTGTTTGATAACAATATCAACTATTAACAAGAGATGTTGTTGTCATCCCAATATATTTGCTTCCTTTTATCAAAAGTTGGAATACTATAATTGGTTATAAAGCTTATTATAAGGCATAAATAGATAGGATCCACTTATGTGGAATTGGTATTTATTGAAAAATAACAAGTTATGAAACTTAACAACCACAATAGCATAATGTAATACAACAACTCTTAGGGAAAAAATAAAATCAACTTAACTCTGTAATGCAACTAAAGGGATGATAAGAGCTACTAGGAGGGGGGAGTGCTATTGAGAATATATATCCGTGAAGAGTTTTACCTGTTTATTGATAATATATGATAATGTTGCTGGTAGTCAATAACCTTTTATGGAGGCATAGGATATAAAGAATGTTTCTAGATTATGTAGATTTTCGATAGATTCAGGTAATTCCTTTATGGAAGAGAAGAGAGAGAGAGAAAGAAGAGAAAGAGATCGAGAAGGAGAGAGACGAGTGCTAAGATTAGACGAAAAAGAAAATCATGTGCATTACACATGATATTTGATAGAAAAAATAGATACCATCAGACATCATATCTTATTTAACCTACTTACTCAAATGTTTCTGTCTTTTTTAAAACCTTTATAAATATTAATGCCTTAAACAAATTTAATCCCAAATATTTATGCCTTCCCGTGTAATTTTCTCCATAATTGATATACAAATGACCTTTTCAATCAAATGTGACTCTATTAACCGCTATTCCACCTACCGAAGGACCAACCTCTTATATTTACTGCACTACTTTGGATCTAAACGCTATTTTATAATAGATCTCGATCTTGATCCAAGGGATTGGAACATCTTGATTCAGCACTTAATAAGCTACGGTAGGAACAATTTGTTGTTGACACAATGTCACGTTACAAGGATCTTAGTGTACAATTCGAAAGCTTAAGAAATATTGGTGTGATTTTGTTAACTTTTTAGGATGGTCGACCTAAACCAAAGTGGTGCACGAGCAAGCCTCCTTTAGCTCTTCCACTGACCGTTGCTAACATTCCCTTGTCCAAACAACTGCCATAACTTCAGACCATTTGATCTTCCTCACCTTCTCTCTCTCTCTCTGGCAATGTAATAAATTCCAAAAACCGATCTTCAATGTACTTTTTTTTTTTTTTGGATACCCTTTAAAAGTATCAAATTACCACAAATACCCCCTTTACCTTTTAACCCATTTTCATGCAAAAACTCAAATTCACTCCAGTCTGTCAAATCCTCGGATTTCTTCTCTCTTCCTATGTTATTTTGCTTCTTTTACCGAAAACCTTGTGCCGTTAACTTCACCCTTCATGACCTACCACTGCCATCCCATCCCACGCCAAGGTTGGTAAGTCCAAGTAATTAAACCAACTTTCCAGGGGCATATCTGTCCTTAAAACCTATCCGTGGTAAAAAAAAAGATAAATATATCACTAGCTCTCTGCCCTATGCTCTTGTCACAAGACCATCCCTAAACTAAACTAATACACCTTGTTGTCTTCTGCTTCATCATCCTGATCTCTATCTATCTTGTCGTTTCTTATTCCTCCACCACCACTCCACCAACTAAACCAGCTCATTCTCACACACATTATATATATACATATATACATGCATATGTATCATTGGAGACAAGACTGTGTTTTGGAGTGATAAATTTTTAGGACCCAATACTGAAAAAGAGGGAAAGAAGTAGAAATGATGATACTTTGCAGTGAATGGTCACTGTAGAGGTGGTGAAAAAAAAGGTAAGTTTAGTATCATGAGATAGCAACTTGCCAGAGGTAAAGGAAGCTACTTTAACTGTTAAGATTACAAAAGAGTGTTTGCTTCTCACGTCTTTAAGCTATTATTTGCATCAATGCATGATGCATTATGAATTGAAACAAAGTTAGAAGCTAAGTAACAAGCAAGTTCTTTTCTTTTCTCCTTTTTTTTCTTTTTCTTTTTAAAGAGATAGTCTTGTTTTAGAGAGAGAGAGAGAGAGAATGGGGTGTTGTTATTCAAGGGCAGAGAGAGAAGAGCTAGTTTCACGCTGCAGGGCAAGAAAAAGGTATATCAAACAGTTTGTGGCGGCGCGTCAGGCACTTTCGGCGGCGCATTCCATGTACCTCCGCTCTCTCCGTTCCACCGGCTCTGCCCTCTTGCAATTTGCAAACGCTGAGTCCACGCGCCACCTCCACGAGCCGCTTACCCAACCCCACGCGCTGTCTTACTATGCTCACGCGCCTACGCCGCCTCCTCTTCCTCCTCCACCGATGAGCCCCAGCACTGACACGTGGACAACCACCACTGCCACCTCTATTACCGCCTCCCCTGCACTCCCTCCTCCTCCACCTCCGCCGGCTGCATCCGGGTGGGATTTCTGGGACCCTTTTATGCCGTCTTCGTCAAGAGCAGCCAATGAGGAAGAATGGGAAGCGACAACGACGGTGTCGGAGGTGGCGATGAATGCGAACGTGGCGGGGCCACCTTCGGTGATCAGCGGGTTTTCGAAGGAGAGTGGGAACAGTGAACTGGCTTTGGTGGTTTCAAGGAACAATGGGAAGGACTTGGTAGGGATAATCAAGGAGCTTGATGAGTATTTTCTTAAGGCTGCTGATGCTGGTGGGGCGGTGTCATTGTTGTTAGAGATTTCGAATCCTGCCTTTTCAGCACAAACTAAAGGAGGTAGAAGAATCCTAACAGAGTACATCAATCTCTTGTTATGTTGGACATATTTGTCGTACTTTAACAAAATCTCTTTGGCTTGGGTTCAAATTGAGGTTGTCTTGTGCAGATTTTTGTTTGACAATCAATCACATATTGCCATGAGTAATTAGAAAGTACAAATCTGAGGGGGCACGTTTATCTACGCGACGACAATTGATTGGACTAGACATTAATGAATACACGGATTAGCGGACGGTAGTACGAAAATAATTTTTTGACACCACCCTTAGATCACGCGCAGGCATTGGACTTGCAATGGATTAACCTTTGCATGTAGTTTGTTACTGTAATCTGAAATATCTACTGCTTTCTCTTTAATGTTTAGTGTGATCAAATAGCCATCCTTTGATAATGTTTAATAGTGTAGGCGGTGAGATGCAGAAGCTTTCATCTTGTGATTTAATTATTTGTTTTGCTAATGGCAGGTAAAGTTCATAGTTATGGTTGGAGTCTAAGTCCCTCAATGTGGACATGGGGATGCAACAGTCCAAAATTGAATGTATCTGATAAGTTAGGTAAACAACATGGCGATAATGGAGGGTCTATCCACGGAAGCCATTGTTCAACCGCAGAGAGGCTTTATGCTTGGGAGAAAAAACTGTATCAAGAGGTCAAGGTGAGGGTTATTTGTTAATTTCTTGTCTATCTTTGATCTAACTTCGCAAGGCATAGACAAACCAGTGCCACCATCAATCATACAGCCAATCTTTTCTTTCGATGGTGAAATGGTTGGCTTTGCAAGTTTAATTTTAGTTTCATTCTTGATTGGCTCTAGGATGCAGAGGCGATTAAGATACAGCATGAGAAGAAGGTGGAGCAGCTGAGAAAGCTGGAGCTGAAGAGGGCGGAATATGTCAAGACTGAAAAGACAAAAAAAGAGGTTGACAAGTTAGAATCACAGTTGATGGTTGCTACTAAGGCAGTTGAGACAACATCTGCCGAAATCATCAAATTAAGGGATACAGAGCTATATCCCCAACTACTCGAGCTTGTTAAGGGGTGAGTTTTCATTGTTGTATGTTGCAACTTACAAGGTTTTTTTGTTGCTCTTTGCTGCATATTTGTTATTTCTTTTTCCCTATTTGTGACGAAGGGCCCGCATTTTCATTGGCTTCCTGTATGTCATTAGTACTTAATCCATTCTACAATACTCGCACTCCATAAATTTTAGACAATTTATTGCGGTGTATCCATGGGAAAAAGATAATAAAAATATATGTTATTGTGAAAATCCGGATGGCCATACAGGAAAAAGGAGAAAACTCATAGGTAATTATTAAAAGCAAGAACAGAAGACAATTGGGCATAGAAAGAAAATGAACAGAACAGGGAAAAGGAAAAACGTCAGTGTGAGCAGAGTACAATCAACTTTGATGTTTTCTGGTCCACATAGGGATCCATCTAGACATTCTCGTACAACAGGAATTAGCTTTTGACTCCTTTGACCCTTCATCATGTACACAATTCCCCTTTATTTACCCTTTTTTGTATTGCCATATGCTGCTGGTTTCAGAAACAGCTGGCAAATAGCGAAATTAAAGTGAACTTACTTGAAGAACTCCAGCAAAGCTGAAAGGGTCGCCCTTCAAGGGTTCTGCCGTATGGCTTTGTTAATGAACGCCCCTGTAAACTTGATTAGTATTAACTTATAAGAAAGGTGTAATGAGTGCCTTGAGGCCTCTCTTCTTCAAAGTCAAAATGGAAATTTTCATGTATTTACTATTGATTACATATTTCATGAAAAAACAATTGCACAATTGGTAAAAGTTTCTTTTTTATATCCATCACATTTTTCTGAGAAAAAAGTAAAATTTAACACTAGTGCATTTGCTATTACTTTCTGTGCATTAAGAAGTTCCAACTGATTAACAAATTCTTTTTTTTTTTTTTTTTTTTGAAGTATTTGTAGTAAATCTTAAAATTGTAAGAAGATGTGGTTGTGTGAGCATTGTTGGAATATGCACTTAAAAGAAGGGTGAGTTTGCTCCTCTTATTAGTCCTGCAAACCTGCAAAAAATATATGCAGCATGGTAGTAAGATATAGATTTACTTTTACTACATGACTGAGCTGCGATTAAAGACTGAGCTGCCATTAAACTTCTTACATAAGGAAGGCTGGTTGCATGTTTTCAGTTTGAACTTTTTAAGGGAAGAATATTACTCCTTGAATCTTTAGGATAAAAGTGGAGCATGCTGGAAAATTCTTCTTCAGCTATAATAAAATCAGTCATGTAATCTATGTTTGAATATTGCAGGCTGATGTGTATGTGGAGAAGCATGTATGAGTGCCACCAGGTCCAAACACACATAGTTCAACAGCTCAAATACCTGAATCCCATCCCATCTCTTGAACCAACTTCTGAGATTCATCGGCAGGCAACATTACAGCTTGAACATGAGGTACAACAATGGCAATTATCATTCTGCAGTCTGACCAAGGCCCAGCATGATTATATCCAGTCCCTTGCTGGCTGGCTTCGCCTCAGCCTATTCCAATTCAACAAGAACACACTATCCAGAACGAACGAAGAGTCCAGGATTTACTCCCTCTGTGAGGCATGGGAACAGGCAGTTGATCGAATTCCAGACAAGGTTGCATCAGAAGGAATTAATAGCCTCTTGAGTGCAATCCATGGGATTGTTGTGCAACAAGCTGATGAGCAAAAGCAGAGGAAGAAGGCAGAATCTGCATTCAGAGAACTTGATAAGAGGACCGTTGAGCTTAGATCATACGAGAGCAAGTATGGTCCGTATTCGACGCCTGACAATGGCCTTGAAAGAAGCAGGGATGTAGTTGGGGATAAGCGTGCAAAGGTCACAATACTGCGAGCTAAGGCAGAAGAAGAAAAGTTAAAGCATGAAAAATCAGTGAACATTACAAGGGGAATGACACTAAATAATCTCCAGATGAGTTTCCCCCACATCTTTCAGGCGATAGTTGGATTTTCGAGTGTATGCATGCACTCGTTTGAGTCAGTATACAACCAAGCCAAGGACGCTGATCAGGGAAACGATGTGAAGAGGATACTTCCTTGATAATTGATACCATTAATTTTACACTTTCTTGTATAGGCCTGCCTCCTAACTGCTCACGCAACTGGATTGAAGAGGATTTTCGGGAAGTCGAGACAAGTGATAGATTTTACTGTTGAGAATGTGTATATAAGAGTTTTGTTGGTAATCTGAGAGTTCTCTAGTGATATTTGATCTTTGTTTCTTGTAATACGGTTGCCGTGACATTAAAGTAGTACAAGATTGGGGTAATTTAGGATGTAAATCTCGTTTCCCTATTTCTGATTTTCTTCTTGTCTTTCTTTCATCATGTTAAGAAATAGTTACAGTCCTGTTTCTTCATTTACAATATGATTTTAATGTAAGCTTAAGTGATGTTGATATAATTTCTTTTGTGCCTTACGAAGAACTTTTTATCTTTCTTTCCACAATCAGGAGTACCATGATGATGATTGTCATGGTCTTTGGGGTATAGGATCAGTTTTATATACCGGCACCTCTTTTGTCGTCATATGTCTCTTTGGGTAATAGATAGGATTGGTTGCAAATAAAGGTACCTCTTCATTTAACGTTTTGCCACGTAGGAAAGTGTGATTCGTGCGTATAATCTTAAAATGAGATTGATTATACAAAGCATTGATTTGCGTCTTAATAGGTGTTTTCTAATAAATTTTGAAGTTTTTAAATTCATTGGCATCCTTGCAATTAAATTTAAACTTGACTTAGCTTATACTTGATATATAATCTCGACTCAATCTTAATTAGGCTTTCAAATTATTCGAGCTAAACCAATTAATTCAATTGCTCTATTAGGTTTTCAAATTAGTCGAACGAAGCCAATTGATTCAATTGTTCTGTAATTGAATTCGTGTATACTGAATTCAAGTATACATGGAGCCGAACTCGAGTAGCATATATGTACGCCCCTATCATTCGTTCAACCTTTATGATATTCTGAGAAAAATACATGTTCCTAGAGCTCCGACTTCCAATGGCTTGAAAAGTCTCCATCATGGGAAAGTCCTCAGACGGGCTCGAATCCATGTAATATGATAGAGGGCCAACCCTTTCCACTTTTCCTTCCTTTATCATAATTGCATTAATTTAACAATTATGCAGGAGATTATACATAGATGGATTAAACTACATATAATGCAATAATTTCTTGTAGAATCTGGCATCAGCAACAAAAAAAAGAGAATAATTATAAATAAAATTTACCTAAAAGCTGTGAATTTCTCACGCAATATCCTCAAAGTACATATTGTTAGAGGGATATTCCTAGAGTTCATCCTGCAATCTTAAGCAACCAAAAGCCATAATTATGTATATGTAGTTAGACTAAAATACTGAGGATGAAGAATCTATCTACTCGACTGGACATTGATTCAATATCAATGTTCTGACAGTGACATAGTATTTGATCCGACGGTGAGCACCACGTCAAGCAGAAAACTACACATTCTAACTCCTATGTATTGCTTAGAACTGACTGTCCTGTACACTTATTTATCAGCCAAGTCGATCGCTTATCGCCTTTTAGTGCGAGGAAAGTCTCCCTATATATAGGATTGTTGAAAAGATCCAATGCAGCATAATACACCTGGTCATTAACACCTTGCATCCGATCCAATTCTTCTATGCAATCAGTTATGGTATATCTGGCATTGCGTTGCCTGATAGCTGCAGTCTTTAATTTTGAGGCAGCTGCCATCTCCAAAATAGCTTGTCCAATATGATCATCAATTCCCTTTCGCCCCCTCTTACGGCTGCCTGTTGGCCCAGATGTACAAGGATGGAAATCTTCATCATATGCAACGTCGTCAAATTCTTCAGATCCTGATGACAAAACATCTTGGTGTATGCTTAATGGCATAGGTTTTGCAGATAAGGAGGGAATTCCATTTACATGCTCAGCAGACTGAGCTAAACTCCCATTGCAGTCAGGTTCTGAAAACATTGTGCAGAGTTGCTTGTAAACTGGGCAGCCAGTAAATCTCAAAGGTTCAGCATCGGGATGATCCTGCTAGAAATGAGGCAATAGCTTATTATACACATCTAAATCATTTTTGTGAATCAGAATTATCAAGCACATGCTTATAAACCTCTTTCTCAACAAATATGCCATGTTATCAATAGCTACCAAGTATTTACTCTGCAACGATATCTAGCCTTTATGAGGCAGCAATATAACACTCTACCCAAATGATGTTGCAACATGAAAGAAAGAAGCAAGACATATAAGTTGCTAAGAAATTAGGCAGAATAATTTTTTTTAAGAATCAACAAACCTTAGCAGCTTAGAACTTAGGAAGAAAATTGTCTTCACAGGTTATCCTTTCATTTCCAAACTGGCAATGGAGAAATGTACCTTGATGTAACCGTCCCAAGTTTCTTTAGTTGCAGAAAGTTGGCCTGTCGATTCATCCCAACTGAAGTTATTTTGCTCTAACATTGACTTTACGGTAACATACTGCCTTCTTAATAGCGAATAACGATACTTCAGTTGCTCCTTGTCCCACACATGACCTGTTTTGCTGTAGAACTCCTCACAGATTTGTTTCCATGGTACCTTGCCAAAACAATGCTGCTGTCCACTCACTCTCTGGACCTGGTCAATGATCACTTCAACAAGCAGTTTGTTCAAGGCGGATGTCCACTTAGCTCTAGGTTGATGTTCCTTATGTTGGGAAGAAGGCTTTGCCGATCGAGTGGCTCGACCAGCCATAATCTCTGTGAGAGAGAAAAGTAAAGGAAAAATGACTGGCAGAACCAAAATTGAAAAGCAGTTCTGGCTTGCATGTAAAGCATCAGAAGTGTTGCCATAAGATAAGCTGCTCCCAAATTAAAAGGGTACCAAGATGCAAAAAATATTGTATTAGTTGTTATTAAGGTGCTTATTCAAAGTTATGGGCATACTCATATGACTTTCAAGGTCAATAGAGAACATCTGTTTCCTCAGGGGATGAAGTGCTAAGGTCTTAAACTTAGGGGATCAAGTCCAAATAGGTTAACTTCTTCTTTTTCTTTTCTTTACTATCCTTTTTTTTTTTTTTTTTTTTTTTTGGTTTTGGGGGGTTGGGGGTTAACAAACAAATAGCTTAGTTTCTTAAACGAGTCAAATAGCACAACCTTTAGAAACTTCAAATAGCTAATACTAATAGAATATCCTTGAAGCATCTTTACAAGTTTGAAATGCAAAGATTTATAATAGCATTACCTATTTTGAGCATATGATAAAATCTTAATCCTTATACTCACTTTGTAGCATTGGCCAAAATGTTGACATTTGATTTAACTCACAAATGTTGATGATTTACTTGAACCTACCTGTAACTATAAACATTTATGACTCTAACTAATTTATTCAATTTCCTAAGCATAAACAACATTTTCTTTATAAATTAACCATCATAGTCAGAGAATTATATATATCAACCAGCATAAGAGATAAAGCTTGATGGCCTTATGGTTCAAACCAAAAAAACAAAAATCGCATGCATTCATCCAGCATAGCACACTAGCAGGTAAAGGAAATGGACCAGCTCCCACAAATGGC
Source organism: Combretum micranthum (assembly GCA_024138025.1). Classification (NCBI taxonomy): domain Eukaryota; kingdom Viridiplantae; phylum Streptophyta; class Magnoliopsida; order Myrtales; family Combretaceae; genus Combretum; species Combretum micranthum. The sequence continues at coordinate 834,909 of JAMXBD010000290.1, forward strand.
AGAATGTGAATTTTGAAAATCTAGAAAAATCCATAGGTGAGGTACATCCCAAATATAAAACAACTTAACAAATTTATAGGTTTGGATGTGTCAGAATGAGTGAATTTGATGATGAAAAGTTAATAGATGATGCAACGAAATCAAGATGATATTGTTGAACACAAATTTAAAAATAACAAACTGACGGCTAATTTGCAAAGCTTACAATGTAGAGAACATCCTGATTCAACTTTTGTAATGCCTTTTTTTTTTTTTTTTAATTCTTATATTAAATATTGCATTTTACAATCCCGAATTTGACATTGACTAAAAACACTATTTTTAACAATGAATTTGGTGTGTGCCAATGAGTAATAAGATAGAAACTTCAAAAGAGATAACAACTGCCTAAGACATGCCATCAATTTTAAAACTCTATTGAGACCCTGATAACCCAAGTTCGATAATTCTCATATGACTTATCTGTTAATTCTCATATGAAAATCCATGCAATTTTTTTTTTTTTTAAATGCTTGAGACCCACATGAAACCCTTTCTCTAGTGAATCAAAGACTCCCAGTATGAAGCAAGTATCATTAATAAGCTAAACTACAAGGTATAGCCTTTTTAAAGCCAATAAAATGAAGGGTCTCTTAAGATATAAATAACACGAATCCTAACTAAACAGTCCCCACCATCATACTTCTAACCTGTGATCATATGCTACCATTAATCAAGAACATTCGTGCATTACCTTGTAATAAATGCACAACAGTATGTGATCGGAGTAAACACGAAGGAGACGGGATACATGACAGTCACTGCCATGACACAAGAACACTACTTTTACCCAACCACAAGATGAAATTTCTATTCCAAACCTGACACAATCATGATATAATTCAAAAGGTTGCAATATTTGAACGATTCCATATAATTTTAATTTTGATATAAATTTAATTCAAAAACATGGGACCAATTATAAACCCCTACATGAGTAAACAAAAAAAAAATGACAAAAATTCAATTTTGTTTCATTAATTTCGGCAACGAATTTGTATCAAAATTCAAAGCCGTTTAAAAAATAATAATAACAATTTCCAGCTCAAGCAACGGCTCAGGAAAACATGCTTAAGCTGAATTAACAAGGGAAATTATGCAATTGGGTATCAAGATTTATACTTTTTTTAATTCGTCCAGTATTAATTAAGAATTAAAAAAATAAAATAGAATTCTCTTCTTGTACAGTGAATCGAACTCGTTGTATGATTGAACTAAAAATCAAGGGAAAAAAAGGAGCAATTGGGTGGTAATTTGAGGGGGCAATCTAGGATACCAATTCGAAACCCTAGTGGTATAAGTTAGAGAGCAGGAAGTGTTTACCTTAAAAAGTCTTCGGGAACTTCGTTTGTTTTCAGAGGAGTGAGTGGTGCGTGTCTGTGTCTGAGTCTGAGTCGAGTTGCTCGAGTTGGTTTTGGTTGAGCTTATGAGAGGGCGAAATGGAAAATGCGACAGTGAGCGCCAATAGTGATGATGTGATGGCTAAGGCCTAATATACCATGTTTAAAAGCTTGGAAAAAATAATAATAATAATTTTTTGTGCATGATGAAATTTTTTCAATGCAAAGAAATAGATGAAAAGGTATAGAAATGGAAATAAATAAGTAAAAGTGGAGGAAAAATTTAGTTTTCATGCAATGTTTAGAAGTAATTTTGTTTTTTACTTTCTTAAATAAAGAAAAAAAAAAGATAAAAGGGGATTTTGTTTCAATAGCTTAAAAAAATTATTTAATGCCACATATGCCAATTTTTAAACAATAAGATATATATATATATATATGAAATTATAATTAAATTTGGAAATAAATAAATAGGCGTAAAAAAATTAATATGATTTTCATTTATATGTATGGAAATATTAAAATGTGATAGAATGGAAAGAAATATTTTTCTTATGGTTGCGTGGTAAGAAAAATGAATGGTAAGAAAAATGAAGTGTGATTTTGATAAAATCATCCTATTTTATGGTGGTAAAGGTTGCTATGTTGGTGTTTTTGGAAATTTTGCTTTTATTTTCTTTCATCTGTATGTAAAATGGAATGGAGTTGAAAAGTTCTATTTTCACTTTAAGTTTCTATTAATTATTTGATTGGATAGTCTGTTTTTAATCTATATCTATATATATTTGTATTGAAATAATTTAGTAAATATATCTTATTTACATTATATTTTATTTATATTTAATATATTTAATTTTTTCACAAGAACTGCCAACTTTTTTTTTATCTATATAATTCTTGATTGATAATTTATTAGAAAAAAAAAAAATATCTATATCTACTAAAAAAAGCTACTTAAACAATTATTCATTTACTTTATCAAACCACAAAATCTTTTATTTTCTTCTATTTCACTTCATCGCTATAGATATTTTCTATTTCTATTGAATTTCACCCTTTATTTAACTTACCAGTCTAGTAAATTACTCCATTGGTGGGGATATTTTTTCCATCTAAATACAGTTTCTGAAGATTAATTACTATATACATGTATTCTTTTTTTTTTCTTTTTTTGTGAAAAGTTTCAGTAAGACAGAAAAAAAAAAAAAAATTGTATTTAGCTTTTCAAAAAGCATGACTCGTTTTTCTTAAAAGCTGCTGTATGACGAATCCTTGATGTAAAAATTTGACCTTGTTTTTTGTATTGCAGAAATTAATTAATTATATTTTGTAAGTGACCAAATTACATTTCTTCAAACTGACAGTGAATTTGCCGAAGTAGCAGCACCTTTCCTGTTTGGAGAAGCTTTGGGGAGGAGGGAAAAAAAAAAGTAAGAATGAATTCATTTCGATTTTTAAGATTTTATAATGTTTCACTATGTTTTTCTTAAAAAATCTAAATAATTTTCCATTCATAGTCCTTTCTATCAAGCAAATACTTTCTATCTATTTTTTTTTTTCTCCTAATATTTTCTCTGATTTTCTTTCATTTAAATTTCTTTTCTTTATCCCAAATATAATGCAAAAGCCAAAGTAGCTATTACATAAGTTCATATTGACATAGAAAATAATTATTTAATTTTTAGTAATATAACTAATTTGTATATTTGAAGATATCTTATTACAGATGTATTGATTATAATGCAGGGTCTTCATACAATTATCCTTCTTAGACTATTTTTTTTTTAAATGTCACTAAATATAATTAAGTATTATACACGATTTTTTTTGTTTTTTATGAACACAATTATATACACAACATCTTTCTTAAACCATTTTAATATCTTAAAGTTAGATGTGCTTTTATAGTTGAGCCCTAAAATTTAATCCCAAACAGATTTTTGATATATTATGCAACATTTATTCGATTTATTCATTTATAGATATTTATTTTAAAGCATTGTTTCATTATGACATGATATGTCTATAAATAAAAATTACATCTCAATAACAACAATTTAAACTTAACACAAAAGAAAAAAAAAAAAAAAAGAAGAATCAGACGACAATTAAGGTAGGGGTCCAGTTTTCCATTAGTAAAATAAATATTTCTACTAATTCTTACTAATTTCTGCTATTTATTCAATTTTCTCCTATTTGCTAACATTTTCGTTGATATCTATTTATGAATTTAGAAAACAAAGATGCAAGAAGATTTTGTCTTCAGTCCAGAAGCAATTGGATCTAATTTGCAAGACGACGAAATTAATTTTTATTTTCATAACAAGCAAACAAGTAAGACATTGCCACATTGGGACCTACTTTTGGATAGAAATTTCATTCATCTTCTACATTTTTAAAGTAATTATATGTTGATTGTTGAGTGTATTGAAGTGAGAAGACGTAGATGTTCTAACCTCCATCTTGTTATAATAGTAAAAAAAAAAAAAATTATCTCATTAACTTTTCAAGACTCTGAAGGGTTTTTGGTGATTATATATATATATATATATATATATATATATATATTGCTAATACTTAATAGGCAGACTTTGTTAATAAGTTAATTGATAAGTTTGCATCTTATTTTGCAAGCAGTTTAAGATTAATTTTAATAAATCAGTAAATGTTCTATATTTTAACAGATTTTATTCTTTTTTTTTCTTTTAAATTCTATCACCCCTTGGAATGGTTCTCGTAACAGTACTTATTGCATTAATTTTTATAATCATTTTGATTGTTATATAATTAACTGAATAATTCATGTTTTTGTTTGGTAAGAAGACCAATTGAAAAAAAAGTTCTAAACTCATATAATAATTTCTCTTTTTTACAGTTATTATGTTTTATCTACGGAATATTAAAACGTGTGCATATTTATCATGTGATTTATGGAAAGCCCACATTCACAGGATTTGAGATTTTCTGCTAATTCAGAAAACACCTTTTTTCTTTTCACTTTTTTTTAAGATTTCCAAGCAAATAATACTAATGCTTGACGGAAAATTCCAAGATTGAGGGGAAAAATGTTGATTTTGATATCCGAATTTTAGTACAAATGCAATTAGGAAAAATTCTATTGTACATCATTAACTTTTACATAATTAGTTACGTCGACTATTTATCAGTTAAAATTCATATTTAATCGAAATTACACGATTAAAATAGTTAATATATTTATTATTATATTTATTTTAATATCGGATGATTCACGTTAACTTTAGAAGTTTCTATATAATTAGGTATTTAAATTGAAAAGTTTAATTTAATACATAATGGAGCATTTAACTCTATTAAGACCTATCGTTGAGTGACTTGTAACACTGGACAAGATGGAGTAAAAGAGAAAGGAGAGAGAATGAATATGAACTAATTGGCAACCTAATTTAGTATGAGGCAAATCTTCACATCATATCTTCACAATTAATTTTTAGAAATTGCTTAGTCAGGATAATTACATTGATAAAACTCATAAATATACAAGTGAATTGCTCAAAAAACTAAAAAAGTATAAAGATTGAAATTTGAAGAAAATTTAAGTTTCCTATCAACTATAATCTAAATCTATCTAAAGTAGGAAACTTCAATATGAGACAAGATTTTTATGTGATTCTTCACAAAGAACAAGAATATGTGATCTTTTTCCTTTAAAAATAGGCCAAAAATAAGGGGAATAGGCGCTCTCTCTCTTTAAATCATAAACGAACTAATAGCTTCTTTCTAAAAGTGTTTTCATATTATACAAAATTGAAGCACGAAACTTGCATCATTGGTTCCTAATGTTTCTTAATTTTCTAAAAACCAAATTTTACATCAACTACTTGAGAATCATTAGGATTTGAAACACATAACTTAATTCGTCCACGTTTTACATTAAACTATAATTAGTTTAATATTACCATTATGAGCGGGACGTCACATGACAAGACTGTAAAAGTTTTCAAGGTTTACATCAAAGTCATGAAAACTTTGGATAATAATAATGCTAATACCTTCTATAGGGTTCGAATTGAAGCTTGGTTTATAATTTCAAATCTTAAACTTGACTTAGAACAATATTAATGGTCTCAGACTTAACATGATTAACTTTATTTAAATTATAATTTTTTATGAAATTATTTTTTTTCAACTGAAATAATACTGACATCTAAACTTAAATTAATCTCAATAAAAATAAATAAACTTGCGAGCTAATCAAAATAAATAATTTCAATTGCTCACCCTAACCAATATCACACACAAGCTAAATGAATCAAGTTTGTATAGAAAATATTTTGAGTTTTATATTGATATATTCTCCAAGATGATTTAACTACAATTGGAATTGGATAGAGCTCAAGCCTACTTATGGTGTCTATCAAGTAGAACTCGAGTTTGGGAATATTGGACTTGGGAAGCATGTGTCTAAATTGAAAACATCGATGATATTATGGATGGAAGAAAAAATATGTATTTTTTTTTTCATAGCAAGACAAATTTAAATAATCCCAATAGGATCGAGGTTAAACTTTTTAGATACTACTTTAAGTTAAGTTTGACGTCAAAATTCTGAACCTCATCATGAATCAAAGTTGAGTTGACTTTGGAGTTGACTTAGAGCTCAATTTAAACCGTCTTAATTGGACGGATTTGCACGCTCGATGCCACATTAATAATGTGTTTAAAAAGAGCAAATGAATTAAGACGGGAGGAGAACAGAGGGAAAGAACAGAGAGGAGGAAAAGAATTGGGTTTTTAATTTGTTTAATCATGTTTGTTTAGATTATCGGATCAAAAAAAATAAAGACAAGGAAACTATGTAACAATAAAAGTGACTATGTTAAAAATTAAAAAAAATTAATTAAAAAAATTTGACTTGTGTTTGTTTAGACGAGCTAGTAAACACATGATGTATTAAGTTTTTAACAAATAGGTGGTTTGAGTTTTATGCAAGAGTGTTAATATAATTAATTACTATTAGAGAGATACGTGTTAGTTTTATTGGATTAAAATATAAATTTAAGAAAAAATATTCCCATATAAAATAAATGAATATTAAAAATTAATTTTTTAGATGAGAAAAATTGGAAAAATATAAAATTAATTTTTTTGACCACTAAAGAATTAACATGTGATATTCTAAAATTATTAAATAGTATCAATATTTTTGTATGAAACCAAGATGACATACTTGTCAAAAAAATTAATATGGATCATGTGTTTACAAATTAATCAAACACACGTCATGTTTATATAATTAATCCTTAAAAAAATTGCTTGTCAATACCAACATAATTAATTTAGACCATGACCAATGGCAAATCCAGAAAAATTATTCATTAGGGCTACATTCATAAACAAATAATATCAAAATAAAATATATATATATATATATTTATAGAGGCAATTCTTACATGCGTGACGTATGAAATCAGTGGAAGCAATTGCCACTTACCTTATTCCATCCACCCAAATATATATGGATATATATATAATTTGACTTTTATTAAAATAATTAGTGATTTTGTTAATAAGATGGAGGAGTGCATAAGGTATGCTTCCTGAATTGGTCAGCAAATAGGAACAGTGCCTGAAATGGAGCTAGGCATTTAGGCCAGTCCTGGTTTTGCAATTTTAGGGCTAAAGCCGCTAGTGCGGGTCTTTTCTCCGAAAAAAAAAAAAAAAAAGGTGGTCCTTCACGATCCATTTTTTACAACACCATTCATAAAAAATGTGTCATATAAGCAAGCATATTTAACATTAGCAAAAGAAATTGGCCAAAAAAAAAAAATGGAAGGACAATGGTTGCGTGGTCCGGTTTTACCTCAATAAAGAGGACCTCGTCAAAATAGAAAATGAAATATAATCAATAGACAGATGAACAGTATGGAGAAAAATTATCAAATAAAAGAAGTTACAAGGAAAGGAATAAAAAATGAGTAGGATCTTTTGGTATCGTCCTCTGGTGATATTGACGTAAAGTGCATGTGGCTGGAAATATTTATAATTTATAAACCTTTTTTTTTTAAAAAAAAAATCGAAGTAATCTGGATGAAAGTCAGTGAAAATGAGAAGTCATTATATAAAATTTCTTTTTCTAAAGATAATCATTAAAAAGAACTTACGCGCAATCTGCAATGTCGATTTCATTTTCGTGTTCTCTAAGACAAAATAAATTATTCAAAAAGAAATAGAAATATTTCATTTTTATTTCTTTCAACCTAATCTGTTACCTACTACTCTTGAATAGAGAACCGATCTAAGGATGACAGGTCCGAACCAATTAACAGTTCGTTGGTTTTCATAGGTTAGGCCGATTCCACCCCAAAAACTACCTAATAAGACAGTTATGTAGTTTCGCACTACAAAAAAAAAAATGAAGAAAATAAAATTATAAAAAATGATAATTAAAAATATTTAAATTATTTTCACTTGAATTAGTAAAAACATATTTTCTATCCATGACATTTGATGTGTTTTTACTAACAAATCAAGTAATAAATATATTTAAAATCATGTATTGTTAAGTTTCTATGGACTTTTAATAAAAGTAGACTTTTCTTTCTTATAAATGTGGGACTTTATTGTGTTTTTAAGACGTATTTGTATCTTGAATATTTTATAGTATCACATTACTAATATAAAAACTAAAAAAGTATAAGTGATTATATATGAATAAATGTATAACTAAAAATTTATTTTAACTAATGGGTTATAAATAATTATTTAATGTCCAATATTATTTCAAGTTAAAAGTTTGTTTTTTATTTTTTTTTTCATACTTAAATTAAGTAAAGTTGTTTAATTGATTTTTTTATTTTTTTTAATTTCATGGTTCCTAGTTTTAAAGAAATTAGAATTGAACCGTGAGAATTGTACCGGCTCCCATTGTTCCGATTCCGATTCCACCAATTTTTGAATCGGGAAATGGCAGTTTGGGCCTGATTCTGGGCCCTAACCAACCTATGACGACGTTTGCATGTATCGAAGTTCTAATCATACCTCTATTTGGCTTAATTTACATCTCTTCCCTGGAATATGAGTTTGTTTGGATCATATAATTTTCAATTGTATTTCATAAATATCTGATTGATATTTGTATCTTATGTGTATATAATCTATTTGATATCTTTAAGAGTAAAAATATTTGTTTCTTAACAAATAATTTATTAAAAATAACAAAAATAAAGTATAAAAAACAACCAGAATAACATGAAATAAACAAACTCCGGTCCCTCAAGTAAAACCGTCCAAATCTATCAATTTCAGCCCCAAGTTCAAGCCGATGTTGTGTCAACATACGCTTTCCATATTTTGTTATATAAGCATGTTGGCTGGCAAATGGCAGGCATGCATGTTTTAAAGTGAACAAACTTGTACTAAAGTATGATCAGATGCAATAATTCTAAATGGACCCATATAATGTTTGGCAATTTTATGATGAACTCAAAAGAAAAGTAGAGAAAATATATAGGGTAAATTATATTGTACTATACCAATATTTAAAAGTAATGTCTCAACGTTTGGAGGCGTAAGTAAATTGAAATCTCCATTAACATGTATCACAACGTGATGATCTTATGAGTTTAATTAAATATTTCTCCTATTAACACGTGTCAACGATAATCTCAACTAACCCACTTCTTCAAATATTACAATCTTTTTTAAACCACTCGAAACATTAGAATTTCAAATGAACTCATCTCTAAATGTGAAAACTTTTTTGGTGTAATTTACTTAAAAGTTTAGTAATAAAATGTTTCACCTCACTCAATTTGGTTTAGAAAGAAAAATAAGAGTGAAAGAACTAGGAAGGAGAGGGAATAGATTGGAAAATAATAAATTCTAATAAAAAAAAAAGGGGGGAAGAAGAATAAAAGGTGATTGGAGGGGGGAAAAAGGAAAGAAACAACTACTTAAACATATGATTTCCCCTAAAAGAGAGAAATGGGAGAGAAAATATGAAAAGGCACTAAGTTTTTCATAGATGAATGTCATAATTTATAAATCAATTCTATACCTTTTTTATTAATTATGTATTTAAAGTTTTAAATTGTCAATTTATACATTTAATTAAATATTTGGTTACTACCATTTATATCCTATTTCTTTTTGTTAATCGTTGTTATCTCTATCATCACATGTAATCAATCACAATATGATGTATGTAAAGTTTTATTTTGTATTATATGCCGATATAGTCATATTATCATAACCAAATAAATCCATATCATCAAGATAAAGCTAAAAGAGATGCCTAAACATAATAACTAAATATCTAATTAGGTGTATAATTGACAATTTAAAACATCATGTGCAAATATATATATGTATATATAACATTAAAATGTAAACCTCGACATTGTACTATTTTCCATTCAACTCCTTCTTTTCGTTTTTCTTTAGGGCATATTGATAATATTACCAGCATTTTTCTTTTTTTTTTCATTTTCTTTCTTTTCATTATCTAAACGCACAAATTGAAGTTAAATTCCCTTATATTTCGTGTATACTTTTCTTTCTGATCGTCCTTTTCCTTGTGTCAAACAAATGCTAAAATCATGGCTTGATCCGCCATTGCCATAGAATTTCTTGAATGTGCTTTTCTCAACTGGTACGTTTTGGCTCGAGTCCCCTCGGTTATGTAGTGTTCTCAGCTTGATGATCTTAAATGATGCCCTGGTTATGATGGGGATCCCATATTGCACATGAATGGATTGTTGTGTAATAGAAAATAATAATATGTTAATTTTACATGTTTAGGTTTTTATGGATAAATTTAAAAAAAAAAAAGATGGGTGGGATTTGATTGAATCACAGGTCGACATTAATGTACAATTTATGCAGTATTCAAGGGTGTTAAAAGAAACCAATATAATTCCTTCTTGTTTTAATAAAATAGTTCGAGATATTCATAACATTGATCAGAAGACAACGTGAATAAAGAAAAATATAATATTTCAAACTCAAATAATGAGACTCCATGGTCTTAACAAGAACCATATATTTGTTAATAATCTTATGGAAAAACAATATTTTGTTCTATCACATCATTAGTTGATTATAGACTTAAAGAAGATAACCTAATTATTTGTAGAAAAAAGGTAATATTATTAAACAAAAAGGAAAATCAACAACAAAATGACACTTCTTGCTATACCAGATTATATGAACTTGATTGGTCATGGATGGATCCACCATGTGATGGTCCTTTTTAAGCTCTTCCTGGGCAGTCATCTGTTAGTCAATTATTTAATCTTTTATATGATTGGTTTTTACTTTTAGACCTGTCTAAGAGATTTTCTCTAATCTTTCTATATTGAACCATGATTATATCAATACTAAAAGATCGAGAAAGATTCATATTTGAATCTTGATCCTTCTTGATCGGATGATTTGGTTTTAGCTTCGTCTGAAAGTATTATGCAACAAAGTTCATGAAAAACCTCCCTGTTGCTTACATGTCGTTATGATTCAATTCGGATCTAAAACTAGACCCAAATTACCGGTTTTCGATTCCAAAATTGGTGGAATCGAAACCAGACTTGTAGAGTCCATCCAGTTCTTGGTTTTTGGAACCGTCGGTTTCCACGTTTAGTTTCAATTCTTTTGAAACTAGGAATCATAAAATTAAAAAAAATTAATTAAATAACTTTACTTAATTTAAGTAAGAAAAAAATACAAAACAAACTTTTAATTTGAAATACCATTGGACTTAATTGTTTATAATTCATTAGTTAAAAGAAATTTTACAGTTGTACATTTATTTATATAAAATCAATTGCACTTTTAGTTACTGTATTAGTAATGTGAGACTATAAAATATCCAAGATACAATAAGTTTCCACAAATTTAAAAATAAATCCTACATTGTTAAGAAAAAAAAAAAGTTCACTTGAGTTAGAAATCTATATAAAATCAATAACACATGATTTCAAGTGTATCTATTATTTATATTGTTAATAATAATGTATTAAATATAACTTTTACTTTTCACGTAAAAATATTTTAAATATATTTTTTAATTATAATTATTTTAAAATTTTCTTTCCTTCTTTATTTTATTTGTGTGTTGTAAAACCGTGAGAACCACTAGTTTAATCAGTTCTTGAACCGGCGATTCCCAAATCATCGTGTCAAGTGATTTTAAGAGTAGAACAGCCAAAACCCACTAGAAGCAGCAGGTCTTTAGCTAGTTTAAACCTACCTTCCATGGATCGCTTTTCGATTCAAGAACTGTTAATAATGGATCGAGCTGGTTCCCAATTTAGAACCATCCTTAAGGATACCTACTTTTGCCTTTTTCAACTATTCCCATTGTATCAGTTTAGGACTTATAAACAACAAAACAAATTTACAGCCACTCACTCTTCTCAAAGGAATATGTATTGACTACTATACCACTAAGGCCCGAAAAATAAGTGGATAGCATTTGTGGATACTATATCACAAACAACTTAATCAGTATAATCACCAATAAATAATGGAATAAGCGGTTGTTTCATTTTTGCTAGAATAAGTGATAAAAAAGGGGTGCGAATTGATTACCTTTGCAGTATATCAGCGCAATACAACAACAATAATAATGGCACACAATTAAACGAGAAAATAAAAAGGAGATGGGTAAGAGAAAATTGGATCGGCAATTTAAAATAGTTTCGCTATGTGTGTTGTTCTACTAATCTAACTCCACGGCAGAGGATTTAGTTCCTTACTTGAGGCCATAAATAAGTCAAACTATTTACGAACTACTTAAATTCGGCTCATTTTAGATTTGGCTTACCTCGGTTCAAGCATGTTTAATAAACAAGTTGAGATCAAACTTAACATAAGCTTATTTAATTAAACGAGTCAAGCTTAAGTTTTTTTTTAAAGGCTCGCAAGCTGACTCACAAAAAAGCTCATGAATATTTTTTTAAATAAAATTATTCTATTATATATAATTATTTTTATAAATATATTAATATAACATTAAATATAATTATTTTTATTATATAATATTACAAATATAATTATAAATAATTATTTATAACGAGATCAAGTTTGTACTTAAGCTCATTCACGCTTCATAAGCTAAATGAGCTAAACTGGACTTGCAAATCCTTAATAAGGGTCGAGCTCCACAAGCTCGAGCTCAAGCTTAAGCTTAATTTTTCAGACTCATTAAGAGTCTAACTTAGCTCAAACTCGCTAATTTATTAAACACATTGAGATCAAGCCTTCAAATGCTGAGCACGACTCTTTTACAACCCTACTTCTACTGTATCGTTCCACTGTATCCAATAATAAAAAATGCGAGAATATAAATCGTTTGTCGACAGGACGGCTTTAATTCGCTTTAGACTGCTTATCTAATTTCAGTAAGTTACCTATGGGCATTTAGAATCTGTTAGCTACTCTCACTCACAATCAATCTCTTAAAGTAACAAATATCAATCGAGGAATAAATAATATAAGATCTTGTAAAAGGGTTTTGCTCAGATGCTTTAAACAATGTAAAGTAAAAGTTTTATCTTTAGGATATGAGCTTGCAATATTACGTTTACATTAATTTTTTTTCTTTGATGGAGCAAGAGAGTTTTCTTATCTCATATTGGATTTTTATAATAATATGAATTTTTTTAAGTAACTAGTTGATGGCTTGAAAATAAGGCTCAATCATGAGTTATGACCTGCTTAAGTATGGTAAACTCAAGATAAAGCTACAATCTTATCTAAAATCTCATTTAAACTCATAAGTAGGTCGTATATTTAATTTTTATATATTATATAATATGTGATTAGAAAAAACAAATTTCTATGGTCCTCTCAGCAAAGTTATCTATAAAGATAAATTTAGTTTTTTTTTTCCTATTAATTACTAATGCAAGCTTAAAACTATTGATCGAGCATAAATAGAGCCAGTTAATTTGAAAAGCCTGATTTTGTTTTATATAACTTGTTAAAATATGTATATATATCTTTAAAATGTTGCTAAAACCGAAATTTTTACTGAAGAAATTGTAAGTAGCATTATTTTTATGATGTTAGCAAACCATTTAATATGTATGTATGTATGTATGTAGTATGTATATATATTCTTAATTCTTAAAATTAAGAAGATATAAAAGCAGGCTTTGGAAGTTCAGAGATTCCCGAAATTTTAAGCTAATCTTTTTTTTTTTTTTTTTTTGGCCAACGAAATTTTAAGCTAATCTGGTAGATGCGAGTAATAAAAATACTAGTTGTCCTCTTTCGTGTCCTTTCGACGTACCCACGAAAAATTTATTCTTGCATTCAAATCAAAACAAGTCACTCCTCGCCTAAAACCCAACGGAAATAAACCTTGTCGCATTTTTTTTTTTTAATGGGTGAAGGGTACATGTTTTACATTACTAGTATCATGTGTATTTATTTTAATAATAACACTGAACATTGGCAGCTCGAATCGGCCCGAACCTATTGGACCACAGGTCTGGTAGTAGCAGCCAAGAATCAGCCCGCTAGCAAGTCAGGCCAATTCCTAGCCATCGCTAGTTCATCAACCGGTTCGTGGCCTATTGAACTAGCTAATAATTTTTTTGAATAAAATAATTTTATAAAATAGTTTAAAAATAATTATACTAATTATTCTTTTAAAAGATACAAAAAGAAATACAAAAAGAAAGTAAAATATACAATTATATAATAAATTTAAAAATCACATAGATAGATTTTTAACTTAAAATAAAATTAGACCAAAGAATGATATTCTTTAACTCATTTGTTAAAACAATTGTTGAACAGACTCAAGACACAAATAAAGAAAAAAATAAGTCTCACGTCATTAAGAAGCAAAAAAATCTTTCTTAGAAATCTATATAAATGGAGTCACACATCCTTTTTAACCATATTAATTACTTTTTTATTAATAATAACAACTCATTTAATGTTGTGAATTGTTATAACTTTTCACTATACACTTTGAAATAGTTTAAAATTTTATTTTTTTAACATTTATGTTTTTCTTTTCTTTATTTCTTTTATTTTTTAATTTGTTGAATTAGGCTACTACCAGTCAATGGGTTTAGGGGTCAACTTGTTAAACCCGGCTACTCATCAAATCATGTGGCAGGTCATGACCCATACAACCAAGTTGGACCAAATGGGTTAACCCATCTAGTGGTGGTTTGGGTTCAACACAGGTCAGATCCAGCCTGTGTCAATGTCTAAATAACAGTATAAAATTTTATTATCACTTGGAAGAAGAAGACAATGAGAAGGTATATTATGCCCCACCTAATAAGGTATTGGATACTGAATTTTATACTCAAAACCTACTATGTAATATCTTATACCTAGCCTATACTCACCTATGGAACATGTATTTTTTTTAATTTGTTAAATTTTAAGTTCATAATAATATATACCGTTTCATATAATATGTGTTGACAGTAGAATATAGCTACTTGTCCACTTGGTCTTTTGAGCCCCAAAACCTTATAATACTAGTAAGCCTAGGAAGGGCTCACTACTCGCAACATGCTAACCTCCCAAGAAGCTAACGAGATCCAAATCTCCACCACTACACATGGCGCAAGGTCTCCCCAAAGATCCTCAACTATTAAAGGCTAACTGAGCTCATCAGCTCGGTTAGCCAGCAAGTTCAACCTTACGGCCATATAATCTCTAGTCGCACCCAAGCCACAGCTCTCTAACTTGGATATCCCGATCATCTCGGATACCAGGTCAGTTGCTAGGAGGAAATCTATCCTAGTACAACCCTAAATGCTATAAATATTCTCTTTACAAGGCAAAGGGAAAGGACAATTTTTCACTCTATTACAGATGCATTACTCTTACTTATGGATTGATTCAAGCATCAGAGTGGCTGTATCGAGCAACCCCTAACACCTCTCTGACCACTTTCTTTATGTTTGCAGGGGCTAACTCTACCAACTCAAATCAGCTTGTGCAACAATATATAAAATTACTTTATATTCATTTTTTTATTACAAAAACATGATCCGTATTTTAGTATTTTTACAAATAGGTAATCTAAATTTTGATTTTAATAAATACATAACCTATGATTTAAAATCATAGCAATCAAGTTTTATTTTTAACAATTATATTTTGTTGTGTACTTTTGCAAATAAATGACCCAAGTTTAGACTTTTAACAAATATATAACTAGTATTTTGTCACTTTGTGTTGATAATATATTAGGGTCACATGGCTTTTTTTTATTGGTTAATTAAATCAATTTAATAATATTATTGGCACAAAATGACAAAATATAGCTTATGTATTTGTCAAAAGTTAAGACGCATGTCACTTATTTGCAAAAACACAAAATACAGGTAATATATTTGTCAAAAATAAAACTTAGATCACTTGATTGCTAAATCACCAAAACAAGGGTTATGTATTTATCAAGAATCAAAACTCAAATCACTTATTTATCAAAATACTAAAGCATTGTTCATATTTTTTTAGCTAACCCTATTTTTTATAAACAACTCATGGAAAAAAATTTTAAAATAACTTTTTTCAAAATCACAAGTTTTGCAATATGTAGATGGGTTTATATGTAAAAGTTGAAACTTATAATAAACACATGTAGAACATGTTTATGTGATATTAAACTAAAGCATATAGCTAATTTTAAAATTAAGTACTTTGAAGGCACTTATGTATTAAGTAGCGTAAGAAGATAAATAATACTTCTATATGACTTACAATTACAAGCAAATGCAACCAATGCTCTTCAAAAATAAAATATCAAATCCTTTCTAACTAAAGTTTTTTTAGAAAATAGTTTATAAACGATAATCTTGAACAAAAGTAATTGCAAAATAAAAAATAGAATATTGTTATTAAATTTCTATTTATTAATATTATTTTATAATTTTTAATACAATAAGTACATGATAATTTGGAACTTATACCCTCTATAAAGTAATTTAGTGGTTCCAAGCTAGGTACAGAGTATAGAGACCTTATATCATACCTTGTCCTATGGGTTTAGATTTAAAAAAATTCTACCTTTAACTTATCTTGTGAGTTGTGACCCTTAATGCCAATTTTAATACCTAATTAAGTAGAATATAGATACCATGTATAATAAAATTATTTGCTCACCCTACATAAAAGTAATTAATTAGGTGTTCTCAGTAGAAGAATAGTCTTTTTCCTTTAGATGCATGCATTTATTTTGATATGTTCTTACATCATATCCTTTATACATAATCTAATATTTATTCCTTTAATTTGAGTTTAGTTTACATCAATCCATGCACACTGTCCATTGGACAACATCTCCTTGGTTCTTCTTCCTATTTCATTCCCCTCCTTGTCCTTTTAATTTGAACCCCTGCTCAAGATTCTCCAATACTTCTTTAACTTTTTCCATTGTCATTGCTTGGCCACCTTGTGCCCATCATCGTCCACAATGCAACACCACCTCGAAACCACCATCCACTCTAACTACACCTCACACACAACACCATGATAGCACCCACAGCAATTCTTATTCCCTTCTTTCCCCTGCTGTTCTATAGCCACTCCAACACCACGATGACCACAGCAAAACCACTACCACCATAACAATTGCAACGGTAACAACAGTCTCATTGTCCCGTGTTTCAACAACCGCTTCGAACGAACAAACCTCCCTTTTACCTCCATTTTCTTACTCTACTTTTCTTTCTATTCTCTATCCCTGCAATCCCTACTACTCTTAGACCTTTGATTACCACCCTCCGTAACATAAAGAATACCTCTACCCAAAGCCCTAACCCCTAAATTGATCCCTCTTCCTGACATCCATAGCACCATCTTAAAGATAACGAGTGCAACTTCCGCTTTGTCGTGCTGGAGGCGACAATGCTAGATGCCCTTTTTTCTTTCCTAAGGGACACTAGGCTTTCATTGAGGTATGATATCAATTTATTCATCTTAATTCTAACTTAAACTCAATTTAATGCACATTTTTCTTTTAGAAGAAACCCTTGTCTTTGAATTTATATAGGGACTCATTAGTTTGCAAGAGAAGGAAGTCAACTTGCAAATCCCACAAAGAATTTAAAAAGCAAACGTCTCTACCTTATCTTGGAACTAAAAACTAGTAAATATAATGCTTAAAAATTGAGCAAAAATGGATGAAGAGATGCAGTAATGCCACGATCATGACGGAGGAAAAGAGAAACTATAACTAACTTAGTGCTTGATTAATGTTAATGTGATAACTTATACTTAAAAAAAGGAGAATTGTAGTTATGCATTTTAGAGGGAGCTAAATGATGCTTAATTCGTTAAGAACTATATGTTTGTATTAATATTAACGTACTAAATAGTATATACTAATTAATATTATTGAAGTACATAAAGCAATGGTGACATATCTTTGCTTGGTATGCTCAGGAGGTTGGTATCAGGTCAAGTCACACCTAAAACAAATATATCGGTCTAATACAAATATATGGACCTAGCATTTTTTTAAACCTAGCACAAAAATATACTAACCTTAGTACAAAAAACACTAACCTAACACTTTGCAACTTATGTACAAGTTGTCCGTACATGACCATACGCGACTTAACTTAATAAATTCTCTTTGGTTAGGCTGAGGTATGGTTAATTAAAGGGAAAGGTTTACATAATTGGTTTGAGCTCCATGTTCACTGACATTGTTAGGGGCAATGTTGCAATCGATGGTGATGAATGACTATAGGATAAAACATAGGATGATGGGAGCTATGCTTGAAATGATGAAGTTATCTTGCTGATACCAGTGGGGTGCTAATCATTGGTTAGGACTAAGGGGAATTATAAATTGCTGTTGTCTGTGTCATTTGGTTAAGTTCAAAGGTAAGTAATAATAATGCTATTGTATTTGACTATAAAAGGAAGGAAAGGTAAGTCATCATGTAGTATTGATAATGTTGTTTACATTTCAAAAGATAATTTGCTAAAAAAAATTTAGTTTGGTTGTTTGTTTGCACAAATTAGGGGAAAGGAAAAGGAACATTGGTTAACATCATGTGATTATAGGAATGAAAAATTTTAGGATACTAAATGAAGGTGACAAGCAATGTTGATCTTGGATAAGGCCTGCCCAGGGAAGGGGGAAGGACTGTTCAACATATTGCCAGGTTATGATAGAATGATCTAGTAAAGTTTAGATGGTTCATTACAATAAGAAACTAAAGGTCAAACCTGATTTGTTAATGTTTTTGCAATACTTGGTACTTAAACTATTTGATTAATTGAATGCCACTATGCTAACTAGTGGGTGTGTCACACCCCGACGGGTACCCTAAACGTGGTAGTCTGCCGTACACAATATTAAAGCCTAAGAATGACCACCTCAATCACGCGAAGGCTTTCATACTATGTACAAGGCGTCTAACACATAAAGGAGACACATCGGAATGATACATTTTATGTTGATACAATTGAGTAACAATGTAAAGGAAATAAAATCCACTATACTTTCGATACAAACCACTATACTTCAAAATACAAATCATTCAACTTCAATTATATTCATCCACAGACTTTCTTACATAAACTATTACAAGACAAATCATAAAACTAGCTGATAACTTCAACATTCTCATTTCTTGCCGGAATCCCGAAGCCATTCTCGGCTCCAACCATCTCGGTCCCCACTTTGCATTCTTGAGATAACCTGTTCATTTAAACAACTATTGGGGTATAAGCTACACTAGCTTAGTGAGAATTTCCTTAATTCCGTACCATAACAAGCAAGTTATAATCAATCATATGCTATGCATGAACAAACACGTGAGCAAGCAATTATGCATGGGTATCCGAAACCCATACATAAAATGGATTTACGCCCTCCGTATCTTGGGCTAGGGATGATATTGAAGTCTACACGACCGCTGCTAGTCCCCAAGCCCTCGGCTCATAGCACTCGCTCGGCTGCTCACACATGGAATGCATCCCCGATGCGCCTTAGTTTCCTATGAATGAGCTCTGATCCCGGGTCTCATTATCCAAACGAGTCTCGGACCATACCGATCGACCTGCGTAGGAGTAGCATGCTATCAAATGCAATATGTTGATGCGATGCATGATCAATTTACTTTTTGCTTAGGTCAAAATATTTATACATTCTTTAGAGTGACCATCCAATATCATACACATAACAAAAATAATATGAACAGTGCAGTTATCAAATCAATCGTGGTTTCGATATGCTTTAGTATTCTTTGGCATAAATTCCTCACAGCCTCATCATATATCCCATCCCCATTCATATCGATTTTTATCTTGTTCCTAGAATCTAATGCAACTAACTACAAGCACAATCAAGGTAACAAAACAAGGAGAAAACTCACTCGGCCATTGGATCACGGTCTTCTAGTAATAATAATTCGGTGGTAGGGAATCATCGATCTCGGGATCTCCTAAAAATGAAGAAATACTCTAATAAGTATTTCATATAACTAATAAACTATCTCATTCAAACTATCAAATTCGCAATTCGCGTCCTAAGCGGGAATTCCAACTTAAAACGGCCATAACTTGGTCATTTTAACTCGGAATCTCGCAAATTATATATCGATTTCTATCTACTTCAAAATTTCTATCTAATTCTAATATTATTTTCAAGTTTTGAAAACTTTGAAGCTTCGAAAAGTTCGGATCAGATTAGGGCAGCAACATTTCAATTTCTGAAAAATAGCTTTGTAAATGTTTGTAATGTTCCTACTATATAAATTAGCTATACATGCAATATGAGTGATTTCCTAACATGAATGGCATGAAATGAGTTTCATGTATGCATGATCTTGATGATTTTTGGTAAAAGAAAATTTGGAACTCCTTATTTTACAAGACTTCAACTATAACTACTTTTGAAAATCTAGTTTTCTAAATTTAATTATTTCCATTTGTTTTGGATTTATTACTTAAGAAAATATAATTATTTTTGTTAAAATTGAGTCTTCATTATATATATTACTTATAGCCTTCATTTCTACATAAAAATTTCCATTTTACACTTTGTAAGTATGTTTTCAAGTGGGGTTGATTCCAAAATCCGAATTTGGTAAAAATTGGTTTTGAGTGATTTCTTTGAGCAAAAAATCATTTGATATTTAGAAAATTAGGGCTCAATCATACATGATCACTAAGGACTTCATTCTTAACAAAAATTTGCATTTTACACTTTGCAAATATGTTTTCATATGATTTACTCAAAAATCCGAATTTTAGAAAATCACTTTTTGAATGATTCATTTGGGAAAAAACTTGTTTAATGCATTAAAATTTAAGACTTTACTACATCTATTGTCTAAGGACTTCATTTAACACATAAAACTTGCAATTTGAGCTCAAATACTAAGTGATTACATATGCGTCATCTTAAATTACGAATTTGACAATTTGATCACTAACTCAAATTTTTTCATTTTAATTCCATTACTTGTTTTACACATTACTCATGCCTAAACTCATTTTAACTTGTAAAAATCATTACTTAATGATACCTATTACCTCTATACTTCATTTTTCACATAAAACATGAGTCTTGGAGTTGATAAATGGGTTTTAAAAATTGGTCTTGGTTGGGATCCGAAATTTAGAAAATTTATTTTAGTCAATCTTTTGATAAATCATCTAAGCTTATGAAAATTCATTCCTTAATATCATCTTATGAGCCTTTCATTTCTTAAATAAAAACTTCATTTTTGAATTGGAAAACATGTTTTTAAAATGTGTTTTGACCAAATCTGAAAATAGATATTTATTTTAAAAAAACTTTTGAAATCACTTTTGATTCTTGTAAAAAAAGTCTTGATGATATACATATATTAAGCCTTCATTTTTTAAGTAAAAATATATTTTGACACTTGGAAAGTGGTTTTTAAATGGGTGTATTGCCAAAATACGAATTTCATAAATTTTGTTCAAGTTCAAATCTAAGATCTACACATAATATGAACATACACCTAAATGAAACCCATGAAATAAACTTTAAACTCATAGATCTAAACTTTGCTCATCAAATCTTCATTTATGTTATTTATACCCTAAACCTTCATTTTAAATGAAAAATACACATTTTGAAATTGAAAAATCACTTTTCTAAATATGGTTCATTTTCATCCAAATTTTCAAAAATTATTTTAGTTGAAAATAAATATAGATCTTGAGTTTCTACAACTTTCCTACCATCATCATGTTATAGCAATTTGTTCATGAACATAAACAAAGGTCTAATGCATTTATGAACCAAAACTAGATCTAGTCTTCTAAACTAGTTTTAAATGCATGAATCACTAAGATGATATGTGAATGATAGATATAGGCATATAATCATAAGAAATACAAATGTAACAATTAAATAACAAGATCTATGGCATAAACAAAATCAAAGCTACAAAAAGTTAGATCTACAATATATATCAACTTTAAACAGAAAATAATGAAATACAAGATAATAAAGTAGAGAAAAGGAGTGTTTCATTTTGGCATCATCATCCTAAGCTTTAGTTTATGGAGGTCATTTGATGCATGAACCTTCATACACTTTACCTATATTTTTATGGAGCTTTGGGAATAAGATTTGCTTAGAAATCTTTAAGAATGAGTGTGGAAGCCATGGAAGAAGAAGGGGGTAGCTTGTTTTTCATGGAGGAACAAGAGGAAATGAAGAAGAAAGAGAGGAAAAATGAGAGAAAGACTAAAGAATGAAAGAGGGAAGTGAGTAATGAAGAAGAGGAGAAAATGAGTGTATTAATTGAGTAAAAGAGAGAAAAAATAAAACAAGGGCAGCAAAGGGAGAGGGAGCTGCTGCACGTGAAAGAGAGGGAGGAGGAGAGAGGGTTTGATGAAATTTGACTTGAATTTGAATGTGTAATAAATGTGTAATGTACTTTCTTAAGGGAGTGGAAAAATAATTATTTGGTCAAAATACAGTAAATGAAGGAAAATGGCAGCCATAAATGAGTCAAAATATCTGCCATGAATAGATATAATGAAGTGTTAAAAGATTGATGAAGTGAAAAGGAAGTGTCATGTGTAAGGTGTACTTGGATGTATGGTTGTAAAGGTACTTTTTTAATAAAATAAACAAAATAAAAAAATTAGAAAATTTATTCCAAATGTTTTTAGCAGATTTTTCATAATTAAATTTAGATAATTATTTGAATTATTTTAGTGTTTTAACAAATATGCTACCGGTACGATCAAAATACGCGAATATGGGCTATAAATAATATTTTTTATACCTAAAAAATTATAAAAATTTATTTTATGAAAATAACAATATTTTTAAAATATTTTCATTATTAATTTAATTTATTTTATTTTTAGTATCGAGTCTTAAACAGAATCTGATCCCGTAAAAGCCCGAAATGAACTAAATTTTAGAAAAATAAAATTTTCTATAACATATAAAATATTTATCTAAAAATATTAGGCTTTATAAAAATAATAAAATTTTGTAATGAAATAAAAATGAATAGTGCAAAAGACTAATCAATTGACGTATAATGAAATACGATAAAAAGGTTATAACTGTAACTTTTATAACCAAAAAAATTTCATAACTGATATATTTGAAATCTTATGAAATTACGAGTCTAACGGTACTATTGGTATATTTTTTATATCTCGAGCCCCGGGACACACTTTTAGAAATCTGCATCCGAACGGGTTCGAAATAGGTCAAAAATTTACCAATTTGATATTTTTAAACAAACTCATATTACTATGAGTTATTCTACATATTTAAACATATCTCGACCTCTAGGCTAGGGGCGCTAGATTGCCGGACTTACACTATTGTATTCCGGTTAGGATTTCTAGGTGATTTTCCGGTTTAGGCCTTTGCCAATTTGGAAACTGATATTTATATTTATACAACATATTTAATTTGAGAAATTTATTTTAAATTTTATTTTTGTAAGTATTTAATATATTTTAACGTTTTCGGAATTTTTGAATTGGGTTTCATTTCCGAAAGTTAATCGTTATTTACTTTTTAATAATTCGTTTTTGGGATCTATATTACCCGATTTTATAAATCGGAGTCACATATGGAATTTGTCGTACGTAGTGGTTTTGGAATTGAAGACCACTGATTAAGAAGTTTTTGGATTCATTCATGATTTATGACTTGTCGAAATTCGATTTTAATTTGGAGTGATTTTTAGGTTTATTTTCGAAGTTCATCTTAGAATTATTTACTAAAATTTTCCGGGGCTTACAGGGTGTCTTAGTATAAATAGGAATAGAGTGAAACCATACTTGACTTAGAATATGACATGCATTCATAAAAGAAGTGCAATCTCCATGTTGATATTGATTTCAGAATGACGAAGACAAATTGAAATGCATAAGGTTAGAGAAGTATGATCAATGCTTGAATAAGGTGAGAACTAACAAGTAGAAGTAAGAATGAAAATGATCATGATTATAAAATTATTAAATTATTCCATGATTATAGATTAGTGGTAATAATTTGACTCGTAGATGGTATGAGTTTTAAAAGGGATTGGTTAATGAAGCCATTATAAGAGGATATGGTACATATAATATGCTGTTAGAGCACAAGGATGATAAAAATTTCTAAGGTAATCTTAAGTCAAATGAAATATAACTACTAATGATACTCGACCCAAATTATCATGGACGCAAACCAAATTCTTATCATACATGAAATGTTGACTATTTTCACATGTGAGAATAGACAGGAAAAATATCAAAGCTTGAAAGACTAATAGGAGGCAAGTAAAAACAGGCCTGGTATTTAGACTCTTAACAGACTGTGTGCAAGTTGCAGGTTTTAAAGCATATTTATACAGTTAACAACAATTGTACTTTACCCGAGACCAAAATCAACCAGATTTTTATTGTAGATGTTATAAGAACTAGTATTGGAAGATAAGAAATGGATATAGATGTTGTTATTCGAATTGTATGATGCGAAAATCCATATAAGAGTTTATAGAAGATGTTGGTGATTAACCTTACTTTTGCAAGAGTATTTTAAGAAGATAATGACTCCGTTTGTTTCAAAGAAATTCTATTCTTAAATGGAAAAGGTTTTTCCCTTAAAATCAGTTTCTTAAAAAGCAGTATATTTTCAAGTGTTTGGTTGTTTTCATAAAAGATACCAAAAAAGGTTTTTCAGTGTTTGCTAATTACATTGAATGGAAAAAGAAATATTACAATATACTTAAAACATATTTCTCTAAAACATCCAAATATGTGTAATGTAATGCACATAATACTTTCACATAAATGGATGGATATTAAAAAGAGTTTAAAAAATAATGGTATGCAACTCGTGCCATAATACTTAAGATGGTACCCATTTTTTAATTTTTTACTTAGTAGTCCACTATAAATGTTTTTTTCTTTTTTAATAAACAAGATTTATATAAAGCTTACATTAAAGGAATGCCAATAGTTATTCATGAGAAATTTATAAATGACCATAAAGATGATGGTAAAGTGATCATGTTATTTAAACATAGTCTAACAAAATAAGTAAAAAACCATAATAGTATCCAACATAAGCTTGGTTTTAAAAGTGTCCAACAATACACAACGAATAAAATAAATTTCCTAATGATCACATTTAATAAAGAGAAAGTAACCTAATTCAAATCACCAAAAATCAAAGCGCCTCACTATCTTTGAATAAAACCATTTATCCATATTTTTCAAAGGTCATCGATTTTGACCATAAAAGCTTTTGCAATCTTTTCATTTCGATTAAATAATCAAATACCATTATCAGAGTAAATTTAACAAATTCTTTCATCTTCGTCACCTCATCATAAAGCTTTTGCACATCCAATTTGTCCTTACTTAATTCTTTGATTGCACTTACTACCTGCTAAAGTGATCCAGCATCTTATTCTCAAATGTCTCACTATCAAGCTTTTGCTTCTTGTGTGATCGTTGACTGGATGCATATGAAGAATCGTCTTTTTGTCCATTTAGACCATTTCCACCATTTTCTTCTAATTCAAGTGAGGGTGAGAGTCATTTTCAAGGTTTAAATCAAATTCTCCAAATTGCTTACAAAAACTACTAGTTGCAATATTCTTTCCCATAACCAATGCCATTTCCATCATTTTCTTCTAATTCAAGTGAGGGTGAGAGTCATTTTCAAGATTCAAATCAAATTCTCCGAATTGCTTACAAAAACTACTAGTTGCAATATCCTTTCCCATAACCAATGCCATTTCTTCATACATCGGGATTTTTTTTATTCAATTTTTCATGATTTGGATGTGACTAAAAAAAAGGAAGGAAAAAAAAGGCAATAGTTTAATTAAAGGATAATCAAATAAAAACATAATAATGTAAAGATAATTAAAAGAAATTACTAGATAAAAAAATTACACACCATTATTCTTCATTGAAAACCTTTTTGTTAATGGTAGTCATCTCCAACTCATCATACCACCTAAAATCACTTTTATTTCTTATCTTTTGGATTGTGGCCCATGTATTTTGCACCATATGAAGATGATTTTCTACAAGATTTGGAAAGCAATTTGCTTCAAAATTTTCATTGGTTGCACCGGCCACTTGAGCAAAAGATGACGGTTTGAATGTAGATGAAGGTTTGTTACTCTTAAGTCCTCCATCATCTAAAATTTCTACGATTAAATCATCCATTGATCTAGACCACCTGAAGTGTTTAACTTTTGTGTCCTTGTCATTACCATTTCCTTTTTTCTTATTATTTTTTCCCATTACTACAATAAAATACAACTAACAACAATTATATTAATAAAATTGAAATATGAATTAACAATTGTGAAATTAAAAAAATATTTCATAACATGCTACTAATTTAAAGAGCAATATTAACACAAAGTGTTTGCAAATAAGCAATAGGAAGATCAAATTCTACTTAAATATGCATGCATAGCACAAGTTTAACTTTAGAAAAGGGTTACATAACATTTCACTAATAATCATGAAAACTAATTATGCCTATTGTTCTATAATGGATCCACATTGCATATGCTATTTCATCTCTTTTGATGAACCACTCTCTATTTTCTTCTTATTCTTCTCTTTGACTCCATTGAGGTATATGACTTCTTCTTTGAGATTTCGTGTCTTGTGATACCTCTTCTGTGACTAGATTAACTCCCATTATAAAATTGTGAAGGATGCAACAAGCTAAAACCACCTTTGTTTGTACTTCAAAAGACCAACAAGAGACTGCATCTGATACATGAAAACAACTGTTAAAGATTCCAAATGCCCTCTTAAGGTAGTTCGTCACTACTGAACTCTTTAAGATGATATCAAACCCCCCTTATGTAGAGACATAATTCTTTAACAAATACCATAACTAGCATCTCCAAGGTAATATTTACCTACAAATTGTGATCTATATTACTCTATGGCTATCAAGAAGTTATACAGTAATTTTTATTATATATTACTCAATAGAGTCAATATACCTTATGGGATCCTAAGTCCTCCTAGCCTCAAAAGAGCATCAGTTAAGACACAAGAATCATGGGTTGAACCTTCCCATCCAGCCAATACAAATAAATTTTAAGTCAAATGTTATAGCTATATAAGCAAATTTTGTAAGTGCCTTCCTATCATCCTCAAAAGCGGCCTTGAATTTTAGAGAACAAATGCACGAATATGTGTGCCATCAATTGCTCCTAAGCAGTCCTATTAGTAAATTATTAGGGTAAATAATATGTTATACTCATATTCTAAACCATGTCATATGAGTCCCATAAGTTTGTCAACATACCTTGAAATATGGTAAAATCTTTGATTATTCATTATCTGAGGGACCATGCCACTTGGCACTTTGAAACATATTTATATAAATTTGTAATTGCTTCCAAAACAATCCAAAAATATCGATGCACAGTATCAATGGATCTACGAAATCTCCCTCCTATCACTCATATCTCATGTTATGCCTAAGCAAATGAAAAATATCATTATTTGTTCTCTAATTGACACATTTTTAGTTTGGCGTAACGTATTTTTCTCTTAAATATCCTATACAACTCAAAGAATGTCCTTGGCCTCATTCGTATCTAGTTGATGCAATGAATATCTGCACTATATAAATTCAATTCATATATAACCTTCGTTCATACTCTTTATTGACACGACACTCTCTAGGGATTCTATTTTGATATTGGTTTTGTCCAGCTATGATAATCCCAGCTGAAAGAACCATTTTGTTGCACCAACTATTAGAACATAAATCTCTCTTCATCCATTTATGTGTTGGATTATTTACCTAACAAGCTAACAAATAAAAGTATAATTAATGCACCAATTTATTATAAACTATAATTGCTCTTTATATAATTTTTACTTTTAATATCATTATTTTCACTAGAGATTGTGAAAAATTCTTTTAAATAATCCACCACAAGATATAGTTTTTCATGTTAATTGAAGGTTCATGGTTTTGCTATAACAAATTTAATACGCTAATGAATATGAGGTTGGAGCAGAGTTAGTAAACTAAACAAAATTATAAAATTATATGGTAAATAATTTCAATACAATGAGTCTCATTGCACTCTTTAAGAATAAAACAAATATTTGTCAAATCAACTTTCAACCAAACTGGTGTTAATAAGCAAGATATGATTATAAAATAAAAAGTTTTCTTTCATATAATAATGAAAATTCAATACACATCATCAAAACAATAACCAATTTAACTTAAACTTGATAAATTAATCATAATATCTCATGTCCTTCATACTTTGATTTTATTTTGAAATTATTGTAAGACAGCTTATATGTTAATTTGCAATTAATAATAATATGTACATGCATACCTTTTTTTTTGTTAAAAAAAAAAAAAGAATGACTATAGCATCAGCACCAATAGGCTCCTGTTACCTTGTTGTTCCAAATCTTGAAATACATGAGAAATAAATAAATAGAAAAAGAAAGAATAAGGACACTAAACATAAAAATAAAAATTTTGAAAACTTTATGAGATTAAGCCTCCCAATAATAGTAAGTGTATAATATTCAAAATATGAAGAGATGCATAAGGGCAAATAGTAAAAAGAAAAAAAAACAGTGGTTCGCTAATAAATTTTACCTAAAATGTAGATAAGTTAACATCACATATATGATGAATACATTTGACGGAACTATATAAAAAAAAAGTATAATATATACACGTTTTATCTTCTTTAGACTATTTGCCAATTTTTTTAAACAAATTAATGAATTGAAAAGGTTGGGATGACACTGAATTAAGAAAGCTAAAAAAGAGAAAGAAAAAGACAAAAGAAAAGAAAGGTCGTATGTATAGAGCAATTAATGGAAACGGAGGAGAGAAGGGAAAACAGGAGAGAGAAAAAAGTATCACATGTGAAGTATGCTTCACATTTGTAAAAGCTATAAATGACTTTACCTTGACAGATTTTTATCTTTTTTCGACTTTATTTTTTATATACGTTTATTTTCTCTGGAGATTTTTTTAGTTAATAGTGATCTTGGAAAATGACTTACCATCTCTAAAATGGTACCTTGTTTTCTCTTATTAACATGCTATTTTTAAAAAAAGAAATAAGTTTTCTCCGCACGTGAATTAGTTTTCTACTTAAAAAGTATATTTTTCTGATAACAAATACAAGAAAAATATTTCATGAATTTATCTTATACAAAACAAACGGGAATGAGGAAAGCAACTTACTAGTATAATGTAAATATTCTTTTGGGTGTGTAAATTTAAACTCGATGCATTTAAGATCATCTATATATAATTTCTTCTTTTTATATAGCTGTTACTACGATGTTAGGTAAAGATAGAGGTATATTAATATGAATGCGAGAAGCCAAGACTCAAGTTAACCTTTGTTTGCATTAGTATGTCTCATGCGAGGTGACTGTTGGGATGTGGTAGTGTTGTTATCAAGTATGACTACAAAAAATTTATTTCAGTTTGTAAAATAGATTGGTTATTGGGACTATTTGATATCTATTTTTCATATATCTTATATTTATCTGATTAAATTTATATCTTATTTGTATCTATTTGTAAAGTTTGTTTATGAGTATAAATATATGTTTTTCATTTATTATTTGTTTTTGACAAATACTCTGATCGGAATAGACATGAAATAAATGTCAAACTGATGCCAAACCAACTAACTAAAGTCGTATAATATCTATAGTCTCATGGTAAGATTAAAGTTATAGGAGGTTGGTTTATCTAATTAAAAATAATGACCAAGTAGAAAGTAACATTGAAATGGAAATGAATATGAGGAAGTTTTTTTTTTTTTTTTCTATTTAGAGTACATGGACAAATTAATTACCCGAATAAAGTTTTATATTGCACCAAAAATGCATGTCGACCATGTGATTTACCTTATTTTGAGTAAACTGCATGTTACACACGTGATAATAACTTCTATTTAGACTTTAGTTTAATCACTCTATGGTCTCTCTATTTCTCTTCCAGGAAAGTAAGTAATAGGAAGCTCTTTTCTCTCTTCCTTTTTTTTCTCTAAACGATATTGTACTCGAATTCAGACCCTTTCTTGCATGTAGGTAAGTACAAGACTTTGCGTCAGGTTAGGTGTGCATAAGTAAATTAATTTAATTAGTACCTATTCTTATCTTTTGTAGTGATTCTAGTGCTTTAAGTTTCATTTGGTTCTTCATTGCTATTGTGAGATAGTGATTGTAAGTAAATCGATCAATTGCATTTGGGAAATGCGATTTACTAAGATGCATCTTAGAGATCAAATTTTTATATGGTATTAGTTTTCCTAAATCACTCGTATGAAATATAATTTTCTTAAAACAGTGTGACTCCTATCTCAAAGATGAGATTTTGTATTATATATCAGTAATTAATTTCATATAAGTTATTGTGGTAATTTTTTTATTAACAAATGTTGCACTCTTCAATGATTAGTACAGGGGAAATAAAATTAAACCAAAAATTAATTGGCTTACAAAATAGAAGTAGAATAATCAATATAATTAAAACAAGTAAATTACACCAAAATGTTTCAATGTTTAAGGGTAAGTTTATTTAAGGTTATAACATTTCGAGTGGTTCATTTAAGGTCACAATATTAAGGAAAGTGGGTCAATTGAAGTCATCGTTGACACGTGTTAATAGGAGAAAGATTTAATAGAATTCAACAAATCTACCACATTATGACACGTGTCATTTGTAGCCTCATTAATTCACTTTCGTAAACGTTGTGACTTTAAATGAACTCACTCTTAAAATACCCAAACATTCCAGTGTAATTTACCCTAACTAAAATATGTTACACAATACTTTTTCTTTCTTTATGTATATATACAACACAATAAAATAACACATACATTAAATTGTATGCTATATCGTGTATATTTATTTATACTAGTACATAACAAATTTATAATATGCATATTTATGTAATGTATGTATTCATATATAACACACATATAACATGTGTGTGTGTGTATTATTACCTCTACATAATATTATATATGTGCAAATGTCCATATATAAACATACAACATATATAAAGTATATATGCATATAACATTCAAATGCATCATAACATATAAATTATATATACAAAAAATTATTAAAACAAAAATAAAACTTATATATGATAAAATAATAAGATTAAGCATCATAAGTAATTCTATTAATTTTAAAGTATAATAAAACATAATGTAGTTGGTGATTCTTTATCTTACTATCTTTATAGGGATCTTTATTTTAATATATAGAAATTGATATGTGTGGCGTTTGGGAAATTTCTTCCATGTACTTAATGATTGTTTGCTATACCAAAATATTATGTATAATGGCAAATATTGCTTCTATAACGGTATGACAAAATTAATAATAAATTGGCTATAATAATAAATTGGTTATGCATTGTATGTTTGTATTCCTTACATTATTATAAGTTACAATTGTTACATGATAGCCCTTTCGAATGAGGGAGTTCTTTTAGTTTGGTAAAGGTAAGAAATTTAAGTATTTATAAGGATGTTTTCAAATATGTACTTCTCTATATGAGTATGACCATTTCTCTTGCCCATTAGAAAACTAACAGTCCGTTCACTTGATATGAATAGCTATTCATTCTTTCCTCATTCGTAATAAATATTTGTTCTATAATGGATCCACATTGCATATGCTATTTCATCTCTTTTGATGGACCACTCTCTATTTTCTTCTTATTCTTCTCTTTGACTCTGTTGAGGTATATGAATTCTTCTTTGAGATTTCGTGTCTTGTGATACCTCTTCTGTGACTAGATCAACTCCCACTATAAAATTGTGAAGGATGCAACAAGCTAAAACCACCTTTGTTTGTACTTCAAAAGACCAATAAGAGACTATATCTGATACATGAAAACAACTGTTAAGGATTCCAAATCCCCTCTTAAGGTAGTTCGTCGCTACTAAACTCTTTAAGATGATATCAGAACCCCCCTTATGTAGAGACATAATTCTTTAACAAATACAATAACTAGCATCTCCAAGGTAATATTTACCTACAAATTGTGATCCCATAGTAATTCATGTCTCTAACCCATGAATTACCATTCAATAGTGAAATAAAACCTATACAATTATCATTTCTTTGTAATAAATATAAGGGATATTATAGATATTTTACTTTTTACTCTAATAAATATTTGTTTTACTTTTTACACCAAATCAACATTGTAATAGCCATTATAACCGTATTATATTCCCTTTGAGTTGAAATTCTATTCCTTTATTATTTCATTCAGCGAAGTGAACGAGTGTACGTCACTAAGATCCAAGGGTTTGTCTTTAAAAAATGGAAAGGAATGAAAGATTTTGACTATGAATAAAATTAACGAGGTTTTATGGACCTTTTAAGGGTAATCTTTCTTTTGCAATAAAATCCCTGACCATAGTTCACCAAGCACTGGTGATACAATACTATTCTTAAAACTCTAATACGGGATGATGTAAATCTATACCTTATTTGGGTTTTAGACAATAGATACGACAATTGCATATTTTATGATTAAGTGTAGTATTGCATATGCTTGATACGACAATTGTAAGATAAGCCAATCTATTATGTCATGTTTGATACGCATGAATTGACCTAGAATGGAATAGTAATTCTGGGTTCCATTCCCTTTTCTATGTTTGGATGTAACTTTAGAAGCTGGAATCGTGATTTCTTATAATCAATAATTATGGCTTTGGAATGGAATTTGATTCCATGATTCCATTCTAACTTTATTAATTGCATGTAATATAATTACTCTTTTATCCTATTGTATATTCATAACTTGCATTTATTGCTAAGGATATTTCTGACAAATCCATCCTATAGCCATTCCATTCCATGTACATGTCCAAACATATGAATAGATTTGTCATTCCGAAATCTATTTCATTCCATTTTAAATCATTCTAGTATACCAAACATGACATTAGAGTCATGTATATCTTGATTAAATGAAAACTTATGGAAAAAAAAATTAAGTCCTATTGTTTTCTATATATTTTT
This sequence comes from Combretum micranthum, assembly GCA_024138025.1. Lineage (NCBI taxonomy): Eukaryota > Viridiplantae > Streptophyta > Magnoliopsida > Myrtales > Combretaceae > Combretum > Combretum micranthum. The sequence goes on from JAMXBD010000290.1 coordinate 867,804, forward strand.
ATTTCAAAACGCACTTTTTAAATTTTTTTTTTATCCATTTAGGACTTAATTATAGTAGTTTTTAGAGGTGAGTAAGTAATCCTATCATATATGATACCCATCCATACCTTACTCAACCGGGTAGAGTCCAAGTGGATATTAAGGACTATAGGCATAGGGTAGGATGCGTGTATTGTTTTTTTGGAACCTGCATTCATAAGATAGGGTATAGGTATGAGGTATGCATACTTTATACTCACCCTAAAGCCTATACAATAGAGCATGCAAGTTCTAGAGTGCCTTGTATTTATCTTGAAACATGTAGTCTATTAAAAAATTATAATATAAAATAAATAATAAATAATAATACTCTATTTTTTCACTTGCAATCACTTTTGGTTAAGACTATCGTGCGTAGATTACCTTTTATAAATTTTTATTTAGAATAACTTGTATTAATTTATTATAAAAATACTTATACTTTTTTATTTTGGAAAAATTTTGATGGTATGTACTTGAAGTGTTATTAATCTTATGATGTTACCAATTGTAATCAAATTAAATTAACCTTATATTTACTCTAAATTAATCTTTTAGGCAAGTGTAGCTGTCAGGCTAGGGTATAGATTAAAGTACAGAGGTTATTCCACTAGGACCTACAACTAATAGTAATCACCCTAATTGTATAATTTAGCTAATCTAATTCGAATGATGTTACTAGTCCTAAGTTCTAAAAATTTCCTAAATTAATCTATTAATTTAAGTGTAAATGCTTTTTAAAGAATATCAAATCACAAAACTACCCCTAGTCTTGATTCACCAGTAACCATATTCTCAATTCATAAGAATAATTCATTCAATGATACATCTATGTTCTTGAACTATAGGAATCCTTAATTTAATTAATAACTCTTTCAAGAAAATTAATTTTCTAATCCTATATGAATTAATGGAAATGTCTTGAAACATCAAGAACATACAAGATTGCATTAAAGATCATGATTCCTTAACAAGATTTAATCTTTTGTAGAAACTTCATGTTTTTCTATGTCTAGAATCATATACAAATTCACCATTAATGTAGTTCTATCTTATTAAATGATCTTTCAATCTATTTAATAAGAATCATTCATTGATGTTAATATTGCATACATATTAAATCAAAGAACAAATGAACTTTCATTAAATAAAGGAAAAATCATTAGGGTTAGGGTTCTGAAGACTAGGATAAAAACAAATTATTTTCCCATAAGATAAGAAAGATAAGAAAAAGATCAAGGAAAGTTTAGTTGATTCATGATAACACCTCCTTTTTGATCCTTGTCTTATGATCTTCAATGAACTCCTGCATTTCTCCACTCTGAATCGACTATTTCCCTCTCTAAAAGAACGGTGAAAGAGAAAAAGACCTGTCCAAATGATTAAAGGTAGCTATTTATAAGTAAGGTTAAAATAACTCCTATACGACCATCCTACACAACTAGTGTTTGAGCTTGTGTAGGATTAAATATTGCAAATCTCACTAAAAATACTTCTGCACGGTTTAATCACAGCTTGTGGAAAATGCCTGTGCAAACCCTTATGAACATTTTTTTTTTTTCTACACAACTTGTGTAGCATTCTTGTGTACATTTGGAGTTGCATTCTAGTAAAAAATCTCATATTGCATTAGTTCCTACATTGGTTGTATAGAAACTCACGTACATTATAAATCTTCAACTTGTTAAATTCTTCACTAAAACCACCTTTAATTTATATAGATATCTTCATTAAGCTCATTTATCTCCTCTTACACTTGAAATTAACATTTTAGTTGAGTAAGTATCATTTTTTTTTAATAAATCACATAAAACTAAAATAATATATCATCAAATCAATACATATAATAAGGGTCTTTTGACACTTATCAAACTTCCCCATACTTAACCAATTTTTTTCTTCAAGCAAATAATTAAAAAAATAAATTCATCATCAATTATACTCAAAAGTTCATTGTGGATTCAATTCATATAATAGCATTCAATGATCAATTAAGAAAATAGAAACTTCTACTCAAACCTACTGTACTTGACATACCAAAATCAAAGTTCTAAAATTAATCCAAGTAAATCAAACTTTGCTCTCATCATTTAATAATAATTTCCAAAGTTACAAAGTAAACACAAAGTCAAATAGAGCAAAAGAGACCCAGTTACACTTCAACCACCTACTTAAAAGTATATAATCCCTTCAACTATCTCTCTAGACACAACAATCTGAAGTAAAAGTATATTGCATCCATCTTTTTTTTTTTAAATTCCTTCTCTTATTTGATCTCTCCAAAAATTTTATTTGTTCTTTTCTATTTTTGATTAAGTTTGATCCATGTAGTGAGTTTTTGGTTGATATTCCCGGATTCGTGTCACCTAAGTTAATAGACATCATCCCCTTTAAAAGAGGACATCCATCGTACTTACTTATTCGAGTCAATAGGTTCATTTAGTGTCTATATATATGTTTATTTTTTGAGTTTATAGTAGGGAATGAATATCTCTTATGAGGGATCAATACTCACCCTTATCAACTAAATTTCTATAAAAGCTAAAAGGGAACCAACGTTTGAATAAGTGAATTAATAAGACATAATTGGTAAACAATTACTAACTCCATCTAAACTTCTCCACGAAATACATAATAGCTAAGCCACAATTGAACATTGATTGATGTTGTGTCAAACCAACATACTTGTCCTTAAATTCTAAATGGTTGAAATAAAAAACATAACACGATTGATTTAGATATCAACAAAATGGCTTTGGTTTTTAGAAAAATTATAAGACATATTGAATGACACAAAAGACATAAATTTCACTTACAGAAAAAAAAGGTTAAATGGAAAAATTGAGAAATAAATAAATAAGAAACTAAATTGCTTCTTTTTTGTGATAAAGTAGACTACTTGAAAAGATGATGGTCATATCAAAGAAGGTTATTTCTACGACAGAAAATCAATAGAATAACAAAAAGGCCAAAACTTTATCTTTTTATTTAATTTTTATTACAATTTAGCATAAATAACTTTATATTTTGGTTCCAAAATGGGAAAAGTTAACCAACCTCATGTTAGATAAGCACATGATAATCAAATAATAAGAATGATCCAATTCATGAACCCATAAATAACAAAATCTGCGATGAACAAATTGGGTAGATAAATCATATCAATGGTATTTATCCATACAATGACTAATTATTAAGGCTTGAAACCACGTTCTTTTTAATATAAATTGAATAGACAAAGAAGAAAAATAATTAAGAAGGAAGATTGTGGGTTTGGGAAATTAATGGTGGATTTAGTGTCAATTTAGGGTTTCATGATGGCTTGGTTTCTAATTTTAGTTTTTGGGATTAAGATCACTAGTAAAATCCTTCTTTTATCTTTTTATATAGAATTTAGTTTTATTTGTTTTATTATCTTCAAATTGGTTGTTGCCGGGGTTTGTGGATGTTTATTATCATATCTTATTTAACTCACTTACTCAAATTTTAGTTTATTTGTTTTTAACTTCTATAAACATTAATATCTTAAATTAATTTAATCTCATACTTGATCTCTTCTAATATAATTTATCTACCTATAATTTAATATAATTTAATGAAAACGGTTTAATTATATATGAGCACCCCCCTTTTTTGGCGGAAAAGATAAAAAGAAAAAAAAATAGATACGTACTGATTTTGACTGTTGGACTGCCGGTCAGATAAGACAAATGCCAATGTCAGGAACCATCGAGATTCGGCATGGAATCTAAGCTTTCTTACAAATATGAAAAACATTTTCTTAATTTAATGGTACAAGTACAAGAACACCAGACAAAAATTAATGATCTGGCGATTATATTATCGGTTCAACAGCAGGTGTACTGTATCATATTTACTATGGAAGGAGACGAAGGAAACAGGAAAAAGGTGCAGTTCGCTCTGACTTTGCATATGAAAGAAGGAACTGGCGAATACAGCTACGTCAAGAACTCGAAATCGCAGGTAGTTTCAAATCCCTACCTTTTTAATTTTTCCTAAAGTTGGAATCCAAAATCCTACTAAAATATAATTCGTAATATATATATATATATCTCTATATATATACACTGAACTTTAATAGATTCCATGCGGGGTTGAGCTTTTAGTATGAGCATTATATCTAAATACTTCAATTTTGCATTTATTAAATGCTCAGTTTCAAATCCCTATTATTACTTTTTTCCCCTCTCCATTATTATTTTTTCTTTAGTATTATTGAATTCACTATGTATACCAATAAAAATAAAAAACATATTCCTATGTCAAAAGAAGAGCCAGTTTGACATAAGAATAATAAGTTGTTTACTTTTTTTTTTTTTTTTTTCCCAATTGGTGGAGTATAGCACATCGCAAGTAAAAATAATTTTGAAAAATAGTTAAGGAAAATATGGCCTTAGTTGTGGGTTAAGGACGGAAAAATATAATTTTTTTCTGAGTGTATTTAGATAGATAAAAATTTTCAACTTAGTATTAGACATTGAATGATATTCGTTTTAATGATTTATTTAAATACTCCATATTTCTGTTTTTACATTATACAAATCCTCTCCTTTCATTAATACATGAGTATTCTAAATTCACAATGAAATCTTAGATGTTTCCTCTATGATCCATGAAACTTATATGCATCTTTCTAATATTACGCAAATATTGTCATACATAGTCTTATGTTGTCAATCATGAACACTTATGCTATGTTTGTCATGTCTGAAATTACGGAAAAGGGAAAGAAATAAAGAAAAATGGGATGAAAGTGTGTGTTTAGGTATGTTTAGTAAGTGAGAAATGAAGTGATTTGAAGAGAAATCAAAGAAAAAATGGACCGTATATATTTTCCTCTAAGGATAACAAGGGAAGATGATAAAAATAACCCAAATATTTTTATTTATCTTCTTTAATTAATATTTTATAAAAATGATATAAGAATAATTTTATCAATCAATAATTCTATTTCTCTTTTTTTTTCTTTTTCATTTTGTTCCTTTAGTCACTTACCAAACATGAAACAAATATTCTAGGTATTTTTGTTTTCCTTGATTTCTATTTCCATACATTTCTTTCCTTTGATTTTTCTTGATTTTCTATTTCAAAAGGCTAGCGAAACAGTGACAATAACGTTGAAAGGGAACTTATATTTCCAAAAATTTTAATCATGCCCTCGGATTCTCTAATATGTGTTGCTATTTTACTTTGTGCTGAAGCATGCATATCTTTGTGGAACTATGCCGGTACTGCATCAGGCACTTGAGGAATCCTGTAATACCGACCTTCCAAGTTGCATTGCTATAGCAGATTTAGGCTGTGCTTCGGGACCAAACACGATGTTAGCAATCTCCGAAAGCGTGAGCATTATTTATAGAACTTGTCGTCGATTGGGTCGATCTACACCTGAATTTCAAGTGTTCTTGAACGATCTTCCTTCCAATGATTTCAATGCTGTTTTCATATCCCTGCCAGAGTTCCAGAAGCGAATGCTGGAAGAGAATGGAGATGGCTTCGGGCCATGTTTAGTTTGTGGTGTTCCGGGCTCGTTCTATGGCAGGCTTTTCCCTGCCAAAACCTTGCACTTTGTGCAATCGTTTTCTAGCCTGCATTGGCTCTCTCAGGTTAGGATTTCTCCATTTTCATATTTTCAAGGAAGTTCAGAGAATGTCATGTAAATGAAAGGCGGATATAACTTCAGCACCAAGAAAACATAAAACGTGAAACCATCACAAGTCTATTGGCAATCACCATACTAGAGTTAGGTCCATTCTGCCAACTAAAGACCTGGAAGAATCAACTTGGGCCCCTTGTTTTAGGTTATTATCACGATCAACCGGTCTGAAAGTTTAATTTTGTAGTTATGGCATGTACCATTATGCTTATTACTGAACCCTATCTTCATTTATGGATCAAGACTTTAATCAAGACTCATCAAGTGTCCACTTTTAAGTGAGATGAAATGGGTGTGTAGAAATGTAAACTCTAAATATCCTGCTTTGACACCATGTTTTAGGTTAAATATCTGGATCAGATGGTTGTAATGACACCCCTGATGACAGTCAAACATCAGCTCCTCCGCTGGACTATCATCCTGATTCCACGCTCTGCCTTTCACTTTTTATGCTCTAATTTCGACTTCAGTGTGAATTCAAGACACAAAGCTACTAGATTTTAGGATAATTGCTTAAGCTTTTTAGTATTGTTCTCTATAATATGTTTCCAAGTAGTATCATTAAGAATGGGGTCTTTTGCTAATGTAGATTAATGTGCATTATTATTGAACCATTATATGAAATCCAAACATTAGACCAATTACTCAAGAACTTAATCATGTTGAAAACAGTCATAATATGAAATTTTGATACATGATTAAAAATTCGAATCCGAAATTTTTACAGGTACCACCTGAGCTGAGTGATAATTCTGTAGAACAGTTCATAAATAAGGGGAAAGTTTATTTGTCCAAGACAAGTCCACCAGGAGTTGTGGATGCTTACCAAAAGCAATTCAGAAGAGATTTCTCTACATTTCTCAAATCACGTTCTATCGAAATAGTTCCAGGAGGACGCATTGTTTCAATGTTCAAAGGCAGGAGAATACCAGACCCGTCTGCTGATGAAAGCTGTCTTTTATGGGATTACTTAGGACAAGCATTCCAGGATCTTGTCTCAGAGGTATATCTCCATTCCACACTCCTAGCTTTCTAACTTGTCAGGATTCTAAAACATCCTCAAAAACTAATATGCAGAGTAATCCAAGTAACTAACTTGTCAGAATTCTAAATGCTACTTTCCAACAGAGTGTATCTTAATATCACCAGGATTACAGAAAGGCTTATAGAAGAAGATAGCAATAAATATGTTGGATCAAAATACACGTTCTAACCCGTCTAAATTTACGCCATGATGGTAATGGAGTGGTTTGATCCATGATACAGGGACTAATTCAGGAGGAAAAGCTGGATTCCTACAACACACCATATTATGAGCCTTACATCGAGGATGTAAAAGCTGATATAGAGAAGGAAGGATCATTCATTCTAGACCGGCTTGAGATAATTTCAATTCCTTTTGATGGTGTTACTGGAGGAAAGGGCTGCAATCGGCTCAAGACATCTGAAATGATGGCAAAAGCCATGAGGGCAGTCAATGAATCGATGATTCGGTGTCATTTTGGTGGAGAAATGATGGATCGGTTGTTTCAGAGGTTTATAGAAATCATGGCTGCTGATACAAAAGAAGTAGAACATGTTAGCCTGGTAGTTTCTCTAATAAGAAAACCTTGAGACTTTTGCCGAGAAACCTTAACATTCCTTGCAACATCTTATGCTAGCACATCAGCTCTTGAATAGTGTTCCTCATCTGTTCATCCGAACCCTCTATATTTTATTTTAAGTAGATCATATGACTGTATGTTTTTGCATAACATAGGGTTAGACGTTTTATATCAATTAGGGTTGCATATTTAGATTCGTATATAAATATTTTGTGGGTTAATGACTCGTTTGGTGTTTGAACTTTTCGAGAAAGAGTAATTTACTACTTAGACTTTAAAAAGATCAATTTACTACCTAAACCAACTTTGCTATGACACATATCATGCCCAAGATAACACCATTACATCCGTCAATGACGTGGCAAAGACATCCACTCCAAGATAGACATGTATCATCTAATATGTTAAAAAAAAAAAAAACAGAACAAATAATATTTGTCTCAACTCCTAAACATTTCGTGAAATTATGTTAGGAACAAATGACTTTATCACTAACCTAACCACAATTTACTTTTCCCCAAACAAATAAAAGATAACAAAAGCTTCATTTTATCTTAAACACATATTTTAAACACACAGAAAGTGGCAAAAACATACACACACAAACAAAAAAAAACCCTAGCATTGAAGATTATCCACAAAACCCTAAAGGTCCAAATTAGAAACCCTATGTCGAATAAGTCCAATTAAAACCATAAAGTGATCCACTACTAAGGACCATTACCTTCCCGTTGTCATTTTGCTAAAGGGAATCTCGTTTTTGCTACTGGTGGGGACGTTGTTGTTGGAGAAGTACTACAATGGACTCATGTGGCCCTACTCGTAGTGGAAGGTAACGACTTTTTTGTTATTATATTATGTGTGGGGCGTTTTATTACATGTTTGAAGCTGGTACGATAAATCTTGTCCTTGTCATGTTGTTGTCCTACCCCCACCCCCCCCGGATCTTTATGACTTGTTTCTATCCTATATGCACATCCATATTATGTGTTGTTTGTCACAGGAGCAAATTTTTTATTTGTTGTGTTGGGGGTCTTTGTTGCTTAGACGAAAGTCTTGTAGATATGTAATCTTTACTTTGCCATTGTACAGTGGGAGGCGACTAATGTGTTTAATCAAAGAATTTCTATATGTGGCTAGTCTTTACATGTTATTCTCCTATGGGTATTTGAGGGCTTATGATCGTGGATGGTGTTGTGTAGTTGATATTGATGTATTCTATGTCTTATTGAACTTGATGGTGTTACAATGACTGAGGCTTAATCTGATATGTTTTTTTTTTTTTTTAAATTCAAGGGTGAATTTGATGATGCACGTAGGTGGAAGGTTCAAGGGTGAAGGAGTAGGAATGAAATATGTTAGTGGAGAACATATTGGGTGGACGGTCGAGTTATAGTCTATAAGTGAAGTGGCTCTAATGTCTTTCTTGGATGATTTTGTCTTCATGAATATACAAAAGATATAATTTCTTATCTTAGTAAAATTATGGTAGATGGCTTGCTCCCACTCGTTATTGGAGAACATGTGCCATTCAATGCCATAGCTGCAATTCTCAGTGGTTATGGTAGTGGTCATGTATATATGGAGCATGTTGATGGAGAGGTCAAATGTGAAGGTGTAGAGCATTCCTCTATGGTTGAGGTTGAATGTGGGTTTGAGGAGGAAGAAGTTATGGAGTTCGATTGTTTGTCCAATGATGATGATGATGAGGTACATGTTGCACGGTTAAAGAAGAAGGTATTCGTTGCTTATAATGGGATATATCTAGTAGAAGGCTTCACTATGGATGTAGACAATATATTTGATGATTGCAAGCTTAAGATACATCGTAGGCACACCTCTTGTGGTGAGGCAGAAGGAAGTAGTAGCTCTGCAAATTCTAATGGGGAAAATCCTTTCTCTAATGATGAAGGAAGCTTTTTCACTGGTTCAAGTGAAGATGATAGTGGAGTAGTCCAACCTGGTCACAGGCAATGAACTCAGGACCACCTCAAACCAAGCAGTAATAGTCTCCACATATGTGTGAGGACGATTCTTGAAAGTAAGAATCAGTTTAAGGAAGCGATGACAAAGTACGCAGTCTCTAACAGGTGCAAGCTTAAGATGACTCTCAACGATGAATGTCAGGTTCAATATAAGTGCAAATCTAACGGATGTGACTTTTCAATATTTGCATCAATCGATTCCAAGTCCAATGAATTTATAGTGAAATTTTTCAAAAAGAGGCATGGCCAATTTTGTAGGCCAACAATTTTGAATAGTAAAGTTACCTATAAGGTTATTGGTAAACATTTCTTATCAAGGATATATGTAATGCCAAAGATGATGGCTATTGACATGAAGTGCTTGGCTAAGGAGGAGTTACTTGTTGATGTGTCTTATATTCAGTGCTGCTAGGCAAAGGCATGGGCACTCTGGTGGATTAATGATCGATTCAAAATAGAGGTGGATATGTTGTGGGATTACGGTCATGCTCTAAGAAATGCATCTAAAGGCCTAAACACCCGAGCCCGTCACATCCACTATATTTTAAGCAGATGTTCATATGTTTGTACGCATGTAGGTTAGGATTCCTGGAAGGATGTAGGCTAATCATTGGGTTGGACGGATACTTCTTGAAAGGAGTTGAAGGGAGAATTACTTAGTGTGGTGGCACGTGATGCGAATGACCAGATGTATCGGTCACTTGGGCATACGTGGAGGGGGAGGATTTAGACAGTCGGACTTGGTTTTTGAGTAAGCTCGATCCTTTAGTTGGATTGAGTGTATCCACTAGCTTCATCCTAATTAATGACATGAAAAAGGTATAGTAATGTACTCTCTTGTGGTTTAATGTTATTTAGTCTGCTATGTTAAAATATAATCGTGGTTCCATGCTATTTAATGCATGGGCTAAAGAGTGCAATATCATCAAAGTATGCACTTGTTGAACATCGTTTTCGTGCAAGGAACTTCTTCACTAACTGGTAGAAGTATAAGGGGTCCAAGTTGCAAAGACTTTTTTGGAGTGCACGTAAAACTACAACTAATGGAGAGTTGAATAAATGCATGGAAGATATGAAACACTTGAAACCACTTGCTGCGAAAGACATGATGTGAAAGAATCCGAAGCATTGGTCTAGAGCATTTTTCTGGCATGATATAAAGTGTAATGTTGTGAACAAAAACATGTCGAAGTGTTTCAACGCCACGATGCTTGAAGCAAGACGCATGTCCATCATTTCTAAGATGGAGTGCATAAGAAAGCAAGTGATGACCTGTATCACTGACAAGCTTAGTGAGAGTGAAAAGTAGAGCCAACGCTTCACTCCATGCATATGTGGAAGGATTGAGGCAAAGAAGAACACAAGTGCAACTTGTCACCCCAAGCCTAATGGTAGGTTAGAGTTTGAAGTGCTTTAAATTCCAGACTCTTTCACTGTTGATATGGAGAATAGGACATGTACCTGCAATTATAGGGGACTAACTAGAGTGCCTTTTGCTCATGCTTACACATGCATATTGTACCTTGGTTGGAATGTGGAAGACTATGTGTCCATATGGTACATGGTAGAAAGATACAAGAAGACATACAAGTATGTTATATCTCCACTTCCAACTGTTAAGTTTTGGGAAAAAACAAAGAAGGAGAAAATGCATGCTCCAATCCCTAGGAAGCATCCTGGAAGATCGAAGACAAATAGGAACAAAGAGGAGTTGGCAGCGAGCAATAGATATAAGATGCCACCAAGTATGATGTCATGCAAGCTTTGTAGCCGAAGGAACCACAATACAAAGGGTTACCTAATGAAGAGTGCAAGTAAGGTATTGTGTCATGCTTAATAGTGTATGTCTCATAGAACTTTTAAATAATATGACTATCATCTACTCCTTTTAGCATCTTGTCTATGTTAGCAATAATATGACCCAGAGTGGAAGCAACAATCTAACTAGTAGTGCAATGGTGCAACAGTCTCATGCTAAACAGCTACATGTGAGAAATGCAACACCAAATCCAGACATGGCACCTGAACAAGTTAAGGTGAATCAACAAGAAGCGTCTACTTTAACCCCTACATCCTTTCACAAAAGGCATACAAATCAAACCAATCCAAGCAAGCAACCTATTAAGGTATGAGCTGCTACTAATATTAATGCTCTTAGCTTTCTTACTATTATATTCTTGGCTTACCACATTGTTTGAACTAACATAAGGTGCAAAAGGGCGAAGTTCTACATGTAGTTGCTGCCAATGCATCCATGTTTACATGGATGTCCCCAAGGCTTCCAAGCAAACAACCCACAAGATTGAATACAACTATATTAGAGCTTATGTAGCTACACCCTAGCCTTTATCTGAATGACAACCTCCAATGGCTCCACTAGTGAACCATGCTGACAAGGAGACAAACAAAGGAGCTGAAGCCCCCTCCAATGCAATAGAGGCACCTTCTGTGCTGCATATTAGATTGGTAAGGTATTTTTCATGTTTATGTTGATTGATTACTTGCATCGTGCATTACAATAGGACATGATCTTGGAGTTCTCATTAATATTATGACATTTCAAGAGAATACGAACCCTGCTCACATCTTGCATAGGGGTAAGCAGATGAAGAAAGCTTGTTTGAGTCATCAACATGGTGAATGGTTTAGTGCTGAGATAGCCAGAAGGCAGGCACAGGTATAATCTAACAAGGAATAGGAACTAGCGATTAAGCATGATCAAGCAATAAAGGCTAAGGCTAAAGTAGTCCTAAGATGTAGGAGTGAGTGCCAAATGATGCAAATTCTGTCATAAGAAGTCAATAGAGCCCATATTTGTAAGCTTGGATGAAGCTAGTGACAATGAATGGATAAGCAATGTCATGACACAAGAGAGCCACCTAAATAAGCCTTGATGTTATGTAGATGTTAATGCTGGAGTGGATGTAGCAGATTGCTTTGCTATTTTATTGTCTTTGGTTTTAGTGCCTTTTGTTTTTTTACTAGAGAGAGAATGGTAGGATTATTGTACATGCGTATGTGCCTTGCTATTTTGTGTTATGATTTTGTAATGCAAGCACTATGCCCTTGCAAGCATTTGGAGAATCTTTTTTTGGGTCATATTACAATGATATGGAATATTATCGTGTAGGCTTTGGATTATCAAACTTACTACTATTTTGTGTACTATGGCTTATGGATAGTATATAGATATTGAAATTTCTGAAGTTGGTAATGCTATGAGATTAATCATCATCTTATATTCTTACTATCATAGCCGTTATGTATGTTTAGTTCTGTATTTCTAAGCAATTATTTCTTTTGATGCTTGTTAGGAGAAAATGGTATTAGGTTGGTTTTGGAGTGTTTCATTGATGTGGCCTGATCTTATTCAGAAGGCTAAAGATGGAGGTCTAGATGTTATACAACATAAATGATTCTTTGCGGTTAAATTTCTATAAACACGGCATTACTTATTCAATCATGTAGCCCTCGGTTGGTTATAACTGTCAAAGTCGCTAAGGAACACAACGATTACACGGTTTCACATTTCCAACCGTGATTCTCACTAGATTTTCAACATTATCCTCTCACATGATAGCACGATGGAAGCACTTCCCTTCAATTCCTATCGTGCTTCTGTCTGATTCTTCAATTGCAACTCTAGATTTACACGGCTGAAGCACAGTGATGCGTATGTCCTTGTGCTTCTCCCTATGACTCCTTAACATCAGAATTTCTTCATTGCATGAGGGGAACATAACCATTCACAATCCATCGTGTTTCTCACTGCTCCAAAATCAATCCTATTCGAATGAAACACGATAGATGCATGGTGAGTACTGATTTCTTCATTACATTTCTAGGAAACATGATGTAAGCATGATTGATCTTATTCAGTCTTGTTTCCTACTGATTGTATAAATTTCCGAGACTACTAAGAGCATAAGGAGAACATGGCTATCATATCTCATCGTGTTCTTCATAAATCTCTTCAATTACTTCTTCATGTGCAAACATTTGGTTTGGTTTAAAACTTTTGTTAACATTATCATTATATTGCAAGTGCTGTTATGAAAGAATTTACTAGGTGGTCTTTAAGAAACATTAATTTCTAAGCCACATTGTAATGTATGTGACATATTAGATGACATATATTGTTATTATCGGTCCGGCCTTTGCAAGCCTTATAATTGGATCGGATGGTTGTTGTCTCTATTTATTTGCAGACATTGAAGTTGTAATTTCATGAATTGTTTCTTATACTTGCTCCTTTCATCAGTTTACTGACATGAAAAAATGGATAACATTGCGCAATATGACATTGCTTCATTACTCAACTTGAACAAAAGTTACATTCACCCTATTGTTGTTTTGTATGATCTTCTACATGGCTACCCTAAAATCATCTTAATATTAGCAAAAAATGCAGAATAACAATATTAGGAAATAGCACCAACTCCTACTGACAATCTTCTCGCATAAATGTAAACAAACATCAAGAAGATTCGTGGCTTCCTATGACCACAACACTAACATTTCATATCCTACAAAAAACAACCACAATACTAGGATCCCAACCCATGACAAAATTAGTAAGTACTTATACACTTGAGTCACCCATCATAGCCTATCAATTTCAAACAATGCATTAGGATCCTTGCCTAACACATGCCATCTTAGCATGGAATTCTCCTCAACTAGACTATCCCTATCATTTCGAGCCTCCTCTAGCAACGCAGTAAGTAGTCTCTCTTTTTTCCTCATCTCAGGAATAAGTTCAAAAATTCAACAAATGTCATCATTAGAGTTACAGCTCCATCAAAAAAATTACATCCTTCATCCTATAAAATAATCATAGCAATAGCTATTAAACTGTCATGAGCACATTGGTTCATAATTTTTAATTTAATAAATCATTTGGCTAACATGTTGTATTTCAATATCCGTAAAACAAACTGCCATGGTTCGTTTCCGTCTTTGCTACTGATAGCTTTACCTTATATCCGCATTTGCAAAGCACATAGCCATTTGCACTGTTGCCTACCCGATGCGATGATCGAACGTAGCAAGACGAATTTGATATCCTAAGAATATAACACCTGAAAAATGAAAACAATTAACGCCTCTTACATCTAACTACACATTCAATCAGGATAATAGGGAAAATTAATCATGCACCTTCATTGCACTTGTCTAGTAGCAGCACGGAGCATGATTGTCACATTTGCTTCATTGATGAGATCATACACTATGGATTTCAATTGTGCAGGTTTCGAATCTTGATGGAATTGATTTAGGAGAGATAGCGTTTTCAATTTAGGGCTTCGATTTTAGGGATAGGTTTGAGATCGACTGTAACCTTAGGTTAAAGTGCAATACTTTTTACACCTTTTCCATTCTAACCCTATAGAAGTAGGTAAATATTATTTATTATGTTTTTTTTAACATATTAGATGACACTTGTTAAGCTTGGAGTGGGTGTCTTTGCTACGTCAATGACAGATGTAACAATGTTATCTTTGGTAGGATACGTGTCCTTATAAAGTTAGTTTAGGTAGTAAATTGATCTTTTTAAAGTCTAGATAGTAAATTGCTCTTTTTCGAAAAGTTTAAGTACCAAACAGGTCATTAACCCATATTCTATTATTATTATATTGTATTACTTACTTTTCGTATCTATTAGGGTTTCTTTCACCCCCTGCCAGCAAACAAAGATAATCAATTCAAATTTTAGAATATTCTAGGATAATTATAACTTGAACAAGCAATTAAGTCTGGGTTAAAAATAGGCAACAAAGAAGATGATATGTAAAAGACACATCTAAATTCTACAACGAATAGTAACCCAATCAACTACCGCATTAGCTTAGTCATTAACCAACTTAAACTCTGCATTAGAGAAGTGGATTAGCAATCATCGAATGTTATTGATTGTGTTCTGGTTGATACATGGGGTTTGTACGGTTATACCATATTTTTGTATTATTTTTGAAAAATACGGTATATAGAATAAATATTTCGTATCTAATTCAACAAAGACACATTCAATAAGTGCGCCTGGAATTTTTACAAAGGAGGCACACTTAATGAATGCACTCAAATGGAAAATGTAATCCCTAGATTTTATACTACGGTTATGTTCAAACCTTAATACGGAAGTCAACCAGAACTGGTGAAAGGTGCTACCTTTGGGGCAGGCAAAAGCCTCAGGTCATGGGTTCGAATCCTAGAGGCTGCAGACTGGGTTTAATCCATCATGAGGGTAACAATACCTATAGTGCCCGTGGTACCCTTTGGGGCATGCGTTGGTTGGGGTCACCATGATGCAATGGTAGTGTCGGCCATTACCACTAGGGGGCCAGTGGTGGGTTTGCCTGCCCTGGCATCACGTTGCCGTCGCCTGCGGGGGCGAGACGTGACAATATGGATGCTAATATCTACATCACCTTCAACTTCGGTTCATGTCCTAAGTTTCTTATCCAAATGCAAGACAATGACAAGAGATTTTCAGTCACTTCTGAGGTTAGATTTGGCTGGACAAAATTTGGAAATTGCATTTGGATTAAAAATGTTTAGAGTTTCAAGGATTAAAATTGCAATGGATTTGCTTATTTTTTTTTTTCGGTGGATGAAAGTAAGCTTTTCCTTTATTTTTTCAAGAGGAATATAGCTTTAGGTACACCACAAGTAAATTATGAAGATGATGAAAGTTGGGTCATTTTTTTTCCTTTATGGTGAAGAAAGGGAAAGAGAGCCATGAATGTGGAAGCTTACCTTCATTTGAAGTTATATTAGTCAAGGAGAAAATACATGTATTATATATAAAGGCGCACGGGAGCATCCATTGAATGCATCCGCCCACTTAGCAAAATTTCACCTTCCTTTTGGTTGCATTCATTGAGCACACCTCCTTTGTAAAAGTTCAGGCTCGGGCACACTCAATGAATATTTAGTTTATATATTATATTTTTAAAATTATTTTTTGAAAATACGGTACAATTGTTCAAAACCTAAGGATACAGGGTATGTCTAACTACCCTGTTAAAGCATGCTAGACCATGGTGGGGTCCATTTTGAAAATGATGTTAGGCTAGCAACTACTCCTAGTGAAGAACACTGCCATTGCAACCGTGAGTGCTTTTGCTCCTACAACATCGGCCTCGGATTAATCTATTTCTATCACCATAAAGAGCATTGCTGTAATCTCTAGCAATATAACCCTGCTTCTTCTATAAACAGCTCGATGAAGGCATCATAATTTAGTTTCACAAAGTTAGCTAGTTCACAACTGTCTAAAACACCCTTATCCTAAGCATAATCTTGAGCCTTAATGTAAGAATTTATCAAATATGTTGTAAGAAGTTGACACTTATTGAGTTAAATTGTTGATTTCGGTTATTTGAAAAGCTCATTTGAAGAAAAGATGAAAGATGATGAATAAAATGCGTGATTTCAATGTGAAATTGAAGAATTAAAGTGCAACGGATCCATACGACCCATATGAAGGATGGTGTAGCTCCATATGTTCATAATAGAGCTCCATACATTGATACGTACCACCTATATAATAGGCCGCATTAGCTCAAATCATGGAATAGAAAGCCATATGCCTGTGATACGTCTCATATGAGGGACTATATCAGCCTAGAACATGGATCAAGAAACCATATGCCCCATAATATGACCCATACAGAGGACCATATCAGCTTAGAATTGAGGTTAGTGAGTTGTATGCCCTAGGATATGACCTATACTAAGGATAGTATGAAACTTAAAAAACAGTGCTAGAGGGCCATATGGTCCATAATACAGTCATACCATTGACCGTATGGGCATGTCACTTATCATTTCTTAGAAAATTCTAGGGTTTCTAAATTTCTCTATAAATACTAAGCTTTAGTTGAAAGCTAGAGAGTCTTGAAAACTGTTAAGCCATCCTCCCTTTGAGAGAAGTCGTGTGAACTCCTTCAAGAACAAGATTGAAGACGTTAAGCTTAAGTACTCACAAGATTTCATCAAGTAATCAGGTTGTAACTATGACTTTTGATTATTTTTCTTTTGCATTCAAGTTTAATGTCATATTTATTGAAAAGTAATCATTTGTATCTAGATCTTGCTGAACCCTAGCTCCACTATATTATCAAGATTGATATTTTAATGCAATATCATTTTTTCCTTCAGTTCAATTGCATGTTTATTAATGTTTCCTTAAGTTCATATTATTGGTGTATAGACTTATGCATGATATCATGCAAGTTAATTAAAAAAATTGCTTTTATGATTAGATTTATATAATTGAAGGGATTTTCTTGTAGTTTTAGAGATAGAACAATAAAAATCTTCTGTGAAAATTAGGGTTTGTACATGAGTTCATGTTTGTAATGCGATTCTATGCTGTAATTGATTTATAAGAGGTTCCAATTGATTGGTTTACGATTAGAAATTAACATACTTGAGAAAGTTTTTAATTTAATAAAGAAAACTTCATAGTTTAAGGAACTAATGTTACTTAATTAATGAATTTAAGAAGTAGAAATGGTCGAGTTAGTGGTAAATTAAGATCTAGGTATATTTAAATCTGAGTTAATCAAACAAAATTTACTTTGTGTTCATTAGATTGTTAGTAGTTAATAGAAAACTAAGAGTTTCTTAGATTAATTTAACTCGATTATTATTGGTTAGATCATAAGGAAAGAGCCACTAGTAGCAGTTGAAAGTCCTTGTGAGATGACCCTATACTTAGGGTGTGTTTGGATGGTCTGTTTTTAATCTGTATCTGTATCTTTTTCAAAATGATATATGTAAATATATCTTATTTACATTTATGTTTTATCTATATTTGATCTATTTGATCTTTTAATGAGAACTACCAACTTTTTTTTTATCTATATCTAATTCTTTAAATATAATTTGTTAGAAGAAAGTTTGAAAAAAGTGTTTGTATATATAATCTACTAACAAACAAACAAACCCTTAGTACTGTGCTACAGTAAACGATAGGTATATTTACCTATTAAGTCGTAAGATAAGATTAAGAGCAGGTATTTTGATTTAATTAAAACAATTGTCACACGAAAAAGGTAGAAAACCCATAACAAGTAGTGGTAGCTGCCAAGTGATTGACATTCGATCTAATGGGGCACATTTAAAATCAGCTGCAATGGTGGGGCTTATTTGATTTCTGTGCAGGTCTTGAACCTATTGGACACATCCTGTAGGTTACTCAATGATGTTCCTAGAAATGTCATAGCATTAGTGGTGAGATTCATGAGGTGTAGTCTATGTCGCACAACATATTGAAAAATGTAAGAGCCATCATTTGCTAAAGGGATTATGTTGTTGCTGGATGTTTGCTTGAAACAAGTAGCCTGAGACTAAATTGAATGGAGAGGAGAATGCTAGATAAGGTGGAAACTCCACATCAATAATTTCAATTTATATGCTACTTAATATTTCCAGCTCCCTTAATATATGTCTTATAATAGTGATTGTGGAGTGAACATGTAGGTTTTGACATTTGAAAGCTGTCTTACACCTACTCTTCCATGTGTTGATTCTTACAAAGATAGCAGTCGGCTCTCTTGTAGTTTCCGCCCCATTAAAGTAAGATTGCATCCATATATGTAAGTTAGTAACCATCTCCCTTTCAACCTTATGTCCAAAGTTGCAAATCGTACCCTTTTAGTCTATGGGAAACATAAAAGGAGGTACTTAGCTGATTCGTCATCAAACTAGAATAGCAAGTTGTAGAGGGAATTACTGTTAGTGTTAGGCATGGTAAAGGGGCTGAGACACATGAAGGAAAGTTTGCAAGCACATGAGCTTAACATGACACGTAAGGCACACGAAGAAAAAGGTAAGTCGTGAGCACATCCAAGCTAATATGTGACACACAAGGCACAAGTAAGCTAAGGGCACGTGAAATTAGACATCATCATGGGTCGGTTCCGAACCGGGAACCGACCTGACCCGTCACCGGCAGTTCCTGAACCGGGAACCGGCCCGGCAATGGCGGGTCTGAACCGGTAAAGGACCCATCGGTTCTGACGGGTCCTTACGGTTCCATCCTTAAAAATCTCATGACTCGGCGGTTTTGGAACCGTCGATTCAAGAACCGGCAGAATCGGCGGTTCTACACCATATAAATTATAAAAAAAAAAATAAGAAAAAAGAAAAGAAAATTATAAAAAATTGTAATTATAAAATAAATATTTAAAACTATTTTTGCATAAATAATAAAAAATTTATTTCCTATTCACAATATTTAATGTGTTATTATTAACAACATAAGTAATAATTACATTTGAAATCATATATTGTTAAATTTATGTAGGCTTCTAATCAAAGTAGACTTTCTTTCTTAACAATGTGTGATTCATTTTTTGTTATTGAGAATTATTTATATCTTTGAATATTTTATAGTGTCACATTGCTAATATAACAACTAAAAAAGTGCAAGTGATTGTATATAAATAAATACATAATTATAAAATTTCTTTTAACTAATGCCATGAACAATTATTGTTAGGCTCAATGTTATTTCAAGTTAAAAATTTATTTTGTATTTTTTCTTAGTTAAATTAAGTAAATTATCTAATTGATTTTTTTATTTTTTTCATGATTCCCGGTTCCTCTAGAACCGGAACCGAACCATGAGAACAGGCGGTTCCTAAAAACCGGGAACCGGACCGGCTCCCACGGGTCCGGTTTCGGTTCCACCACTTTTGGAACCGGGAACCGGCGGTTCGGGTCTGGTTCTAGACCCGAACCGGACCGTGACGATGTCTACGTGAAATTGGTAGGCTGACATAGTACGACAAGCAAGCATGCAATAGCACGTGGTTCTTTTTTTATTATTAATATTGAAATTAGTGTTTCACGTAGTTTTATATTATTATATGAGATATTTTAGGGATGTAAATGGGTAAGTTTTTATAGAATACCCAATCCACCCAACCTAATAAATACCTTATAGGGTTTTAAGATCATTAGTAAAATCTTTTAAGGTTTTGGTTTTGTATCTAAGACAAGTATAAAACTCATTGGAGACCTAAACCCGTTAAGAGAAAAAAAAAATATATTAAACTTATATATGAACACATGGTTGTTATAATATATATATATATTAAACTTTTATATATATATATATATATATAACCCTTATGTGAGCATTTACTCAATAAACTTATAATATTTCTATTGAGTTTCGGGTTCGAGTACTTTATAGGACCCATTATGCATGATTTAAGTTCAAGAACAAAACCTCTATAGGGTTTGGGATGGGATTTGGAAACCCTACAAGGTATTAGATTCAGGTTCAGGTTTTGTAAAACCCATCTAAAACTCACCCTAGTTACTTCCTAAAGATATTTCATTAATATAATTTATTGTGTTTAATTTTTATTGTAATATGTAGAGTAATTTATTAAAAAGAATTTCATTTGTTTTGAGATATTAACCAATAAAAACAAATAAGATAGTTAGACTAGTTTTAATGCAAAGCTAATTTATTAAATATAAATATAAAGAGTGAACTTACAATTTATGATTTATTATGTAAATTTTAAAATTGCTTTAAATAGTAACAGCCCGTTCACTTTACTGCCAGAATAAGACTGTGATGGAATTCTTATTACTAAGGAATATAATAGAGCTGTAATAGGATTTTGTTATTTTTTTTATTTAAATGGAGGTAATTAAAAAAAAAGGCAATTCCAATATTGAATTGTCATTTGTAAGTTTTAATTAAAAATTATTGTTCAATATTTTTTTTAATGAGGATTCATTATGGAATTACTACTATAGTCAACTAAACGTGGTAATAGCTCTTAAGATTGCAATTAAATTGCAATTATAGCGAAATGAATAAGCTTGAATATATTTTATATTAATGAGGATTGAGAATGGTTATATATTTATAAATTACTAAAACTTGATAATTTCTAGATAAATTTAACAAATGAAATTGTTAGCTATTTTTAATTGCATTTTTAATATTATGTTAGTTAATTATAATAACAATTTGTTAAATTTTACTTTCATAAATCAAATAATGCATTGGCATCAACAAAATTTCATGTTCGTTATCAAAATTTTTCACATGAATACAAAAAAAAAGTGATAAAACCCCTTAGCCATCATAACCGAATGTACGAATCCCCTAACCTCATCCTATTGATCCATCTATGCCTGTGCCTTCGATGGTGACATCTCGATCCCGTGTTCTTGTCCCCGATCCCGAGTCATTATCTTTGGGTCACCAAAATTGTGGGTTCCCATGACATCTATCCTTGGTAATTTCCTAATGTGCCCACGTTGATGCCCAATGTTTAATTTTTCTTGACCATTGGGCACCAATATTCCTATGCCCCTACTTAACATAGGCACAATTGAGCCTAACAATAAGAAAAAAAAATTGACTGTTGGTGACCAACATACTTAACAATAGATAAAAGTGCTCACATCTATGTAAGTGGGCACTCAACATAACCACTTCCATATCTCACTTTGACGCCTTTCCTATACTTTCTAGTAATATTTCTCACATATTCCTTTACAAACACTACAATCACTTATAAAACCATAGAAGATGGAGAATCTTCTTAATGTCATAGTAAAAAACAATGTTGTTAAGACTGGACAAGGGATTGACTTGAACATGACAGGGGGTCAGGGTTTGATGGGTTGAATCAGGATTAATCAGAGGTCAAACTAAGATCAACTGGGGATTAAGTCGAGGTTATTAAAAAATAAAATTTTAAGTTATATCCTAATTAAAAAAATAAATAAATAAAATATATATTATTACAATCATGTTTATATGTAAGATCTAGTTTATAAGTATTTTAAAATATTATTTTATTATTTTTTATATGAAAAAAATGAAAAGCTCTAGGTAAGAATTTAAAATTTTTCATGTTGATAAGCACATATTATGTTTACTTTTTTATCATATGAATCATGATTAATTTTATTGATATTATAGAAATCATAAGAAATGGTACTTAAATATGTTTATTTTGATAATTCAGGTCTCTAAGGACTTATATTACAAGTATAAGCAATTGGGAGAAGTTTTGTGCAAAATTGA
This sequence comes from Combretum micranthum, assembly GCA_024138025.1. Classification (NCBI taxonomy): domain Eukaryota; kingdom Viridiplantae; phylum Streptophyta; class Magnoliopsida; order Myrtales; family Combretaceae; genus Combretum; species Combretum micranthum. The sequence continues at coordinate 890,160 of JAMXBD010000290.1, forward strand.
AAACAAGAAGAATGTAGGCTAGCCATGCAAGCATATTAAAGTTTTGGTGTAATTTCATAAATTCGACGTATCTCTCTCATCCGAGCTTCTATTGAGATGATTTAAAATGATACTGAAAGCTAAGAGAGAGATCTTCAATTCTTATGTATTGGCTATGGATAAATTCGAAATGCATTAGGGTCAAAATGTGTCGTGAAGTTATTGCCATTACAGTAACGGAGTTGAGGTTTTAGAAAATGACTGAATTTAGTAAATTATAAATATCTTTCCCATCTGAGATCCTTTCGACATGATTCAAAATTATATGGAAAGATAAGAGAAAGATCTACAATCTTCATGTTTTGAATTTTGACTAATTATGAAGGAATGAAGGTTAAAGATCATCTTGAAGTTACTATATGTATAGAATATCACCCAGATTTGTAGCTCGACATTGTTTTAGTAAATTTGAGATATTTCTCTCATTCGAGCTTCATTTGATATGATTTAAGATCCTATCGAAAGAGGAGAGAAAGATCTACAACTTTCATGTTGTAAGTTTTGATAAATTCTAATTGGATTTTAAAGTAAAAAATTACCATGAAGTTTCTGTACATCATCACCACCTGTAAGTTGCTAGCCTTCTTGGTTGGGAAACAATTTTTTAATAAAGGCTGGCTACTGAGAGACTCAAGGCCGTTGGCCTTGAGCTAATGTACATTCAAAAATGCTCTCGAAAATCAAAATTTCAATTGAAGGTTGGATGAATTAAAATATAGGCCACCGGCATACAGAGCTAACCTATGTCTCGTACAACTTTTCAAATATAAATTCATCTTATTGAATCTTTTAAAGAGGAAAAACCCTAGGCACAAATAGAACTCCTATTTTCTTTGCTTCTAGATCTAGATCAGGGGCTTAAGACTAGAGAACTTATCTTTTTAGGTTGATTAAGGATTCCACGCCAAGATTAAATGGAAAACATCGTTTGAAATTGTATTCAAGAACAAGATTTTCTTGACAAAATGATTTCGTTCTTTTCTTATATTCACTTTATGGATGATGTTTAAAGCTTGTTTCTCTTGATCTTAATTAGGATTTTATGTTGTCGATCTGAATTGTTTGATTGATTTATATCTTCCGTTAATTGATTCCTTATATGTGTTCATGTTATTAATGTTATTTCACAGATCATGTATTTTGATTGATTCTGAAATTCATGATAGATTAAGATTGTAATTAGAAAATTCCTTTCTAATTGACTTTGTGAATATCTAATCAGGATTACAAATCACATAGACATATGGATTTGAATCTATTAGGGTTTGGTAAATTAAACAAATTAGTCAATTAATCACTTTCCTAGGAATAAGGAATATTGATTGGTTAGTTAGGGTAATTGCTCTCTTTGAAAAAAGGAGTTGTTATCTGGTGTTGAATTGATTGAAAAAAATAAACCCATTAATAATTTGGATTTGCAAGTGTATTTCTGATCATAGCAATACATTTAATTGATTTTCAGATCTATTGGCTCTTAATCTAATTTAACTACAGGTGTTGGAAATCCCTATTTCTTTGTAGATTAATCTTATATTCAAAAACCCAAAAATATTTTCTTTTTAATTTGTCTAGCTATAATTAGGACTAATACAATTGATAGCGAGTCCTCACTCCCTGTGGACACGATTCAGTTTCACCGAAATTTTATTATTGCACATGCACTTAATGCACTGGCTGGTAAATATCTACGCATTTAAGAGAATTTAAAAAGATTAAAAAGAGTTCTAAAGAGGACATATAGAAAAAACATGATCACATGTATGTGCTTATCATCAATAATTTATTTGTGTAATCACAACTTAATAAAAAATAGAGAAGAAACTATTTTCAAATAATTAAGCACATGGTAGGCAAGAGAGAAAACGTCATGATATTTAATTTTTGGAACCAGCATGACACAAGGGCTTACTTGACAAAAATTGCAAAATATCTTAATTTAAATTAATGTATCTTGAGGTACCAGCTTAACTCATCTTTTCACTAAACTTTTTCTTGAAGACTGGAACCCCTTCTTCTTTCTCTCTTTAAAACAAAGATTCGTCTCCTCTATACAACAACGTTTCACAAATTCAACAAACCCTAAAAAGACACCGTACCCATAATTCAAATATGTTAAAGTTAGGAACTTTCAAGTAATTTTTATATCAATCTACAATAGAGTTGGTTCCTTTAATATTAATTTTAATGTTATGAACATAGAAAGGAGGAAAAAGGATAACAATGGGTCATTTGAAGTTGAACAAAGCATATACAAACCACAAGAATGAGGGTCTCGAATGTGGTCTTAAATCTCTTCATTCTAGCAAGAGGAGGCTCTTTACCGCCATTGAGACATTGGTAGATCTCCGGTCACTTTCTAGCGTTGTCAAGGTGAACCTTAGTGGTAGGGTTGTTGGAGATAAAGTCGAGGAGAGGAGGACACAAACTGAAGAATCTTTGAGAAAGTCACGTATTGGAATTATTGGGTTAAGGTTAGATGGAAGAAGAAAAAAGGATGGGGAAGAAGATGAAACAAATTTCATGAAGGCGTGAGCTTGATCTCGTCTTCACAATGTTTTAGCATTTTTTGTTTTTTTTTTAATATGCATGCATTTTGACCTCGACTTACTCGGGTCAACCGAATCACAGTTGAATCGGCCAGGTCACTTAGGTTTGCTTGGTTCAACAAAAAAATGGTTCTTTAAAAGGAATTGGCCCACTTTTGAGGTTGGTGTAGTCGATCCGATTTCAACAACAATGGTAACAAACACTCTAAATGCTGATGTGAACATCGGTCTTCACTCACACTAGTACTGCTTAATCCTTCCGACCCATATGATATCCACTTTCCACTTGACACCATAAAGCAATGGTAGTTATCATAATTTGTACCTATTCTGTTTTGTTGGGGAAAGACTATGATTTCTACTCATTGAATAATGTTTTCGATTTTATTGATTCTCTTTCTAGCATTGATTTACTATTGTTAGTGCAACTTATGAATATGATATATGTCAATCTCATTCAATTTTTTTTTATTTTTACTTTAACACATAATAAACAAGGTTATTGATGAAGACTATGCCGTTCTGTGGCAAGATACTAGGTAGAGTTTGCAAAACTTCACAATCTATATGTCTAATATCGTACTTCACATAACACTGGATTGTATCAACAACCTATTAAGACTAAACTGTAACTTTGCGAGGGTTTGCAATAACCAGGGCATTGGAGATGCTTTCTGCCAAGTTTACGATGCGTTGGTGTCTCTATGTAAGAGTCGATTTGACCACTTAAAGCACATAAAATAGCATAACCTCACCATGGTAAGTAAGATGTTTTACCACATTATCATGTACAATATTTGTTCGAGGGAAAATGTAGATCTTGTGTCTAGTGAAGATATCTTTCTCATCAACATATTGCTGTAGCGCACACCTCTTGATGTTTAGTCATTTCGTTGTATAGTGCTTCTAACACCTACTTGGAAGAAAGGATACTATATTGCCTATGGAAGGCTCATCATCGTCATGCTCACATTGTGGGGTTTTGACCTTTCTGACAATGCAAAATTGAAAGCAAAGGGGGAATTTACGTGCGAACATAAAAAAGAAGTTGTAGTTTCGAACATTTGATTCGTAAACCTAACAATATAATAGGCATGGTGTTTGGAAGATGAGGAAGAGTAAAAGTTGAATCTGAACATGGAAAAATTTAAGCTTGCCATGGCATTCAATGGAACAATGGGGGTAAGAGCATCCGCAACCATAACAACATCAACATGAACCCGATAGCTTTAATATCCACAACCATAACAACATCAACATGAACCCGATAGCTTTAATATGCAATCGATAATGGATTGCTTAGATCGAATCATCACTACACAATGGATACAAAACCTAATGTATCCATTATCATGCTGGCCAAATTGCCAAACATCAACATGAGTGTTTTGATGGGAAGACCACCAACTAGCGCATCTACCATTCATCATATCATCCCCTTAACAGTGTTGATGGTCAACAAGGTAACCCATCATCCCATTCACCTTAATTTTCTTAAATGAACTAGATTTGTTTACTTCTTCTTTTTTTTTTTTTTTCAAGATTCTAATGTAGTTAGTAATGTATTTTCAAATTAACTAGGGAAATAATTATTTACACTTTCCTTTTTCATTTAGTTATTATTAAGATTAAATGTAAAATTTAATTTCATTTTCATATTGTAAATTTTTAAGTTAATTTTCATAATTTGAAATCCAATAAGCACAAAAAATAGGTGAATTGGAAAAAGAAACCGAACCTAATTAAAGGAAAGTGGAGGCACACGACAAAACATGCAACATGACACGTGAGGGAAAAAAACACCTGAAGCACGAATAGGTTGAGCATATGAAAGCACGCGGCACCCAAAGCATACAAAATTTGACACATGAGCGACATGATACCATTATCATGTCTAGATTTACCTTCCTTTTCTTTAGGTTCATTTGATGAGGGCCCATTAGATGAAGTGTTTGACTTTTAGGATGCATGGGCAATGCGAAACTTGCTTCCAAACCACTTTCCCCATATGAGGTGAACTTAAGGTGTATAATAGGGATTAAGTGGACATGTATTTGATTAAACTATAAGTTGACTTTACACTGCATTTGCCAGACTTCTCAAATGGCCATACTAGTGTACCTTCTATTTGGCTCACTACAAAGGGGTTTTTTTTTTTTACATTGCATGGTCATTCTAGTATCAAACTATTTCCTTAATTCATGAACATCCCATGACCCTAATTGCTAGTGGAAGGGATCAGGTACTTTCAAATGTGGTAGGTGGTGGGTGTTCTTGAGGTTAGGGAGATGGTTATTTAGGTTAGGAATCGATTTTTCTATTAATGCATATATTGACCATCAACTACTTGCCATAGTGCTCCTTTTAGAAAATGTTCTTTCCCTTGAAGGATGCTACCCAAGGATTCCCTGGCTCCTCTAGAAACCAAAAAAAGAAAAAAAGAAAAAAAGAGGAAAATAGATACCTTTGGGTACACATACATAAAGGGCATCTAGGTTAGGAAGAATCCTCCAAGCAAGTTTTGTGAGCATGACTAAATTAAAATCATGAAGGTCTTTAAAGCCCAATCTTCCTAAAGACTTTGAGAAAGTGATTTTGTCTCAACTTTGTCAATGGCTCTTTCTCTCCTCTTTAATCTAGCCCCACTAATATTGCACAATCAAAGAGCTTACCTCCTTACACCATTTTATGGGTACCTTCAAACAACTCATTAAATATGTTGGAATAGCACCTACCACTGCTTTGATAAAGGTTTCTTTGCTTGCATTAGAGAGTAAACATCTCTTCCAGCTCTTAAGCTTCTATCGGATTTTGTCCTTGACAAAACCAAGGGCCTCAAATTTGTTTCTTCCCTAAATGGTTGGTAGACCTAAGTATTTCCTAGGATTGAGCTTTATTGGGACTTCAACACATTACTCATCGCCTCTCTCTTATCTGAAGGGGTATTTTTGTTGAAGAAGATACTTAATTTCTAGAAATTCACCTTTTGATCCAAGGCTACACAATAGTCTTGGATGGTGTTCTTGAAAAACTATGCCTTATCAAAATTAGCTTCTACGAAAAATAGAGTCACTAGCAAATAGAAAGTGAGAGATCATAGGACATGAGCTCTTGATTTTCAATCCTATAAGGTGATTGTTATAGACAACACTTTTTAATATTTCATGATAATGCATCAGCTACCAAGATGAAAAAGTAGGGCATAAAAGGGTCGCCTTGTCTCAAGCCTTTAGATGGCTTAGTATAACCAGTGACCTTGCTATAAATAGAATTGCAATAAGAGATAGAAGTAACACATTCCATTATATAATTGATCCATGTTTCACAAAAGATAAGGTTAACCAATACACCATTTAAGAAGTCCCACTCAACTTAGTCTTAGGCTTTGTTCATGTAAAGTTTTAGGTTACAGTAAGTCCTTTTGCTAGAGTGCTTGTTCCTTCAGAAATGAAATGCTCTGTGTATCCATGATGATATTGCCATGAATGATTCTACCCAATTCAAAAGCACTTTAAAAGTTAAAGGGGTACGCCACATACCTGACTTATTTAACTTACTTGTATGTCTTTATGACTTATACTAATTGAATAAGATGTATATAATAAAAATAGTTATATATATAAATTAATGATTAACTGTACTACCATTTCAATTACTTATATATAATAAGTTTTTAAAAATAATTAATTAGATATCATGTTTCTTTTAAAACAATAAATATGTACTTAAAAAATGTTATGATACATGTATATCAATTTGTCTTTCTTTGTTACTATTAGCACATAAGTTTAAACTCAAATAAAAATGTCTTAGGAACAATGCTACATGAAGTTAATTTTCTTTATAATTTTTATTTTTTTATACAAGTGAGCTAGCAAGTTAACACATTTAATCTATAGACTAGCCCATTTTGACTCGTAGGTCAAACAGGCTAAATAAAATTAATTCACTTTTAAATAAATTGGAAAAAGTTGATTTTAATTCATTTTTAAAATGGGTTAAACAAGTTTATCCATGAGCTAAAACCCATGTATCCTGCTCTACATACCAACATCGGTTTTTTTTTTTTTTTTAATAATAATTTTGATTTTTCAAGTTCCATCCGGTTGAACAGCATACGGGACATTTGCGCGCAGCCGCTGACTTTACGTTGAGGGGCTTCTGGTTGACTATGACCATGAGATATAATTATTCAGTTATCATCAAACTTTCAAGAATAGCACCTCGTTATCATGATGTAGATCCGATTATGTATTATATTCTCTGGCCATTTACGTAGGTTTAGAAAGAACAATGCTTTTGTTGCCAAGTGTATTCTAAATTTATTCGGGATAATCATCTTATTATTAAAATATGTATAATAAGTTATATATTAATTATTTTTACATATTAAATATGTTTATACTTTTTCAATATATATGTATATATCTAAAATATCACTTTAAATAAATTATCTCATGAAAGGAATTTAAATGAAGCAAACAATTATTGATATATAAAATTCTTAGGACCTTTATTCATCTAATTAACACCGTATTTGGATGTGTGGAAAATGGTGAAACTAACAGAAAGTTACAGAAATTGAAGGAAAAATAATATTTGGGTATTAAAAGAAAAGTGAAAAGTTGATGAAAATGGTGCAAGTTCGTACAAAACTTTTCACTTTCTTTGAAGCCTCAACATTTTTCCTCTAGAACTGGAGAGAAAGTTGTGGAAAAGAGTGAAAACATTTGAAAATATAAAGATACCCACAAAAATTTAAAAAGGCAAAATATGATAAAGGGTAATTTAGTCTATCTCATTTTTTGTTTCTTCTCTTTCCACTATTTTCTACTTTATGGATGATTTATTTTGCAACATAAGGTCTCTTGAGTTGGACCCATGGCACAAGTGGGCCGGTCTGATCTATCTGACCCATACTCTATCAGTGAACTTCATAATGAGTGGCCCTATCTCAATGACAGTTCCAATATCTGCTTGGTCGTTTCTACGTCACTTGCCGCCTAGCATAGGTAACTCGATCAAGCTGATCCTCGAGTAGTAGAGTAGTGGGTCTGCCCCACGTCCTCCACTGCTAACCGCCCACTCATCCACCCATCCATGATGCTTGTAATCGCCAGATCGGTCATATATAAATACTTATCCACCTCTTAAGAGATAAATATGATTGCACTTAACTATTTACTCCAATTCGAATTACAAACTTATTATGACAGTCTCTGACTTAAGCATCAAAGTGACAACATCATACTCATATGTGGCACTACTAACTGGGTTTTTGTCTTTACAGCCTTACACTGAACATCGATCCAAGCCTAAAATCCCTAATATCTATCCTCTATCGAATTCAATTAAGTGACACACTCATTTCAACTTTTCAAATCCATACAAGGTCAATATATCTTTCCTTTCAATTTTCTTCCTTTTCTTTATATTTTCAAAAATTTTATAGCTTTCCACCTTTTCAAAAGATTACCAAAGATAATATAAGGTGTTGTAGAAAGGCCATATGGGCACATGATATGTATAATATGTAGTACTATCCAAATTTTATTTTATAAGCATAAAATTAACAAGCAGAAACTATCCTATAGTATGTATCCTCATTTCAATTTTGACCCAAACATTTTAAAACTTGAACTTGGTCAAGCTTCAGATTTTAAGAAGGCTTTATATAAATTTGAATTTGAATTGATTAGATGAAATTTATTGAAATTTTGTTTTATTTAAAGTATATTGTTATTCTTTTTAATTGTAATAATACTAATATCTAAACTCGATTAATATGTATACTTGATTCAAAATCAATTAGACTTGCAAGCTAGCCAAGTCAAATATTTTAAAGCTATAAATAAACTTAATTCGATATTTAAGTAACTTGAATTCAAGTTTAGCTTAATTATTCTTGAATCAAACTCAAATAGTTATTTAGCTAAACTCAAATAACCAGATGGTTTCATGACTACCGATTGACTTAAAAAAATTACATAAATACTATTATTATATTACATTTTTAAAGTGAGATAATTGAAATTTGTATATAAATCATATACTCAAATCGTGATACAATAAAAATGATAATGCATTGCATTATGCTATGCATTTATAACTATGTATCATAAAGCATTCGAGTAAAAGAAAAAAAAGGTGCCACCCTTTGGATAAAGGTCAAAATTAAACCCTTTGGATAAAGGCCACAACTTTTTATATCTCTCTTTCACTGTTACATTCTCTTCCTACTAAGGAACTTACTATTTTATTCGTAAGTTACTTAATATGATTTTTTTTTTAAATTTTTATGAGTCATAAATTACATAAATTATACACAACTAATATCAAAAATTAAAAAAATTAAAAAATTTAAACAACTCACTTATAGAATTACTTAGCTAAGCATCTTATCAAAATTAAGTAATCTATTTTACAAATTGCTTAGCATAGGTTTTGCAAGCAAGCAATGGGGTTGCTCTTATTTTAATCACCTCAAGCCGGTCATCTTCATCAACACCTACTTAGGCTGAGCTACTCCTACACGTACGTAAGCCTTCTTTTTACAGCTATATTTGGATCAGCATGTACCTTCTAATATTTTCAGGTATTCCAACTGTGATGTATGCACTAGTATTTTTGTTTGTATCCTATATTATGAATACAATATATCTTGTCTATAACATGTACGTTGCCTCTTAATAATGCGGTATCGATATTTTACAAGTATTAGGCACTACCGATGCTGTATCTCATCTACAAGATGTGATAAATATATATAAAAATTATATTTTAGTTTTAACATGCAATATAAAAGTATCAATTTAATAATTTTTTTATGTAATTTGTATTTTTATAAAAACCATAGATATGTCTTTTACCCCTCAAATAACTTGCCAATAAATTCGATCGCTTGGACTCCTAGCTAAGACCTAATGACCTATTATGGATGGTGGGTAGTTGATTTTTGGATGTTAATATTTAGGGGTAAAATTGGATAAGTAATATATTATTATTTAGGATCTTATATCAAACATTGCATTGCATTTCATTTTCAACCTTATTTAGCTGGTCGTTTATCATACACGTCCATTTATGGGCAAGAAATTCCTATCTAAAGCAATTGCAATTGTTTACTAATCACCTACCCTCCAACAGCGAAAGGAAAAAAAAAGTCAGTCAAAGCCTGAACGTTGAACTACAATGCCGATTCCCGTTAATCATCAGACCCTTCACCTGGCGTTCGGAATGAGGAAAAATAAGAGGAAGAAAAGGGCAAGATTTGTTTCTATAGTCCCGCACGTGTTTTCCCCGGAAAATAAAAAAGAAAGATGAGGGAAATATAGGGAGAATAAAAATTATATTTACATATTTATTCCTTTTCTTTTAAATTGTTATCCTTTCTAATTATTTTAAAGATATATTAGTAGTTTTAATTTATTTCTTGTATTTATCTTTTTAACTTCCATTTTCTTTCTTTTAATCAAATACACTTGAAACATTCAATTATTCTTACATTTACTTCTTCCCTTTTTCCGTCTTTCCACTAGAGGTCGAGATGGATATAAAGAGTTAATATGATAAGAAATTCGTTGGTGCAGATGAGATGATTCATTGATAATAAAATAAATTAAATCAAGATATTGTAAAACTAACAAATCCTTTTCATAATAGAAAAAAATTGAATAATTTACCCTAAAAATATTAAGTTATCCAATAATTGTATTATCTAATTTTATGCTTTTGATTTCTATAAGACCATCATAAATGCTTTTTTTTTTAAGCTTTTATAGTGTCAGTTTTCTTTAAATAAATACTATATCCAAATTATAGATATCCAAACTAAACATCACATCATATAGCTTTTTGAATAAGGCCAGCTAAAAATTTATTTAAGGGGGAAAAACGAACACATTGGTGTACTTAGCTTATGGGTTAAAATGAAATTGCGATGCTAACATATATATATATATATATATTTATCTATCTATATATATAGTCATTGAAAAAGTATGCTTTTAGTCATCAATTTTGATTCGATGTTCAATTCTTATTGTAAATTCAAATTACTCAAATAATTTATCAAGTTAAATTTAATTTTATGGTATTTAACTTGGCTAGCTTGTTAGTCTAGTCAATCTCAAGTTAAATGCATATGTTTGTCAAATTTGAGTAGACTTTGAATATTTGTGTTATTTCTATTTAAAAAAAAATGTATATTTTTTTAAATATTAACTCTAAACAAATTTAATTAGTCAGGTTCAAATTTATTGAGCACCAATTTAATTTGGGTTTACATTTAAAATTCTAAGCCTGTTTGATTTGAAATTGAAATCAAGTTTAATATATTTTATTTTGATTTGATTCATTTACAACCTTAATATTTTAAAATATTGCTTCAACTAATAACATTAAGCCAATAATAAACTCAATGTAACAAAATATATGCGTATGAATGGAAATCTCTAATTTTTTGCAAAATAGATATTACAAGAGATGAAAAAGGAAGGGGCATACTTGTTTTACCTAGTAAGAGAATGATATTTATGGCAACTAAAATATAACACCATAGTATCAAAACTGTGTTAAGAGGTGAATGGGTTCCAACTGAAAATTGAGCACAGTGATTTGGATTTAAATTTGTTGAGCTTAACTAAATTAAATTCAAATTTGTTGATTGTCTTTTCAAATCAAGCTCAAACAAACAAGTTTTACTATACCAAATTCAAACTAAACAAGTATTATTAAGTTGGGTTTAAACTTATTGAATTTGAGGTTGAATTTCAAAATTTAAGCTCTATCTATTAGAAGTTAAAATTCATGTTTAGTACTATATTATTTTGAATCAGCTTGTTTATCATCCTAAATATTATAAAACTCTACTTTTAACTGATAACATTAAACGAGTTATAAAAACAATATATAAAATTTACACTGATCAACTAAATATCTCTATGTTTTTGTAATATTTATAGTACAAGGGATGAAAAAGGAAGCATGCTTATTTTATCTTATGAATTATGGTAATAGCGATATAGTGCCATAATGTCAATACTAAATTTAGAGGTGGAAGTTTTCAACTGAAAATCCTTTACATAAATACAAAAAAGGAAAAAAATATATATAACTAACCTTTTTAAATTTTAAATTAATATAATTATATTTTTACATCTTTTGAATTTTAACAAATTGCAATATAAAGATATTTGCCGTTTTAGTTCTTTTTTTTTTTTTGGCCACTGCCTTTTTAGTTAAAAAGACGCAGTGATGTGAAAATTTAGAAACAGTAAGATACATTTCATCAATTTTTTTATTGGCCTGTACATTTCATCAAATTTAAGAGAGTAAATTAGTACCAAAAATAAATTTAGAATTTATTTATAACGTTTAAGAATTAATTGACAATTTATCAATTTAAAAATATTAATATATACATTAAAAGCTTTAAAAAAAAGATATTTTCTTACCGTGATTGAAATTTGAGGTTTATTTGTGATTCCCTTTTTATAAATATATTTTAGGGAGTTTGTACGGTCCGTCGATAGACCATCCAGTCAACAATTTAACAATTAAAATAAATATAATAATTTAAATATTAACTATAAAGTAATTCATAATAAAAAGTATATATGTAATATAATATTGTTAAGAGGGTATTTTTATCCTTGAATAGACGGATTTGGACATAAGGAACTTATACGCAAAGAATTGGACGAAGACAGCCAATGCCATCATTAAGGCTGCTAGCCTTTACTGGAAAGTCGTTGGCCTAGAGAGGGCTTTGAGTTCTTGGAAGATTTGAGGAATTTTAGCCAAATGATGAATGCCGGCCTAAAGCCGTCGGCTTATCTTTAAAGGCTGCTAGCGTATATGAGAAAGGCCATCGACGTTCCAACCAGCTTTCATGTTATTTCTCTTGTTTCGATGAAGGCTGTCCTGTAAGCCACCAGCCAGCCTCTATCTTGACAAAAAGAGACTCATTTTCCTTGGTGCCAAGGTTTCGTAATACCTATATATATATATATATATATTCCCTAAGTCTTGGAGTTATTCCCAATCTCCCTCTCTCAACAAAAACCCTAGGTAAGTGTCTCCGCTCTAGTCTTTTTCAATCATTCCTTTTAGTTCAATCTTTCTTATACTAGTTGTTCTACGGATTTGAAGAATATTCAAGAGTCTGTGGCGAAACACTAGAGTGATTGGAGATTTGGGAGACTCCGATTTAGAGAAAAAAGGTAATATCTTTCATAGGGTTTTATAATTTTTTTTATGATTTGAGGATTATAGGTTTGTGATTACAGTTTATTATTGAAATTCAGGAGAATTGTGGTTTGGGGTTCTAATTTCCAAATTAAGATCTACAAGTTCTAGGTACGTAAGAATCCATATCATTTATTAATTAATGAAATTTATTTATTATTGTAATTCGAATTGTTAATAAGAGATTTTATATATATATTGAAGGAAGTTGTGGAGAAATTGAGAGATTTGGAGAAAGCAATGTTGAAGGGTTCAATTGATTTGTGAACAAAGAAAACAAGTGTGTTATTTTTTCTTTTATAGATCTAGCGTTAGGGTTATAGATCCTTTGAGCAAGTTTATGAAATCAAGGTTAATATTTGATTGCGTGGTTAAAATCGATTTTGATTTGAGACATACTGTTGGTCAAGATTACTTGTGGGATTAGGGTTTTTGTTCTCATAAGAAGATTTGTGATGAATTTGTGTTGAAAAGCAAAACTAGGTACGACTTTATCATGTTTGATTGTATGTGCTTGTAGAATTAGTTCTTATAAACCTGAATTAATGAATATCAAACTTTCGTTGAAACGAGTGTTGGTTGTGAGTGGCTGCAGTTAGTAAAGACCACAACAGTAGTGTGATACTAATGCTAGCAATCTGATGATCCTTGTGTAGCGATGTCCCGAGTGGAATTGCACCTGGAAATGATTCCGATAGATTAGAAGTCGTTACCAGCTTAATTATGGAACGCAAATATATATATATATATATATTATTTACATATGGTTTTCTTCAGGGTCATGAGTTACTTTCGGGTTTAGGATTAGTGATAAATAGTCCTAAACTGTGTTGTTTGCAAGCTAATGAAAAGATAACAATTTATGCTTGTTGCATTAGAATCTAAGTTGCATGTGATATTATGTTGCATGATCATGTGTATGTGTTTTTGGTTTGGTTATGGGTATTTTTCGCTCAATCCTTTATTTTTACAGGTATAGGTGAAGATTCCATTATCTATGACTTGACGGGTTATGACGTGTACATTGACTATGGAAAAAGCAATAGTGGACTTGACAATTCTATTGATATCTAATCGTTAGAGATGAAAGATGAAGGCTCATTTCCTGTTAGATTTCTTTAGAAATATTTAATGTTTTTAAGGACTTGGGTTATATTGAAATTTTAGCATTTATATTATGAAGATAGGTTATATTATTTTGGTTTTGAGTATCCTATTGCGTGAATTGATGGTCTATATGTATATTTTTGGTGGATTTTAGAAACATAGAACCTTAGCGTATCTATCTTTGATAAAAACATGTGATGGGCTGATAACGTCTCTAGATTAGAGCGTTACATTAACTATTTTAATAATTTAATCACGATAATATATGATTCAAGTTATTAGATAACAATGAAATAAAAACAATCCTATTAAAATTAATAATGGAACCATTGATTTTTCCATAGTTTATATTTACGCTACTCTATCATATTGGAGTCTTTCACCAACCACCAAAGTAATGACCCACCTCGTCTTCCCCGGTTAAATCACAACCATCCATTTGGTGGACCTAACGGTCCTCATCATCCTCCCTCTTTCTCCTTCTCTCTCTATCCCTAAACCATGCGACATGGCTTCTCCACTGATAATTCCTCACCTAACCCCTCCCCGTTCTTCTTCTTCACACTCCATGTCAAATCACCTCACCAGACCCCCAAACACACCACCGTAACCTCTCCTTCTCTCTCTCCTCTTTCTCTCCCTCCACCGGACACGCTAATTCTTGTCCTTTTCGCTAATGGCTTCAACCGCCAACGCATTCTCTCTCTCCGTTACTCCCAAATCCAACCCTTCCTCTTCAGAGGTTGTTCTTTCTCGCTCCCACAGCCCCAACACGGTGTCGTTCAAGTCCGTGAATTCTAGTCGGGTGAGTTTTTGTGAGCTGACACGTAGCGGGATCGCCAGTGGTCAGGTGAGTTTGGGTGGTGGGATTGGGAGAGTTGGAATCCAAGCGAGTGCGAGCCGGGTTATGGAGAAAGTTGAAGAGAAGTCGAAAGAGCCTACCATTGTGGAGGTTGATTTGGGGAATCGGAGCTACCCGATTTATATCGGATCCGGTCTCTTGGACCAACCGGAGCTGCTTCAAAGGTATTTGTGTGCCAGCCGCCGCGTTTTAATTCGTGTTTACGGGTTGTTTTTGTGTTTTAATTTGATAATCTTTATAAATTTATTTAAATGTTTGATACTGGGAGTTGATTCATACTAAGGTTGGTGCGCTCGATAAGATGTTTCTCTGGGGCCTATGTTATTGTCTTATATGATGGGGAGTAAATTCAATTTGTTGATAATGGAAGTGATACGAGGATGCAGGATTGAAATCAGAAGAGTTTGGTGATCCATTATAGCTGATGACTTAATTAGGAATTAGTCCTAAACTTATTTCTTAATGATGATTAATGTGTGATACTTACCATTAAGTTAGTCTAGTATTTTGCTGATCATGCAAAATATATACAAAGAAATGGCTTTAGGATGATTTGTTATGTCTTCATAATACAAAAATGATTGTTTTTGTCAAAAAGACAGGAAAGATAACAAAAGGCTGGTCTGAGTGATGTCGATAGTGATGCCAACCAATTTTCTCATCTTGATTGACGCGAAAAGGCTGCGTCTTCAAAGTCATATAAGAACTAAATGATGTTATGCTGTGTGCATATAGCATTCACTAATGTATTGTATGTGATGCATTTTGATCTGATTAATGATGGAAAAAGTTGTACAAGATGGAAGGATCGGGAATCGGGTTTTGATTGGGTGTAATTTTATGCTCTTGATTAATCCAACTTTTTGACTAATTGTTGGTTATTATTTTGTAAATTGGCATGTTCATGGGAAGAGGGTTCTTATGATCACTAATGATCATTTTATAAATATGTTCTGGTTTAATTCAGCTTTGTGACTAATTGTTGGTGATCATTTTGTAAATAGGCATGTTCATGGGAAGAGGGTACTTGTGGTCACTAATGATAAAGTTGCTCCAATATACTTGGATAAGGTTGTCCACGCTTTGACAGTGGACAATCCTAACGTTTCAGTAGAGAGTGTGATCTTGCCAGATGGTGAGAAGCACAAAAACATGGTATGTTTAGCTGATCTCTATGCAACAGCAACAGTCTCCCTGCTTACGTTAACCGGTGCTTATTGTGTGGTGAACTAATGCAGTAATGGCTTTGAACTTTTGAATCTTAGGATGTTTTGATGAAAGTCTTTGACAAAGCAATAGAATCACGGTTTGACCGGAGATGTACATTTGTTGCCCTTGGCGGCGGTGTAATTGGTGACATGTGTGGATATGCTGCTGCCTCTTTCCTTCGTGGAGTTAATTTTATTCAGATTCCCACAACTGTTATGGCTCAGGTATTTCAATAGTGGCAAATATTTCATAATTACTCCTTGGCCTGGTTCTCCCTGTTGCATAAATTGAGGTTTCCTAATCTCTTTTTTACAGGTAGACTCGTCTGTTGGGGGGAAAACTGGCATAAATCACCGCCTTGGCAAGAATTTGATCGGTGCCTTTTACCAACCCCAATGTGTACTTGTAGATACAGATACTCTTAACACCTTGCCTGATAGAGAACTGGCATCTGGCCTTGCTGAGGTCATAAAGTATGGACTTATTAGGGATGCTGAATTTTTTGAGTGGCAGGAGAAGAACATGCCAGCATTAATGGCAAGGTAATAGTTGTTCTGCAGTTTAATGAAAGGTAGTTGGTTATCACTTGGGTTTGATTGGATGAGCTATTTCAATATAGGGATCCATCAGCTCTAGCATATGCAATAAAGCGTTCGTGTGAAAATAAGGCTGAGGTTGTCTCCTTGGATGAGAAGGAAAGCGGGTTGAGAGCGACCCTAAACTTGGGTCATACATTTGGCCATGTAAGTTGTTCCTTTTTGGTGTTGATCTGATTAATGATCAAATTTTTGTGTTTAAATTCGATACTGTTAAAGGTAGAATGTTTGGTGTCTATGATTTCTGCATCTGCAAGAAGGGGAAGTGGATGTTATATACACATGCTTGGTAGCTGTTAATATATGTTTGGACTTCCAACATAGTAAGACATTCTTTTTCCTCAAATTGTGATGCAACTGAGGAAATTAGGCTCTATTTAAAGCTATCAATTGGCATTAGGCTATTGCTCAAACAGAGAACTTGTCCTGGATGATGCTTTCATTAGCCACCAGTGTGTTTCATTGCGTTCTGGTTAATGTATGTTGGCTTGCTAAATCATGAAGCACGTCGATGATTCTTGGCCAGGACGTGGCCATCAGATTAACAGTGATAGTCCATCTGAGCCTAAGATTAGTGCAACAGGGGCTGACTCTGCTCAAATCTGCTGAGCTTGACAATTATTTAATTTATTTACTTGCCTTTAGTTGTGAATTACCCATGGCAGTTGACAGAGATGCTAGTTTGTAACCATACCATATTGCAATGCCTTTAAGCTAGGCAGATCATGTTCCATACTTGACCATAAGATCTTACCCTCGTCAGTTACTCATTTCTTACTGGAAGCTTCTTTTCCAGGCAATTGAGACTGGGTTTGGCTATGGAGAATGGCTTCATGGAGAAGCAGTTGCGGCTGGCATTGTAATATTCCACCTATATGTCTTGTGTCTACACGTATTACCACATATCTTTGTCTTCCTCACCATATGTGTTCTAAGAACGTATGTTGCTTATACTTCAGGTCATGGCTGTTGATATGTCCTATCGCCTTGGTTGGATTGATGAATCGATTGTGAAAAGAGTTGACAAGATTCTAAAACAAGCTAAATTGCCAACCGCACCACCTGAAATTATGACCGTGGATATGTTTAAATCTGTCATGGCGGTAAGCATTTGGTTGTACTTCTCTTTCACACAAAAACATTTCTATTACTCCTTGGAATTCCAAAATCATTGATTCCTTATTGATTTATCCATACAAACACAGGTTGATAAGAAGGTAGCAGATGGCCTGCTCAGACTCATTCTTTTGAAAGGTCCTCTAGGCAACTGTGTATTCACCGGTGACTATGACAGGAAAGAACTTGATGAAACTTTGCGTGCTTTTTGCAAGTCTTAATTTCTTTTTGACCGACACCAGATCTTTTGTACGTGCTTCTCTTCTATTTTTATTCTAGGTAATGCATTTTTTTTATGCTAGTGTAATGCCATGGATCCATTTGTAATGAAGGTATTCTCTGTATTATTCTGCTGGCCTGAAAGGATTAGCGCAAATTGTAACTTATAAGATTAATTCAACCAATAAATTGACTACCTCGCATTCTCTTCGTCTCCTCTTTTGGTGTTTGCATTTTCTGCTTCTCTATTTTGTGCAAACTTGATGGTGGATATGTTTTAATTTCAGTTTGTCCTTTGTAAAGGCTTAGTATGTTAATTCATGCAATACTCAATGCTCAAAATGTGACTTCAGCTT
The DNA here is from genome assembly GCA_024138025.1 of Combretum micranthum. NCBI lineage: Eukaryota > Viridiplantae > Streptophyta > Magnoliopsida > Myrtales > Combretaceae > Combretum > Combretum micranthum. Next base: position 908,458 of record JAMXBD010000290.1, read on the forward strand.
ATAATACGACTGAAAATTGAGAAAGAGAGAGAAATTACTGTCTGGAAATTCCTCAATTGATTTGTATTAAAGATGAGATTTGATGGGATTTTATTTTTTAGGGGATGGAAGATGTCTTTTAATTTTTCTGATGGGTTGCGGGTGAATTGTTTTTATTTTTATTTTTTATGGCATTCCTGTTTACTTAACTGGCATAATGTGCAAGGAAAGTTGATTCCTTACCGGTTTGGATTACTCAATAGAATGCAGGACCATTCCATATGGCCATATTCATTCCAGTGTGGTCGTTTCTTCAACCAAATATCTAGAGAATGCGTTTCCTCAGAGGAGAGGAATCGAGGGTGGAGAGTGATGGTGGTGAGGATAAATGGGGACGAGAGAGTGAGATATGGTGATGGGTTGCCATAGTGAGAGAAAGTGAGTTGTGGGTGGCTATGGTTGTTTAGGTAAATGAATAATTATGAATGTAGAATTTAGTACCTAACTTTGTCCAAAAATGGAAGTAGGTGCTTGAATTTTCATAAGTTTAATTTTAATATCTAATTGAACTTTTCAAGATTGTTTTTAGTATCTTACTTAACATTGTTAAAGTCTGTTTCTGACGTGGATTATCAACCAATCACGACATGACATATGTCAAATGGATTGAAAAAATAAATTAGTAAAATAAAAAAAAGATGGGATGTCCACTTTATGGGCAACTAGAATCGAACTCTCTCTCTTCTTCATCTCTCACCCTCCATCCCCACTTTTGAATCTTTGTCTCAAACTCTCTCTCTCTCTCTCTCTCTCTCTCTCTCTCTCTCTCTCTCTACATCTTGGTGAACCTAGACAAACCGAAACCAACACAAACATAACACCACCTCTCTTTCAACCAAACTTGAAACCTCCTTGGCCACATGCGAGGCAAACCAAACCGAATTCACAAATGCCAACAACAACATAACGACAAGCACCAGCGCACACACCATCCAAATACAAACCAAACAATGTCCTGCACCACCACCTTCACCAAAATGTTGCGGCTAATACATTAAGCACACCACCACCCACACGATCATTTAACACAGAATTGAAATCCATTGCCAGAGCACCCATAATAAGCACCACCAACATTGACAATCTCTAAAAACTTCACCAAACACATGCGCATAACAAGGCAAGTCCGGTTTTCAGTCTTTCTCAATGAGGCCTTTGTCCTCTCATCCTTTATTTTTGTTATTATCATTAGATAAGGGATTTTTATCCCGGCATTGATATGCACATCACTTTCTATTACTTTAAATGGGAAACCTTAAATTTTCAATCTTTTTGTTTCTAAGGTTTTTAGCTGAATCCTTTATAATAGTTACTTTCGCTTTTTTTTTTTTAATAAAACCGATTAATTTTCCAATTAAAATCAATGAGAAATTGGTTTTGTTTTAAGCTTCTAGGAGTGTGCTATTCATTTACTTCATCTTTATTGGACCTATCATCTTATGACACCACCTCCAATATAAAGACCCTAACACTTTGACTAGAACGATTGCACCAGTAATTTTGTTACATAGCATGCTTGTAAAGCAGTCACAAAATATTATGTGGCATCCTGGTATATCAAGAATAGAACCGGTAAGCCGATTATTGTTAGGTTACACATACAAAACCCCCTCATCTACCAGCATGTTAGTGCGAAATAAACTGGCAAACTGGTTCAACAGATATTTTGCTCAATGTTTTGTAACTCTTTGCCAGTTCAAAAACACCAACTTGCAAGTATTACTTGTTTATAGTGTATTTTCAACATGCTCAACTAACTTCCTCGCATGTTCTTTATACTCATCCTTTACCATGACCTACAAAATAAGAAGCACTACATAATTCAACATTGCTCCCCTCCCTTGAAATTGGAAGTTCTCTTCTGATTTGAAGGCCCCTTTGTCTTCATTTTTCATACACACCAACTTCATCACTTACAACCATTAATGTATTGGAGGTGGCTATATTCAGACACATTTTATAGGTGTGTCTTGTTTCACAATAGTTACTTCATTTTGTAATTGTGGAATATGAATTGTGGTGCTATAATTGCATCATTTTATCCATTCATACCATTGGAACATCTAATTTCCATCCTAACAACATTTTTACCATATGTTGATGAAATTTGTGACCAATACTATATTATTCATTGCTTGTAGGTGGAGTAACGTCCATGTCGTCCCAAAATTATTTACGAGGAAAGAGCATCGTAGACAGTGGAAGTAGTCAAGGTGGACATCTCATTCAAAACAATGGGGAGAGTTAGGAAGATTTAGTATTTAGTGGTAGAATGTTAGCACATGGGTATTTAAAGGCGGAAGATATTAGGTCACTCGAGTTTTCTTCGCATAATGTACCAGAAGACTTCTATCGAACGTATGCAATTTCAATAGGGTTTGATATAAGGTGATAAGATCAGCATAGAGTAAAAAGAAGGTACTATGACCATGCATAGATAAACTCGTGACATAGATAAATTGTGGGGCAACATTTAGAATTCTGTTAGAGGATGGCAAAAAAGTGGAGAGTCAAGGATATAATCATAAGATATACATACGAACTTGTGCCACCAAACTATTCATTCTTATGTAAAGAAAACAAGAAAATTTCCACACCAGAAGGGTACGTATCAACATTCTCCATGAAGTTGTTATCAAGCCGACGCAAATAATGGAGCACTTCGTCAATTTATCGGGTAGGTATGATAAGGCTAGATTTATGGAAAGAAACTTGCACAACTACATTAAGTGCTAACAAGAGGAAAATGTCCATGGAGCTAACGCGATACCAATGATTGCACATATAATTGCAAGAACTGAAAAAGATCCCATGTTTTTCCAACGAGCACATTAGGAGGAAGAAAGACTGACACGGTTGTTGTAGATTAGCTCTAGGGGATGCGTAGACTACTAATGTTTTGGAGATGTTGCTTTTGACTCTATCTACAAAACAAATATTTATAACATGCTCTTTGTGGTCATTATCGAGTTAATCACCACTACCAAACATGTATATTTGCTTCATCACTTTTGACAAACGGGACGATAGATGCCCATTATTAAGTGCTTAGAAACTTCATTAAAGGGATGAGAGGCAAACATCCAAGATAAATTATAATTGATAGTGCAAGGGCTATGCACTTGCAATCGCAAAAGTTTAGCCCCATGCAATTCATAGACTATGTGCATGGCATCTGAAACACAATTGTCAAGCAAACATTAAGACCATGGAGTTTGTTTTAGCCTTCCGAACGTTTTTGTACGAATTGATCTCGATCGAAGACAGTTAGGAGATATGGGAAGATGCAGTTAATAAGCACAGTCTCCATGGCAATGCTTGAATAGAAGTGACGTAACCAAATTGGTATTCTTGGGTCATGGCTTGTTTTCATGGGAGCGCCGCTAGTCAGCTTCTATTGCATTAGCGATGTAGTTTGCTTCTGTGGCTTCGTTGGTTTTTTTATTCTCGCTGCAATGTTCATGCTATCTTTATTAGTTACATCATCTACTATAGAGAGTCTTAGTTTTACCATTAGTCACGCCACATCTTTCATGTCTTCATTGTAGACTTTAGGTGTTTGACTCGCCCAATAGAACAATTGATTGCAAGCAATTGTCAATTCTCCATACTTAGCCTTCAAATCCATACTTGTTTGCTCCTCATTATTGGAGAACCCTCATAGCTGTAGAGGTCTTTTGCCCTCTTGGTCTACCTATTCATAATTAGGTTAAAAGGTATTTCCACCGGTTTTTCAACCTTTATAATGTATTGCATGACAACAAGGGAACCCATTTGTCCCAAACTCTAAGCACGAGCATTGTATTAAGGGGTCCTGTGTCTTAAACCCTATATGATCTACCTTCCTGTCATCTCCATATTGTCGCACCTATATTGCCTAAAGCCATTGCTTTTCCATTCTACTCACCATATACTAAAGAACCTCTACACGAATTTGTTCATGGATTTTGTTAAATGATGCACGAGTGAACACCTTGGCAAATGGGACTTATTCTCTTTATAAGTGTCTCCATTGCAGGTTATTTGTGCTTGCTTTCATATTTGGCTACGGTCTCCTTTTGTTGAGCGCTTTAGATAGTTCTATTTAAACTTTCAACAAATTGGTATAACTTAAAGCCTTTCCATATAAATCTTTTCATGAGTGCATGTAGTAATTCACACCATCGTGTAGTACGCATCCTCCCCTAAAGCTCCCACAAAGATAAGCCTCGACCCAAGAATGCTCATTTGCTATGTCGCTTCTATCTAGGCATTTCCATAGAGACTGAGCTAGTTAACCGCATCTGTCCATATCTACTCACAGTCTTTGATCGATATTAGTTCATATATTCCTGATGTTTGTTTGACAATTGCGTTCCAAATGCCATGTGCATAGTTTATGAGTTACACAGAGCCAAACTTTTGCAATTGTAGTGTGCATAACTCTTGCACCATTGTTTATAATTGATTTTGGATGTTTGCCTCCCATCCCATCGGTGAAGTTTTTAAGCATCTAATAGTAAGCGTCTGTCATCTCATCTGTCAAAAGTACTGATGCAAATATGCATATTTGGTGATGGTGATTAACCTCAATAATAATCACAAAGGAATATTATAAACATTTGTTTTGTACATAGAGTTAAAAGTAACAACATCTCCAAAGCATTGCTAGTCTATACGTTCCCTAAAGTCGACAACTACCATGTCGGTCGCTCTTCCTCTTAATGTGTTCAATAGAAAAACAAGGATTTTCTTTAGTTCTTGCAGTCATATATGCAATCATCGACACCATGTCACCTTCGTGGACATTTTGCTCTTGTTGGCGCTTAATGTAATTGTGCAAGTTTTTTTCAATGAATCCAACCTTATCATACATACTTAATAGATTCACGAGGTGCTCTATTATTTGCATTAACTTGATGACAATTTCACGGAGAATGTTAATATGTGCCCCATCTAGTGTGGAAATTTTCCTATTTCCTTTAAGTAAGAATGGATGATTTGGTGGCTCAAGTTCGTGTGTGTGCTCTGGGACTATATTTTTTACTCTCTACTTTCTGTTATCCTCTAACAAAATTCTGAATGTTGCACCATTGTTTATCAATGTGATAGATCTTCTACGTATTCTTCTATTCTCCATACAATCACTGTTCAAAGTCTCTACCCTACTATAAACCCATCGTGGAATGGTCATAGTATCGTCTTTTCACTCTACATTGATCTTGTCACCTTATATCAAACCCTATTGAAATTGCATACATTCTATAAAAGTCTTGCACTTCATTGTGTGAACAAAACTCGAATGATCTAATATCTTCTGCATTTAAATACCTATATGTGCTGACATCTCTACCACTGAATGCTAATTCTTTCTTACTTTTCCCAGTGTTTTGAATGAGATACCCACCCTGACTATTTTCATTGTCTATGATACTTTGCCCCATAAAAATATTCGGGACCATATGGATGCCATTTTACTTACGAGCAATGAATAATACAATATTGGTCACAAATTTCATCAACATGGTGGGTGGGGGATGCATTTTTAAAGGAAAGAAAGGGAGGGGGAGGGGGGGGGGAGGGGGGTTGTTGGGGTTTACGACTCCATCCAGTTCATCCTCCAAACCTAACTAAAAATTAAGGTTATAAAATCGAACCTAACCATAGGTTGATTCACTTTTTTTTTAACCTAAAAATATAGTTTGGTACAATTCAGTATACGGTTCAAATCGTTTATTATTCAGTTCCATTCATAACAATCCCAGCATAATCATGCGCAAGGCAATATTCTCAAGAAGATAGAAAAGGATTAGAAGCCAAAGAAACTACCCATAATCCAAAATAGGAATGTCCCTAAAATTACAACAGAGTAGATAAAGATAGTCTATGTAACCTTCAGATACACATGGATTAACTTATTTAAGGTAATGAAATTTAGCTCTAAAACGATCTAGCATTTGAAAAACTTTGCAATCCTACCCTTGCCTACTTTCTTTGCACAAATACTTGCTCAAAAAACATTGTCTTGAGAATTATGGTTACATTGCCACCTTACAAATGAAAACTCCACACAAAAAATTGTGTCTTGATTTGTGTCTTCCCCATGTAATAGCATCCATCAAACATAACTATGGAATTTGTATTGCCATGCTATAAGCAGAAACTCCACATAAAAATTCCTGAAAGTAAAGAAAGAAGAATTTAAAGACACCACAATTCTGTTAATTTGTGTTGCCTTGCAGAATCCTATCAATTTTTTGCCATTGTCTACCTCAATTGCTCTTATTGTTACTTAGATTTCAATTCCTCTACTCTCCATATATGCTAATTAACTACAAAAAAAGTATAACATTAGGACATCACTAAATATTGATAACACTAGCTAATTATAGACTTAAAATTAAGATGATAATTGATTTCTATAAATAAGAATTGATTACCCTAGTCACTAAGATCAAGAACAAAGGAACTATGTGCTCATGCTTAAAATAATCTGATTGTCTATTGAAATGTTTTTCATGAAAATCACCTTAACAATAGTAACACAAAAGACACTACTAAAAGTAGATAAATAAATAAATGAACAAAAACGGATTGAGAACCTTGAATCTGGTGGCTTCAATAACAAAACAATTATTAAATGGTATTAAACACAACCTTATCGAATAGCGAACCATCGAAAACTGTGAAGCATATTGATTCATGATTTATTTACTTCAATGGACCGACCTTATTTTAATTGAAGGTGATATGTGTAGTAGTTGAATCCACCAATTTGGCAACTTTGGAGCATCTAAAAGATATATATATATATATAACATGTTATTAGCATATAATAAACAAATGAAAGGAAATGAAACTAAAATAGAATTTAACAATGATAGATTCATGTGTCAAAACAATAAATTGAAACTTGATTAATAAATTTCCAGTGCTTCAAGATTCTCCTCAATAGACAATATTGCTGCACTTGTAGATTTTTTTAGCCAATATTGTGTACATATGAGTGCTTCCATCATACATGGAGCTAGACAACTCCTAAAAACATCAAGAACTTGATCATCTGTGCTAAAAGCACTTTCTAAAGCCACAGTTGACAGAGAAATTACCAAAATGTCTTTTGCCATTAAAGAGAGAATGTGATATTTATACAAGATTTTTTTCCACTAATCCAATACATCGAAACCTTTGTCATCATCATGAAGTTCCTCTCGTTCTTTTGTCCAATACTTCTCCAATTCATTTTTCTATATTGTTTTGTTCCTTCCTACTTTTTTAGTGAACATATTTCTTAATTTCTTTTTACGCTCTTCATTTATCAATTCTAGTTTTGGTTCCCTTCATAGGACCTTCAAAATTTGTCTCAAGGCTTTCCTCATTATGCTTTATATGAGAATCATAATAATAAAAAGCTTGAGAGGGCATGGTGAATTTTTTTCCCATTAATTGGTTTCCTTCATCATCACCGTAGACCTCTCCACCATCCAATCCACATAAGATAACTTCAGGCGAGAATCAAGAACTGCAACAACAAATGACAATACATTTATGTTATTAATATTTCTCCAATACTTCTCATGCTTTCTATTCATTCTTTCAGCCATCATTCTTACAAATAGATCATTGCTTGTACAATTTTCTTTAATCTCATGCCCAATACCCATAATTTCTTCAATAAAATGATTGCGAATGATGTATAAGGAGCCAGAAATGCTCAAACTAGCATCATAAATTGTTTTCAAGAAAGGTAAGTGCCACGTGAATATGCCCAATCTTCTTTCGTAGGAAGTCCTCTCACTTTATTGCCTATAAGATCTGCCATAAATTGCTCATCCTTCATCTCTAACAATTCAAATGCTTTAAAAAATTTCACAATCGACTCTAACATTTTATATGTTGAATTTCATCTAGTTTCAAGATCTAAAGATAACAATGCCTTACTCCCTACATTTGCTTTCGTCACACAGTTTTTGAACCTCGCCAATCTTGATGGCAAAAACGTAACATATCTAATAGCAAATTAAATTCTAAATATAAAATCATCCATATCTTTCAGACACTCCTTCACAATTAAACTTAAAAGATGTGCACAACATGTCATATGGAGATACTCTCCTTTCAACATAAGTATTCCCTAAGATTGCAATATCCTTTTCAAATATTGAATGGCATGATCATTCGAACTTGAATTGTCAAGAGTAACTGTAAGAACCTTTGCTATACCTTAACCCTTCAAACATGCCTCCACAACACTACCAATCGCCTCACTAGAGTGACAAAAAATTCGATAAAAATTCAAAATCTTTTTTTTTTTGTAATTTCCAATTGTCATCAATGAAGGGACACATTAGACACATATAAGATAAATTTTGGCAAGAGGTTCACATGTTAGTAGTTAAACAGACCCTACCATTAAATTTAGAAAAAAAAATTGCCTTAATTTTTCCTCACCTCATTGTACAACTCTACATAGTCATGTCTCAAAGTTGTTCGAGATGGAATTGAAAACTTAGGTTGTAGTACATTACTATAATCGATAAAAACCTCATTTTCAAAAAATCTAAATGGTTCATCAAAATTATTAATTAGTTGCGTTGGAAAATGCTTATTTTCTAATATACTGGGGCGTGTTTTTTGTTTACTCATTGTCTCTTTGTTGACAAACTATTTACATCTACGTAATGCAATACTTCCATTCCTACTAATATACTTAAAAGTTTTATGACAATATTTGCTTCTTGCCCTCTTATTCTCATTTTCATTTGATTCTAATGTCATATGTGTCCAAACTATAGACCTTTGTCTTTTGTTATAAGTTAGTGCAGAAGGAAGGAGCTTAGACATTGTACCAGAAGAAGGTAAAGTACTGCTATTACCATTTTGAAAATCTTTGTCAAACATGTTCATCTATATTAACTTCTTGCTTAAAAGTGTCCACATTTAATGGTTCACTTATAATCTTTGCATCGAATGAAGACATATGAAAAGTGAAACAAAAGGGGATGCAATAAATAAATTAGTATCAAAGGCTGTCACCACAAGGTAAAATATAAGGACAAAAAATGAAAAATAATGGTTAAAATTAGCGAGTTAGTATTTCATTCAAGGTTTTCCAAATCACCTATTAAGTCATTAGGCAAGCCTCTAGTATAACCATAACTAATTTTTTTAAACTCGCAAATCCATAATAATAATGGATAGCATTAAAATAAAAAAAAATAAAATCATTAAGTTAAGTATTTAGTGGAAGTAACAAAACATGATTTCTCTGGTCTAATCTTTCTCTCTATTGTTCTGAAATGACAACCTTGCATAATAAATTGATGAACTGCATATTATTAAAGTCACCATCTTTTCCTTAGGATGGAGAAATTATTATGCAGGTATAAACTACCATATTATTAAAAATTTAAAGTCTCTCATCATTCTGAAAGTTAGCATCTTTATTAAGCATTTCATTATAGGAACCCACATTTTCCATAATGACCATCATAGCAGAGCAAACAAGATTATAAATTCTTATTAATAGGCAAACAAACAAATTGTATTAGTTTGATGAGCAATTTAAAAACTAAAAACTTTTTACCATACGAAACCAATGATAGTATATCAATTAAGTATTGTGGAAATAGTAGTTACCGATTTAGAAATGTAGATTTCCTTAGCCTTTTAGAGAACTCCAGCAACCATCTTCTTTAGGTTAGACTCAATTATTCAACCTTGCACATTAATTGTTTGCAATCAATTAAAGTCATCCACTAAAAAATGAGTATACATATTCTTGTGTAAGTTTACAAAATAGAACATAGTTGAATTGAAGCATAATATATAGCACATTGTGTAGAAAATATCTAAGCACCATTAGGCTTGTTTACACATGCATGTGGGAAAGTGGAAGTTACATGGCAGGTTTCTAAACCAATTTTAATCTCACTTAACCAACTATTATCTATTATGCCAATTTTGCCTAAATACAAGTAACAATAATAATTAAAGAGATAAGGAAAGGAAAGTTTGCATTGAAATTTAACATGGAATTTGGCCTCCCCCTAGTTTATATGGTCCACAAATTGCCTTACTCATTGAGGACTTCACCCATCCATTCAAACAAACAATTGCCTCAATAGAGGACTTCACAATGCCTCACATACAATGTCTTCATAATACCTACCACTGGTAGGACTTCACTCAATGCCTCCCATACGAGGACTTCATTAAATGCTTCAATACATGAATATTTCACTAAAACACTTGAACAAAAGTATGAATAGTGCCTTACAATATTAGCTCATTAATCTCACTATGATACTATTTACTTAACAAATATAAAAATACAAATCAAGAGAGTATTTTCACATAATCTCTACAAAATAAGCTCAACTCTCTTTTATTAAAAAAAAAAAACATCTTAAACACTCTAATTATAATCTCTCTAAGTAAGCTAGCTATTGCCTTCAAAAAGCCTATCAAGGGTTGGATTAAAAAGTCTATAACGACTATTTTTTTGGCATAGACAGAGCATACCGACAAGCCAGTCCATTTACCATCGGTAAGTTGGTCCAATTGAGTCGAAAGTGGAGGGCTCGGTTTTGCCTACAGTTGCCTTTAGCCAATTCGACATTGTTTTATATTTCAGTCATAACTTTCTCATTCGGACTCCATTTAAGGTTATTCAAGATGCTACAAAAAATTTTAGAGAGCTCTACAACTTTCATGTTTTGAGCTTTGAGAGATTCGAAAGGCATCAGGGCCTAAAATGTGCTTGAATCCATCTGCAACAGCAAGCACAAAATAAAAACGAGTAAATTACACCAGAAGGTCACAATTTTGGGGGTAAGTTCATTTTAGGTCACAACATTTTGAAAAGTTCAAAATAAGTCACAACGTTTAGTGATTAAGCTCATTTTAGGTCACAACATTTTGGGGTAAGTTCATTTTAGGTCACAAAGTTTGGAGAAATAAGTCAATTGAGATCACTATTAACATGTATCAATAGGAGAAATATTCGATTAAAGCTTAACAACCCTTTTTTAAAGACCCTATTGACATGTATCAAAGGAAAAATACTTAATTAAATCTTATAAGACACTTTTCCAAATGTTATGACATCTTTTGAACTTTTCGAAACATTGTGACCTAAAATGAACTTACTCCCAAACGTTGTGACCTTTCGATGTAATTTACTCAAATAAAAACACAAAAATAGTAAAGCCCAAACATATCACAAATAAGTTTTTGCTTATTAGATATAACTTAACAAGTTTTGGAGCATTTGTGTAATACATTTTCTCATCAAAACAATATTGTAACCTCCACATGGTTCAACAATCTCCCACTTTTAGATGAGAATAATTACTGCACAACATTGCTCCCCCTCCACTTAGCATTCCCTCTCAATTAAACATTCAGGTAAAAGCTCACTTATAAAGGACGTAATGCTCAATTAAATGTTCCCAAGCTACATGTAATAAACAACTTGTTAAATACAACTAAACTCCCTCAGTTAAGCATTTCGGGTAAAAGCTCATTTGTAAAGATATGATGCTCAACTAAAAGGCTTAAATTACACTTAATAAACAACTTATTTTTAAGCATACAAAAACACACAAGCCTAGTGTTTTTAAAAACCACATAAATTTTTCTCTATGATGCAATTAAGCATTAACTGTAGAGACTAGTTCTAGTATTAATTGTAGATAATATCTAAGCACCACTGGGCTTATTTACACACATGTGTGTGGAAGCGGAAGTCACAAGGCGAGTTCCTAAACTAATTTTAATCTCACTTAACCAACCATTATCTCTTATGTCAATTTTGCCCAAATATAAATAACAAAATAATTAAAGAGATAAGGAAAGGAAAGTTTGCACCAAGATTTAACATGGAGTTTGGTCCACCCCCTAGTCTCCATGGTCTAAAAATTGCCTCGCTCAAGGAGGACTTCACCCATCCATTCAAACAAACAATTGCCTCAATAGATAACTTCACAATGCCTTACACACAATAACTTCACAAGTACCTACTACTAATAGGACTTCACTCAATGTCTCACATATGGGGACTTCACTCAATGCCTTAATACATAAGGACTTTACTAAAATGCTCAAACAAAAGTGTGAATGGTACTTTATAATATTAGCTTGCTAATCTCACTATGGCACCATTCACTTAACAAATATAAACACAAATCAAGAGAGCATTTTCACATAATCTCTACGAAATAAGCTCAACTCTCTTTCATAAAAAACACCTCAAATACTCTATTTATAATCTCTTTAAGTAAGCTAGTCATTGCCTTCGAAAAGCCCACCAATGGTCGGATTAGAAAGTTTGTAACAACTATTTCTTTAGCTTAGACAGAGCATATTGGCAAGCCAGTCTATTTTCCTCTGGCAAGTCAGTCTAATCGAGCCTAAAGTCGAGGGCTCGGTTTTTCCTACAATTGCACTGGCTACTTCAACATTATTTTATATTTTGGCCATAACTTTCTCATCTAGACTTCATTTGAGGTGTTTCAAGATGCTATGAAAAGCTTAGAGAGAGCTCCATAACTTTCATGTTTTGAGCTTTCAGAGTTTCTAAAAGCATCAGGCCTAAAACGTGCTTGAAGCCACTTACAACAACGAACACAAAACAAAAACACAAACATAATAAAGCCCAAAACATATCACAAACAAGTTTTTAGTTATTAGATATAACTTAGCTAAGTTGTGAAGTATTTATGTAATACATTTTCTCATCAAAATAAGATCGTAACCTCCACATTGTTCAACACATTGAAATGGATAAGTCTTCTTCATATATATGCAAGAGATGTTAATAGACTAATAGTACACAATTGAATTCCAACTTTATGCATCCCAACATTAGATATTTAAAAAAAATTAAGTTGTTTTCTTAATTTTCAATACATATATAATATAGAAAAAGATTCCAAAATTATATAAATAAAAGATGATTGGGTTAGAGACAGATAGAAACCATTTCCTTTTCAAACTTCTTCAAAGAAATATTAAAAAAAAAAAGTGAATCACTAAACATTATAGAAATGGAGCTTATCCAAAATAATATAACCCCAGTCATACCGTATACTAATTCTAATTGGTTAGTCTTCCCTTGATTACCATTTTACTTATTTGGAATATGGTAAATTATACCGGAAGATCACAACATTTAGAGGTAAGTTCATTTGAGGTCACAACATTTCTATGGGTTAAAAAGAGGTCATAATGTTTAGGGAGTAGGTTCATTTTAGGTTACAACGTTTCAAGTGGTTAAAAAAAAGGTTACAACATTTAGAGAAATAGGTCAATTGAGGCCACCATTAGCATATGTCATAACTTGCTAGATCTTGTAAGTTTCAATTTTAAATATTTCTCCAGTTGAAACGTGTCAATGGTGATGTCAATTGACTCACTTTTCTAAACAATGTGGTCTCTTTTTAACCACTTGAAACATTATGACCTCAAATGAGCTTACCTTCAAACGTTATGACTTTTTAGTGTAATTTACCCATTCAAAATTTTTCAGTGGTCGAAGTTTCGAGTCAATATATGTCCTCTATTACACCATTCTGTTCTCTTCAAAACGATTACTTTGTAATCTTGGTAAAATCTTACGGTTTGGTTTTATGTTTACCGATTTCACTTGTTTACGTAAAATCTATTAAACATATGAATATATATTGTGGTTTCACAAGGTTACTAATTATTAGAATGATACATCTTTCTTACTGTATTTCCATTTCATTTTCACACACTCTCTTTAACTCTTCCCCTTATTCCCCTTAGCTCCCATGCTTAACATTTATATGATTCATTCAAGTTGAGTTATATGATTCACCTTTGTTGATGGTCCACTATGGGTCATAGGCTAAGCCAAGTCGAGCCTAACACACCAATGCTGAGTCGACCTAATAAACATAAACTCCATGACTCAACCCTATAACCAACTATGGTGAATTGCTCAGTCGCCTTCACCTTACTAATTGCTCAACACATGTAGTTCGGTTGGCCTTAGCCTACGCATAGTAGAGAAAGTAACTTAACTATATAATAGAACTTAGTTAAGAGTTATCATAATGTTTGGTTTCCTTTTCTAATATTTTTATAATATAAATTTTTGTAAACAAGATTTGCTTTGGATCTTTTTACTAGGCAAATTCTACTAAAAGGTATTAATGTTTGGGGTAAGTTCATCTAAGGTATTAATGTTTTAAGTGGTGAAAAAGAGAATTAACATTTTGGAAAATGAATTGAATGAGATATCGATGTTTTACAAAGATTATTTAAGATATGAGCGTTTGGATTAGTTTTTAGTTTTCTTAAATGTTCAATTATTAATACCTTATCTTAACTACTTGAAACGTTGATAACTTAAATGTATTTATTCTAAACATTGATTCATTCTTTTAACTACTTTACCTTAACTTTATAAAATAACGTAAGTTCTTTTTTACATCTATGTTATGTATTTCAATATTTTTTTTATGACTTACATAAATATATCAATAGAAAATTACAAGTTTGAAAACCATGATATTTCGCATTCACCTTTAATAGAAAATTATTATAAAAAAAACATAAGTTTTTTTACATTGTTATTACAATTTAATGGGTGCTTAGAAAACTACGAGGCTCATGGTTTTATCATCATCATCATCATCTTATCCTTCCACATTTTGATTTGCAAGAATCCTAATTTGGTGTTTGTTATAAAAATGCCTAAATGTGTTAGGTCTCCTCACCAATTATAGCTATGTTTGTGGTAGGTATCTTCATAGTGCTAGGTGCTTATAAGCTATGTGTTTCCAATAAGTGGCAGGTGATTTCTGATAGGTCCTTTCACAATTGCTAAGTCATCATGTGGTAAGTATTTCCATTAAATGGTAGATCTGGCGAAAGTTATAGTTGCTTTGTAGTAGATGTGTCCAGCAAGTTGTAGGTCTGTACGAAAGTAATAAGTGTTTGTGGTAGGTCCTTCTACAAATGCTAGATGCTTTGTGGTAAGTGTCCAATAAGTGGTAGGTCTATGCAAAATGGTAGGTGCTTTGTGGTAGGCCCTTCAAAATGCTATGTGCTATGTGGTAGGTGTGTCCAGTAAGTAGTAGGTCTGTGCTTCATGATAGGTCCTTTTAAAAGTGCTAGGTGCTTTATGGTAGGTGCTTTGTGGTAGGCCCTTCAAAAGTGCTATATGCTATGTGGTAGGTGTGTCCAGTAAGTGGTAAGTCCTTCCACAAGTGCTAGGTACTGCATGATAGATGTGTCCAGTAAGTGGTAGGTCTGTGCTTCATGGTAGGTCCTTTTAAAAGTGCTAGGTGCTTTATGGTAGTGTGTTTAGTAAATGATAGGCGCATTGTGGTTGGTGTGCCCAGTAAGTGCTAAGTCTGTGCAAAAGTGATAGATGCTTTGTGGTAGGTCATTTAAGAAGTGCTAGGTCATTATGTGGTAAGTTCTTTTATAAGTAATAGGTGCCTATTGGTGATAGGTCCATTCAAAAGTGGTAGGTGTTACTTTATTGCTCTTTCATTGTGTTTAATCATAATATTACCCTATTGATAAGATTGCTGACATAAATTGTGTCATAAATCTAATAAATGGAAAATTGAAAATTTGCATAGAACTCGATCATTAGATATGGCTATACTAACACAAAATATACACACATCATCATAAAACATGGAAAAGTTAAATGGACAACTAAAGACACAACATTAAACATAGTCCCAACATTAACATGACTACTTATAACAACAACAAATACAAAAATGACAAAAAAGGAGCTTCTAAAAGATAGACTTGAATAAGAATAATAACGCAATGGACTAAAAGATAGGATCGGGCACAACACTAAACTAAGTGCAAAAAAAAAAAAAAAACAATGGTAAATGAGATTGTGGTAATTGGCTTGACCATCCAAAATAACCATCCTTAGTAGACAAAGTTCTTGATGGGTGACCTGTGTCTATTGCCCTTTTTAGGGCATAGTTGCCAATTAGAAACTGATAGAGAACTCAATGTTTGAGTACTAGTGTTGTTACATATCTATTTTGCTCAATCTTCTAAGCACTTCTAACATTCACAACCATAAACAAATCATCGTAGTGTTTTTTACCATCAAAGTTGGTTGGCATTTCCAATCCATTGACTTCAATGCCAATCAATCCACATATATCCTCCTCATGGATCACGACCCACTATCATAAACATATGTGACAACTTCCAAGAAAGTGCTCTCTATGACCAATCCCCTTTTCCATGCCAAGACCTATGGTACCATCGCACTTAATGTAGTCTGTTAAGTTATAGTAACTTCATGAGGGAAATTCAACATTTTCTAAATGTGTTTTTTAGATACCAACCAATTAATCTAACTTAAATTTAACTTGCTGTATTTATTGGTCACACTCTTAAAACAATGATAAAAGAGATTGTGGTAATTGACTTGGCCACTCAGAATAACTGTCCTTAGTTGCCAAAGATAATGATGGGTGACTTGTGTCTGTTTCCCTTTTCTAGGGGCATAGTTGTCAATTAAAACTAATAGAGAACTCAGTGTTTGAGTGCTAGTCTTGTTGCATATATGTTCTCGTCAATCTTCTAAGCACTTCCAACATTTGGAGTCATAAACAAATCCTCATAGTATTTTTGACCATCAAAGTTGGTTGGCATTTCCAATCTACTGACTTCAACACCAATCAATCTACACATATCCTCTTCATGGATCACAACTTGTTGCTTGTAAACATATGTGTACAACTTCCTAGGAAAATACTCTCTATGACCAGTCCCTTTTTTCATGCCAAGACCTATGGTACCATCGCACTTAATGTGGTCTGTTAAGTTATACTAACTTCATGAAGGAAATTCAATGTTTTCAAGATGTTGTTTATTTGGACACCAGCCAATTAATCTAGCCTAAATTTAGCTTGCCTAGGTTGTTGGTCACACTCTTAAAACAATGGTGAAGGAGATTATGGTAATTGACTTGGCCACCAAAAATATCCTTCCTCTTAGTAGCTAAAGATCCTAATGGGTGACCCGTGTCTGTTGCCACTTTCTAAGGGCGTAGTTGTTAATTTGAAATTGGATAGAGAACTCGGTGTTTGAGTGCTAATCTCGTTGCAGATATGTTCTCCTCAATCTTTAAGCACTTCCAAGATTCGCAGCCATAAACAAATCCTCATCGTATTTTTTACCATCAAAGTTGGTTGGCATTTCCAATCCATTGACTTCAACGCAATCAATCCACATATATCCTCCTCATGGATCACAACTCGTTACTCGTAAACATATGTGTACAACTTCCTAGTAAAGTACTTCGATCAAATTGATTAATCAGTTGTATGGAAAGTTGCTCATTTTCTAATATGTCGGGGAAAGTTTTTTGTCTATTCATCATCTTTTTGTTAACAAATTGTTCACATCTAATTAAGAGTGCATAATGCACTCATTCCATTTCCATTAATATGCTTAAAAGTACTATGGCAATAATTTCATCTCTTCCTTTAGTTCTCATGTTCATCTAATTTAAATGTCATGTGTTCTTAAACTATAGAGCGTTGTCTCTTGTTTGAATATAATGTAGATAGAGAGGGTTTAGATGAAGTACTAGAAGGAGGAAAAATATTGCTACTATCAATTTGATAATCTTAGCTATTGTGTTCATATAGATTGATATTTTGTTTGGAAGCCTCCACATTCATTGATTTGCTCATGCTATCTACATTAATTTCTTGATTATGAGCTTCATATCCACTAGGTTGCTCATGCTCCATGCTAAATGGAGACATCTAAAAGGTCAAATGGAGAGAGATTAATTTAGTAAATTACTACCAATTTGATGATTTAGCTCATCGTGTTCATCTATATTAATTTTTTGCTTGGAAGGTTCCATATCCATTGGTTTGCTCATGCATTTGTGAAATAGCCATGAATGTCCCAATTTATATTTTATAATGTGTTATTGAAATTATATATGATTTTGAAATGTGATGAATGTGAATTATGTTAATGCATGAAAAAATGGGTTGTATTGTTGTGTTAAAAATAATTAAATACCTTAGAATGGTTAAATATTGAGTTTATAAATTTTTAGTGCATTAGAATGTATGAAATATGATTAGAACAAGTTAAGTTGTGCATGTATTAAACCCACTCTTAGTCGAAAAGTTCAATTATAAAATAAGTCCAATACTACCTTTAATTAGCCAAAATACAAGCTTATTAATTAGCTAAAGCCAAGCCAATTAAAGGACTTAAATTATGGAAGCCACCAAAGTCAACAAATGGATAAATATCAACTTTTGAAAGTGCAAAATTCATCCAACAATTTCAGACCAACATAACATACACCAAAAAGCTTCAAAACCCCATTTTTCCTCTTCTAAAAGCTCTCCCATGGCCATATATAATTAAACCCTTCACCTTACAATAAATTAAACACTTAAAGGCTTGCAACAAGACTCCTAAACCAAGGCACAAAGTCCATATGGTAAGTGTGTTCCTCTTGCTTTATGTGTATTTAAGTTACGCTTTTATTAGAATAAGGTTTATATGCTAAATGGTGATAGAATGATTTTTATACATTGTTGGTAGTTTGAGTAGTGTTATGTTGCTAGAGGAGTTTGTAGTATATGTTTTATATGAATTTGGAAGTATTGGGATAATTGTGTTAGGATGGCAAAAGGTTGAGTAGTGTAATGGACATGAAGAGTTAAAATGCAAATTTTGTGTGATGTTGTAGTTGAGTGTATTGATGGATTGAAGAGGAATTAGTGTTTGTTGAATGGTGTTAAGAACATATAACAAGTTTTGGGAAGCTTAGAATGAATTCTGAGGATTTTTGAATGTGTAAATTTTACAAAGAAAACAGCAGAATTCGTGAAAATCATGTAATTTTGTTCCAAGGGTCTACGTCGGCAATGTGCCGCTGGCGTAGGATCCCACATTAACGGTGTACATGGCAACGCTGTCGGTGTTGGGGGTGTTTACAGGCGTAGACCAACCCCGTGGAACTCTCGAAAATTTTAGAAAATTGGAGTTGCAGTCTATACCTGCTCAAAGCCGCCGATGTAGACTATAACGCTGCTGACGTATTGTTGAATGCTACCAGCAATGGCAAGCGTTGAGTTTTAGTGCAGAGTGCATCGAATCAATGCCGACGACATTAAAGTCCGGTGTTTCTCCTACAGTTTTTATTTTCAAAAACTTCTTCTAATATTTTCTAAATGCTAATATATGATGTTTAAATACTATGTTATGACTTTTTAATAATTTATTTGAATTTCTTTGATTGGTTATGTTTGAAACTAGTGATTAGTGCTTGAACTAAGTGAGAAATTCAATATTTTCTTGTACAGTGATAGATCCTCGCTTAGCTAATCCTATTAATTCTCGAGAAATTTCAAGTACGCGGTAACATGCTTGATTCTTTGTTTAGGATAGACATTCTTTAAAATTACTTTAAATAGAGAAAATTTAATAATTGCTTGAATGAGTGTCTTTTCTACCATTGAATATAGTTCGGAGAGTGGTACCCTGCTCAGATTGGGGGCATGATGGTTTTAGGCGCTTAGACCACCCCTGTCATTTTAAAATGACTTTCATAAGTGGTTCGGCGAGTAATTGATAGGGTATTCAGTATCGGTATAACACTTGCTTATTCTTGAAATGATATAATATGATTTAATTCAATGTTTATTGAAACACTTGAATTAGGTGATATTATGGATTAAGTTAAGTAAAATCGAGAAACGGCTAAGAATCCTAGATGAGATTACTTTTTCGTTTTGGATAAAATTACCTAGGAGATGTGAGTATCCAAGCTACTTATATCAACTCCCTGAGTGTCGTGATCGTTACTCAGGTTCCCTCAGAAATCTCTGTTGTCCGGAGTTTAAATACTCCAGTGTTGTTTGGCTAGCTAAAGATTAACTAATAATCTAATGATTGTTGCATTTGTATTTAGCTTAAGCATGCATGAAACACTTTGCATTTGTATTCGTTACTTGTGTACTAGGCCTTTGGCTCATATTTTAACAATTTCATGTGACAATTAAAACGAGTTTTACGCGAATATGGGTTATGGTACCGACTTTGAGGATTTCCTAGATGACCTGGAGGATTAGATATGATTATAGACCAGGATGGAATTCCTAATTTGTAATAGACTAGTTATGAAATTTTTTGATGTTTATATTAGATGATATAAGTTGAATTACCTTTTGTGGCTTTTATATAAGGCTTGTAAGAAGCTTTGTTTGTAATACCTAAACCTAGCTATATGTATATCTTGAACTTATTTCCCTTGTAATATATGATAAATATGATGTTGTGTTTTTATTACAAGTTTTAAAAAAAAACAATAGTTTTCAAATTTATTTTTATGAGTATTGAGGGTTTAGGCAAATAATACTTCAAACACTTCTTCTAAGACAACTTTACATATAATTATGCAGGTTATATGTGGTTGGAAAGCTGTTATCACCTGTTTTATTATAGGGATGATAGTGGGTCCTTACACTTTGTGCATCAAATGAAGACATATGAATTATCTTTTAACAAAAGACATTGGTTTACATTTTGAGAACACTGATATTAGAATCAAATGAACATGATAACTAGAGTGTGAGATGTTATTGTCACAAAACTTTTAAGCATACTTGTGGAAATAGTGCTCTGTGCACTCACTTAACTAAATGCAAACAACTTACCGACAAAGGAGATGGTGTGGAGAGAAAAAACTCTCTCTAGTATATTAGAACATGAGCAACTTTCTATGCAACCAATCAATCAATTTGATGAAAGCTGATGTGAGGGGGACTTTGCAAGAGTTTTTATAGTTGAAGAGCTACCATTTTAGTTTATTAACAATGGTTCTTTGATCCATTAGTACTACAATTTAAGTTTTTAGTTTCAACCCATGCAACTTTGAGATTTGATTCTCTAAAGTTGGTACAATGAGAAAGATGGAAAATTGAAGCAATATTTTTCTAATTTTAATGGTAAGATATGTTTAACCACTCACAAGCGGACATCTTATCGACATTTAACTAATATGGGTCTCATGTGTCATTTCATTGATGATAATTTGAAATTGCAAGAAAAAGAATTATAAAATTTTAGTCCAATTCTTGGCTTTTCTAATAATATATTTGACAATACTATAGAAATATGTCTAAATTGTTAGGGTGTAACCAAGGTTCTTGTAGTCATTATTGATACTGGAAGTTTAAACGATTTTTGCATTCAACATTTAAAAAATAATAATAAAAGAAAGAAAGAAAGAAAAAGATTGCAATCTCAAGGAAAACTCAAGCTAAAAGGAGAGCATCTCATTATGAGATGTTGTGTACATACATTCGGTATAATTGTGAACGAAGGCTTAAAAGATATGGATGATTCTATCTTTAGAATTTTTTTTTTTAGTTATGCATGTTTGGTCTTCTCTATCAAGATTGGCATGGTATAATAGTTGT
Source organism: Combretum micranthum (assembly GCA_024138025.1). Classification (NCBI taxonomy): domain Eukaryota; kingdom Viridiplantae; phylum Streptophyta; class Magnoliopsida; order Myrtales; family Combretaceae; genus Combretum; species Combretum micranthum. The sequence continues at coordinate 929,955 of JAMXBD010000290.1, forward strand.
GTAGAAGAGGAAAGTGAGGGGAAGTAAGGCATTATTGTATTTAGATGTTGAATCTAAATGGATTTTTAATTTATTTAATGTTGCAGTTGGTTGTAAAGTTTCAAAAAATTTTGACTTTAAAAGATTAAGGATGACAAGTTTAGGCCATAACTTATAAGGGATAAAATGAGGGGAGTTCCTGTAGAAGAAGATTGGACATACACACATGGCATTTTGCTTTTCTTAAAACCATTTTATGATGCTACAATGAGCATCACTGGTTCTCTTTATGCCACTTGCAATTATTTTTCAGAGAAATTTTAGGTGTTAGTTGTGAGATTACAAAGCAACATAGGAAAAAAAAAAAAGCATGGAGAAGTATTATGGAAATATTAAAAACATGAATGTGTTGTTTTTTGTTGTTACATTCTTGGTTTCCTTCTTAAGTTATCATATGTGGCTTAGATGATAAAAGAGGCCCATGATGTTGAAAAAAGGCAATCAATTGGTACATAAATCCAATATGCCCTCTCAAATTTGTTTTATTATTATGATACTAAAATCGAGCATAGTAAGGAAAATCTTAGCACAAATTCTAAAAGTCATGGACCCATGATTAGAAGTGATACGTGAAAAAGGTAAAAATTAAAAAGAAAAGAAGAAATGATATCACAAAAAGGATGAGCAAAACAGTGCAAAAATATGAATTGGAGAAGTATTTGGTAGAAGACATGAACTTGAAATGATGATGAAGTTTATTTATTTATTTTTATTTTTATTTTTTTGTATTGAGTTGGTGGAGAAAAACCTCATGTACATATCATATCCACTCTACAGTGTTGAAAGACAATATGATAAATCCTTTGTTAATTGAGGCTAATGGTCAAGCTCTTGATTTTTCAAGGAGTTATTTGGCTTCATATATGATGCAGGCCATGGCCCTCATTTGTGCAAAAGATTAGCTTAAAAATTTTGCAAGACTAACAATGTTATCCATTAAGAAAGATCTTAAAACATCGGAAATTTTTTCTCAGGTTCGAATTCGTTGTTCTACAATGTAAACTAATATTTTTATCTCAATTTTAATTTTTTTTTTTTGTTTGAGTATCATGTACTAATAACATGCTATTTCTTTTATTACTCAAATGTCATCGAAGTTGCTAAATTAGCAGATTCAAAACTATATCAATATGTTTGGTTCAATAGAATGGAATCAGTATTCCAGCTTCATTACTGCAGAATATCTATTTTCTTATTTGGTTTATAAAAAAATTTATCAAAAGAATATTTATTTCGTGCGATGTGGAATATCTAAAGAATTCTCATTCCTTCATTTTACTAGAGGAATGTTTATTCTTGACCAAAAAGCATGTTTTATCCCGAAAATGATCCCTAACTATAAAATAAGAAATTGCTATTTATTTCAGTCTTTTTCCATTTCAGTGAACCAAACGTACCATAAATATTACCTCAAGTTAAGAATTGTTTATCTAATGGTGATACCATATGGTGTTAATGGTGAACCATGATGGTGTAAAACTTCGGTTTGTCAAAATAACTACCAAGTCCCCAGTTGATTATTATTATTCTTGGAAGTGTTCAAATTTGATGTCTCTTTCTGGGTTTAGTATCACTTCTTGTATGCTTTTTTATACAATTGGTACCAATGTCTAGTTTTGGCTTGTGAAATCAATGAAAAAACAAAGTTTATAAACTATGACGCAATGTGCATATTTTTGGATTTTGGGGTTTGAAACACTTGTGTTGGACTATAAGTAGAGGAGAAGTAGAGAGTTTTAAATATGATCTTTGATTTAGTCCACTGATAACACTATGGATGTGGTATAGAGTCTATGGACAACGTGAATGTAGCTGCTATTATGTCCATACTCTATAGTAGACTTTGTGAACTTTGTTGTGCACTAAACTTTGATTTTTTGAAAAGACGAAGCCATTCTATTGTTAACCGGATTAAACAAATGATGGATTCTAAGGTTTTTATTATTAACATATATTTAATAGTTATAACATACATTCCTATGATTACGTACATTAAAATTGTAATATATATTATTATGTAACAGCTATTAAATATATGTTAGAGTAAATTTCACATTTGATACTTGGGTTATACCAATTTGTACAATTAACTATCTAACTTTAAAGTGTCAATTCACTACCAATGAATTTTTCGAGTTAATTTATAGTACCTCAATGAAGTACGAATTATAAAAATGAGTAAAATTTATATAGTTAATTATCAAAATTAGCAAAATTTAGGTAACAAATTGATACTTTTAAACTTAAGGTAGCTGATTGCACAAATTGGTAAAATTTAGATTCCAGATGTTACATTTACTTTATATGTTATAGTGATTGTAATATACAGTATGTACAATATATATGACATATATAATATATTTATAATTGAAAATAGTTGAGTGTAGCAAGGTGGAGCTACTTGAGTAGTTTATTAAGTCGAGCTCAAACTTTAAATATTTAGCTCGATGAGTTTGCAAGCCCAGTTCAAGTTGAGTATCAATGTTAAAAATTTTGAGCGAATATTAGATATTTAATATTGTTTTAACGAGTTTAATTGAGTTCCGTTCGAATATGCATGATATCATTGCGAGTAGAACTTGGTCAACCTTAACTAAGATCGAACCTTAAAATTTTAAGTTAAGTTTGAATTTAGCATCGTACCATCTAAACTCAACTTGATTGCATTCTAATGAATACATATATTATGTATATTGTTATATGTATAAAGTATGTTTAGTTGTTGTAACAAATTGTGTTAATACGTATACTAATTAATTATATTGATATATAACAAATATGTATGTATAATAAATAGATACAAAGACGACGATTTTGAAATTATAGTCTTTATTGGACATAGTGATGTTGTGAAAGGAACACTGCAGTTGAATAGAATAATCGTATGAGGTTAATTCTGAAAGAAATAAATGAAATAATGTGCTAAATACCTATTCTATTCTTTGGGCTAGCTAAGCAATTATTGTGTAGCACCGTATGTAATAGCAATTTCTTACGGTAAAAAAGCAACTAAGTAAACATAATTACAATTCAATGATGTGTTTGGTTAATTGGTATAATATTGATTTTATATCAGTGTCATATCTATTTTAATTAAATATTTTATTTATTTATTTATAAAATATATATATTATATATAAATAAAATATAAATACAAATAAAAATCAAGCCACGATGAAGGCTTTTAAAATTTCGTGCATGCAAGTCTGTCAACATTTTGACCCCTTGAACGTGCCATTGCAGCAAAATGACAAATTGCTTATTCTTTCTTTTTTGGGAAGACTGGTTGGTCTATTTGCTGGTCCAACCTCCGTCTCAGACAGACAACCATTCTCGTACGGACCTGCTTATCATACCTTATTCTTATCTTACATAATTTAAGGTTTTGTTACAATTTGTTAGTACCACCAAGGTGGTGGCCAAAGCAGTCTGGCTAATATGTCTTCGCCATGTGTTATGTACAGGGTACACCGATTGAAAGCTGCTTTTGTCAAAAAATTTAATCCAAGCGTCAGAGCTTTAGCCCTTATTGGCAACCTAATTTTCTCTGCCTTAGTACCACAATGTGGGGCTTGGCAGTTATGATCTTGGGAAAAGCAAAAAAAAAAAAAAAAAAAAAAGTGGATGTGACATATCATTAACATATGGAAAAATTCTTAATATTTTTTCTAATATAATTAGTGTCATCAATTAATTAACATTCATATCTAATTATGATTATATTACTAAAATATATAATATATTAATTTTATATCTATTTTAATAATGAGATAATTGATTAAATAATCCCATTGACGAGATCATGAAAATTTATTATATTTACATATATAAAATGTTACAAAAAGGATTTTTATATAATATTACTAATGATTTTAATTTTCACATCGGTCTTGAATAGCATTTGGTATTAATATTGTTATCTTGTGATTATCTTTACATTCGAAATATATGGAATGGTAAAATCATATATAATTAATAAAATTGTAGTCTACATACTTATTTGTAATCCATCAAAAGTTTACACATAAATGATTTTGTATTCATTTTAATATAAAAAAAAAAAACTTGATCAAATCATGAATGTGATTTTAAAAATTATACTTGGTATAATTTTTATAACCTTACATTATTTTTACTTCTTACTATAATATACAGGAATGGAAAACATGTCAAGTATTTTATAGTCCAATCCGTTTGACATAACTCTTAAAAAAAAAAAATTAGTTTTATAGTTGTCAATCTATTATTCTCTGGACTTCACAAAAAGGTGTTATTCTAGCATCTCCCCTAATATATCTTAGGCTCTCAACCTCATGACAAAGGTCTGTTTGGTTCGTTTATTTTGATTGTTTTGATATTTTTTATAAAATAGATTGTTTGTTAAAGAATAAATACAGATGAAAAATATATACAATTTTACTTATAAACAAATCAAACAGACTAGATACAAATAAAATACAAATAAGATATAAATACAGATCAGATACATAAGATACATATAAAAATCAGACAATCTAAATAGACCCATAATCAGTTGAGTAGATTATGATGATTGGAAGCCAGCTCATCTATGAGGTGAGAAATTTTAAGGTATTGTGGGTGGTAGAATTTTTTTCCTTTTTTTTAATGCCTATACGAGTATATTTAAATAGAGTTGCAAATGAGGAAACGTCACTTATAAGTTATTTGAGTTCCATCCAATAACATTCAAGTCATGCTCAAATTATTTAAATAGTAAGTAGTTTATTAAATTGAGCTCTTATTTTATTTTATTTGGTTGAGTTTGTTTGTAAGTCTAATTGGATTCTGTAAAGTTTAAGTTTTAATCGAGTTCAAGTTAAGTTTACACGTGAATACTATTTGAGGTAAACATTCTTTTATAACAATGGAACCTATATGTTCAAGCTTGTTAAAACCTTTTAAGTGAAGCTAAAATGGAGTTTGTGAACAAGTGATATTGAGATTATACGACACTAAGCTGTAATTTGAGTTCAATAGAAATTTCAAATCTTGTTCTCAGTTCAAGTTCGATGGAACATAAGATTTTACACTCGAGTTTAGCTCGAAGTAATGCTATGTAATTTTAAGTTCTACTTGATTTGGCCGTTTAGCTTGATTTATTAAAAGTTATATTTTTAAATTAAATAAAATAATATTAATACTCAGACTTTATTTGAATTCAATTAACATTTATATTCGGCCTAAGCTTAGTAAACCCATTAGACACACAAGATAATTGAGTTAAATATAGAAAGCTTAGGCTTAGCTCAATAAAGTATTCAAGTAGCTTGAGTTCGAGCTCGACTCAACTATTCTTAAATCAAACTCAAATAAACATCCAGCTAAACTTGAATAGTTTGAGAATCGGCTTGGTTCATTTGCAGTCTTAAGTTAAAATGCAAAATTCTAAATTCGATCAAGTCTATTAAACAAGACCATCAAGTTCATTATTTGACCATTGAAAATTGCATTATATTTAACATGCCATTTTAATGCTTATATAATGGGTTAGATGAGATATGTAATGGGGTCTTAGAAAGCCCAAAAATACGCAATCAATTTAGGCAGTTGTTTTGTCTAGTTAAGTTAGTAAAAAGGCAGGAATGAAACAAAATCATATAAGTTAACAATAAAATCTTTTAGAAGACCAAAAAAAATAAAATAAAATAAATCTTTTATAGAAAAAATCCACTTATTGTTCTCACCATGCAACACCTTATATATGTAAAAGAAATTTTGTTAATGTTTTCAACACTGCATTATTCAAAACTTAATAGAATGGAAAAATTCTTCTAATAAATGCTTAAGAGTACTTGATGCTTTTGTAAAAAACTAAAAGAATAAACTTCTTACCGTTTATCATTATAGATATGTATAAGTCAGAATTTAACAATTAGTCTATGAAAAAAAAAAAAAGGAAGCTAATACATAATATTTGTGTAGATTTTGTTTTTAACAAAAGTACAAGGAGAACAAAAATCATTTGGAATATAAGTTATTAAGCGATCCATCATTTAATTATCCATATCAGTTTTCATAACTTTTATTAAAAAAAGGTACAAAACCAAGTTATTCAATTGATATCAAATAATATTTTATGTTATAAGACTCGAACAATTGTAACATATCAATGTAATTATAAATTAGATTGTACTAAAAATGAAAATAGTAATTAAAAAGAATTTATTTAGTTAAATATAATTTTATAATGAAAGAATTCAATCTTATTAGTTATTGTGAAAAAAGCAAAAAGAAAATGCCATTTAAACAATAAATGCATCCTTAAAAAAGGTACTTATAAGTTGCGAACTTGAGACCTCGTCAATATATATGTATATACATATTTCCTTTCCTAAGAAAATAGTAAAAATTAGTTATAGACAACAAAATCCAATTAGACACAGGAGCATGAATGCCACAAAGTACTGTTATGGTTTTCTCAATCTAAACTATACTCATAACTTTCATATGATAAGCAACATCAATCTACTTCCAAACATCCATTTACGTAAGGGATTATGACTTTTATCACAAATTGATTCTTCCAACTTATCTTTTTATATATTATATGTGACTCGAAAGATTCATTTAAAATCCTACTTATTTAGCTAAGTATTTGCATATCTAACATTTATCCACAAAATTGTCGACCGGACCAATGTAATATACACATTTTGACAACTTTAAGAAATCAAATGGTGAGTATGTACTCTTATTTTAACACCAATTATTAATGTAGGTTCCAATTAAAACATTAATTTGGACTTGCATGACTTATGTGCTTAATTTTGACTAAATAAGATGTGTTTAATGAGATATATACTCAGTTCACTTCACAAAATTACAATTTCATCATAATATTATTATGGTTATTATGACGTTCAGTTGATCGTGTGATTCCATGAGGAATCTCTACTACAAAAAACATTAAATAGTAATTCATTTATCAAACCTACTAAAATTATCTTTTTTTTTTTCCAAAATACCTAAATTTAAATAAATAATTAATAAAGAAATATCATATTATGGTTCTATTTCATTCCTCAATAATAAAATTTTCATTTCAACTTAATTCATTCAATGAAATGAACAGGCCGAGAATCTCCTACTTCTCAAATAGACACAACTCTAATATAAAGTAGATAAATACCAAAACAACAAACTTTATATTTGTTCACATCACATTGTCATATAATTTTTGAATCACCATTATATGCAAAGAAGAACAAAAATATTACATGATAAACAATTTGGACTTGAATGATAAAAAAATTACGACAATCTTAAAATTTTTAAATTTGATCACTTACATTAAAAGATAATGCTATGTAATAAGGGTTAATATCATGAATCGTATTTAAATTTTGATAAAATATACAATTAGATATATAAACCACTTAAACTTTAAAATTGATCAATTTATTCTTGATAAGACTTTCGTGCTCATCAGCAGTACTTTCGTCAAGTTGTTTTAGATAATAAATTGATCAATTTTAAAATTCGAATACCTAAATACATATTTTGTTAAAGTTCAAATACCATTTATGATGTTACCCTGTATAATAATAGTTGCACATCATATACCCATTGAAATGGGTCAATTCAATTGGAGCAACTAAATTTGGAGTCACTGTGGAGTGGAGGTGGTTTAAATGAACTGAGTATTCGGCAGGACACGAATTTGTCCCTTTTGCTATAATTCAAGGTTAACAGAATGAGGAAGCCAAAGTTTCGGATAGGAGTAGTTGTCTCATAAACTAACATTAGGGTGGACCGTACAAGTCCTTGAAACCGAACGCAACACGCAACAACAATAAACATCTGACTTGGAATATAATACTATAAAGTTATTTTAAAGTTTTTCTTTTCTATTTTTTTATTATGTTTATCCAATTTTCAATTATTATGATAGAGCAAAAAAAAAAAAAAAAATAAATAAGAGATTAATGCATCATTTTTGGAAAGGGGTAATGCTACAAATAGTACCTAAACTTTGACAAAATATGTGATTAGATATCTAGATTTTGAAATTGATCAATTTAGTACATTAACTTTGACATTGATCAATTTGATACTTACACTTTGAAATTGATTAATTTAATACTTAAAAGAACTTGATGATGGTACTATTGACATGCATAAAATATTTTTTCAGGTAGTAAATTGATCAATTTAAAAATTTGGATAACTAATTACATTATTATTGAAGTTGATGTACCATTGATGATATTATCCAAAACCATGGAAAGCTACTACTCTTTTCAAAGATAAAAGTGATAGTACATTTAGGGATTCAAGTTAGTCAAACAAATTATTTAGAGTTCAACTTCATATTTATTTAAAGTTCAAGCTTTCAAATACTTAACATGACTAACCTCCAATTAAAATTGAATTAGAGGCGAGCTTATATATTAGTCAAATTTAATTAACATTTGGATATCAATAATATTTTAATTAGTGAAAAAGTTGTCTTTTCATCAATCATAATTAAGTTCAATTGAGTCAAGTTCAAATTTGTTAAGTATCATTTTAATGGAACTTGAGTTTTTTTTCCCCTCCAAAACAAATTAAACTTTAGTTTAAAATAGGGTCGTAAACGAGTCGAGTCGAGTCTATACAATGCCAATCTCAAACTTGACTTAAATGAAAAAAACTTTAAACTTAAACTTGATTGAGTTTTAATTTTTAAGTTAGAAATCAACTTAAACTCAGTTAAGCTTTAATTTTTAAGCTCGAACTCTACTCGAACTAATACTCAATGAGCTCGAGCTCGACTTTATTAAGCTCAATTATTCTTATAAAAATTAATTAGATTGGGAAAAGTTGGGATTTAGGAATAGAAATAGGGTTTTTAATTGATTTTATCTTAAAGTATAATAAATGTAAATCATCATATTTAAAGGGGAAAAAATGTAAAGAATGAAAATAGGTTTTAAAAATGAAAAAAAAAACACAACTTTTATAAAAATTTTCCTAAAAAAAAAAAAAAAAAACCTCAATTAGGCTTGCAAGCTACTTCGTATTGAGTATTTTATAACTCGAATTCAAGTTCGACTTGATTTTAATCAAGTCAAGTTTAAGTTATCATTGAGTGAAAGTTGAATAACTTATGATTAGGCTCTTTAGAGTCTTAGTTCAAAATTATAAAATTCATTAATTGCAAATGAATCCTTAAAAGTTTCAACTAAGGTTAAAGTTGAACTTGGCAATTGGCATTATATCATCAGGTCAACTCGTTTGCACACTGAATGAATTAACCACAAAGATTAGATGAGCAAAACCAAAGTAAAAGAAATTGAAAAAACAAAAATTGAAAGAAAGAAAGAAAAACTTTTTGACATTTTGAGCTTGGAATGAACCTAAAAATAGTAAAAAGACAAGCCGATGAAAACAAAAAAAAAAAAAAAAAAGGGAAAAACAAGACAGAAAGACATCTTAATTTTGATGTTTTCCATTTTTCATCAAAGACATCTAATTTGTGTTGACAATAATATTAAAAAAGGAAGTTGTTTTTGTTTTGTTGTGTTTTTTTTCTTTTTTCCTTTTTTTTAATACTTATTCTTTCGTTATGCTGGCAAACGTTTGTTCATCGAACGAGCGCTTCAACGGCATTATTTCCCGGCTTAAGAAAAGGTATCCTTTTTCTCTCTCCTCTTCTCTTTCTTTCTTTCGTTTCCTTTCTCTCTATCTTTCTCTCTCTTCTCGCGCGATCTGCATTCAATTCAACGCACATTCCCCTCTTAGGGCACACACACACACACACACGAACGCATTCCCTAATCACATAGTTTCCCCGTTCCCAACTCCACATTTTACAAAATTAGGGTTAGGGTTTAATCCCATTTCCAATTTTTACGATGTTATGGGGTTTCAGATGTGTTATTGACTAGGGAAAAGCAAATTTGAGAGAAAGAAGACGAAGAAGTAGAAGAAAGAGAGAGAAAAGAAGGGAACACCTTTTGTCAGGTCTTCAATTGAAAGAAGGAGAAGATCTGAGCTTTTTGGTTATTCTTTTGTTTTTTCTAGGGTTTCGCTGGAGAATTTGAAAAGATAAATTCAAAAATTTTTTCAAAATGAGTGCCTCGAGGTTCATAAAGTGCGTCACGGTTGGTGATGGTGCTGTGGGTAAAACTTGTTTGCTCATTTCCTACACCAGCAATACTTTTCCCACGGTGAGTTTCTTTGGCTTTTTGGGTTTCCGATTTCAATGATTGTTGACGTTGCATTGTGTTTTTATATTAATTTTATTAATGCGCCGTGTTTGAAATTTGAAATTTGAATTTGAATTGAATTTGCATGTGCATTTATCGTGGTATCTGTTCAAATGATTGCATACTTGCTCAGGATCTGATGTTTCGTTTCGGGTGAGGTCTGGCTTTTATTTCAAAAAATGATGTGGTTAGGTGAGATATTTGGTTTACGAGGTTGGATTTCTCAGAAACAATGTGAATTATGGACTACTGAGTGTTGATTTTGATGAGGTAGGAAAAATTGAGGATTAGGTGATGTTGTGTGATTTGGTTCTTGATATTGGAGAATCATTTTGTGGTGAGTTAGTTGGGATTAATCAGTATTTGCATCACGAGAATGATAGTAAGTCTAAAGACCCAGGTGAATGTGCTAGGAAAGGCTTGTCAAAAACCTCATTTGCAATGAACCCAGTCACATTGCTGCTGCTCACCAATTTGGCTGCTTTCCGATAATGCGCGTTGAAACACGAGAGATTAAATCTTGCGTCATTATTCCCAGGATGACTAAACATTGGAAAAATATTGCAAGATTGGTTGTGCTCCCATTTTTTGTCATTCTGTTTGGTGGGTGTGCTTAACTTTTGAAGGTCTTGTCAAATGTCGTAGGAAACTCTTTCACTTTTTTGTTTTGTTATTATGGGGAACAGGATTATGTGCCAACTGTTTTTGATAACTTCAGTGCAAACGTTGTTGTCAATGGAAGTACCGTGAACCTGGGATTGTGGGATACTGCTGGTAAGATTACCATTTATGATTCCTCTTCCCTTTTTTATTTTCTATTTTGTTGGACTAATCTCTGATTCCACCTATCGGTCAATGTTTCATAGTTTCTTATCATGATTAAATCTTTCTCTAAACAGGACAGGAAGATTACAACCGATTGAGACCTTTAAGTTATCGTGGGGCTGACGTCTTTATATTGGCCTTTTCTCTCATTAGCAAAGCCAGCTATGAAAATGTTTCGAAGAAGGTGGAATAAACGATCATGAACTCTAGCATCTTTATTTATAATTTTTTTTCCAATAAAGTTGATGACGAGGTTATAATTTTCAACTCCATGAAATTTCAGTGGATTCCTGAGTTGAAGCATTATGCACCTGGTGTTCCAATTGTTCTTGTTGGGACAAAGCTTGGTAAGACTTCTTCTCTCAATTAACATATATTAATGTCACCCTTCCCCCACCATCCCCACCCCACCCCACCCCTCACCCCCGCCCCCGCGGCATAAATAAGCACTATTATATTACTGAAGTTCTCCTGCAATTTCTGGAACAGTTTTCACAAGCAATTATGGTTGCGTCCCACTTGCCCAAAAATATTATGGTTGTGTACAATATTTATTTTCATTTATTCAAAGAGAACAAACCATGTCAATTTGAGCTCTGTTATTTTGCGTTTTGTGCACTTTTAAAGGAGGTAATTTTTACACCTTCTGGTTTCTTTTGAGTTGTTTATACAAGTCAGACAAGGTCAAATTAATGATTTTTTTTCTCTCTCTCTGATTAGTGGGGAGGATGGACTGTTTTTATTCTTTAGAAAGAGATGCAGAGTTTTTCTGGGTAGCATCTGTAGCTGGATTTCCTTTATCTAGTGTATTTTTCCCCTCATGTCTTGTATGAGACCTGTAATGATTTGGATGACGGTAGGATAACTGAATTACCAGAAAATACAGGGAAGAACCGTTGCAGGAAAAAAGGGCAATTAGTTTTTACCAATTCTTCTATATGTTTACATTCTTCTATTTCCCTGAGATCCGTTTATCTGGCCCAAACACCACAAATTGAGAAGATCTGACCAAACCGAACAAACGAGCAGCCCTAATTCCTACTGCCAAATGCTTTTATATTCTCCGACAGCTTTTATGCATATGTATATAGGGAAAAACCAAGTGACTGCACTTTGAATAGTTGATTTTGGACATTGTTGCAAAAGATAAGCTTTGTGCCTTCTTAAAATGTTCAGTTGGCAACATGTTTGATGTCTATGTAAAGATAGGATAATTTTTCCATGACTTGTATTTGGGGTTTAAATGGGAAATATCCAATTATATGATGGATGGTACTTTTCAAATCATGAGTCAGGAGGATAGTATAAGTAATGTCCTAAATATAAAATAAGAATTTGCATTGCATATTGTAATCTCTTCCTGCTTACCCTATTTCAATTCTATGCAGTCCTGACTTATTATAGAAATTATCAATTATGGCTAGTTGACAAGGGAGAACTCTGCTATATTATATAACTAAACTGATGACTTATAGGTGACATACCATGTGTGGTGTTTAGACTTTTTCTTTGTGGTGTTTCATTTTATTGGCACTGCAGCCCTCTTGCTATCTCATGTCCATGGAATTTGTATAATCTTTGAACCATGTCCATTTTGTGTTGTATTTTCAACCTCTGCATACCGATTGTGGTTGCACCCACTATACTCTCCTTGAAAGTGTGCATATGCAGGATGTTTGTTTCGTAAATTTAAAGTTGTGGTAGGTTTACTAGAATAAAATAAGATTGAAAAGGAATATCAATTCCTCTAGTGTTATATTGTTTTATAATTAGAAACATTTGTGGAATAAAATTGCTTTTTAAGGGGAATAGCAATTCCTCAGGTAAAAGAAGAGATTAAAAATTCCCTATCTATGTCACATATGGAATAGGACATTGTCTTTGTATAACTTTTTGAAAAGTAAATAAGCAATAGTTGTCCCAGAAGTAGTACAGTTAGAACGAGAATTCCATTTCAGTGAATTAAATGTAAGTAAATGCTGAAAGACGATGAGGATTTTCATTAGTCGGTGGTTGATAGCTATGGAGGCCAACCACCCATCAAGGCATCAACATCGACGCAGTTTGTGGAAGAGCTACATGTGCCAGTGGAGTTCGCATCACACCCTCTATTTAGAATTCATCTTTGCTGTGATGGAGAAGAACTTATGACTGCCATAAGTTCAGGAATTTTGTGCTGTCTTTCTCATTAATTTATGGAAGCAATATCTGCCTAACTCCAGCTCTTTAGATATATGTACTATGTGCTTTTGTTTGGTAACTTACAAGAATATACTTTTGAGCATGGATATAAGTTATTTTATTGTCAGCTTCTTTATACCATTCCCCTGATTGTTTTTATTTATGGAACCAGATCTCAGAGATGATAAGCAGTTCTTTGTAGACCATCCCGGAGCAGTGCCAATTACCACCCAACAGGTACTCCCCAATGCTTCTCCTTTAGTCGAAATCATTTGCATCTTTTGACACTCTTTTCAATATTCTGTGTACTAAGCTCTATCTTTTCCTCTTTTCTCTAGGGAGAGGAACTAAGGAAGCTGATTGGAGCTCCCTCATACATTGAGTGTAGTTCAAAAACACAGCAAGTATGCATCCATTTTTATATATGCAAGGTTTGCTTGTACTTTTTCTAATGGGTTTTCTCTGCAGAATGTGAAGGCAGTTTTTGATGCAGCCATAAGGGTTGTACTTCAACCACCCAAGCAGAAGAAAAAGAAGAGCAAAGCACAAAAGGCCTGCTCAATCTTGTAATTGAGACTAGGTGTAAAGATAATAGAGCCTTTCCCATCGTCTTCGATTGAAACTCTGCAAGCAGCTGCCTTTGCTGAGCTATTGTTGTCAAGTGACAAGACTTGGTTCTCTGTGAAGCATTAGGTGCTTTTGTACCTTATTATCCACGTTCTGGTCTCTAATTGTTGAATCATATTGTGTTGTCGGTTGCCTTCTCTTAACTTTGGTCTTATTTTGTTTTATATATTAACAGACTCCCAAGTTAGGAAGACAACTTGTTTTGCATTGAGAAAGTTATATTTTCCTTCGTAAGTCTTTGGATATGTTTGTTCCATATTAGTTCTAGTGTATCAAGGCCGATATGCTTCCCACAATGCTCTTAGCCAGTGGGATGAACAGGTCCTTATCATATGTTTATAGATATCCTCAAGCTGGCACCATGAAAAGTTTACTAGCCTAATCAATTTTTTAATGAGCCAGCTGATCTCCTCCTCCTCCTTTGTTTGCGAGGTGAAGCTGGCACCATGAAAAGTTCAAGTTGCTCAAAGTTTATTAAGTGCTTTCGAGCTTCATATCTAGCTTGATGAAGTACATGGTTGAGTTCAATTTGATTTTGGGTATCAATATTCTCCTTAAAAGAAATATATATCTTTAATGATACTAGTTTAATTGAGCTGTACTTGAATTTGGAATAACCGAATTGAAGTTGAGTTTAATTAGGAGTGCTTTTATGACCATCTTGTTTGTGCATTTAGTTCAGAATCCCTTTTAAAAAAAAGATTTACTTGGCAAATTGTTTTACTTTTCATCAACTTCCTTAGCTAAAATTAATTTTTGAAATGGTTTCCCGTGTCACTATTTGTTTTACATTGGCAAATTTGCAATTGGATATAGCCGATATGTCAGAAATTGTTAAATGAAATAATGCATCCGGCCACTTGATCTTCGGAAATGGATTGAAAGGATAACTCTGATGGTTAAATCCTCTTTGGCCTTCCGCCCATAGAAAGACTTAATAGCTAACGCCCGTTTGGCATCTTTCCATCCATACCCAGCTCCCTATTCCCGTTGAAGTAATCACATGAATGTTAAATAATTTTTTCACGCCACACATGACCCTAGAATTGTCATGATTAGATAAAATTCATCGGACAATGAAAAACAAAATAATGGAGAGGAAGAACAAGCGATCTGGTGTTTCAATTGCACGGTCGACAAACAAGAGTCAAGGAATCTTGATTCTAACTTTATAATTATTGAGTAATTGATTTAGATGTTTTCTTGGGTTGCTTGTTGACAAGGTGAAAGAATTAATAAATGGGTATATAGGAAAAATGGGGTAGAAATTGGTAGTTTTGTAATTTCAACGGTTTTAAAGTTTTCTATGGAAACGAGCTAATGAACGAAATACATGAGTCCAGCTTGTGATTTACTTCATTGTTTACGTAAATTTAATTCTTCATCCTCCAAAACCTCTTTTTTTGGGTTATGAAATATTTAATAATATTATAACTTTTAATAGGAAAATTCTTTTTTTTTGTGCAAACTGTGGCATTTTATTTGTTCTTTTAATTATTTTTTTGTTTGTAGGCTTTTCAAGAATTTTTTTTTTTGAAAATTTCAGATTTTTTAATATATTTTATATTCCTTAGGGAAAAGGAACATTAGTTGCAGATCAATAATATTTTTCAGAGCCATGTTTTTGCTCTCTTTTTCCAAAATTTCAAATTAACTTATAATTTTCAAAATTTTTCGATGTCTATATTATCTAGGTATTCTTAAAATCAATAAACATGTAGGAAATTGTTTTCTAACGTTTATGAGCAAATCAATGGAACTTAATATTGTCCTGTGGTTCCACTGTGTCACTTGTTTCTAATCTTGAATTCAAATATTATAAAGTGCAATGTTGTTTCTATTGTCTCATAATCCTGAAGGATAAGTAAAGGTTGTTCAAGGAATTGACTCTTTATTTTCTTCTTTTGAACCATCTAGAAAAGCACATAAGACAATAATTAGACAAAACAATAAAATAATAGCCTTATTAATTACACTACACAATAGGATAGAAGAATTAGAAAAAAAGACAGCTTTAGTAGAAAAAGAAGCAATTAATAGGATAGCTTTTTCAGAAAGAACATTACACCAAATAAGGGGAGAGAGGATCAGAATCTAGGTAGGACTAAAAGAAAGGAAAGATCACGAGGAAAAGGAAATATAGCGATAGTTAACAAAATATAGTTAGTTTAGATAAAGTAACAAGCTTTGTTCCTTTTGGCTAGGTTCCCAACAAAGATAAAATTAGAATAAAGAACTTAGAAGAAATTTATAGTTGAAATAGAAGCTTTATTGATTCACAAATGATAGTTGCAATGGAGATAGAGAAATGGTAAAAAGAAACAATTATTATAAGGATTGTTTTACAAAGGTTGGTTCTTTTATATCTAACGCAAAATATTACAAGGATGCTAGTTACTAGGCAGAGAACAAAGGATGATAAATGCTAGTGTTTAAGAGTGTCTACTCTAAAATGCTTTGTGTTGTATTTCTTAGCTGTGTCCATTAGTAAAGGATGTTGCTTCTATATATAGTGGTCTTGAAATCCTATAGCTTAAGTTGATTATTTATCTTCTTCACCTACCTTTTTATTGTTTTAGATGAAGTCTGTCAGTAAACACTTTCATATCTTCACCTGTCTTCAACTGTCTATAATCAATATTTTAATGTTGTCACACCCTTACAGGGTAT
Source organism: Combretum micranthum (assembly GCA_024138025.1). Classification (NCBI taxonomy): domain Eukaryota; kingdom Viridiplantae; phylum Streptophyta; class Magnoliopsida; order Myrtales; family Combretaceae; genus Combretum; species Combretum micranthum. Next base: position 946,508 of record JAMXBD010000290.1, read on the forward strand.
CCTAGTTGTAATAATACACCATGTAATCAACTGAGACCTCTGGAAAGTTACATAAGTACTACACAACTAACGTTCCCTATTTTAAGTGGATAATTAAAATAGGATCGATAGTTGTTTTGAGTAAGAAAGAGATTGCATGTATATATATATTAACCATAAAAGAACATAACATACAAATCTAGGTCATTACAAAATATTACAACTATGGTCATCAAGGCTTCATCAGAATCCTTTTACAACAAAGCTTACAAGGAAAACAAAACTTAACTTATACTATTACAAAACATTAACTAAGTCGCTATTACACAAATGGTCTTCTTCTCAAAAGAGTTAATAAGTCCACTCTACACTAACTCCCACATATGAGCTTGGTTTCGATCTTCTTGCTTATAACCCTGTAAATCAACAATCTAAGAGAGCATAAACATATAAAGCTCAGTGAATAACATAATCTTAACACATATATTTATATCAAACAAGTTTTATTAGCAACCATATGTAATGCACTCATCAACATATGTAGCAAACATGGTTAGAATAACAGGAATTCAAATCTATGGGATTTATGTGCTCCCAGGGGGCGTTGAAGGAACGATTCAATAGTTCATGCCCATGAGAATTTCAAAACTAAAGAAGGAGAACTTTTCCATTCTCTTTTACTATTTCCAAACTAGTTTTCACATAAACACCATGCACTTCTTTTAGAACATGAGCAATCTCACTAAGTATTAACACCTAAAGCTAACTCCAACACAAACGACCTCCTTCAAAGCCTACTTAGTTCCTGTGAAGTTGACAACCTTATGGCAACCTACAAGTAAACCCAATGGTCCCAACAAGCATTACCAATAATCGAAATATTAATACGTGACATGAGTACCATGCTAATGCAGTATGATGTTATGAAATGCATGTCATATTAAATTTAGAAGTCCAAAAAACTTAATTCCATACTATCATGTTGTCATATCAATTGCAAACACTCAATAATGTAATCTATAATTTAATGTCAAGCAAGTAGTTGTCACTTTGATTATTAAGATTTTCAACTCAAACAAACAACATATAACATACAATATTTCCCAACCCATGCATTTGATTCCCTACAATTGTGATTAGACTATAACTATTCTACAATCATAAGCAAAGTGATAAGATTCATGTTACTCACCCATGCATTTCCTTACTCGTTGTAATAATCCAACAGGAAGTCCGAATTGTGATATAAGATTTCTATAAGATAGAAAAACTTGTATTACTATCTACGTAACAAAAACAAAAAGGATTAAACAAGATTCTAAAGCTAAAGGAGACAAAAAGACCTTTAAGGTTGCTACATCCCCCACTATGCCCCGTACCAAAGGCCTTATGAGACAGGGCAACATACAAGCTTCACCACACCCTATATGGAGGATCACTTGATGACCAAAGAGCACCACGTCCCTTGCCACTCCTCATATGGAGGATCACTTGATGATTAGAGGCCACCACACCCCTTGCCATATCTCGTAGAGAGGGGCATATCCGTCCAAAACACAAATAGAACTCACCACATCCTCCTCCATGCCCCGTGGTCATATGAAAGTGAAATACACTTTTACACTTTACAATTTTACACACTTTAACCAACTTTACTTGTCTCAATTCCATCCAACACACTCAAACATCATCATGCAAGTCTCAAATTCATCATCCACTCCTTAAACTCTTCTAACCCATCTTTAGTTTCCACATCAAACAACCACCCAACAAACCAACCATAAACTTCAAGTTTTAAAACTTTAAAACCACTTCTCGATCACTACTTCACATAACTACTAGCCAAGTATCATAACCATCCCAAAACAACCATTAACTAACAACAACACTTATTCTACAATTATTCAAACATAAAAACAACAAAGACAAAGCAATAGTTAACTTACCTATACTTACTTTAACTTGAAGATGGATGATTAACTTGCTTTTCTTAGTAATTAAAGAAGAAGAAAGTGAAGATGAAGAGAGGAATATGTGTGTGTTAAAACGTTGGTTTTGAAGAAGGCAAGGAGGAGGAAAAAATGAAATAAAATCTGTTACCTAAAGGATAATTAAATGCATAAATACAAGCTTTCCTTTGACTTTTATGGCAATTCAAAAGTGATTATATGTGTGCAAGTGCATGGGAGTTATGGTGGGTCATCAAGATTAAATTTACAGCTAAATAAGTTCAAAACAACACATATTAAACCATTATATTTCTAAAATATTAGTATTATCAATTATTCAAACTCAAAACATAGTTTACTAATAATTTAGTTTATAAATCCTATTTGATGAAATAATTCCTTATAAGAATTTATATCAATATTTTGGCAATTTAGAAATTAAGTTTACAAAACTCAATTTTTTATAAGAATATAAAGAATACTTAATTGACAATTTTCTTAAATCAATTCAATTGATGATTTTAAACTTCTATTCTTACTAAATTGATTTTATAAAAACTATTATACTTAAATTTACTTAAATTTCATATACTACAACATACTCATTCAAAACTACATTAAATCTTTGTTTTCTAATTCTATTTGTAAAAAACCTGGGGATTACAAATGCCTTCAATTGTCTAGCATTAAATCTTTTAATGTCTCTACCAACCATTGGCTTCAACTGTTTTATATTGTTTGCCTTCAGCTGCCGCTTATCTCTTCTTCCTTCATGGCTTCTTCTACCGGTTTAGAGTATTTTGTGTAATTTGTTGGCCATATTATCACGTTGCTTGAAGAAAATATATTATATATCTTGTTTTGAAAAATTAAGAAACAATCATGTGGCTATAAAGTTGAAGTGTGATTTCACAGGCAATCCATCTTTCAATTTGGATGTCCATTAAAATATTACATTCTTCTTTCATCTGTTTTGGATATTTAGGATTGTATTCAGCTTCCATGATAATTTTATGAACAGGTGGCCTTATATCATATTTAAATTATTATGGAGGAATTGATTTGATAGTCATGGTGATCATTAAGCTGTACCCCCTATGGGATGAGTCATTCATAGAAGCAAGATTATTTACGACTTCTTTTACTAAAGTCCCAAATTTTGTTTTTTCTTTATTGTTTGGATGTTGCAATGACATTTTTTATCAATCCATAATCCAATAACGCCTGTTCAATAAATCTATAGCCTTGGATCATTAAAGATTAAAAATGTTCAAGATTTATATTAAATCTATCTATGCAGAATTCTATTTCTCCTTTTCCATTTCTATAGAAATCTGCAGTAATACTGTAATCATTGTCTATGTTATTTTATGCATATTATTGTATTATAAGAAAAGGTCTCTAAAAAATTTTTATTGCAAGGAAATTTATTAATTATCTAGCTTTGAAGGGCATTTTCTCAATATCTATTTCTATTAAAGAATGTATATGATCATGCTCTTTCATAAGCTTCTTGATTGGCTTTATCATGTTGTATGCAATATGTGAGATTCAGTTGTCTATAAGTTTTCCATTCTGTAACTCTGTTTTGTTTAGTGATTCTTTTCTATTGTATCTTTTAATCTTAATTTAGGTATCAAACATAGCTCTATCCCAAAATCATTATGTTGAAGAGTGCTCTCAATGAGTTCTTTAGCATCCTCTACAAAATAACATCCTTTTCATTGAGGACTAATAAAGTTCTTGACTTGAGCTTTAGCATAAGCCCATGTTTTGTATACTCCAGTGTTAAAACCATTTATTTTAGCATAGAAATAGAACCTAGTATTTATTTGTCTGGATAAAGAATTAGATCCAGATTTTGTGTTTATCTTGTGTAAATAGTAGCACAGAGCTAAACACACCTTGACCTTGTTCTTATCCAGTGTCTGTGAATTCCAAATTGCATCAACTAAAACTTTTTGTTCTTCAATGATTGTCATGGTTGGCAATTTATTATGTTTGAATTCATTTCTAGAGCTAAGGGCTTGTACATAAAGTTCAACATCTCCAAATGTCATTTTGCCAAATGGTGGTGTCTAATTTTGAACTAGATAACCACTACATGTTAGTTTATATTTCTTTTGAAACATTGGAGCTCTTGAAAAAGTAAAAGTATTTACATGAGAAAAAGAAACAATATTTGCAACACTAGGATATTTTCTTTGGTTTGTATAATCTATGTGCATTTTTTTACCAGTATAACTAATATAATCCATCTGTTTCATTTGTTCTTTCTATTTGGAAGTTCGTCCTTCAAATCTTTGTGCCATTTATATATCTGCTCAGTATATCTACAAGATCATTTTCTTTTCCTTTAATATGCTCAAATTCAATATTATAGCCATTATTTAAAAGTGTATCTATATATTAGAGAATTAACTATAATAGACTTTCTACATATTTTAAATTTAATAGAGAATCAATTGTAATTAATTGTAATCTCCTAATTTTAGGATAGTTTCCTATTTTTGTAATTCATGGCAATACTCAATTTGTGTATATATATTCATTGAGCCACTGTTTCTCAATATTCTTCTCTTTATTTCAACATGGTATCAGAGCGATAATCTTCTTGAGTGTATTTTTAGACAAACCACAAAACTATACCACCAATCCCCCTAATGGCTTCTAACGCTACCTAATCTGCTATTAATGATTCAAATACAAAACCCCCAAGATCCTGAACGTCCCCTCCTTACAATCAATCTCTCCAATATCATCAAATTGTCATCCACCAATTATCTCACATGGAGCCTTCAAATCCAATCTCTCCTTGAAGGTTATGATCTTCATCACTTCATTGATGACACTCATACTCCACCACCTCCCTCCATCACCATCTATGGTGTTACATCTTCAAATCTAGCATACACGACATGGAAGCGCCAAGATCGTCTCACCTTTAGCTCTCTACTTGGTGTTATCTCCATTTCATTGCAATAGCTTAATGCTCGCTTCACCACTTCCCTTGATGCATGGCAAACCTTAGCTAATACCTATGCCAAACCATCTCATGATCATATTAAACAATTAAAGGAACAATTAAAGCGACATAACAAAGGCCGAAAATCAATTAGTAAATATATGCAGGTTATAAAGACTCGTGTTGATGAACTTACTCTTTTGGGGAAGCCAGTTGATGATGAGGATCTTATTGATTGGGTTCTTGAAGGCCTCAGTGATGGCTACAAATCAGTCATTGGTGCAATTCATGCTCATGACACGTCAAAATCTTTTGCGAAGCTCCATGAGAAACTTCTCAACAAAGAAGCATCCCTTTAGACCGCTCAACCATCTACTCTATCACTACCAGCAACAACAAATCCCATAACCTTTCAAAATCATCCAAATTGGCACTCTCTAGTCACCAATTCACAACAACCAGATCCTACCACCAGGCCTTCTCCTTATACTCAACGCCAACCTAAACCTTATTTAAGTCTTTGCCAAGCATGCGAGATTCAAGGACATATTGTTAAACGATGTCTAATGTTTCGACTTGTCACTAATCAATAATCCCCAACACCTTATCCTTAAGGCTCTCAAGGATATGGCACCTCTATACTCTGGCAACCATGAGCCAATCATGTTGCACTTGGCAACAACACTACTCCTTCTTGGTTGCTGGATAGTAGAGCATCTCATCATGTTACGTCCGACTTGAGCAATCTCTCTCTTCATAGTCCATGGTGATGGATTAGCCCTTCACATGTCCATTCTATGAAAAAGAATTTAATTTCAATTTATCAATTTTGCACTGATGATAATGTTTCTATTGAATTCTCAACCTCTGCCTTTCAAGAGAAGGATCTAAACACGAGGGCAATCCTTTTGATGGGTGAACCTAAGGATGACGTATATGAGTAGCCAACTACATCCCCTCTAGTCGCCTCTTCACTGTTTCTTACTTTATTATGAAAAATATTGTTTCCAAGTTTTCTTTACCATTGTCTAGTCCATTATCCTTCTCAACACATTGTAATGCCTATTCATGTAATAAAAGCCATAAAATTCCATTTTCTTATTCTACATTAACTTCTTCTCATCTACTTGAACTTCTCTTTTCTGATGCATGGACCTCTCCTATTTATTTAGTTGATGGTTTTCAGTACTATGTTATCTTTTTTTTATCATTATACATGATATATTTGTTACAATCCACTTAATTGAAAATCCCATGTTTATGATATCTTTGTTTGCTTCAAAACATTAGTCAAAACCAATTTAAACATCGAATTATAACTCTCTATTTAGATAATGGCAGTGAATATCAAGCTCTTAACAGTTTTCTCTCCACCAATGGTATATCCATCTTATTACACCACCCCATACACCAAAATACAATGGTCTTTTTGAACGATGTCATTGCCACATTGTTTAAACAGGTCTATCTCTTCTCACTCATGCTTTGATGCCTCTAACTTATTGGACTTATGCCTTTGCCGCTACTGTATATCTCATCAACCTTATGCCCACACCCACGCTACTTCTTTTATCCCCTTTTGAAAAACTCTTTGAGTCTCAACCTAACTACACTAAACTTGGGGTGTTTGGTTGCTTATGTTATCCATAGCTTTATCCTTATTCCCAACATAAACTTGACTTACGTTCCACTCCTTGTATTTTTCTTGGTTACTATTCAACACAAAGTGCCTATATCTATCTTGATTTGTCCATTTCTAAAACATATATTTCTTGTCATGTCAAATTTATTGAAAATTCTTTTCCTTTTACCAATCATCAATCTCATCTAGCCCAACCCACTCCTAAGATCATTTCAAAATGGCTTCCCTCGGTCTAAATTCTACTTACTTCAAGTGGCTCACTCAATATACCTTCCTCAAGGGACTTCTAGTGTCAACATCCGTCACAAAATGCCCAACCATCGACCGTTTACCAACAGAACCATCCAATTCTGGGACCTCTCCTACTTTATCCACAGCCTAAACTACCCTTCAAAATAACCATCCCATGACCACCAGAGCAAAAAACATCTACAAATCTCTAACTAAGATGAATCCCGCTACTGTTCTTTCTCATCCATTCGGCATTGAGCCTCATACTATTAACCAAGCCCTAAAAGATCTCAAATGGAGACAAACTATGAATGATGAATTTGATGCTCTTGTTGGGAATGAACTCTGGGAGCTTGTTCCATCTACTTCTCAATAGAATCTTGTTGGATGTAAGTGGGTTTTTCATACTAAACAGCTTCCTGATGGTTGACAAGTAAAAAGCCAAATTAGTTGCCTAAGGTCTTCATCAATGACTTGGAGTGGATTATCATGACATCTTCAGCCAAGTTGGCAAGCCAACAACAGTACACCTTGTTCTCAACTTGGCAGTCAATAGAGATTGGCAGTTGCACCAGTTAGACGTTAATAATGCCTTTCTTCAAGGCCATCTTTCCAAAGATATCTACATGGTCTAACTTTTGGGAATTGTTGATAGAGACCATCCGACACATGTATGCAAATTAAAGAAAGCCATATATGGACTCAAGCAAGCACCGTGACCTTAGTACCTTGAACTTCACCAATTCCTCATTAAGTTTGGGTTCACAAACTCTCATGCAGATGCTTCTCTATTTATTTTCTACTCAAGAGACAATACCATATATCTCCTTGTTTATGTAGATGACATTATTATCACAAGTACCAACATTAACATTATTCAATACTACATTAACCTCCTGGCACAAAGATTTTCAATCAAGGATCTTGGCACCTTATCTTATTTTCTCGGCATTAAGGTTCTCACTACTCCATCCGGTCTAAAGTTTAGTCAAAGGCTACATCACCAATGTTCTTGCCCGAACAAAAATATCCAATGCAAAACCTATTGCTACACCGCTTGCTACAAATAGCAATCTCACATTTCATTCAGGTAATGCTCTAAATGACTACACAGAGTATAGAACAATTGTTAGTAGTCTATAGTATCTTTGCCTCACTCGCCCATACATAACATATTATGTTAACAAACTTTCCCAGTTCATGCATTGCCCGATGTTTGAACATTAGAATGTTGCAAAACTATTGCTTTGATATCTGTGTGGCACATTGACTCATGGATTATTTATTCATAAGGAAAATCCACTTTCTCTTCATGCCTTTTTCGATGCAGATTGGGTTGACAATAAAGATGACTATACCTCTACAAGTGCCTATATTGTCTATCTTGGTCATCATCCTATTTCTTGGTCATCTATGAAGCAGCATATTGTTGCTCCATCATCAATAGAAGCTGAGTGTCGATCAGTTGTCGCTACTATCAATTGGATTTGTTCCCTTTCACAAAGCTTGGCATCACTCTTCTCACACTGCCTATCATCTATTGTGACAATGTTGGCGCCACCTATCTCTATTTTAATCCAATCTTTCATTTGCACATGAAACATGTGGCAATTGACAATCACTTTATTCAAGATCTAGTCTAATCAAGTGCTTTTCGTGTTGCTCATGTTTCCTTAGCAAATCAACTTGCTAATGCTCTTACCAAGCCGCTTCCACGAAGTTGCTTTTAAGAATTAAGGATCAAGATTAGCGTCTCCTTTGGAACTCCATGTTAAGGGGGCATATTAGAGAATTAATTATAATAGACTTTCTATATATTCTAAATTTAATAGAGAATCAATTGTAATTATTAGAGAATTAATTATAATATACTTTCTACATATTCTAAATTTAATAAAGAATCAATTATAATTAATTGTAATCTCTTAATTCTAGGATAGTTTCACAGTTTTGTAATTCATGGCAATACACAATTTGTGTATATATATTCATTCTTAATCAATGAAATAGATAAACCATTGTTTCTCAATATTCCTCTCTTTATTTCAACACTACAAACTTGATCCATCTTCTTTATGACATGCTTTTTTCATTTTCATTTTTATAAAATTTTACAATTGCTTCATAATCTGTTCTTACCAAACCTTTTTTTTATTAAAAATAACCTAAAACTGTTAATTCTATAAATTACTCCCAATATTTCTATGTCTAAACTGCTTTTTAGTCCATTTTCTTTAAATACACCACTATTATATCTACAAATCTTTTCTTCTTTCATAGGAGAGTATTTATTGGGCTTTTTTTTAATACTACTCCGTATTCTTTTTCACATCCATCTGTAATAACAATCAAATAATCTGTATCTAATGGTAATCTTAATTCCGGAAGATTTTTAACTAATTCTTTGATTTCTTTTATTAGCTTAAGTTCTACACTATCTAAGGGTGAAAAACTATGAGGCTTTTTAAAAAGTGGCTTTGTAAATTTTCCTAAATCTTTCATAAATGGTCTTGCATAATTTACTAATCCTAAAAACTGTTGTAATTTCTTTTTATCAAAAACTTCATCAAATTCCAAAACTTTCTTGGATATGTGAGGTTGAAGTTTTATTCTACCATTACATGTTTCTACTCCTAAAAATCAATATTTCTTCTATAAAAATGGGCTTTCGTTTTTACTTATTATGATTCCATTTTGTAAAAATTCTAAAAGAACTATTTTCAAATGAGATGTATGTCCTTTTTTCTAACTTAGAAAAGACAAGTATGTCATTTATATATGCATAAACAAAATTATACTTACTAAAAAATACCGTCAATTTTTCTCTAGAAAACTGATGGTTTTTTTAATCCAAACGGCATAACTAGCCATTCAAAATGTCCCAAAGACAAGTAAAGGTTGTCCAAGGAACTAACTCTTTATGCATTTTTAATCTGTCAAAATCCTGATTTACAATCAAATTTATTAAACACAAAAGTTCTTTGTATCTTATTTATCAAATTTGTTTTGTTTGGAATATCATAAGAATCTGCCGCAATTTTATTATTTAATTTTCTATAATCAATTACCATTTTACTCTTCCCTCTTATAATCTCACTGTGCTTTCTTATGATAAATGCTGGACTTCTACGAAGACTTGTTGATCCTTTAATGACTCCTAATTCTAAAAGTTCTTTTATGTGCATTTCAAACTCTTTTCTATCTAAATTATCACAATCTATCTTTTTAGATCTTATTTTCATATCTGGATTATTTTTAATTTACAAACAACTTTATTCTTTTCCCATAACTTCATAGGATTTTCTCCTAAGTCCTAAGACTTCTTCTTTTTCTAATTTGCTAATTATTTGATCTATTTTTGTAATTCTTGTTTTTATCATATTGTAAATCTTTTATAATTTATACTCTATTTGCATATTTCAAGAAATTCAAATTTTTCACAGCTTCTTCATGTAATTCAAAATCTAATTCATTAGCCGCTACTTCATTTGTTTGTATCTATCTATTTTTATTATTTCTTTTTTTCTTTATTATCTCTTCTTCTAACTTTACATTCTATTGGTTTTTCACACTCACAATTTTCTAATATCCTAGGAACTAAAGGAGATACTAAGAATATCATTCCATCAAGTGTCGCCATAAATCCAAAATTGTCATTTATCAAAAACCGTAATCCTATTATACATACGTGTTTTCTTATATTCATATCTCTTACATATGTTCTTGAACTGTGTATCCCATATGTCCAATCTTGAGATATTTTTATTATTATTTTATGCTTTATTAATATTTCACAATACTCAAATAGATGTCCACCCATCTATTCTGCTTTTACACACTTATCTTCAGATACTCTTGTAATGAAATGGTCTGGAATCATTTTCTATCTATAATATGATTTGTACATCTTGTATCTATTAATGCTTCTATTTCTATTATCACTTCTCCTATGAAAAATCTAATTTTTATTCTAACATTGTTAATTAAAAATTCCTAATTTTTTGTCTATTTCTTTTCTGAAAAATGTTTTTGCTATATGTTTTTTATCATATAATAGCTATTCATCCTATTCAATTTTTTCTTCCATTATTACTCATTTATTTTTTATCTTAGGTTCTACTTTTTCATCTATTTTTCCTTCTATCCTATCTATTCTTTCTTCTAATCTTAAAATTCGTGTTTCTATTAAGTCTGTATTTCTATTCCATTTATAATTATTCCAACTATCAGGTTTTTAGGTAAATCTTTCTCCTCGTTTTTGTAAGCATTTTTCACATGATCTTATTAAACATAATCTACATTTGGATTTTAGAGAAATATGAGGGTATCCTTACAACAACCATAAGGGTGGTTATCGAATCCTGATTCATGAATCCATTCATGGTTATAACTTAATTTTGTCTCAATAAGTTCATTTTTTATTTCTTCATCACCTATTTCTGTTTCTCTTAAGCTTTTGAAACATCTGTCATCTAAGTTAAATATTGGCTTTCCTTCAAAAATTAGTCTTCTTTCTTGTCCTATAATTTTTTAAATAAAAGGATCACTTTTTCTTCACTATCAAAATCTTGCATCCTATTATCTTCTATACTCACAATACTATATATTGTCTCTGTGCCACTCATCTATTCATCTGCTGATAAAATATCTTCTTCTATAAAATTTATCAATGTTGCTCTTTTATTATGTATAATATGTCTTTTGTCACAATCTCTTGCTAAATGTTCTTCTTCTCTACATGCAAAACAACTTAGTTTATTTTTATAATTTTTGTTTTTGTTATATTTTCTCACGTATCTTTCTTTATTTAAATAAGGCATCCTAACAATACTCCTCTTTACATAATAGTTTATCGTTGGTTTCTTGTTTTAAGTTCTAGGTCTGTAAAATCTTATTCTTTCTGGATTTCGTTTGTAATTTCTACTTTTAGGTCTTTCTCTCTTTTGTTCATATACTTCTCTTTATATTCTGCTTTTAATTGTCTGGTTATTTGTATATTTATACATTTTTCAACTAAAGTTCTAATTACAAATTTATTCTCATACCTAAATTATTCATCCGTTCTGTAAGGTCTGGTTCTATTTTTTCTTTAAAATTCCTGTACATTTCTAGTCCTAAATGTCCTGGTAATTTAAGAAATAATTTATTAGCTATTGTTTTTTCATAATAACATCCTGCTAAATTACGGTAAAAGAAAATTCATTTAATTAACTTTTTATATAGTTTCAATCTCTTATTTATAATTGTTCTAAATGTCTCATTGCATCCATTTAGTCTCTTAAATTAAAATCAACATTAGGATGTGTACTTGTTATCAACATTGTTATTTTATTAGTAAAAGTAAATGGGTTAGCTATAATCCTCGAAAATTTTCATACTAGTATACAATAATAGAATGGAAAATGTGAATTAGATGGTAAACTTAGGACCCTATAAAAATCCTAGAATGAATCTATGAGTAGTAGTAAACTCATTTATAGTTTAAAAACCCGAATAGAAATTTCTTTGATCCTAATTGATACCAAAAACGAGATTTCGTATCTTAAGCTAATAACTCAAGATATAATTAAAACTAACTCTAAATTCCAAAAACGATAAAAGACGACCCCTTCATAGAGTCTATTGGTTATAAAACGATAACTAAAAGATGAACCACTAGGATTATAAATACGTAATGAGAATGTAAACAGATCCATAATTGACAAACTAGGCTTCAAATAAAGATCTGGATTACACTATTGTTCTAGTTAATAACTTTGGAGCCTATAGGTACTAAAACCATAATTTGACTTACTGGGCCTAAAAAACCTTAATCGTGTAAGATAAAACTCTAAAAATACTTAATTGCGTAAACTTTAAATTCACAATTTGAACAAATAGATAATCTTGAAAATTTGTAGAAGTTTTTGATAAAATTTTAGAGATAAAACCCTATATAACTAATATATAAATACACGTATAGCCTAATAAACTACTTGAAAATTTAGATAATTCATAACATAACTATAACTCTAGCAAAACTATACAATGTACAATGGAAAGGAAATCGATGCTATTCTTGGTAAATTCCAATGCCACTTACCCAAATAATTTGAGCCAAGTTGTTCTCAAAGTCAAGTGATAAGGACATGTGAACTAATGAGTGATCTCCAAATAAGCTTAGCAATTAATGAACAAAATTACCAGCTTCAAACAACTTACTCAACCGGTTCAAATCCTTCCCAAATTTCCATTGCTGCAGCTGCTAAAAGAGGAGACGACACATCTTGGAGAAATTCATCTGTTTTCATTATGTTTGGCCTTAGGAAATATATGTATAACTCAAGCCAACAACTTTGACAATTGACCATTCAAGCTCCAATAAAAACTCCTCAAATAAATACGTAAGTAGAAAGAGGTTGACTTGAAAAAGCTACTATCCAAACACACAAAAGTTGACTTTAAAAGCCCAAAAGTTACAGACATGAAATTCCCTAAGCAGCCATCACATCCGAAATATAGCTCATATATGGCTTGTATAAATGAGAGTTATTAGCAAAAAACAAACTCATTTATTTCCCATCAACTTGAAACGTAAATCAAACCAACAACAAAATAAACAACCCTTTTTCTCTCCACAAAAATCAGACAAAAATAGAGCAAACAACCTTGTCTTCTCTAAAGCCTCATCGTGAGAACCTCCCAAGGAAATCCAACCAACACATAAACAAACTCCACTTCTCTCTTCGTAATCCAAACCGTGAACCATCAAAGACTCATACCCCACACGACAAAGAATAAAAACAAAACTCTAGGAATCAAAGTTTAAAGGTATGTATTGTCATTAACATGTTACTTTAAATATAGAACTTGACTGCTTATTTTCCCTCTACCATATATAGGTCACGATTATTATCACAAGGTGGAACTTATCACCGTCTTCTATAACCTAACAACGTAATAACTACTTCTTTCTCAAGCCTATATTTCAATTGTACTTAAAGATTAGGAAGATCAATACATGTATTGCATATGGAACTCATTATGTTAAATTAATCCATAAGTAGGTAGATGGTGTTTTCATAAGTTAAGAAACCTAAGTAATTCATGCTCTATATTAAAAACATATTGCATATAGCGTTGTAATAGAAGCCTAGTTTAGTTGTTGATGACATATCATAAAACAAACCTTATGTTAGGATTATGTTTCAATTAGTAGAAATTTCATGAGAAAGAATTTATATAATTAAGCTATAGAGAATTCACTTATAATATTGATCATATGCTCTTAGGATTCGACCCTATCATGTTAATTTAGGTGTAAGCTTTATTCTTCCATCCTCTTGAGCCATTCATGTCTTGCACTAGAAATACATCTTGTTTAGAGGATAATAACATGAGGAATGTGAACTTGAATGTCAAAGTACTAAGACCCTATAGTGTTCGACATGTGTAGGGAAAAGACTAACATGTATAAACAATGATCTAACCTAGGTTGTAGTTACAAAAATAAGATCCTAAGGTGATTCAAGAAGCAAAAGTTTAGCTAACAAAACTCTAGAAGCTCTTAAGTCAATAATTGACACTCACTAGTAATAGGATTTATTATGCATATTCCATGTTCTAACATAGTTTAGATTTAATAAAATATACCTACAATCTAATTTGTGAAATAAAACTCAACTAATATGGACCTAGGAGACACATTGCTAAGTTTCAGCCCTATAGATAGATAATAGAGTATAATATATTATTATGTGACTTAAACACAATATAATGTAAGAATAAAAGACTAGATGCATGAAAATCAACCCTAAACCCTAAATATTACAAGTCATGGTTCAAATAGTACACTTAAATAAAATGTAAGTATAATACACAAATGATATGAAATTAGCTTTATGAGTAAATAAAAACTAAAATGAGATCCTATAAATGACATAAACTTTAATTAATGAAGACAAATAAGGTTGACAAACGAAGAAATAATAAATCAGAATCCACTATCAATACAAGCACTAAAGAATATAGAACCCGAATAAGATTATATTCAGAAATCTAATAAAATTCACTTGGAACATAAATATGAATATAAAAATAAGATGAAGAAGCACACAACAAAAATAAATAATAAGTGTAGAAAGACTCTACTATACCATGGATATCCATAGAGTAAAATAAACAAATATTCCAAAATGTGGAAAAATAAATAAACCATCATATAGTACTCGAAACAAGCTTTTTAATGCCTATTCATATATAAAAATCCGAGTTAAAATGAATATTATAACCTTAGTTGAAAATCATGCAATAAAAAAATTGATAACTAGAATTATTTAGGCCACTTCTTGAAGGATAAACCATTTCACCTTAACTTTGGAGTCATATTAGGAAATAGGAAATTTGAAGAGCTTCAAAATGACTTTTTATAGGTCAGGTTTGGATTAGCAATGAGAAAGTAGGACTAAAAATAGTAAAAATCGATTTTAGGACACCTAGGCACTTATAGGAATTCAATTATCTAATTTTATGTCTTATTGATGAATAATTCTATTCATCTCAATAGGTGATTTTAGTACCGTTGAGGATTTCCCAATAACTACTATGATTAGACAGAATGAGCAGGTGAGTAACTCAGACTTATGATATTGTTTGTGCTTATAGCTTAGCGACATTTATAATGAAAAGATAATAATGAAATTGTTGTGAATACATATTTATGGGCATTGTATGTTGTATGAGTTTGTTGGTTGCTAAGCTACACTAATAACAGTAACAATAGAAATTCTTATGAACCCATTGTGTGTATAGTATGTTGACTGTCTGTACAAGGCTTGATCGCCTTAACATGACTAAAAACTATTGGTGCCATAAATGAAATGGACATGCATTACATAATTTGCATATATTGCATTATAAAAGTATGACAACCTACTACGTGTTAGTATTTCAGTTTCCCTAGTAATGCTTGGTTTTTCTAGACAGAAGGCTATTAGTTTTACACAAAATTACCTTTGTTCTATCTGTTCCATAGGAACTAACTAGTAAATGAAGGATGCCGCCTATGGTATCGCTTTGAATTGACTAACACTTAACGAAGTTTCTAAGGCTTGAAATAAGAAATGAGTTAAGACATGTTTAACATAAAGAGAAAACTAAAGTGAGGATTGTTGTTTTTCTATATGCTTAGTCTCTCTTGGATAGGTGTGTCATAGATGAGGATTTTCTTCAACCCGATGAGAGGGTGTAAATTTCCATCCTATTTGGATTTAGTTTATCGGAGCTTGTAATTGTGTATATGTTTGATTGATGCATTACATATAATTGATAATAACTTACTTGATATGTGATATGTTCTGGTTATTCATTGAGCCTATGGTTTATGCTCACACATTGAAATTCTCCTAATACATTGGGTCAAATACTCGAGAGGGAGGGGGGAAGAGGGGGGAGGGGGTGTGAATTGAGTATTTATACAATTCTTTTCAATAACAAGAATTAAGAATTAACCAACCAAACACAATCAATCAAATTCACAATATATAATGCAAAAATAAAGCGAGTAGGTATAGAGAAACAAGCCTGGGATTTAAACGTGGAGTTCAGCCCGTTTCCTAATCTTTACGATCACACCAATGCCTCCAAAGAGGTCATTACACTCTTTATTAATCACAAAATAATCAATGCTCAAATGAGCTATACTCAACCAACAATTCTTGATAAATCTACTTGAGTAATACTCTTTTACAATTTTGCAAATAAAACTCAAGAGTATTACTCATTTTTGTCACTCTCAATTTAAGAAAATTTTAGACCTGAGGACAAATGCAATAATATGAGAGAGTACAAGAGTTTGATAGCAATTTCTAAGCTCAACACCTAATCTTTATCTACAAAAAATCATGTATAAGTAGGCTTCTCATTTAACTTGCTTGTTATGCCTTGGACCAATAAATTTTGTGTGAAATAAATGCTACAATGGCTATATTTCTGGATATTATCGGTCGAAGGGTATGTCCATACCATTTGAATGGTATGGAATGTCCTCCCTAGCGTCCAAATCATATTTGAAGACCTGCAGGGGAAAACATATACCGATCGGATGCCAAGCATTACCGTCCGATCGGTAGTGACAAAAGTGGCACAACTATACTCTCAGCACAAATTAATTTAAATAGCATCCTGATGCTAAGCCTACAGCATCCGGACGGTAAGGTCTGCAATGGCACTTTGTTAGAATGCCATGCAACCACATGTCCAATTGAAGATAACATATATATACTTTATATTATTCAAGGATTTGTCAAATTTAAACTTTATAATATTTGTCTCATCAATATTATGCTTTGATCTGATTCAACAATCTTCCCTTTTTGATGAGGAGAAATATTATAAAGTTTAACTTGATTGATTTCTCCCCTTAACATAGATGCTCCCCTTAGTTAGGCATCCAGTTGAAGAACAAACTTTTAGTTTAAAAAGAATTTGTATATTTTCTCCTCCTTTGGCCTCATCAAAAAGCAAGAGTATATAGCTAGAGATAGACATGAGCCAAGAAAGGGTCAAGCACAAAAATCACAAGAAATAAACCAAGAACAACCATAAGGAGTAATAGAAAAGTGTACATCAAAAAGTAGGCAAGCTAGATAGCTTAGAACATATAAAACCAACTAAAAGATCCAAAATACATATAGACGGTCAAAAGCCAAGATAAGAAAAGAAAAGGAGAAAGAAATCTAGAGAAACTAGGCATCAGCAGGTGGCATAGGGCGAGGATAGATACTATAGAAGTGCTGGAAAAACCGTCAAGACTAGATCTCATCTTGTTTTGAATCTCAACCATAGATTGCTGGCGACAACTTACATTTGTTATGAAATCATCAAAGAGCTTGTTGATCAACCTTAAAGAGGTCAAAAGAGGGAGGCACCACCTTGGGTGCCTTGGCTAAGAGAACCACCAAGATCCATAAGGGTAGGCACATCCATATGGCCACTAGTAGGCGCATCATTAGTAGGGACGTGAGCTCCAGCACCAGCATCATCGCACCATCATCACTATCATCATCTCCATCATCATCACTGTCAGCTTTAGAGTCGGAAGGTAGTGTAATGCCATAAATAAGAGAAAAAGCTCCTTTCTCACATTAACAACCTCAGACACCTTTCTCCAATCTCCCTTAGTAAGACGATTCATTAGTGACTTTAGAGATGGAATTCAAAACGAACACCTTTCCTTTGGAGCAATAAAGTGATCGAGTGAATGTGTTGAAGAAGAGTGCGTTTAGAATCATTAGTGACTTTCTTGAAATTGTGAACCATGACATCCCAAAAGATGATTAGCTCCCCATTGAGGAGTCGATACATGATCCATAAATCAGTAAAGGTGGTGGTATTATGGTGACTAACTTTAGGCACATGGTTATGAGATAATATAGGTGAAGAACACAAAGATGACGAAGCATCCTTTTGGCCCTTAAAGCATGATTAGAATGCCAGGCATCACCCTCAATATCAATAGCGTCAAAAATACAGGCATAGAATACATCACCATGAAAATCAATCATCAAATTAGCCCCTCTAACAGGTACATCGATCAAACTACAGATATCAACAAAGTAATCTCAATTTTGTGCCCGTAAACATATGTCCACAATCTATCTAATGTCATCACTAGGATTTAATTGAATACCAAGATGCCTATACTCATCTTTCTTATCAGTGAGATTACAATAAAATAACTTGACAGCACGCTCATTGATAGAAACGAGAAAATGCATAATCTCAAAAATTTTGTTCAGCTGAATACCAGAATAGAGGTAAGATCGAAGAATTGAAGTACCTCATGATCAAAAAGTCAACCAAATCCACAATGAGTCTATTAAAAAGGTTGAACAATTTTGAATACGCCCTAGAAGGAAAGAAATGGGCATTGTATGAAGCGATCAAACCATCATTCCAAGCGCATTTAGTACGCACATCATAGGGCCGTGAAGAGGCCATAACAAAAAGAAAGGAGAAGGGGGAGAAGGGGTAGGTGGTGGGGGGGAGGTGATGGTGGGCGGCGGAGTTGAGAGAAGGGTGAAGAGAGAGAGGAGATATGGATAGGGGGGAGAAGGAAAGAAGGGAGAGAGAGGGGGTAGAGAAAAGGAGGAGAAGAGAGGTAGGTGGGTGGCAAGGGTAAAGGGGGGAGGGCGGAAGGGAGAGAGGGATTAGAAGGGAGAGAAAGGAGAGAAAAAGGGAGTGAAATGAAATAGGAGAGAGAAAAAATCGAGATTTTAAAGATGATGCAATTTGACTTACCGATCGGACGCTATAAATGTAGTGTCCAAATGGTAGGTCATCTACAACAAAAACAGGTAAGCATTGTACCAGTTGGACACTACAGATATACCATCCGACCGGTATGTTGCAAACACTAACTTACAAATGGATGCTTAAGGAAGAAGAGAGAGAGAGAGAGATAGAAAGCCATATGAGAGATGGAAATGGTGTTAGGGGATCATTGTGAGATTGGAAAAGTGAAGATAAGATGGTACGATGAGAGAACAGCAGACTTAGATTTGATTAGCACGCAAAAGTTCATATATGTCAAAAATGATGAAAATGACAATTTGAAGACATTTCATTATAAGTTTGAAAGCAGCAAGAAGATACATATGATTGAAGCACACCACAAACCACACATCAAGGTAGTTCTATGCTCTAGATGAGATAAAGGATAGCTCACTTGGCTAAAAAACGCTATCTTGGTTTAATGATATCTAGCACTCATCTTGCATAATCATGCCCAATTCTTGATGTAAGGTGTAAACTCGATCCTCACTCAAGGGTTTTGTAAAGATATCAGCAATTTGATTGTTTGTATCAACAAATACTAAACTAATATCATTGTTTAAAACATGATCTCTAATGAAATGGTGTCTAATCTCGATATATTTGGTCTTAAATATTAGATCGGGATTTTTGTTAAATTTATGGTACTAGTGTTGTCACATCGAATCGAGATATTATTATACTTTAGTCTAAAATCTTCGAAATTTTGTTTTTATCCATAAAACTTGGGCACAATAACTACCGGCTACCACACATTCGGATTCGACTGTTAATAGTGCAATCGAATTTTGTTTCTTCGAGTGCCAAGAGATTAAGAGTTGCCAAGATAGTGACATGTGCACTTATGCTTTTTCGATCAACTTTGGACCCAACAAAGTCAGCATTGGAGTATCCAACTAGATCAAAAGAAATAAACTTTGGATACCATAAGCCAGTTTCAATAGTGCCTGCAAGATACTTGAAGATGTGTTTTACAACATTCAAGTGAGATTCTTTTGGGCAAGATTGAAATCGTGCACATAGACATACTGAAAACATAATATCAGGTCTTGATACGGTTAGATACAACAAGCTACCTATCATGCCTCTATATAGTTTTTCACATATATTTTTGCCACTTTCATCTTTATCAAGTTTTATACTTGTGCTCATAGGTGTAAGCTTGGTTTTGTAATTTTCCATTTTAAATTTTGTTAAGAGTTCTTTGGTATATTTAGATTGATTAATGAATGTGCCATTTTCGGTTTGTTTTACTTAAAGGCCAAGAAAGTAATTTAGTTATCACATCGTACTCATTTCAAACTCACTTTTCATGAAATCAACAAATTCATTTGCAAGATTCATACCGTAGCTCCAAACACAATATCATCCACATCAATTTACATAATTAATGTGTTTGATTTGCGATTTTTCATAAACAATGTTGTGTCAATTTTTCTTCTAGAGAAACCTTTATCTATTAACAAGCTACTAAGTCTTTCATACCAACTCTAGGAGCTTGCTTAAGTCCATAAAGAGCTTTGTTTAGTTTGTAAACATGATCGGGGGATTCATTATCTTCAAAGCGTAGTGGTTGCTTTATATACACTTCTTCTTTGATGCAGCCATTTAAGAAAGCACTTTTGATATCATTTGAAAAAGTGTAAAGTTTTTAAAAGCCGCAAATGTCAAAAGTATCCTAATAGATTCTAGTCTAGCAACCGGGGCAAAAGTCTCATCAAAATCAATCTCTTTCTCTTGATTATAACATTTAGCCACTAATCGAGCTTTGTTCTTAGTTACTATTTTGGTTTCATCAAGTTTATTTCTATAAAGCCATCTGGTTCCAATAACCGGTCTATCACTAGGTCTAGGTACTAAATCCGAAACTTCATTCCTAGTGTTGATTTAATTCTTCTTACATAGCTTGTTTCCAAAAGTTATCTTTCAAAGCTTCATTTGTATTTTTGGGTTTGGTTTGGAATAAGAAGACTAGATTACTTATATTTCTCAGAGACGATCTTGTGTACCCTATTTGATGGTTCATCAATGATTAGATCCTTAGGGTGTGATCTTGCATATTTCCACTCCTTGGGAAGATCATGATTTGTTTGTTCATTTAATTCATCATTTCTACATACATCCATTAGTTTTGAAGTCTCTTTATGTGGTTGTCATTTTCAAATGAAAATTCGTGTAAGTTCGTCTAGGTTAGCACATACATCATTCATATCATCAATAGAACGTACATGAGCAAGAGTACCATCAAAAACCACATGAATAGACTCTTCCACAACAAAAGTTCTTTTATTAAATACTCTATAAGCCTTGCTAGTAAGGGAATAGCTAAGAAAAACACCTTCATCACTTTTTGCATCAAATTTAGTTAGTTTAACACCCAAAAGTATTTAGGTAAAGAATTTTTGCATAATATTGTTCTAGCAATTCCGATTAAAGTTCTATTTTTTCTTTCTGCTACCCCATTTGTTGTGGTGTTCTAGCTGCCGAAAAGGTGTGTTCAATTCCAAATTTATAACAAAAGTCATTTATTTCATAATTTTCAAATTCTCCTCATGATCACTTTGAATAGTCACAATGTTAAGAATTTTTTCGTTTTGGACTTTCTTATAATATCTTAAAAAGACATTGTTTGTTTCGTCTTTAGTTATAAGAAAGAAAGTCCATGTATATCTTATGAAATCATCAACAATTACCAAGGTGTATTTCTTCCCACCCAAGCTCAAAGTTTGAGTAGGTCCAGATAAGTCCATATGCAATAGTTTAAGTGCATCTTTAGATTTGAAAGAAGTTTTTGTTTGCTTTCCTTGTTGGCATGCTTGACAAATCTTGTCTTTTTGAAAATTTAATTTTGTTAATCCTTTGACAAGATTCTTTTTAATAAGTTTTGAAATAGGATCCATACTAGCATGCATGAGTTTATCATCACAAAAATCATTCTCCCTTTGACTTTGGATTTTTAATTTTCCTACCTCAATACTTAATGCTTTGTGACCTTTGCATAAATTTTCATTTTCATTCCTTTGCTCACCATTTTCATACCTCAAAAATTCATTATCCTTATCTAGTTTATTAATCTTGGTTTCAAGTTTGTTGTATTCATACTTGAAATCATCAAGTTCATTTCTAACACTCATCATCATTTCTTTTAAAGCTTTATTTTTCTTTTGCATCTTTACCATTTCTTTGCATGAATCATCATACATATTGATAAACTCATCATAAGGAATTTTGGAAGAGTCACTTACCTCATCATCATGTGCCATGAAGCATACATCTTCATCCAAGTCACTAGTGTCTTCATTGCTCCAAGTAGCAATTAAAGCTTCCTTCTTGGGTCCTCTAGATGCTTTCTTGAGCAAAGGGCGATATTGTTGAATGTGCCCAACTTATGACATGTGAAGTGAGTAATTCCTTTCTCTCCTTTTTATACCTTGAGGAGCTTCCTTCATCATCATTTGTCTTTATCTTGTTGTTAAAATTCATAAATTTTCTAAACTTTTTAGCCATGAATGCAAGCTCCTTCTCATCATCACTTGACTCGTTGCTTGTGGTTTTTAAAGCAATGGTTTTCTTGCTTGACTCCTCTCCTTACTTCTTGATTAATTCATGAGTCTTAAGGGTGCCAAGAAGCTCCTTTTTACTCATTGTATTTAGATCTCTTGCCTCCCCAATTTCGGTTCTCTTGGCTTCCCAATCCTTGGTAAAGACCTAAGAAGTTTGGAGTTGATTTCCACATTAGTGGAGTTCTTTCCAAGCACACTCAAAGGACTTATAATATTTATGAACCTATGATGCTTCTCATCTATGGTTTCATTTGGTTGCATCTTGAAATTTTTAAATTGACCGCAAAGAAGACTTATTTTAGTATCTCTTGCTCTATATGTTCCTTCATAGGTTTTTTCCAATTCATCCCATATTTCTTTTGTGGATTTACATGTATAAATTCTATTAAAATCACTTTCATTCAAGCCACGATGTAAGATATTCATAGCTATCTCATTTAAATCTAGTCTTTTTCAATCTTCATCATTATATTCTCTTTCTTCTTTTCTTCAACCTTAAAAGGACCATTTTCTATAACATTCTAAATTAATCTATTTTGAGCTTTCAAGAAGATTTTCATTCCACTCTTCCAATAGGGATAGTTTTCCCCCCATTTAGAAGTGGTGGCCTATTAATAGCTTGTCCTTCTAGATATCCTAGTGTATTAAATGCCATGATCTTTACTCTAAATGCAAATTAAGCACAAGAAATTAGAGACCTTGCTTTGATACCAATCGAAATTCTCCTAATACACTAGGTAAAATACTCAAGAGGGGGGTGAATTGAGTATTTATACTATTCTTCAATAACAAGAATTAAGAATTAACCAACCAATCATAATCAATCAAATTTACAATATATAATGCAATAAATAAAGCAAGTAATGTAGAGAGAAACAAGCCCAGCATTTTAACATGGAGTTCGGCCCACTTTCTAATCTCTACGATCACACGAATGACTCCAAAGAGGCTTTTACACTCTTTATTAATCACAAAATAATCAATGCTCAAACGAGCTATACTCAAGCAACAATTCCTGATAAATCTATTTGAGTAATACTCTTTTACAATTTTGCAAATAACACTCAAGAGTATTACTCACTTTTGTCACTCTCATTTTAGCAAATTTAAGACCTAAGGACAAATACATGAGAAAGTACTAGAGTTTGATAGCAATTTTTAAGCTCAACAACTAGTCTTTATCTATCAGAAATCATGTATAGGTAGGCTTCTCATTTGACTTGCTCGTTATGCCTTGGACCAATAAATTTTGTGTGCAATAAATGCTGCAATAACTATATTTCTGGGTATTACCATCCGAAGGGTATGTCTGTACCGTCTGAATGGTATGAAACGTCCTCCCCAGCGTCTGGATCATACTTGAAGACCTACAGGGGAAAACATATACTGGTTGGATGCCAAGCATTACCGTTCGATCGGTAGTGATAAAAATGGCACAACTATGCTCTCGGCACAAATTAATTTAAATAGCGTTTGGACGCTAAGCCTGCAGCATACGAACGGTAAAATCTGCAATGGCACTTTATTAGAATGCCATGCAATCACATGTCCAATTGAAGATAACATATATGTTCTTTGTATTATTCAAGGATTTGTCAAATTTAAACTTTATAATATTTGTCTCATCAAAATTAGGCATTGATTTGATTCAACAGTTTATACTCACACTCCTACAGTCCTTATAGGTTGATTCTATGGCCTTATTAGTATCTTCTTGGAGCTTAGCCCTGGTAAGGTTCTAAAGCTGAAAGAATTACATGTAAATCGAGATAAGATTAATTAGTGATGTATGTTAGATGATGTTTGAACATCATAGTTGTAGTCTGTAATATTTTATTATTGAGAGAGTTATTTAAAATGTTTCATGTATGTGGTAATGTATTTTTATATGTGTTCATTATTCTTATCATTGCAACCAAAAATATCTTGTTTTATTAAATTATGTCATTTTCCAAGGCAAACTAGTATTAACATGCATATGCGATTCTTTCTGAGGTCTACCCAATTTTTCTAAATACAAGTTTTAGACATTTGATAGTTTCATAATATGTATGTTACTACCAAGGTACCCATAAGGCGCGACATTAGCTCCTAATTCTAAATCTAAAGCAAAATCCCATGGGAATTTTTTTTATATCTTTCTCATAATGCTCGAGTGCTTTCTCCTAAAAATTTTTCAAAATTATTATCCATATCTATAGCTTCTGTTGGGATATTACCATTTTCCCATTCTCTTGTTACCGTTTGTGCCCAATATCCTAAAATTTGTTGCCATAACTGTGTGTCATGTGTTGGTAGGTTCAGTATTCTTTCTGGATCTATCAAATTATTATATATGTTTTTAAAGGTAATCGTTTTCCTAATGGAGTTCTGTCCCAACTCGATTCTTTTTAAGTAGTATATGGAAGTCTAGGAGGTTGTCCTCTTCTCTAATTACTTATTCTAGTATCAAAAACTCTTCCCCCATGTGGACTACTTGATGTGCTTTCCATTAAATCAATTGCTTCTCTGGTATATGTTATATCTGTATCTGCTAAGGAATTCTCTTTTATCATTTTTTTCTACTTCTTTTGATGTCCCTTCTATAGCTTCTGGTTCTTGGGATTCTATAAAAATTGGATTTATGTAATCTATATTTTCTGTTTTTTCTTTTGCATCTGTATTTTTTATATTTTCTCTTATTTTTTCTGGACTTTTTGCTTCAGATTGTTTGTGGATAAATTTATATATTAGTTTTTCTTGAATCTTTTCATAATTTTCCTCCATTTTTTATTTTTCTATTAAATACTTGTTTTGTGGTTGTCTTAACATTTCCTGTCTAACGAATGTCTTTCCGATTTTTCCTTTTCTTTCTTCCTTCAACAAAATGATATTCTTTTTCTTTATCCAAATATTTTTCTTTTTTAAACTAGTCTATTGCCAAAGTCCCAAAAAAAAAAAAAAAACCTAGTTTATTGCCTCTTCATTATTTTTCTAGTCTTTTTATTAAATATCTTCTATGCATAGGATTTTTCAATATTCCCAAAATCTAGGTCTTTTCCCACTTGAGTTTATCATTTTTTTCCTTCTCGTATTTCTTCATTATCAGTATTTCTGTTGCCTTCTAGGTCTTCTAATGTTTTTTTTAATAGTATAAAAATCTTATACTATACATGCCATTTGGATTTCTATATCAAGCTTTCCTCTGGTATTCTACTAATATTTTCGTTACCTTCCATATGTTTTGATATTTCCTATTTTGCCCCTAATTCTTTTGTTCCTATTTTTACTGGGCTAATAAACTTAATTCCAGAGCTAGATATTTCTTGTATTATCCCATCTATATTTAATTTATATTGTGTGTTACTATTATCTGTTACTCTTCATATAAATCCTACGTTAATTAATATATTTTCTCTTACATGGTCTTCATGTCCTATACTCTATAATCCTATTTCTAATTTTTTTTTTTTACATAATTCAAACTTATCACATAATTAGGTGCACCATAAAATATCCTTTTATTCTCATTCATATCAATTTCTATTGTTCCTATTAGTGCTTTTCTTACATCTTTTTGCCATGATTTATCTAATATAATTTCTAATAACTTTGCTCCTGCTTCTTTGCTAACTAGGCCTTTAACTCCAATTACTATCATATGTAGTCCACTTTTTCCTTCCTTTTTTAATTTATTTACAGTTGTCTCACTCAACAATTTTATATTTACAGGTTTTGTTGTTACAGTCACTTTTTCTTCTCGGTTTGCTCTAACTAAACCTATTTTTCCAAAATTTAAAGCCTCTACATTATGTAACATTCTTGGTTATAATAAGTCTATATTCTTATTGCTGTAAATTTCCATGTCTTTTTCTATGTCAACTACTTCTTCAATTTGTTGTAAAGGTTTTTTAACCTTTCTTTATCATCAATCTACTTAATATTCCAGTGTCTATTCTTATCTCTTGTCCAGTAATTTCTCCATCTAATCTTCTTTCAGTTCGTAAAAATGCTGCATGTGTTTCAATTCTTAACATCTTTCTGAATATTTTTTCTTTTATACCCTCCAAAATTTAATTCTATATTTCTTTTTTCTTTATTTTTATCTGTAATTTTTAGTCCTTGTAAGTCTTTTGATATTACTTCAATCTCTTTTTTGTCTAGTTCTTTGTTGTTTTATTTTTCATTTTCTAATTCTTCTATGTTGATTAATGTTCTTTCCACCAAAGCTATCCTATTAGTTGCTTCTTTTTCTACTAAAGTTGTCCTCCTATTGTGTAATGTAATTAATAAGGCTATCATTGAATTGTTTTATCTGCTTCTGTAGGTGGTTCAAAAGAAGAAAATCTAACTTCTTGTTCTTAGTAAACCCCACCAATTTTAAGAGCTTGATTCTCCAGCTTATTTTTCTTCAACTAAATATCTCAATCTTTCTAATTTCTGTAATATCTATATATTTTCCAATTTTATTTCTTGTAAATCTTTTATTATTTTTTTTCGTGTAATCCTCTTTTTTTTTTCCTTTTGTATTTTGTTTGTATATGTTCTTAAGGAATCTGTAATGTATTTAATATTATTTATTATTTCTTCAAACTCTGTTTTATTTTTTCTCAATTGTTAATGGTTTTAATTGTCTATGAATACTTATCTGTCATTCTTCTAATGACTTTCCTAAACTAATTATTAAATCTGTTACACTATTTAACTATCTATCTTCCTCATGCAATGAATGGTCAAATTGTTGAAAATGATAAATATGTCTAAAGTCTTTATTTCTTTCCTTTTTTTATTTTTGTATGGACTATATATCTTAGATCTAACACTCAAATTTTCTAATATCACCTATAGTGTCAGACTAATTATTAATCCTTTATGATAAACTATATTTTGCTCAGGTCTTACTATTCTTTTTCTCAGTTCTTCTAATCATTCTAAAATCTATTGATAGTTATTATGAAAAAATCTTTCAAAAGATCTTGGTACTTTTCTTGCTTTTATTATTTCTTCTAAAACTCTCTTTTTTATCTCGTATGCTTCTAAATTTTGTTTTAATCCTCTATCACTTTCTTCCAATGTTATAATAATTTGTCTTCTTCTTTTTATATTTTTTATATAGTCAAGCATAACAATCTGCCAATTAACCTGAGTCTAAATACCTGTCTGTGTCTACGTAATAATCACTAGTATGACTGTTATAATCTAAATATCTTCTATGACTATAAATTCAAACTATTTTTAATATTAATATGCAAATTATTGATGCTCTAACTATTTAACAAAATTTCTTATAAAAAAAATGGTAAAAACTTTAAGAAGTCACAATTCTATCAAAATTTCTAAGAAAATTTCCTAAAGATCTTTGGTGTGGATTTTCTAAATTTATCAAATGTAACCTAAAAGCTACTAATAACAATCTGTAAAATCTATCTCTACTTATAAAAGTTCTTACGTCTACGTTTTCAACTCCTTCTTCTTTGCAAAATTCTATTAAAGCTATCAAATTTTCTTTTATTTCTTGTTCTAATTCTTTATATATTCTCTTACTATTCTAGCTCTACCTAAGTGTCAATCTTTAGTTATTATTCCTATTAATCTATTCATATAATTATCCTTTCAATGTTATATATGTGCTATGCTATATAATATATATTCTTTCTATTATATGTTCTTTTCCTCTTATAATTTATGTAATTTATCTAATTAATGTTTCCCTTCTTCTAGTAAATCTTGACTATTATGTACTTTTAATAATTCATCTCTACAAATCTATTTCCTACTTAGATGTCCTTGAAAATCTATAATTTCTTCTTATAATATTCTTTTACTTCTAATATTAGATTTATTATTTGTTGTTCTAACTATACTAATCTTCTTAAAGGCATGCAAGTATATATTCTACTCTTTTTATATTTTCTTTTGTTACTTCTAACCTTCTTTCTAAGAAAACATTTTTTTTTTTGTCTTAATATAGATAATTAACTATGCAATCTAATTGAGGATTTTTTTTTAATCAAAGTCTTTCTATTCTTTGGATCTTACTATCTGATTATATAGTTGTATCTCTTATTCTCTAAGTCTATTTAATTCTCGTCTATGAAAACTTTTACCGTAAAATAAACACTATGTAGTAGTTAGTAATATTAATGAACAATAATAATCTGTATGGCTTTAAAAGTAAACTTTATATAGCAATATAAACAATAGATTGTAAAAGTCTTAAAGCAAACACTATATAATACATGAACAATAATAGTCCTATAAAAGTCTTACAAATAATAATAGTCTTGTAAAAGTCAAACATTATATAATGGATATCAATATGAACAATAGTCTATAAAAGTCTTAAAGCAATGATCAATAGTCAACAATGATAACTACAAAGGTTGAATAAGATGTCATCAAGGTAGCAACCAATATCCAACAATGAAAGACTTTATGTTACTTTAATGCTACTTGGAACTTGAAGTTGTTATCTTACTAAAATGACTAGATCTGTTATACCTCTTTTTTTATATAATCTTAATTTCTTAAACTCTCCCGTTTAGCCTTTCCTTTATCCTTTATTTAGTATAAAACCCAAAACAAAATTTATTTGTCCAAGACATCTACTTCTTGAACAAACCATTAACTATCAAGCCAACAACAACCCATGACAAAGCTTTTCACAGCAACAAACAAGTATAATAATGGTTAAGCATTGTAGGTTAATAATAAAACCTGGAATGGCTCTGATACCAAATAAGGGAGAGAAGATCGAAATCCAGTAGACCAAAAGAAAGGAAAGTAGTATATGAATCTTAGAAATTGTATGTATAATAGGATTACAGTTTTTGATAAATGACGATTTTAGACTTACAATGACACTTGAAGGAATGATTTTCTTAGCATCTCCTTTAGTTCCTAGGATGCTAGAAAATTGTGAGTGTGAAAAACCAGGAGAATGTAAAGTTAGAAAAATAGATAATAAAAAAAAGACAAATAATAAAAAAAAGAATAGACACAAACAGATCAGGCAGAAACTAAAGAATTAGATTTAGAATTATATGAAGAAGCTATAAAAAATTTTGAATTTCTTAAAATATGTAAATATAGTATAAATTATAAAAAGATTTACAATATAATAGAAACATGAATTATAGAAATAGATCAAATAATTAGCAAATTAGATAGGAACAAGGTTAGGGTGTGTTTAGATCTGTGCTACTATTTACATAAGGTAAACACAAAACTAGATCTAATTCTTTATCCAGACAACAAATACTAAGTTCTATTACTATGATGTAATAAATGGTTTTAACCCTGGAATCTACAAAACATGGGTTTACACTAAAGTTCAAGTCGAGAACTTTATCATTCATCAATTGAAAGGAGGTTATTCCAAAGAGGAAGCTAAAGAACTCCTTGAGAGCACTCTTCAACATAGTGATTTTGGGATAGATCCATGTTTGATACCTAAATTAAGATTAAAAGATATAGTAGAAAAAGAATCACTAAAAAAGAACAAAGTTATAGAATGGAAGATTTACAAACAACTAAATCCCACATATTACATACAACATGATAAAATCAATCAAGAAGCTTATGAACAAGCCTGGTCATATACATATTCTTTAACGGAAACAAATATATTGAGAAAATGTCCTTCAAAGCTATACAATTGATAAATTTCCTTGCAATAAAAGAAATTTGGAGAAAATTTCTTGTAATATAAGAAATATGAAAATATTAACATAGACAATAATTACAGTATTACTACAAATTTCTACAGAAATAAAAAAGGAGAAATAGAATTTTGCATATATAGATTTAATATAAATCCTTAACATTTTGAATCTTTAATGATTCAAGGCTATAGATTTACTAAACAAACATTATTGTATTATGGATTAATAAAAAAATGTCATTAGAACACCTGAACGACACAAAAAGAAAAAAAAATTGGGACTACAATAAAAGAAGTCATAAATAATCTTGCTTCTATAAATGACTCATCCCATAAGGGATACAACTTAATGATCACCATGACTATTAAGTCAATTCCTCCAAAATGGTTTAACTTATCAACAAATGATACATAGTTGTGGCACAGATTTTAAGATATTAGGCACAAATAGTAACAAGAGAATGGGAAAATAGTAATATCCCAAGAGAAGCTATAACTATATATAATTATTTAGAAAATTTATTAGGAGAAAGCACTCGAGCATTATGGAAAGGAAAAAAGGAAAATTCCCACAGAAATTTGCTTTGGATTTGGAATTAGGAGTTAATCCATTTAATTTTACTAATAAAATAACAATGTTGATAACAAGCACACAGCCTAATGTTGATTTTAGAAAGAATAGACAATTATATAACACAACATAGATATAACATTAAGCGAATAATTATATGAATAGATTAATAGGAACAATAACTAAAGATTTACACTTAGACAGAGCTAAAAAACTAAGATAATAGATAACAGAATTAGAAGAAGAAATACAAGAAAATTTGATAAAATTTAGAAGCATACGAGACAGAATAGAGATTTTTAGAAGAAATAATAAAAGCAAGAAAAGCACCAAGATCTTTTGAAAGATTTTTTCATAATAATCATCAATAGATTTTTGAATAACTAGAAGAACTGAGAAAAAGAATAGTAAGACATGAACAGAAATTATCATAAAAGATTAATAATTAGTGTGACAGTATAGATGATATTAGAAAAATTTGAGTGGTTAGATTTAGAAATTGTTAGATTCTCTTTATTTAAGTGGGACCAACAAAGATATATAGACCAAATGGAAAAATAGACAGAAATAAAGAATTTAGACATATTTGTTATTTTCAACAGTTTGAGAATTAATTACACCAAGAAGATAGACAATTAAATAGTATAACAGATTTAATAATTAGTTTAGGAAAGTCATTATAAGAAGACAAATAAGTATTCATAAACAATTAAAACCATTAGAAGAACAATTGAGAAAAAAAAATAAAAGAGAGTCTCGAGAAATAATAAATGATATTAAATATATTAGAGATTCCTTAAGAACATGTACAAACAAAATAGAAAAGGAAAAACAAAAAGAGGATTACACTAAAAAAATAATAAAAGATTGATAAGAAATTAAATTGGAAAATATACAGATATTACACAAATTAGAAAGACTAAGATATTTAGTGGAAGGAAAATAAGCTAGAGAACCATCTCAAGATTAGTACAATTAGAACAATAAATAATAAATCTATATATTAGAAGTAAAAGAATATTACAAGAAGAAATTACAAATTTTCAAGGACATTTAAGTAGGTTAAAGATTTGTAGAGACGAATTATTAAAAGTACGTAATAGTCAAGATCTACTAAAATAAGTGAAACATTAATTAGACAAATTACAAAATTATATATACAATTACTGAAATCAAGAATATTATATAATGTAGCAGCTTTAAATTTTAGAAAAACATTTTTAGGTAGAGCAAATAGAGAAGAAAAAGTTACAGTAACAACAGAACTTGTAAACATAAAATTGTTGATAGTAATAGTAGTTAAAGGCCTGGTTAGAAAAGAAGCATGAGCAAAATTATTAGTAATTATATTAGATAAATCATAGTAGAAAGATGTAAGAAAAATAGTAACAGGAACAATAGAAATTGATATGAATGAGAATAAAGGGATATTTTATTATGCACCTAATTATATATTAAGTTTGAATAATGTAAAAAGTTTACAAATAGGATTACAGGGTAAGGGATATAAAGATCATGTAGGAAAAAATATATTAATTAATGTAGGATTTATAGGAAGAGTAACGAATGGTAGTAACACAATATAAATTAAATATAGATGGGATAATACAACAAATCTCTAACTATGGAATTATGTTTATTAACCCAATAAAATAGGAACAAAAGAATTAGAAGGAGCAACTGGCACTGGTTATCTAGTTCAAAATTGGATACCACCATTTGGCAAAATGACATTTAGATATGTTGAACTCTATGTACAAGCCCTTGGCACTGGAAATGAATTCAAACACAATAAATTGCCAACCGTGACAATCACAAAGAATAGCAAGTTCTTGTTGATGCAATTTGTTCTTTCTCTCCTTTGTTCGTATACTTGAGATGTATATAGATTTTGACAATAACTATATTCTCCTTTTAATTGTCCAGTTATCTATATATTTGTACATTTTTCAACTAAAGTTCTAATTAAAAATTGTATTATCATACCTAGAGTAGACACTCTTAAACACTCTTTAGCATCTAGCATCCTTTGTTCTCTCCCTAGTAACCAGCATCCTTGTAATATTTTGCCTTAGAAATAACATAACCAACATTTGTAAAACCATCTTGTAATAATAATTCGAAAGTTGTTAGATTCTCTTAAAATAGATTTTGATGATAACAAAAAAGTAAAAATGATAACTAATGAATTTATTAAGTGTGTAATATCAAGTTAAAGAGAAAGAAGAAAAATGATGAAAAGTGTTCGGAATCAAGAATGTTTTCCAGAAGGTTGCTTTAAGGATAAAGAATTTTTCCAGAAATCCAGAACCTTTCATAGAACCTTTCACTACACTTTTGACAGCAGCTCTATATCACATGATTTCACTATTCATCTTCTCTAACTTGATGCAAATCATTCCAGTTCGATATAAAAATGAATCTTGAAGACCTAGCTCCGAGTAAATGAGTTTATTCGGGTAATATACTCATTTGTTCCACCTAAGTTGGTTAATATTCAAGGGGATTTAAAGATTATCTTAAGTTTCTCTCTCTACAAATGGAAGAAAAATCATCATGAACAGTACCAGAACTTCCCTGAACAGTTGTTGCACGTTTTTCTCCTTCAAGACAAGTGAAATATCACTACGTACAATGTTTCAAGATAAGGATAAGTCCATCACTTACCTAATTTTATGGGATTTATGTGTGAGTTCAAAGAAAAGAACGTTATCTATTTTTGGTTTAGATATAGAAGAAGAAGATCAGATTATGATGAATCCATTTCGGTTTTCAGATTTCAAATCAAGATAAATGTCACCACAATATGTAGAAGAAACATATCTTATCTTATCTTCTACCCAATTGAAGAAACGGAAGAATTCAAATTGGAAAAAGAGATAAGGAACAAAAGATTTTTTAACCGAGATTTTTGGGAAAACTTATCCATCTTCCAAATAGCTTTTGGAACGAAAAGAAAGAATACATAATACAGAAGACAAAGAGAAAAAGTATAAGATTGAAGTAAAAAAAGGGGAGCTGATACTATTTATGCACAAAAAAGAAGCTCTTTTTTCTTACTAAGTATATACAAAACAAAACCCAGAAGTTTTATTTTGCCTAGAATATTCATAATTTCTTCTTACAGTTCAACAAGCGAGCTGATCTCTTAGCTTTCATTCTTTAGCTCCGTGATTGAGATATTTTATCTTATATAGAAGGAACTTATTGTTGCCTTCTCTTTTGATAGTTAAATTACAAGTTTAAACTCTGTAGATCGGTTGTAGCTAGAGGATAGCTGTGAGAATCGAGCAGAGAGAATTGTACAAGCTTGCAATTTGTTTTAGTTGGATATAGTGGAACAAAATCTTAGGATATCGGGGTTCTCGGCTCGAAGCTGGAAGAGTGGACTGACGCACAAGGCGGAACCACTATAAATCGCTGCCTGATTTTTTATACTCTATCTTTTTAATTTTCGTAATTTATGTTCATATTTGTTTAATTGCATATTTGGTTCTCATTTTTAAAAACGAAGGAGATTATTTTAAAGGCGAAAATTTTTATTAATAATCAACTGCATTAACCAAAACTTTCTATTCTTTTGTGATTGTTTGCATTTATAGTCATGGATGATATTTAGATTATAATAGTGACACTAGTGATTATTAAAATTTGGAGAATATAAAGGAAACGATATTTAGAAAACCGTTAAGAATTTAACATAACATAGTTATTTTATACAGAGTAACAAGCTTCGTTCCCTTTCTCTAGGTTCCCAACAGAGATAAGATAAGAATAAAAAGAACTTAGAAGAAAACTTATGGTAAAAACATAAGCGTTATTGATTCTCAGATTGTAGTTATAATGGAGGTAAAGAAATGGTAAAAAGAAACAAAAATCCTCAATTAAATTACACAATTTATTAACTATATTTTGTCAATCTACCTAATATTCCTGTGTCTATTCATGTCTCTTCTCTAGTAATCTCTCCATCTTTTAATCTTCTTCCGGTCCCTGAAAATGCTACCTGTGTTTTAGTTCTTGATATCTTTCCAAATATCTTTTCCTTTATATCTCCAAATTTTAATTCTATATTTCTTTTTTCTTTCTTTTTATCTGTAATTTTTAGTCCCTGTAAGTCTTTCAATATTTCTTTAATTTCTTTTTTGTTTAATTCTTTTTCGTTTTCTTTTTCTTTTCTAATTCTTCTATGTTGATTAATGTTCTTTCTACCAAAGCTATCCTATTAATTGCTTCTTTTTCTACTAAAGCTGTCCCTTTTTCTAATTCTTATATCTATTGTGTAGTGTAATTAATAAGGCTATTATTATATTGTTTTGTCTAATTATTGTTTTATTTGCTTTTGTAGATGGTTCAAAAGAAGAAAATCCAACCATCTGTTCTTGGTAAACCCCACCAATTTTAGGAGCTTCAAGATATCTAATATGGTTCTCCAACTTATTTTCCTTCTACTAAATATCTTAGACTTTCCAATTTCTGTAATACCTATATATTTTCCAATTTCATTTTTTGTAAATCTTTTATCATTTTTCATTGCAATCTTCTTCTTCTTTTTCTTTTTGTATTTGTCTGTATATGTTCATAAGGAATCTAAATATATTTAATATTATTTATTATTTCTTTATACCCTATTTTATTTTTTTCTCAATTGTTCTTTTAATGGTTTTAATTGTCTATGAATACTTATTTGTCTTTTTTTAATGACTTTCCTAAACAAATTATTAATATCTGTACATCCTATTCAATTTTTTCTTCTATTATTATTCCTTTATTTTTTGCTTTAGGGTCTACTTTTTCTTCTATTTTTCCTTTTATCTTATTTATTCTTTCTTCTAATCTTAAAATTCTTGTTTCTGTTAAGTCTGTATTACTATTCCATTTATAATTATTCTGATTACTAGGTTTTTGGGTAAACCATTCTCCTTGTTTTTTTGAGCATTTTTCACATGACTCTGTTAAAAGAATCTACATCTAAATCTTAAAGAAATATGAGGGTATCCTTTACAATACCCACAAAGGTGGACATTGGATCCTGATTCATGAATCCATTAATGGTTACACCTTATTTCTGTCTCAACGAATTCATTTTTTATTTCTTCACCACCTGTCTTCGTTTCTCCTAAGCTATATGTAATCTAAGTTAAATATTGGCTTTCCTTCAAAAATTAGTCTTCTTTCTTGTCATAAAATTTCTGAAATAAAAGGATCACTTTTGTCTTCACTATCAAAATCTTGCATCCTATTATTTTCCATACTCATAATACCATATATTGTCTCTAATTCTCCCATCTGTCCATCTACCAAAAAAATATCTTCTTCTATTCAATTTATCAATGTTGCTCTTTTATTATGTATATTATAACTTTTGTCACAATCTCTTGCTAAATGTCCTTATTCTTCACATGCAAAACAACTCAGTTTATTTTTATAATTTCTATTTTTGTTATATTTTCTCACATGTCCTTCTTTATTTAAATAAAGTATCCTGGCATTACTCCTTTTTACATAATAGTTTATCTTTGGTTTCTTATTTTGAGTTCTAGGATTGTAAGATCTTATTCTTTCTGGATTTCTTTTGTATATATTCTACTCTTTTTATATTTTCTTTTGTTACTCCTAATCTTCTTTCTAAGAAACTTTTCTTTAGCTTAATATAGTTGATAAGAAATCTTTTCTTTGTCTTAATATAGTTAATAAACTATGTAATCTAATTGAGGATTTTTGTTTAATCAAAAGTCTTTCTGT
Organism: Combretum micranthum; assembly: GCA_024138025.1. Classification (NCBI taxonomy): domain Eukaryota; kingdom Viridiplantae; phylum Streptophyta; class Magnoliopsida; order Myrtales; family Combretaceae; genus Combretum; species Combretum micranthum. The sequence goes on from JAMXBD010000290.1 coordinate 983,107, forward strand.
TCTTTGGATTATTCTTCGAATCTTACTATCTGATTATATAGTTGTATCTCTTATTCTCTAAGTCTATTTAATTCTTGTCCACGAAAGCCTTTTACCATAAAATAAACACTATGTAGTAGTTAGTAATATTAATGAATAATAACAACCTATAAACGTCTGAAAAGTAAACTCTATATACCAATATAAATAATAGACTGTAAAAGTCTTAAACAAACACTATATAATAAATGAACAATAATATTCCTTTCAAAGTCTTACAAACAATAATAGTCTTGTAAAAGTCAAACACTATATAGTAGATACCAATATAAACAATAGTCAGTAAAAGTCTTAAAGCATTAATGGCTAAATAAGATGTCATCAACAATATTCAACAATTGTAATGGATCACAATGAAATTTTTGCCAAAAAACTTTATATTACTTTAATGCTACTCGGTACTTGAAATTGTTATCTTTACTAAAACGACTAGATTTGCTATACCTCTTTTCTTTCATGTAATCTTAATTTCTTAAATGAAGTAGAGAAATGTTAAAAAAAAAAACTATTATTACAAGAATAATTTTACAAAGGTTGGTTCTGTTATATCTAAGGCAAAATATTACTAGATGCTGTCTCTCAATAATTGCAATATGTAAAATAATAATAGGGGACAAAAAATGCACACAAGTGGATTCCGTAAGTGGCCGTCCTAAACAAAATCTTTCTCAGTCAAGAATAATGGATAGAGAATTAGAACCCATCTAGTATGAAGGCTCTATCTAGCGGTTTTAATATCTTATTCTATTTTCAACATCAATTTCATTATATTAAATATTAAAAAAATTATAAATAAAAAAAAAAAAATACATTTGCTTAAGTTATTTACATATCAAACTGAGCTAAAAAAACACGTATAACAACAAAATATATTCAACCTAGTCTCTTTATGAAGGTTCCTGCGTATATGTTGAGGTATTAAGAGAAGAAATTTTTCACATTTTCAATGTTAATTACACACTTTATAAAAATACAAGTACATAGAAAAATGAAAAGTTTCTTGGCTTGATGTATTAATAATTGTTTCAAGATTTCAGTCAATATTTCCATTAAATATATCTCTATTGATGAGATTTTCTCTTATACTTGACCCCAAAGAAGTAACATAGTAATAACACGTGGATAAAAAAAAATGGTACGAAAAATGACTAGGTAGTCTCAGAAAGCTCAAAATCCAACAATCTAAACAAGCACAAGGGAATCAGGGGCAGACGTTCGGCTGAGTTCTCGTGGTGCCCATCAGGGCCAGAAAGATACAGTTATAACTTAAAGCAGCAATCATCAATCATATGACCCACAAAGCGAGATGATTAATGTAGCTAACGTTGAAAAAATAGCACGTTGAAGTCTTTTTGATAGTACAGTTGGGAGGCATGGCATTAATCAATTGGTAGATGGATTTAGAAAATGACTCATAACAAACGAATTGGGAAAGGGGGACCAGGACATTCCATCAGATTAGTTGAGCAAATTTTACTTCATGAATCATTGGAAAAGTTTTTCTACATACTCCATTGTTTTTATCGAGGAATTAAGATTGTCGGAATTTATCCTGTTTGTTTTAAGATTTTTTTTTTTCCTTTAATTGATAGATGGGAAAAAGGTTTTTAAAGTTCATATTAAAAGTACAGTAGAAGAGTTAAAATATATTATTATATTAACATTTATTTGGATTTGACTCATCAATTAAATGATAAATCTGACAAACTCATTTATTAAAATGACTTATGAAGATTTTATTTGGCAGGTTTGGAATGGGATCGCCGGACCGTTTCACTATATCCGATCTCTTCTAGATAAGCTCATGCATATCGGAGGATTGATGTAGGCCTTGAGCCATGGTAAACTCATTTAAGATAAATATGAATTAAGTTTGCTCTATCTTAAAATAAACAAACAACTACTCTTATTGCAAGATTGATGTATGAGGTTTACACAAGTTTTATTGTCTATCACTTGTATATTTGAGTCACCTAATACCGTTTGTTCTTCTTCCATGTCATTCTCTTCAAGCCATCTTATCAAGTATTATCTCATTATCAACACGTTAAACTTATATGTGCATGACCACTTCAAGAAGAATCTCACGTTTATAGGTATTATGAAAATAGCTTATATTTTCAAAATGGAATATCATTTTCTAAATTTGTTATTCTACCTCTAGGAAAATGGTTTTCGCTTAAATTCATTTTTAATAACACACAAATTTTATTTCAACCATAAAGAGATTTCAGTAGGAAAAATATAGAAGACTTATTACAAAAATAAGCTTAGGAGGTAATTATGAATATTAAAAAATTAAACACGCTATGATTTTTACTTTGACAAGAAAAAAAGAAGATAAAAAAAAAAGAGAGAAGGGAGGGTTTTGCACAATGTGTCATACTCAGGTACACAAAGGGCTTCTTTACTTAAGTGAAAACAAGTTTTCTCACTAGCCTATTATTGTCATTCTTTGTCCAATTTTAATATATAAAAATCGTTCATTAAATTGATTTGGAGAGACATTTTCTTATGAATCCATCAAAACCTATATAGAAGAATAAACGTCTAATATCTATTATCTAAACCAGTTGCAAAGGAAATTAAACAAACTACGCATAGGTTAGTCATTGTATCCATTTTTTTTTCTAGGTTTTCAACTAACAAATATAAATTCAATATGTATTTTTGTGGTTTTTCTACATAATTATGAATAGAAATTAAAGGAATGTAAATAAACCACTATCTACGTTTGAGGCACCAAATAGTAAAACGAATTAGTTTTAATTAAATCCTATAGTTGATATGACTCACAACCATAAAAAAATAATCAATTCATTAATGAAATTTAATATGATTTATAAAGGTTCAATAATAAATGCTAAAGTGATTCCATGTTATGCATGGATTGAAATAATATGTATTCACCTTAATTTATCACTAAATTGATAAGAACAAAACAAAACCCCAAATAGCTTGTCATGTAATTACAACCATTCTCAAAATCCCATGTAGCTTAAATGACTTGAGGGTATAAACAAATAAAAAGAAAATGGTTTTAATAACCTGATAAATAGAAATCAAACATTAGCTCCATTAATAGAAAATTAAACCTAGTTTCTATGAAGATGAAAACACATAAAATAACAAAAATTTTAAATACAACTCAACATCCAATTCATCATCTTCACAGTCTAGTTGACCACCTAGTTTGGATAAACTATCTCCTTTAGTCAAGTCGACCACCTACACTTGTTGGACTTGGATTTTTGGACCCTATTGATCGTGTGGCGTGGTCTTCTCTTGATCCCAGATACTCAGGTAATATATTTGCCCCATAAGCCCTGTCAGGGTGGCTTTTCAAGCTCAAGACATTGAGTTATGGAAGTTCTATATGTGATATGGAGATAGCCACATCCCTTGCCTTTACTCTTAATCAAGCAAGCTCTATCTGTCATTGTTACCATCTTAGTGGACAGTGGACACACTTCCCATGCACAATAAAAGAGGATCAAAATCAACATAAATGCCTTACCTTTTTCGGGCTGCTCAACATGCTAGCTACAATTTTAAGTTCAATGTACTCCAATATAATTGATAGGTTAAATGGCCCCACCACCACTCCACTAAAAGAAAATTACTATAATGAAGACATAAGCGTAACATTCAATTCAAATACAAAAGGATGTGTACCAAATAAATCTGAGGAGAAATATATGTAAATTGAAACAAAAATTGATAAAATAATATGCTATCATTTAAAAAAAGTTTTTTTTGAGCTAAAATAATTTTGTTAAAGAACCGGACTAACTTGGAAATGATTGGTGGAGAAGTTGGTACACTCGCATTAAATTCCAACTGTAATTTGAAATATAGTTTGGCCTTGTCTGGCCTATATTAAATTCATCAAATTTTTTGTTCAATAAAGAACCAAAATTAACACATCCCTCATCTTCTATAATGAAATGAAAACATTTAATAAAGCAAAATAAACTTTTTCTTTTTTCATTAAAACCGAGACGAGGGAATCAAACCTAGTTTCTAGAGAAGATATCACTAAACTATATACCGTAAAGCAGAATAAATTTTTATACCGTAATGGACAAATTTTTATTTCGTATGTTTTTTTTTTTTAGAGATATACAATCTCCTTCAATAAAACTTTTAGTATATTATTTATTGGATCAGTTTCGTATGTTATTGAATAATTCAGATTCATAACTTCATTCTACCTCTATGTTTATATGGTAAAGTAAAATAAAACCAAAATAAAAATGTTGGCGAAATTCATCCATACAATTGTGTAAACACACTATATGAACATCGAAGAAAATCATTAAAACACTGAACATTGAACAACGAAGTACAGTGAAAAGAGGTTGGGAGTTGAGAGTTGGAGAGTAGATTAGAATTTTTATTTTTTATTTTCTTTACTTTACTTGAGATTATAGATTTGTTTGAAAACAACACATTGGCATTTTGGCTTTTGCCCTTACTTTTTCTTTTCTTTTAATTTTTAAGGGTCTACATTGAAATTGACACGCAACAAATTAAATTTATTGACCCTAATTTGAATTTCGCTTCGAGGACCATCTTTACTAATGTACTCTAACCAAAACAAATTTAATTTGTTGAGTACTACTTATGCGTTCATTTTGTCCAATGAATAAAATTGTTGTTTTAGTATTACTAATACCATGTGAGCTTATAGTGTGCTTGTGTGCTTTGTATATATTTTTGTTTCTGTGTTGTTTATTCTGGTCATGTGCCTAGCATATCACCTTGGTTTTGTATATATATAGCTACAGTGGAACTCTTTTAGAAATATAACAGAGCTTTTCCTTCTCTCTCTGTTCATACTTGTTCTCACTCACTCGCTTAACTTTCTTCCAAACCTAAACAAATCTATCATGGTATCAAAGCAGTGTTACGTGAGTTAGCATTCTTTCTTTTCTAATTCGAGATTCCTTATTTGTGATTGTAGTTTTGTTCTACTGTTGATTTTGTACTATGGCGGTCGATGTTCAAGGAGATAATCCGATTAGAGAAGATGCTAATACGGATCCTTTCCACTTATCTGGTTCCGATAATCCAGGTATGATTATAGGAACTATTGTTTTCAATGGATCAAACTTTCTTACATGGAGTAGATCGATTCGCATGGCTTTAGGTGCAAAGCTTAAATTAGGTTTTGTTAATGGTTCAATTGTTAAACCAGAAGTAAATTCCGTGAGTTGGATTAAGTGGATTAGATGTGATAATATGGTTAGATGTTGCATATTAAACTCCATGACTAATGATCTTTCACAAAGCTTCATATATGCTCAGCCAGCTAAGGATTTATGGAATGAAGTCACTGATCAGTATGGCCAAACTAATGGTCCACTAATTTTTCAATTGCAACATGAGATATGCAATATTAGACAAGGAACACAATTGGTGATAGTTTATTATAATAAATTGAAGAAATGCCGGGATGAGTTACAATCTATCAATCCGTATCCGGTTTGTACTTGTGGAAGAGTTAAGTATTGCACATGTGGATTAAATGATAGGTTGTGTGAATTTGAGTCACAAAATAAGCTTATGCAGTTTCTTATGGGATTATCAGAGGTGTTGATCATATTCCCTCTGTTAGTAGAGCATATTATTTGGTTGTACAAGTTGAGAAACAACAAGTTAGTTCTACTTTGTCATATGAGAATTATATGACTAATTTTGCTGTGAGTAGATCCTGAAATTAACAAAATTCAACTGATAGGAAAGATTTAAAGAGAAACAAGATTGAGTGTAGACATTGTCGTCAAGATGGTCATGCTATAGATTAATGCTTTGATCTTATGGGATATCCTGATTGGTATAAGGTAGAAAGGCAAAAGAAATGTTTACAAAGTTAATATGGTTACTAAATTTAACCATAACAATGCTGATACTAATAGTCCTGCATTCCGTACATGTTATAACACGCCTTTTGATCATGTGGAAGAGGATATTTCTAGTGTTTCAAACCAAGTCGATGCTCACTTGCTTCAAAGTATGTGTAAAGAAGTTTTGAAGATGATGAAGTTACAACAGGAAGGATCTAAAGGACAACAGACATTCTCTAGTGACATATCAAATTCAAGTGTAGTTCACTTTGCAAGTGCAGGTACTGCTTCTTCCAAAACTAGATTGAATGTTGTGAATAATAATTTGGTCTCTTGGATAGTTGATTCAGGAGCCTCGGACCATGTTACTCCTTTTGCTTCTTTTCTCTTTGATACACTTACTCTACAAACACCTGTCAAAGTTACCTTACCTGATGGTTCCTTTAAGTTTGTTCATATTGTTGGTTCTATCAGTATTAATAAATCCCTCTTATTGCGTCATGTTCTGTTGAATCTAGATTTCAGTAATAATCTGATGTCAATTAGTAAACTTGTGAAAGATTTACCTTTGAGTATAACCTTCACAAATATGAACTACATCTTTAGGACCAAAGGATTAATTGTCAAGTTGCTACTGCTTCTCTTCATGGAGGTCTTTATGTTTTGAAATCTGACCAGTTCTACAATAAAACACATTCTTTGAATACTTTAATTTGTTCTATCAATTGTAAGTCTGTTTGTAATTCAAACACTACTGCTTCATCATTGTCAGCCATGTATTTGTTTCATGCTCATCTTGGACATACTTCTATATCCAAGATGGTTCATCTACCAAGTTGTAAACACTTTTAACTAGTGCTCGTTATTTCCTTACGATTGTGGATGATTTTTCTAGAAGGACATGGACCTATTTGATGCGTTTTAAATCTGGAGTTGCTGGAATCCTACAAAATTATTTCAAGTACACTGCGAATCATTTTCATATCACTCCTAAATGTGTTAGGAGTGGTAATAGTAGGGAGTTTTTATCCATTCACTGTCAGTCTCTATTTCATTCTCTTAGAATTGCTCATCAAAGGACAATACCATATACTCCACAACAAATGGACGAATTGAACGAAAGCATAGACATTTATTAGATACCGCTCATGCTTTACGCTTACATGCACATTTACCTAAGGAAATTTGGGGTGAGTGTGTTCTTGTTGCCACGTATTTAATCAACCAAATGCCCATGTTGAATTTGGCTTGAAAGACTCCTTTTGAAATGCTATTTGGCCATTTACCTTCTTATGACACACTGAGATTATTTAGATGCCCTTGTTATATTGCCATAACGTCTCCCCACATGGATAAATTTTATCAAAGAGGATCTAAATGTGTTTTTATTGGTTATGGGAATGGTCAAAAGGGGTACAAAGTTTTTGATCTTGACAGCAAGAAAGTGTTGGTTAGTAGAGATGTTATATTTTTTGAGAATGAATTTCCTTTTAAGCAACTTGATGTCCACCTTTCTACTGATCCACCTATTGTTCCTCATCCTTATATAGCTTTTGATGATGAGTTTTCTTCTTTTGATCACCCTGTTTCTATATCATCTTATCCTTGTCTTGTTGATTCGCCTCGTATTGTTCATTCCTCTACTTTAAACACTTCTTCTCTGATTCCTCATAGATCTGCCCGTACTACTCAGCCTCTTAAATGGTTGGCTGATTATGTCCATTCTGTTCATTTTCTCCATACTACTTCCTCCTCTTTTGTTTCCTTTGTTTACTTCACAATCTTTTTCATTTTTTCCTCATGAGTATATTAGTTCCTTGGCAAATGTTTTAGCTACAAAAGAACCTAATTTTTATTCACAAGCAATTCAAGATAGTAATCGGGTTGTTGCAATGGATAAAGAGCTTGAGGCTCTTGAGGCAAATAATACTTGGGATCTTGTTTCTTTACCACAAGGAAAACAACCCATTGGTTGTAAGTAGGTATACAAGATCAAGTATAGAGCGGATGGGAGTGTGAAGCAATATAAAGCCAGTCTTGTGGCTAAAGGATACACCAAAGAGAGGGTGAGGATTATCATTTCACCTTTTCTCCTATTGCTAGACTTACTTCTGTTCGGATTCTATTGGCAATGGCTGTTGAACGTAGATGGACCACTAGCCAAGTTGATATTAATAATGCTTTCCTTCATGGACATTTGGATGAGTATATATATATATATATATATATGTTACCACCTCTAGGATATGTTAAAGCAAAATCTAGGCAAGTTTGTTAATTGTTAAGATCTTTATATGGTCTTAAACAAGCATCATGCCAATGGAATTTAGAGATTTCCAATTTTCTTTTATTGAATGGTTTTAAGCAATTTCGCTATGATCACTCATTATTCACACGAAATGATTTTGCTAGATTTCAGTTGTTTTGTTGTACGTTAATGATATGCTCATCACTGGTGATCATTTGTTCTCTATTGATGCTTTGAAAGTGGCCTTGCATGACAAATTCACCATTAAGGATCTTGGGGATGCTCGGTTTTTCTTGGGGCTTGAATTGTGTCGCACCTCTTATGGGCTTTTGATCAATCAACGAAAATTTATTTTTGATGTTCTTTTTTATTCTGGTTTAACAGCGTATAAGCTTACACGTACTCCTTTGCCTTCGGATTTTAAATCATCAGTAGTTTCCATGGATTTTCTCGCTAATCCTAGTGTATATCGCCGATTAATAGGCCGTTTGCTTTATATCACTTTGATGCGCCTAGATATTTCTTTTGTAGTGCATCGACTTAGCCAATTTATGTCTAAGCCTTGTCAAGTTCATCTACAGGCTGCTTTATTATTGTCGGATTATCCTTGTTTCATCCACGAACAAAGCACATTGATATTGATTCACATTTTATTCGAGATCACATTCAATCTAGTTTTCTCCATGTTTCTTACACTCCCTCTAGGGATCAACTTACTGACTTTCTTACCAAGGGTATCACTGCTGCTCAGTTGCTGTTTGCTTGTACCAAGTTAGGCCTTTTTCTAGGTCCAACTTGAGGAGGGGATGTTAGCTTATAGTGTGCTTGTGTGCTTTGTATATATTTTTGTTTCTGTGTTGTTTATTTTGAATGAGAATGGAATGGACTTCTAATAGAATTTTATTTTTATTTGAATGAGAATATTCTGGAAACAATCAATTCCAACATTAAATTACTGTTGATAAGTTTGAGTGATGAATAACTATTTAATATTTTTTGTAATATAACCATTATTGTGGCCAACCAAATGCCATAACATCTCTTTGGGGATTTATATGGTCTCATCCGCGAGACAGTAAAATAAATATTGCATTTGATGTGTTAGTCTTTCACTTATACCATCAGGGTTTGATATGAATCTAAGCCACTAAATAACTAAGGGAACCGGTCCTATTAAAAAACATAATAGGACTATTAAATTTTCCTATTTTCTTCAAAAGAAGTAAAGTTGTGCTAATGTTACTATTATATGGAAATGAACAAGCATTATGATAGCATTTAGTTGTAAAATTAGACAGGATACGAGATCTTAAACAACATAGTATAGGAAAAACTAAACGGCACAATTCACTTGTATCACACTTATTATGCATGATACTGGATGGAATTTTTATGTTGTCCACTATTTGGAATATACAAGCACATTATAAGAATGATATGAAAGAGATTTGAGTTGTCTAGTAAATGGAGGATTTGTCTCATCCTTCACATTACCATATTTATTTTAAATTTATTCAGTACTTTTAAGATATGTTATCTAAAATGACAGAATATATCAGCAGATGATTGAATGAGAGAAAATCGGAAACCCATCCTATTTAAAAGACTATGTGTTAACATAGTAAGTGACTTAAGCATACAGGAGTGTACATAACGTTCAATAGATGTACAACATATAAAATCACAATCAACTTCAACAATCCAACTTTAATAGAATAAACAAGTATAGTTACATACAAAAGAGAGATGGCACTTTGAGGAGCACATGAAAGTACCCAAAAGTTCTTTTCTATTTCTTAACCTCTCTTTCTTAGAGCTTGCTACTTGCTACAATACCAGTACGTATCAATTTGTTCATTTCCTTCACCATTCTTTTGTTTTACCTCATATCATTCAAACAAACCCTAGTTAGTAAATTTTTATACCCATTTATATAGTAGAGAAATTATCATAAGACAAAACTAAGATCACATACCTTGAAGTTCATATGTTTAGATCGGAGATTGATTATGTACAACAAACCCTAATTGTGTTTTCTTTCTTGCAGCTTTTAGAAAGAAAGAGGCAGAGATGGATTAGGGTACTGAAGTGAAGGAAGCAAATAGGCTGATAATGTTTTCTTAAGCTTGTTAAGTACCATGCATTAGTACTAAGTCGTCTTTTGGGCTAGATTTGTGTACTTTGGATTAGACTATTAATAAAAAGTTGTTGTTGTTGTGGAGTGGGCCTTGAAAGCTTATTATTATCTAGTACTAAATCTTATGATGATAACCAAATAAGAGATTAGGATTTTTGTCAGTAGTACAGATTATTAGAGCTAGACGATATCAATGAACGTAGTCATAATTCTTGATGTTCTCCGATGATAATAACAGTAACAGAACAAGGAAACAAACAATGTTTGATTGTGTGTTGAAAGGAGAAGGCAGGAAAAATAATTAAGCTAAACAAGCTCTAGTACCATGCGAAATTTCAAGAAGGTGATATTTTGGGGACTGTATAGCATAGTTCCATCCTTGCAAATTTGCAATATTGAGCCATGCACAGGATGCCCCACTAGAGCACGTCACGAATTGAAATTTCATATAGCGATTAGCCTAAAGTGAGCAAGGGAAATTATACCCACATACCTGCTTCGTGAATTTTTGCTCATGTCAAGCATTTATTTAGCACCCAACTACTACGTGCTTTAAAGAAAATATAAATACTTGATATGCTAAACTGTCAAATTCCATCAAAATGGCATCCACCCAATTATCAAATTCTATCTTTCGCACTAAAATAATGATGAAAATGTTTTTTGTTATTCTAGCCATCTTATTGCACGACAAACTTGGTCTCCTCGCTAGTAATGCGTCGGCTCCGGCGGCACCACCACCACCACACCACCACCACGAACGCCCATCATATTTGGAGATTCAATCGTGGATGTAGGAAACAATAACTACGTTAACACGGTAGTTAAGTGCAATTTCCCGCCATATGGTAGGGATTTTAAGGATGCAACACCTACTGGAAGATTTAGCAATGGAAGAGTGCCCTCGGACATGTTAGGTTTGTACCAGCAATTAATTATGTTCTTCAGCTTAACATACTATTCAAGTAGTACGAACTATATTTGAATTAAAATCTACAACTAGATATAACATTTTTTGTTTTCTTTTTTTTTTTCAATAATACAATGGGAAGGGGTATTCGAACCCGTATATCTCACTTAAGAGTTCAGGAGGTAATGCTACTAGGTCACAAAATGATCCACCTTTTACTCCATGTCTATAACACAAATATAATCGTATGTGATGATCATTAAAAGCTTTATATTCCCTCATATATATCATAGTGAAGACCCTTGCATTAACAGTGTACTACTTTTGTCTCCAATATTTTACAGCCGAAGCGCTTGGTGCCAAACGATACATGCCAGCTTATTTGGATCCAAATCTCCAGCTCCAAGACCTCTTAACGGGTGTTAGCTTCGCCTCTGGTGCTTGCGGATATGATCCTCTCACAGCAAAATTAGCTGTAAAGATAAATCCAGATTCCTTTTTTTTTCTGTTAGTTACAATTTTACACTTATAAAAAGTATTGATCAAGTTTCGATGAAACCAATTAGTCCCAAAAGTGTTATTATACCTTCTATAATTTCAAAAATATGTACATATTGTTGAAACGTCACTAAAACAAAATTTTTTCACCTAAGATACTGTAAATTGTTTATAAAACCATACTTTGAAATCCAGGGATTACAAAAAAATTTAAACCAATCTAGTAAATGTGAGTAAGAAAATATCAGTTGTCCTCTCTTCGTGTCCCTTTGATGTACCAACGAAAACATTACTCTCGCGTTCAAACAAAACAAGACATTCCTCCACTAAAACCCAACGAATAAACTTTGTCGGCCTTCTTCTTCTTCTTTTTTCCTTTTTTTTTTTTTTTTTTAGGGCGATGAGTAAATTTTATGCAACACTAGTATAATGTGTTTTGTTTTTCTTTTTATATTTTATAAAAATTAATACCCTAAAATTTTATTATCACTTAGAAGGAGAAGTGGGTTGGTACATCGTACTCTACCTTCTAAGGTAGACGATTTAAAATTTTGTATATAAAACTTGCTATATGGCACAAAGTAAGTACCCACTCCTTGAACCTATAGTTTTCTTTTCCCCTTCGTTCAGTGTCAAGTTTATAATGTACATACACATATATATATACTTCTTAATTTAATATGTACTTCATGTTTATATATGTATTATAAATAGGGGTGGGTGGTTCGGTTAACTAGTCAGTGATCCTTTTTTTAAAATAGAACCAAAATAATTGGTTTTTTTTAAATCTCAAATTCAGATCGGACTATTATTAATGGTTAATTGTCATAATAGCTAACCATTTATTTCGGTCAATATTTTCTGTTTTTAGTTTTTAACCGTTTGACATAACAGTTACCCAAAAGTGATGGTTAATCATATTTTCAGTTTGTCCATAAAAAGTTAAACTTTTTTTGTTTCATAATTACAAATTAACTAGTTAAATATGATAATTATATTCAAAAATTGCAAATCAATAAATTAAATAACTACAAAATCAACAACAAATTAGGAATATAACTCTAATACAACATTACACAAATTAAAACTTTATAATCTTCTCCATTTTTCAAATTACAACACAACAACAATATAACAATTGACATATAAATGTTTGAATTATTGGTTTTTTAGTGGTTAACTTTAACCATCGATTTCTCATGGTTACAAATCCAAACCAAAAACTGGAAAAAAAAAATATATGATCCTAACAAAAACCAATGGACTAGTTCCCCATATTTTTCTAATTGGTTTTCCGATTTCGATTTGATTTTATCAAATTTTTTGCCCACCCCTAATTATAAACAACTCATGAAAAGAAATTTTAAAATTAATTTCTTAATATCACTGGTTTTGCAATATACAAAATTTGTTTATGTATGAAAGTCGAAACTGTAATAAATACGTGTAAAATCCGTCTATACAAATTATACATATTTATAAAACTTGTAAGAAATTCCAGAATTAAAAACTTCTAAGTCACTTTTGCATTAATTAGCCTAAAAAAATAAACAATATTTTTATATAACTTACAAGTACAAACACATGAAAACAAAGTTCTTATAAAAATAAAAATAACAAGTTCTTTCAAATAAAATATATTTTTTCTTTTTTTTGGCTAAAATAAAATAGTATAAGTTCTTCCAAAATAATTTTTTTTTTTTTTTAGAATGTAGTTTACAAACAATAATTTTAAACAAAAGTAATTATAAAATAAAAAAATGGATTATAGTTATTGTTTCTATTTATTAATTTTATTTTATAATTTGCAATATGGAAGGTACATAATACCTTGAAACTTGTATTCTATACATTAGAGTATAGGTTCTAGGATGAATATAAGATACAATGATCCATACTCATACTATATCCCATAAGAGTTCATTCCAAAAAATATTTACCCATACGTTATCTTGTAACTCTAAATATATACACAGACTCTCAAAGTTATCCGCTCACATCTATTTGGAAGCAATTTAGTAGGTGTTCTCAGTAGAAAATTAATATTTTCATTTACTTGCGTGCTTTGTTTTGATATGTTTTGACATCATATCTTTTATGTAAAAGTCAATGGATTTCAAGCGAGACTTGCAATTCGTCCCTTTTTATCTTCTCTTGCTCCATTTCCCAACCATAACAACTATTTTATTTCTCATTTTGCCATGTTCACTTCAACATTTTATTACCAATAGTCGGTTTTATCACTAGAGGATCAACTGGAGCTATTCAAAGAGTACATGAACAAGATCAAAGCTGGTATTGGAGAAGAGAGAACAAAAGCCCTAATAGCAGAAAACATATACTTAATATGCACAGGGAGTGATGATATAGCAAATACTTACTTCTCTACACCGTTTAGGATAGCAAAATACGACATTCATTCTTATACGGATCTTATGGCGGATTCAGCTTCAAGCTTTCTTCAGGTACCATATTTGATATAACATATACATTATATATATATACGACTTTTAAAGCAAGTAACCAAAACATCAAAGCCAATGTTGCACTATGTATGATTCCATATATATATATATATTTATATATGTTGACCCACTGGTGCAAATAGGATTTCATTTGTGCAAATAGTTAGAGAAGGTTTCGTTAAAAAATGCAAGGAATTTACGTTCCTATTGATCAAAACAGGGTTATAGAATTAAACAAAATGGGGGTTTATTTGAATCACATACTTAAATATCACATGAACTCTTTATATTAACCCTTTTAATCCAACTTTCATCTACCATAGGTTAAAATATATATACATACAAATAAAAATAAAATTAGAAAAAAAAAATTGCTAAGTTAGTATTTACAATGTTGTGGTCATGATGAGTGGGACCAAGACATTAATTCTGTTTCCTTGAGGTTATATATGGTTCGTTGGTGCATTTCTCTTCTAAAGTACTAAATGATATTTTCATCATTCATGTATGGTTTTTTCTTTTTAAGTTAATAAGTTAATAGAGCTTATTATTTGTATTAACTAGTGTTACTACAATAAAAAAAGACTAGATATGCAAGGTATGATGAGTAGTCAATGATCTCATAGTCCAGTGGCATCTCTCTTAATCTCTCATATGAGAGATATCAGAATCAAGTTTTCCCTTCCATTGTAATGGCAAGAAAAAAAAAAAAAAAAAGAACGATGAAATATATAAATATAAAATTTACTTTCACCCCATATAGAAAAGTTGATGCACACTAAAGAAAGGATTTAATGCAACCGATCTTGACATCAATTCATTAGTAATCTTGTTCACAAAATATAACAATGCTTTTTTTTTTTTTTTTTTTACCTAACCACAATTGACTTGTGAGAGTAATTGGGTCAGGAACTTTATGGGTTAGGAGCAAGGAAAATTGGAGTACTGGGTTTACCAGCAGTAGGGTGTGTTCCATCACAAAGAACATTGGGTGGTGGCGTATCAAGAGAATGTTCGGAGAAAGCCAACCAAGCAGCAATGCTCGCCAACTCTAAGCTATCTTCATTAATCGATGCCCTAGGACAACGGTTACCAGATGCCAATATTTTTTTTATCGATATCTATGATTCTTTCTTGTCTTTAGTACTAAACCCTGCTCAATATGGTAATTTTAATTTCCATTACTTCATCGCTTATTGGTTCATGAGAAG
This sequence comes from Combretum micranthum, assembly GCA_024138025.1. Taxonomy (NCBI): domain Eukaryota; kingdom Viridiplantae; phylum Streptophyta; class Magnoliopsida; order Myrtales; family Combretaceae; genus Combretum; species Combretum micranthum. Next base: position 998,464 of record JAMXBD010000290.1, read on the forward strand.
CAATTTTTAAAACTAAATTATTATAAGGTTTTAATATATTGCATCCATTGATATATATCCGTCCTCCTAGACTATATCAAGTTAATATTTTATATTAATAAACAATTTTATAATTGCCCAATTTGACCCGTATCGATAGATGAAGCATTAACTATGTCAAGAGAACTTGTCGAACCAAATGGTGATTTGGCCTAAAAGATTATAAAATTGTGTATATTTATGTGACGAAAGAAAAAGAAGAAAACAAAAGCTAATTTGATATTATATTGAAAGAAATTTTTTTTGGTATCTATACGTTCAAGGCATGTGAGGTATTATGTCTAAAGTTTCAAAAAATATTACTTTTCAGTTCTTTAATGACATCAAAGGTTAGAAATTTCAAAATTTTCTATATCCAAAGATCATAAATTGAAGAGTTTAGAAATGAAACCGTACAAATATATCTCATGCACCGTTCTATTCAACACAAACAACATGGCAGTATAAAGTGGATTAATGTAATAGACCAATTTGTCCCTTCTCCACTAAGACTTGGATGATATTGTTGGATTTTGCTAATGAGTTTTCTCTAATCCAGGATTTGAAATAAGCGACAAGGGATGTTGTGGCACGGGGAATATAGAGGTGAGCATTCTGTGTAACAAATTAGAGGATGCAAAAACATGTACGGACGACACCAAGTATGTATTTTGGGATAGCTATCATCCCACCGAGAAAGCTTATAAGATCCTCGTCGATGGGGTTCGTGGTCGGTTTCTCAGCAAGATCTTCTGAGTGGATATTTACATCTTCATTTAAGTTTAGTGATTTGGCCATTATGGTATTGGAGCTTTGCATAATATTTTAACATAAGGTATAAAGGTAGTTTTTAAAATAATTCTTATCCATGTTTTACGCATATGATTACGTGTTAATATATAATTACTGATACTTAAATACTATGTATGTATTACAATTTACAAGTGATGTATAATGTATATTACCCACTAAAATCTTTCCCCCAACTTGTCTTCTTTTCATATTCACAGGGAATTTCAAATGCCACAATTAGCAAGAGTGATCAGTGGTAAGACTTTGTTTTGCCTTTGTGTAATATCGGGAAATATTAAGTGCTACGTTTTGTGTAGGTCTCCCATATATATGCTAACCACCTTATAAGTTTAGAAGGAAAAATTGCACCATAACGTCACCACATTTGGAGATAAATTCATTTTGTTTGAAGTAGTTAAAAAAAGATCACAACATTTGAAGATAAGTTTATTTTTTGTCACAACGTTTGGAAAAGTGATTTAATTCAGATCTCCATGGACACATGTCACCAATAGAAGTCGACACGTGTTAACAAGAGGAGTTGACACGTGTCGACTTCTCTTGGTGACATGTGTCCATGAAGACTTGAATTGAATCACTTTTCCAAACGTTGGACCTAAAATGAATTTATTCCTAAATGTTATGACTTATTTATAACCACTTAAAATGTTGTGACCAAAAATGAACTTACCTTCAAACATGTGACCTTCTGATGTAATTTACCCTAAGTTAGAATTTACAAGTTTCTATATAGTTATTTAACTATTGTATTTAATCATACATATAAGATTACATTACACTTTTATGAAAATAAATAAGAAATATAACATTCTATGACTTTTCAAAACTACAAAACATCAAACTTCGCTACTAAATAGTAAAATAAATAGTTACCTGAAAATATTATTAAATTTGAACAAGCAAAAACCCGTATACTTCCATTTAGATTGGCAAGAATAGAATATATAATTTTACAACTAAAATTATTGGGTAAATGACAAAAACGCAAATGCAGCCCTTGATAAATTATGAAGACTCCTTTACAAACTTTAAACATTATAAAAACAACCCCAATTTAAAAACTTCAACATTTGCACCCGTTGATAAAAATGTAAGTGTCATTATTTTTGTTTAGTTGGAAAAAAAATTCATGTCGATTCATTTATTTAACTAATGTAGACTGTTTGGACTTGGTTTTTTTTTTTTTTTTTATAAGAAAGTGACATGTGATTAAAAAAATTGACGTGTTGCATCAATCTAATAAATACCGAATTGAATTTGAACGGGTATTGCAAGACCTATATTGGGTAAACTATTGAGGCACCTTGAATTTCAAAAAATTCAATACTTTTTTTATTTTTATACCTTGACAAATTACAAAGACACTTCGAATATGAAAAATTCAATACTTATATCCCTTGATATATTGTGCGTACACAATTTGCAACTTTTAGATTTTATAAAGACAACCCAGGGGAAAAAAAGGGGAAAAGACTCGATCATTAAGTAAAAGATTAAGGTATATTACTAAGATACCTTTTGTAAGCTTTAGATATTACAAAGATATCACAAATTTGATGAACTCACTATTTTTTTTCAATTGTTGATATCTAGATATAAAGAACATTGACTTATCGGTTTAGTTTGATTTAGGAAAAAGGTCAAGTTTTGAATTCATATTATTTTGTGATTTTTTAATTGATTTTTATCACATTAATGCAAAAAGTCGAATTATTTTTATCATATGTCGCTTAAAAAAAAAAAAAAAAGGTGTAGTAGTAAGGTTTCTTTATATGTATCGCATGTGTGCAACAAACCTTTGACATACTTCACATGATATGAATAATAAAGGGTTAGTGTTGTATAGAATGATTATCAAATAACAAAAAAAAATTATTTAAAGAGGGATCAAAGAGGTGGAATAGGCAATCTCAGCAAGTTAGATGTTAGTGATAGGTTATCAAAATAGAGTATTTGATTTCCTTAAAAAATAATAAAAAAGCCTCCCTTTGATAGGTAATGTACGCATGCATTTATTTTGGGTCACTAGCTACGTCATCATTTGATCTTATAAATCATTAAGGAATAAGATTAATTAGGGTTTAGTATCCCAAATAGGCCAAACAAGGAAAACTGAAGCCCAATTATATATAGGAACCTAATTGACATCTAAGCCTACTAAGAAAAATTAAAAATATGCTAGACAATTTTAATAGACCCTATTTCAAGCCCACCAATCCAAAACTCTCTAAATCACCTCAAATTAAGTCTAATTACTCAGATGCTGTCACTAATCTAAATAATTAGCCTAAGCATAATTTACTTAATTCAAGTTTGACATATAAATTAGTATCATAAAAAGTTTTGAATTAAATATTATTTTGTGATTTTTTAAATTATTTTTATTACACTAATGCAACAAGTCTAAAATTTTTATCATCTATTGCTTTAAAAAAAAAAAAGAATCAAGGAGTTCACATTAACTTAATAAATGAGTCGTGTTATTTTTATGAAGTCATATATTGATGCTGTCAATATCTTTTGAATATGTTTTAAAATTTGTTGAAAAAAAAAATATCTTTTGAATATTTTTTTATAGAATATTTCTAGTCCTTTTCCTTTTCTTAGTAAATTTTGGGGTTTTGATATAAATAATATGTCTTAGGGATAGATTTTCAAATTTCCTTTCTAATAATAATTTTTGGAGATAGACTATTTCTTTCTTTCCAAGATTCGCATTCTTAATTAAATTAAAATTTTTTTGTTTAGTTGCCTAACATTTTTTTGAATCAACGGCAAGTAGAAGATTGTTATTTAGCAATCGTACACAATTCAACAGGTTTCAATTCTATTCATTTCCTATCAAGCTTCTGCTACGTCAATTGGTATCAAAGTAAGGTTAACTTCATGGGATAATGTCACCAATAAGGCAAAATAATTAGCGGGATATGATGGAGGAGATCTTTGAGCATGATGATTTCAATCATATTGTGCAACAAATAGGGTAGCAAATTGATCAATGATTAGAGGCAACAGGGAGTAGCTAACGAAGAGGATGGGTGAATTGATTGTCAAACAAAATCGAAACCTTAATCCTAATCTTCAAACGAACTCTAATCTTATACCTATTTGTGGTGATGTAGATGATGATTCTTTTTATGAGGAAGTGGAGGACTATGAAGAGGGACCACACAGACACAATAGGCCATGTGTTGAGAAGGATCATAGGCATTAGGAAACTAGAATGAGAATTGAGATTCCAGAAGTCCATGGCAACCTCCAACCATAAGATTTCTTGGACTAGTTAGCGATAATAAAGGAGACTCTAGAATTTAAGAGGTCCCACAGGATAAGCATATGTAGTTGGCAGCAATCAAGATTTGTAGTAGCGCCATAACCTAGTGGTAGCAAACTAAATTAATGAGAAGCAAGTCAAAAAAATACCTTGTGAGAAAAGATGAAAAAGCACCTACAAGCAACTTTTTTGCCTTACAATTTCCAACATCTGATGTATCAAAGGTTGTAAAATTTGAAATAAAGTACCAAGTTAATAGATGATTATACTATGGAATTTTATCAACTCGTGGCTAGAAATGAGATTCAGGAGACAAAAGAGCAATTAATAGTGCGATTTATAGAAGGGTTGAGGTTGTAAATTCAAGATATAGTTAATCTATCGATCCTGATTTTGTATCCATGGCGTACCAAAGAGCGTGATAATGTTAGGAAAAGATCTGATCTTTTCCTTTGCTAATGCGATCAACAAACAAATAAATTAAATAAATTGCGGAAATAAAATCAATCACATCAGGATTTATGTGGAAAACCCAATGCGAGAAAAACTACAAGATCAGTAGCACTATAAACCTTCCACTATAAATAATATAATGGATTACAATTTTTCTTCACTAGATTTGTCTGATGGATCACTCAATCATCACCACAAACGATGGATTTCTATTTCTTTATCAAACCAGTGGATCTCATAAAAGTTTCACCACAACTAGTGGATTACAACAGGAACAAGATTTCTTTCATCTAGAGTCTCTCACTCTGGAGTTTCCTCGCTTTTCTCTATTTCTCTCTCTAGAACTCTCTATCTAGGTTTGAGAAGAGGCACACACTTGTTCCTTACAAACCCTAAGACAATAAGAAGTATTTATAAGCAACACAAAGGGAATACAAACAAACACACATAGGCTGGCATTACATAATACAAAGCTGGCAGCATTAAAGATCAAACTTTGCATTGGCGTTCCTACGCCGGCTATATGCCAGTGGTGCACCCACCCAATGCCGATGGTGTAGACCCCAACGCCGGCGTCGTTTATGTCGGTGTAGCCTCTCTGGAGCTCTCAACAAGAAATCTGCAAACTCCAACGCTAGCTAATGTTTGATCAAGGCTAGCGGTGCTTCTTCTTAGTTGCAGGTGTAGAACAAAATCATCCTTTGTTTTGCACAAAAATCTTTTATTCCAAGTATATCACATGTACTTAGGATATCTTGATTCAAAATCCTCTAAATATATATAACCATATATTTAGGATCTTCTTATTCAAAACGTACTAGTCTATTTCTACTTTGATTCCAAAGTCTTCTAAATATATATCCTATATATACTCAGGCTCTCTTTGGATATAAACCTATATAAGTTGGATCTATAACCCCAACAAGCTACCCCTCAACTCATATGGGGGGTATCCCCAATTTTGCTGCCTTCTTGCAACACCTTTTGTTAGACCAAAACCTTTCACAACCAGCTGTTGGCTTGTTTCTTGATTGTAACCTCTTATCATCAGTCTTCGCTCTAAATAGTCATCTATTCTTCAAAGGTCCCTTGCCCTTAAGCAATTTCACCAAGTCAGTTTTCCTGTTTTCATGCAAGGATTTTAGTCCATCTTGCATGGCTCTAACCCTTCTTGACTTCTTCTCATTTCCCATGGCTTTCTGATAACCATCTGACTCTCTCACATTAGTGAGTATCACATACTCATCTAGACTGAATCTAGCTGATGGTCTCCTATCTTTTGAAGCTCTTCTCATCTCAAACTGTTGATGAGGCTTTTGGGATTCTTCAACTAAAACTCCTCCATTTCTAACATCATTAGAACTTCCATGTAAGAGTACAGGATTGACATCTCCTTTACTTAGCTTTGCTGACATTAAATAGAGGGTATTCCTCTTCTTTCCTTTCACCATAATGAGAGAACCATTGGTGAGCTTCCATCTTCCTTTACCAAAATAGATACTATAGCCATCATCATCAAGCATCCCTATAGAAATAAGATTCAGACGAATATCTGGGACATGTCTTACTTCTTTGAGAATGATTCTGCAACCTATGTTAGTCTCCAGAACAACATTTCCAATGCCAATTATTCTTGATGTTTCATTGTTTCTCATCCTAACATTGCCATAGTCACTAGCAGTATAGGATGAGAAAAACTCCCCATGTGCAGTCACATGAAAGGAGGCACCAGGCTATAACCCAATCACTGTCATGACCTATAGGGGTGTTCACAGATCGGTTAACCGGTCCGTGATTTTATTTTTTGAACCTAACTATAATGATTGGTTTTTTTATATCTCGATCCTTAACTGGTCCATTATAACGGTTAACCGCTTTAACGGTTAACCGTTTTTTCGGTTAATATTTTTGGTTTTCGGTTTTTATCCATTTAATGTAATGGTTTCGACAAATCAAATTGAAAGTTTGAACAAACCTTTTTTTTTTAGCTTTTACCATAGTGTTTCTTTTAAATTATTATATATTTTATTAAAATATGTATATCATTTTTCTATTTAGACTTTCTTTCCCAAACTATTTATACATTAAAATATATATATTATAATTTTAAAAAAAATGCATGATGTTGTATTTATTACCCTGTTGGAACTTGCCTCTCTCCTTCACCAGGATATCTTAATTGATATTTAACACGGCACGGTTTCTTGAAAACTTTCGTTAGAGATGAACAGCATGCGATCATGTAAGTTGAAAATGTACCGTGATGCTCTTTTTATTTTTTTATTTTTATTTTTTCTTTTCATCCTTGTTAACCTCCGGACTTGTTCAGCTTATTATAGTCCAACTAGGACCCTTTTGCCAGAAAATTGTCTCACTATATATTTCTGAAAAAGATGAAAATGGAAACTGATGGAACAAGGAAAGATTGACATACAAAAATTATATGTATATATAAATTATATATATAATATATTTATCACTATTAAAACGGTTAACCGTTAACCGTCGGTTTTTTATGATTATAAACAGAAACCAAATCAAAAACCGAAAAAAAAAAAAAAATCGTAATCCTAATCGAAACCAACAGACCGGTTAATCATATTTTTTGGATTTATTTTTTGGTTTTGGTTTGGTTTTTTGGTTTTATCGGATTTTTTCACACCCCTAATGACCTACAAGACTAATACAGTTCTCATCCCAGATAACCAAAATCTCACCATCTACTACTACAGCAGTGGTTTCTTCACTTTTATCATCATCTTTATCCTTACCCTGATATTTCTTTCACTATATATTCTCTCTTAAAGTGTCCTGGCTTGTCACAATAGAAACGTTTGAGATTCTATCTTCCTCTTAACTTAGTTCTTCCCTTGAATCTGTCATATTTGTCATTTGTACCTCTATTCCTGCTTCTACCACGTCTACGCGGCTTGTCAGTTACAAGCGCTCAAGAGTCAGGAGTAATCCCCAAATCTTTCCTTCTAGCCTCCTCATTCATCAAACTATCATTCACCATCTCAAGAGTAAGCATTCCATCTGGAGCTGAATTGCTAACTGGCACCACCGGTGTCTCCCAGCTTTCAAGCAATGTACTCGGCAATAGAAGTGTCTGTATTTCATCATCAAGAACAAGTTTCATAGTGGTTAGTTGATTTACAAGCCCTTGAAACACACTCAAGTGCTCAAACATATTGGAGCCATCCTTGTATTTCAAATTCACTAATCTCCTTATCAAGGAGGTTTTCTTTAAAGCTATTTGCCTTTCAAACATGAACTCCAATTTCTTTCATAGGACATTAGCCCTGGTTTCCTGAGCAACGTGATGGTAGCTGCTTTGATCAACCCACTGTCAGATATATCCAATAGTCTTCCTGTGCAAGATCGCCTAATCTTGATCGGACTTGTCCTATGGTTTGCTACTTTATCACCTAACGGTAAATAGAGATATTTGCAATACAAAAGATCGTCCATCATAGACTTCCAGATTGAATAATTTGATGAGGTTAACTTAATCATTGTTCCTGATGATTCGGCCATGGATGCACTTTCTCTGATAAAAACCCTAGATTTCTCTTTTTTTGAACCTGGCGCTCTAATACCACTTATTAGGAAAAGATCCAACCTTTTCCTCTTGCCAATGCGATCAACAAACAAATAAAATAAATAAATTGTGAAAATAAAATCAATCACACCAAGATTTACGTGGAAAACCCAATGCAAGAAAAACCACGAGATCAGCAGCGCTATAAACCTTTCATTATAAGCAATATAATGAGATTACAATTGTTCTTCACTGAATCTGTCTAGTAGATCACTTGATTATCACCACAAACGATGGATTTCTATTTCTTTACCAAACCCGTAGAACTCACAAAAGCTTCACCACAACCGGTGGATTACAACAAGAATAAGATTCTTTCATTTAGAGTCTCTCACTCTAGGTTTTCTCACTTTTCTCTCTTTCTTTCTCCAAAACTCTCTATCTAGGTTTGAGAAGAGGCACATACTTATTCCTTACAAACCTTAGGACAATAAGAAGTATTTATAAGCAACACAAAGGGAATACAAATAGACACACATAGGCTAGCATTACATAATTCAAAGTTGGTGGCGTTGAAGATCAAACTTTGCATAGGCGCTCCTACGCCAACTATATGCCAACAGTGCATCCACCCTACGCCGACGGTGTTCACGCCAACATAGCCTCTCTAGAGCTTTCGGCAAGAAATATGGAAATTCCAATGCTGGCTAATGTTTGATCAAGGCTAACAATGCTTCTTCCCAGTTGCAGGTGTAGAACAAAATCATCGTTTGTTTTGGACAAAAATCTACTTATTCCAAGTCCTCTTCCAAGTATATCATATATACTTATGATATCTTGATTCAAAACCCTCCAAATATATCACCATATATTTTAGGATCTCCTTGTTCAAAGTATGCTGGTTCAGTCCTACTTTGATTCCAAAGTCTTCTAAACATATATCCTACATATATTTAGGCTCATTTTGATTATAAACTCATATGAGTTGGATCTATAACCCCAACAAATAGTTGAGAAACAGCAACAGCAAACAGGGAATAATCTATCCAACACTAGTGGCGATGATGATAGTAGTAGCAATAAGAGAGATCGTGCAGTAAGTGAAACTACAGGAAATAATCCTCGTGGTCGCTCCAATAAACTTGGCACTAGTGGAATTAAATATTTCAAGTGCTAGGAAAGGCTTGTCAAAAACCTCACTTGCAATAAACATTAACACATTGCTGCTGCTCACCACTTTGCCAACTTTTCAATAATGCGAGTTGAAATTAGAGAGATCGGATCTTGCGTCATTATTCCCAGCATTACTAAACATTGAAAAAAATATTGCAAGATTGGTTGTGCTTCCATTTTTGTCATTATGTTTGGTGGTTGTGCTTAACTTTTATGGTCTTGTCAAAGATCGTAGGATAACTATTTCGCTTTTTTGGCTTTATTATTATGGGGAGCAGAATCACGTCCCAACTATTTTTGATAACTTCAGTGCAAATGTTGTTGTCAATGGGAATACTGTGAATCCTGGATTGTGGGATACTGCTAGTAAGATTACCATTTACGGTTCCTGTTCCCTTTTAATTTCTATTTTGTTAGACTAATTTCTAATTCCACTTATTAGTCAATGGTTCACAGTTTCTCATCATGATTATATCTTTTACTAAACGGGACAGGAAGATTATAACCGATTGGGTCCTTTAAGTTATCGTGGGGTTAATGTCTTTATATTGGCCATTTCTCTCATTAGCAAAGCCAGCTATGAAAAAGTTTCTAAGAAGGTGGAGTGCGCAATCATGAATTCTAGTATCTTTATTTGATCGTCTATATAGATTCTTTTCCAATAAAGTTGATGATGAGGTTATGATTTACAACTCCGCGAAATTTCAGACATAAGGGTTGTACTTCAACCAACCAAGCAGAAGACAAAGAAGAGCAAAGAGCAAAAGGCTTGCTCAATCTTGTAATTAAGACTAGGTGTAAAGATCATAGAGCCTTTCTCGTTATCTTTGATTAAAACTCTGCAAGCAGCTACCTTTACTGAGTTATTGTTGTCAATTGACAAGACTTGGTTCTTTGTAAAGCATTAGTTGCTTTTGTACCTTATCATTCACGTTCCGGTCTCTAATTGTTGAATCATATTGTGTTGTCGATTGCCTTCTCTTAACTCCGCTCTTGATTTATTTATATATTAACAGACTCCTAAGTTGAGAAGATAACCTGTTTTGTATTGACAAAGCTTTATTTTCTTCTATAGGTCTTTGGATATGTTTGTTCCATTTTAGTTCAAGTGCGTCAGGGTCCATATGCTTCCCACAATGCTAGTAGTTGGTGGGATGAAAAAGTCTTCTTTTGGATCTACTTATTTATGCATATTACAGATACGAACACTTTTTTTAAGCCTTTTTTTAATAAATTATTTATCGAGAAATAACCATGGATAAAAAATATTTGATAATTCTCATTAAAAGATCAAATAGATCAAATATAAATATAAATCAAATATATTTATACATTCATTTTGTTACAATTACATATATAGATAAAAAATAGATCATCCAAATAAACTCTTTATATGTTTATTGATATTCTTATGGTGGCAACATGCTAATCAAATTTTTTGTGAATCAGCTGATCTCCTCCTCCTTCTGTGAAGAGAACCGAATCCATCTTATGTAGGAATACAAATGAATCATTCTTATATGCAAACTACTTGAATTTTGAAGTAATAATCATTAGCAATTGATTGATTGCGATTGTTTCCTCAAGAGACGAGTGAGACATAATTTTATTGACCAGGAAACGAGGAACATATGAAATTTAGCTCTCATGTTTTTACATTCAGTCTTTACCTTCTCCGTGGGGTTATTGTTTTTATTATTATTATTTATAATTATTATTATTCATCCTCCCCGTGTCATTCTATTCTCTCCCCCTCTTTCACTCCCTCTTTTCCCAGTGTCTATGATAATAGACACAGGCCGATTAACCAGTCTATTGCTTTATTTTTTTAATTTAATCATTATAATCAATTTTTAAAATGATCAAATCTAAATCAATTTATTATTAACAGTTAATAGCCTTAATGGTTAACCATTTTTTTCGATTAATATTTTCGATTTTATGTTTTCAACCATTTAGCAAATGGTTAATTAAAAATTATAGTTAATCATCTTTCTGGTCCATAAAAAATTAGACTATTTTGTTTCTTAAAGTTACACACTATTAAAACATTATCTTAATTGTAATAGATCAAATCATGATAGTTCATGCACAAAAGGAGAACAACACGAATAAGAGCCTAAAAATAATAATCATATCTATTGTTTCAAAACCTCTCACGCTCATTCTAGAAAAATCAAATACTCATTTTTTTTATTACTTCTTTTCCATCACAACACCAACAGTTTTTAAAAGAAAACAAATAAATAAATAAAAATTTTATTCATATAAATAGAACTACAATATCATAAAAGATAAATAATTAAAGTAGTTTAAACCAAGACCATTGCTTAATAATATTACATTAGGTTTTAACTCTTTAGTTATTTATATTTTAAAAATAATTAATTATGTATAATATTATATAATTATAGATATCGATTAACCGTTAATCATAGATTTTTCGTAATTACAAATCGAAATCGAAAACTCAAAAAATTAAAATCATAAACCTAAATTGAAATCGATAAAATAATTAATCATATTTTTCGAATTAATTTTTCGATTTAGCTCTTCGCTTTAATAATATTTTTTCCTAGCGCAACATGCCGGGCCCCCTCCTCACTCCCAATAAATTAATATAGCTGTTAGTCGGTGACAGAAAATAATAAATGAACACAGTAATCCTATCTATCAAAGCTTTCAATTCTCGTCAGTAGCTTTAAATGAATGGCTGATATTTTGACACTCTCGGCTAAAACAACGGTACATGATGTGACACTTGTCTAAGCTTTATGATTGGAAATACATGCAAAAACGGGATTTTGAAATGATGAGGACAATAAAATTACCTGTAACTTATCTAAACAAGATTAATATTAATAAATTTGTTTTCTAAAAGTTGCGTTTATGTTTAAAATTAAGATTATTTTTATTTTAATAATATTTTTATAATTATAATAAATAATATTATTTATTTCCTTTTCTTTGGCAGACCGCGTAACTTCACATAATTGGTATAGAATGTGCATTTTGGATTGAGGATCAATAATTATTTTTCAAATTGCTGGAAGTATATGCTCAATTAGAATGATATTTTACTAATAGGAACATTCTGTAACGTTTTGAATATGAAGTTTGTTTAAAAATTTTAAAAGATGAGAGACCAATGGAAACAAACTTAAGTTGAGAGAAATGAGTAGAAATAATTAGAAGTAAAATTTTTATTTTGTATTTGAAGAAATATAAATAGGAAACATAGAGCAATGCTTTTGTTTATTGTATATGATTAGTATTAGAGAAGGAAGAATAATTAAAACATGAGTGAATTAACAAAGGTAACACTATCTCTAATTTTTCGCTCTCCAGTAAAAGTGACAAGCAAAACTTCCTTCTATTCTTTCTTATTTGTGACCATTTCCCCCTGTTTAAGCTATTCAAATCGGAAATCGACAAAAATTATGAAATAGAAAAATGAATAATCGCCACCGATAAGATTGGTTTATGGCTTATTCCAATTATTTGAAATTTTTAACCGTAGAAACTAAAAATTGCAAAAATAATAATAATAATAATAAAACAGAGAAAAACATGGTCGGAACTTGGAAACCGACATATAATTATATGACTACTGTATCGCATTGTCCCAACTAGAGTTGTAAAAGAGTCGATTTGAAGAGCATAGTATTGAGCTTGAATTCAAGTTAGACTCAAAATATCAAAGTTAAAAATCGATTCAAGCTTAATATTTTAAGCTCTACTTGGATTCAAAATAAAATTATATAATTTCGAATTCTACTCGATTGACTCATTGAAACTCAATTTATTAAAAATATATTTCAAATTCTAATTAAAACAATATTAATACTTAAATTCAATTTGAATTTGATTAACATTTATGTTTAACTTAAGCTCGATTAGACTCACAAAAAAATCAAGTTAAACATATAAAATTCGAGTTCAACTTAATAAATTATTTGAATAGCTCAAAATTGAATTTAATTCAACTATTTTTTTCATGAAACTCATATAAACATTGAGTCAAACTCGAGTGGTTTATAAACCGACTTAATTCATTTGCATTCCTAGTCCTAAGAAGGGGCAAATGCCTAAAAAAAAAAAAATAATAAAACAAAAGGGGACAAAAAAAACCAAAGGAAGCCATCAGATTAAAATCGGTTCAATAAGTTGATAGTTTATTTTGCTTTATCTCTGGCGTAGCAAGCAATACTCTATTAACCCTTTTTTTTTTTAATTTCTGTTGTTATTTATATTTATTGAGTTACTAAAATTGAAAGAAACGGTTGCCTTTCTATGACATAAACCTATATCAAGCATTATATACAATCTTGATTCAAGAATAACAGCTATAGGAATTAAGAAAATCAACAATGATTAATACATTATCACGCTAGTACATATTAACTCAAAATGCTGCAAGCCTAATTACTTTACTCATGCATCATATAATAACTAACACAACATAACACAAAAAAAAGAAGAGAACAAAGAACATAAATGAAACCCTTTTTCACTCGCAATTAGTCTAATTCCTTAGTACATGAGTACAACAATTATTAAATTTTAACTACTATAGTACATGACATTGATTGCTATCTTCTTAAGACCATTTGTCCTATTCGTTGACGTGAAAGAGACAATGATATATTTGACTACTTTTCCTAACATCATTTGGTACCGATAAATTACTTTTTTTATGTTGGAAAATAAAATAAATAGTGTTAATAAAGTAGTGAAAATATCAACAAAAAATTTGATGAATATAAAAATTTATTACTTCAAAGTTTAAGTATCAAATTAATTTTTACATAAAATTTGGATACAGAATTTCATCCTTGAAGAATATCATTAAAACATTCAACAAAGAAGTGTACAAAGCATGGAATGAAAAGAAGGAGAGAAAGAGATGAGGTAGTGAAGCCAAGACTTGAACAGGAGATTAGAATTTTTTTCCCCCTTCACTTTACCTTGGATGAGAGATTTATTTAAAATGAGTCTCTGTCTTTTTGGCTTAGCCTTTTCCTTTCAATTTATTTATTTCTTTTAGTTTGTATGGGTCGGTAGGCAAATTTCACATGCAATAAATTAATTTCACAAATCCTTTTTTGAATTTTGCTCCAAGTACCATATGTATCAATCTGCTCTGAACAAAACAAATTCAATCCATCAAACACTACCTATTTGTTTATTTCGTTAAATATATAAAGTTATAATAGAATTGCTATTGCATTATTACTAGAGAATAGGATTGTAATAAGAATTTTATTTGTTGATTTTTTATTAAAATGAAGATATTTTATAAACAAAAATAATTCTTGTATTGATCCGTTATTCATATGTTTGAACAATGAATGACTATTCGATATTTTTTTATGGGAATCGTTATTGCAGTCAATTAAACATTGTAGTACCTCTTCATTCAAAATATAATGAAATCATTATTACATCAAAATAAATGAAAATACATTTTCAAGTAGCAATGATTAAAATTTGTCAACCAATACATATTATTAAGGATAAGACCATATTCAATTAAAGTAATCATAATTTCTGATGTTCTGTGATGATAATAGTAGTAACAATTTCAGCAAGAAAATAAACAATGCTTGATTATGTGGTGAAAAGAGAAGGGGAAAAAGACCTAAACAAGCTTTAATACCATTTGAAAGTTCAAGAAGATGATTTTTCGGAGACAGTATAGTATAGTTCCATCCTTGCAATATTGAGATTATGCCCTACAAGAGTATATCACATCGATTGATGTTTCATCTAGCAATTGGCTTGAAGAGGCGTGAAAGAGACAATGATTAATTTTTAACTACTAGAGTACTTGACGTTGATTGTTGCCTCCTTAACACCATTTGTCCTGCTTATTGACGTGAAGAGACAATGATTAAATTTTGACTACTTCTCTTAACATCATCTAATACTGATAAATTATATTTTTCATATCAATAAATAAAACAGATGGTGTTAATAGGGTAACAAAAATAATAACAAAAAATTTAATTGGATATATAAATTTATTACTTCAAAATGTGAGTATCAAATTAAATTTTAATACCCCCCTCCCACCCCAGCTCTCTCTCTCTCTCTCTTCTCTCTCTCTCTACACAAAAAAAAAGTTCTCACTGATTCCTTTGTCCTTTCTTTTACCATCCTAAAACTACAAATCTATCTTTATTGGTTCCAATATCTACAAATTTCTAATCATTTGAACAGAACTTTTCAAAAAAAAAATTTTCCTACCATTTCCATCATCACGATTCATCACAATTTATCATCGTATGTCTATGTCAACAAATCTAGTAAGAGATCCACAATTAGGATTTTGGATTACCAACAGCTTTTTGAATAAGCGATTTAATTATAGTTTATGTTTTATGTATTTATCATTATTTCTTTTCTTTTTGTTGGCATCCCCGGATAGGATTATGCCATCCCTGTTATGGGATTTTTTCTACTCACTAGTAGGGTGGGTCTTGTATTATCCCCTAGGTAGGATAAATTAACTTTTAAAAGGATGTGTCAGTTTATCTAATTGGGTTTTGATATCCCAACCCTTCGTCTATGAATCTTTTATCTATGGATCTCTTTATATCGATGAATTCGATTGAAGTAATATTTTGATATTGAATTAAATTCATCTTACTAACCAAACAAAAATTAAATTTTTTATATAAAATTCGGATATCAAATTTGATCCTCGAACAAAATCATTGAAACACTGAACAAAGAGAACATTAAACAAAGAAGTGTACAGAGCAATAAATAAAGAGAAGGAAAGAAAGATGAGGTAGTGGAGGTGAGACTTAGATGGATTAGAATTTTTTTTTTTTTTTCTTTCCCTTCACTTTCCTTTAGGTGAGAGATTTGTTTAAAAGCAAGCTACTGTCTTTATAGCTCAGCCTCTTCCTTTCCATTTATTTATTTCTTTAATTCTTATCGGTCTATCGGTAAATTTCACACAAATAAATTAATTTCATAAATCCTATTTTGAATTTTGCTCCAAGTACCATATGTACCAATCTATTCTAAACAAAACAAATTCAATCAGTTCAACAGTATCTTACCTGTTTATTTCACTGAATAAATAAAGTTATAATAGAATTGTTATTGCATTATTACTAGAGAATAGGATAGGATTATAATAGGACTTTTATCTATTAATTTTTTTATTTAAATGAAGATATTTTGAAAACAAAAATAATTTTAGTATTGATCAGTTATTCACATGTTTAAATAATGAATGACTATTTGATATTTTCTTTTAATGAATTGTTATTGCAGTCAATTAAGCATTGCAATACCTCTTCGTTAAAAAAAAAAAGACTACGGTGAAATTTTTATTACAACAAAATAAATGAGCAACATATTTTCAATAACATTCCAAGATGATCAAAATCTATCAATTAATACATATCATTAAGTATAAAATCATATTCGACTAAAGTAATTGCAAGTCTCGATGTTCTCCGATGATGATAGTAGTAACAATTTGAACAAGAAAACAAACAATGTTTGATTGTGTTTTGAAAAGGGAAAGAGGGAAAAAAGACCTAAAAAATCTTTAATACCATTTGAAAGTTCATTGAGGTGATTTTTTTTCGGGTAACCGTATAGTAGTAGAGTTCCATCCTTGCAATATTGGAAGCATGCCCTACTAGAGTAGGTCACGTCGATTGTCATTTCGTATAGCAATTAGCCTAAAGCGAGCAAAAGGAAATTATCCCATATGTGCTTGTGAATTTTTGCTCATGTCCAGCATTTATTTAACACCCAACTACTACATGCTTTAAGGAAATATAAATGCTTGAATATGCTAAAATATATCAAATTCCATAACAATGACATCCACCAAATTATTAAATCCTATGTTTCACAATCAGATAGTGATGAAAACGTTGTCTGTTTTTCTAGCCATCTTATCGCATAACAAACTCGGTATCCTGGCAAGTAATGCGTCGGCGCCGGCGGCGGCACCACGACGCGCGGCCATCATATTTGGAGATTCAATCGTGGATGTTGGAAACAACAACTACCTTAACACGATAGCTAAGTGCAATTTCCCACCATATGGTAAGGATTTTATGGGAGGAACACCTACTGGAAGATTTAGCAATGGAAGAGTGCCCTCGGACATGTTGGGTTTGTACCAGCAACTAATTATGTTCTTTCAACTCAGTATACTGTTCAAGTAGTATGAGCTGCTATTAAATATAAAATTTTGCTCCATTCAATAAATTTGAAACCGGTACCTCTTATTTAAAAGTTGAGCAGTATATCATTAGGCTACAAGACTATTAACTTTTTACTACGATTCTATAACACACATGTATATAATCATACATGGTTGTTATTTAAAACTTTATATTTCCTTATATATGCTATAATAATGAAGGCACTCTATATTAACAATGTACTACTTTTGTCTCCAATTTTTGCAGTCGAAGCGCTTGGTGCCAAACGATACATGCCAGCTTATTTGGATCCAAATCTCCAGCTTCAAGACCTCTTAACAGGTGTTTGCTTCGCCTCTGGTGGTTGCGGATATGATCCTCTCACAGCAAAGTTATCGGTAAAGATAAATTTAGATTCGTTTTTTCCCCCCCTATTAATTACAAATACAAGCTTAAAACTATAGGTCAAGCATAAATAGAGGCAATTAATTTGAAAAGCATGATTTTTTTTTTTTCTATAACTTTTTTAAATACGTGTGTGTGTATCTTTAAAATGTTGCTAAAACCAAAAAATTTTACTGAAGAAATTGTGAGTACGGATATTTTTATGACTTTAGCAAACCATTTAAAATATATATATTCTTAATTTTTAGAATTAATAAGATATAAAAGCATGCTTTGGAAGTCCAGGGATTACAAAAATTTTAAGCTAATCTAGTAGATGCGAGTAAGAAAAATACTGGTTGTGCTTACTTCGTGTCCTTACGTTGTACCGACAAAAATTTATTCTTGCATTCAAATCAAAACAAGTCATTCCTCGCCGAAAGCCCAACGAGAATAAAGTTGTCGTTTGTTTTTTAATGGATGAAGGGTACGTGTCATGCATTACTGTTATCATGTGCATAGTAGTAGTAATAATAATATAATAATAGCAATAGATATTGACACAGCCCAAGCCAGGTTAGGGGTAGCCCGGAACCGACCCAAACTAAGGAAAATTGAGCCAGTTCTAAATCACCTGTCGATTTATGACCATTGAACCAACTAATAATTTTTTAATATAAAATAATTTTAAAAATAGTTTAAAAGTAATTATGTTAATTATTCTTTTAAAAGAAAAAATTAAAAAAAAAAAGTAAAATATACATAATTTTAAAACAATTTAGATAAAATTTTAACTTAAAATAAAATTGGATCTAAAATAATATTCTTTAGCCCATTTGTTAGAGTAATTGTTGAAGATGTGAATTTATTTATACACAAACACATCCTGGTCTACTGTAATGTTAGCAATATGAGACTTGAGCACACTAAGACACAAATAAAAACAAAAATGATCACACATCGTTAAGAAGCAAAAGAGCTTTTCGCTCGAAGTCTATATAAATAAATCACACATCTTTTTATCCTAAATAATTACTTGTGTTATTAACAATAATAACTTATTTAATATTGTGAATAATAATAAATTTTCACTATTCAAATTAAAATAGTTTAAATTTTATTTATTTACATTTACTTTTTTTTTTTTTAATTGGCCAATGGGGTCAACCTGTTAATGACTCGGCTACTCACCGGGTTATGTGTGTCAATGTCTAAATAATAGTCTAAAATTGTACAACATACCCATCCTATAAGATATTGGATATTGACTTTTATAGTCAAAATCTACTATGCAATACCTTATACATAGCCTATACTCACCCTATGGAACATTTTTTTTTTTTTTTGTTGAATGTTAAGTTTATAATAATATATACCATTTCATATAATACGTATTACTTTATTTTCATATAGTTTTTAGGGTTAACTATAAAAACATGATTTGTTTTAGTACTTTTAAAAATAAGTGATATGAGTTTTTATTTTTGACAACTACATAACTTTTGTTTAGATGTTTTGGTAATCAAGTGACATGGCTTTATTTGTAATAAATATATTGCCTATATTTTGTGTCTTTGCAAATAAGTGACCCGATTTTTTATTTTTGACAAATATATGGCTTGTATTTTATCAATTTGCGTTAATAATATATTAAGGTCACATGACTTTTTTCCTTTGATTGATTAAATCAATTTAACAATATTATTGACACAAAATGACAAAAATACAAGTTATGTATTTGTCAAAAGTTAAAACACAAGTCACTTATTTATAAAAGTACAAAATACAAGTCATGTATTTATCAAAAATAAAATTCAAGTCACTTGATTACCAAAATAACAAAACATGGTTTATGTACTTATCAAAAAATGAAAATCGATCACTTTTTTGTAAAAATACTAAAACAGGGTCATATTTTTGTAATTGACCCCTTTTTTTTTTATAACCAACTCATGGGAAGAAGTTTAAAAATTAATTTTTGTATATCACAATTATTGCAATATGTAGAATGTGTTTATGTGTGAAAGTTGAAACATATATAATGAACACATGTAGAACATATTTATGTGATAGTAAACAAAATTATAAAGCATGTAACTAATTTAAAAATTAGATACTTTGAAGGCACTTTCGTATTAAGTAGCCTAAGAAGATAAACAATACTTCTATATAACTTAGAAGTACAAGCACATGCAACCAATGCTCTTCCAATATAATATAATACAAATCCTTCCAAAATAAAGTTCTTTTACAAATTAGTTTATAAACAATAATCTTGAACAAAAGTAATCGCAAAATAAAAAATAGAATATTGTTATTAATTTTTAGTATTATTTTATAATTTTTAATACGATTGTTACATGATAATTTGAACTTATATCTCTATATGGTAAAAATAAAATATTGGCTCTAGGCTAGATACAGAGTACAAAGACCTTATACCATACCTTATCCTATGGGCTTTGATTAAAAAAAAAAAGAAAAAAAAGTATACTTTGACTCCATCTTATAACCCTTAATATCGATTCTAATACCCATTCAAATAAAGTATCAATAGATACCTTATATGATAAAATTACCTTCTTACCATACATAAAAGTAATTAAATAGGTCTTCTCAATAGAAGAATAATCTTTTCATTTAGATGCATGCATTTATGATATGTTCTTACATCATATCCTTCATTAAAACTTTATGCGAGGACAAGTTACTCTCATACAACAAAAGATTATATAATAGATTTGGACTAAATCTGCAATTCGTTCCTCTTTATCTTCTGTTACCCCATTTCCTAATTGTAACAACTATATTATTTCTCATTTTGCCGTGCTCACTTCAACATTTTATTGCCACTAGGTAGCCTTATCACTAGAGGATCATTGGAGCTATTCAAAGAGTACAAGAACAAGATCAAAGCAAGTATTGGAGAAGAGAGAACAGAAGCCCTAATATCAGAAAGCATTTACTTAGTATGCACAGGGAGTGATGACATAGCAAATACTTACTTCGCTACACCGTTTAGGATAGCAGATTACAGCATCTCTTCGTATACGGATCTTATGGTGGATTTTGCTTCAAGCTTTCTTCAGGTACTATATTTGATATAACATATATATACAGCTTCTCAAGCAAATAAGCAAACATCAAGCCAATATGGAAAGTTTCATATGGTTGTACTGTGTATGTTTTCATGGATTATATACATTTTGATACGCAAGTGCAAACATGTGATGTATGTTTTTATTTATGCAAGTAGTTGTTGAAAGTTAAACAAAGTGGTTTATTTGAATAATAGAGTTAAATATCACATTAACGACCCTTTTGATCTAGCTTTCATCAACTATAGGCATGGTAGAGAATATGCAGTATACCATTTAATCTATCATCCTCCCATGTACCAATAGAAATATAAATCCCCTCAAATTAAATTAACTTAAATATAATTTTTTGAGAGAATCAAGTGAACAAAACATTCCTTTGAAAAAAATTCAAAAAAATAAAAATAAAAATAAAAAACCTTACAAATAGAGGAAAGAAAAAAAATTAAAGAGAAGGAATTTGAAGGTAAAGGACCTAGGAGTGAATCGTTTTCATGGGCTCCACATTTCTATTTTCTCTTGAATTGGAAAGAAATGGGAGAGGAATATATGTGCGTGTGATCGTACGTGTCAAGAAATCCCTCTAATACTTACCTTTTATTCTTCTTCATTATGTCTTGTTTCATCTTTGCTAATGATTTTTTTTTTCTTCCATCCAATCCAGACATATAGAGAAGAATTAAATCCATTCATAACTGTTAATGACCTTATAACCTAATAGCATCTCCTTTGGTTTTAAGTAAAAGGTATCGAGTTTGTTTTCTTGCACACTTCGTTGTGAAAAAAAGACTTCATAACTAATTCCTTTTTATATCCTTCCTTTCATATTTCTTCCTTCCTTCCTATTCTTTCCTCCATACCCAAAATTAAGGTTTAATCATTTAGCTTTATTTTCTATTCCTTTACACTCTTTATGCATCTTCCCTCTTAACTCCATCCTCTGCTTCATTGACATGCTGCTAACATATATATATAAATAAAACTAAAATTATCAAAAGTTTGATTTGCTAGTATTTACACTGGTGCTGTGGTCATGTAATTGAGCAAGACCAAGTCATTGATTTTGATTCCTTGAGGTCATAAATCGTTCGCCCGTGCTTTTGATTTCTAAGGTGCTAAAAGATATTTTCAGCATTTTACGTGGTTTTTTCTTTTTGAGTTTATAAGTTTATAGGGCTCCTTATTTGTATCAAATATTATTGTGATAATTTCACGATGTTAATTACACAAATATTATCGCAATATGGCATCATAAAGATGCGATATTGAAAATTATACAAATGTTGCATATTGGAATACAATTCTAATGTAAATTACGATATATGTATAGCATTTGCAATATGTGATATTCATGTGTATCACGTATAGTAAATATGATACCTATGCTATAATTGCAACATGTGATATTTTTATAAAATAGCATATCATAATTCCAAGATGCAATATAGCTTTAGTATTTTAGTAATATTTTTTGTGCAATTCATACTTCAATAATTTTAAAAAAAATGGTAGACACGAATGTTACCCAGCTATTATTATTACAATAAAATAAGAATAGTTACGCAATGTAAGATGAGATATATAAACATAAAATTTACTTTCATCGCAGATAGAAAATTTGTTGCACCCTAAAGAAAGGATTTAAGGTAGCCGATCTTGATATCAATTCCTTAGCAACCTTTTTCACAAGATGTAACGATTTGTCTTCTTCTTTCTATTGTTTTCTTGACCACATTTGACTCACGAGAGTAACTGGGGCAGGAACTTTATGGATTAGGAGCAAGAAAAATTGGAGTAGTGGGTTTACCACCAATTGGGTGTGTTCCATCACAAAGAACATTGGGTGGTGGCATAGCGAGAGAATGTTCGGATAAAGAAAACCAAGGAGCAATGCTCGCCAACTCCAAGCTATCTTCAGTGATCGATGCCCTAGGACAACGTTTGCCAGATGCCACAATTGTTTACGTTGACATCTATGATTCTTTCTTGTCTTTAATACTAAACCCTGCTAAATACGGTACTTTCACTTTCCATTACTTCATCACTTATTGGTTTATGAGAAGCAATTTTAAAAAACTATTAAAATTATCAAAATGTTTCGAATTTCTAAAAGTATTGTACTTACACCCCTTGATACATGTCCTCCTATACTATATCGAGTCCGTATTTTATATTAATATACAATCGTATAATTACCCAATTTAACCCATATTAATTGATGAAACATTATGTCAAGAGAACTCATCAAACCATGGTGATTTGGCCTAAAAAATTATTACAATTGCATATATCTATGTGAGGATAAAAAAAATTAAACAAAAAAAAAAACTCTAATTTGATATTATATTAAAAGAAAATTCCTCAGTATCAAGAAGTTGTAGTTTTTCCTTCTAATAATGATATATGAGAAAATTATCTAAAAGATGTCCACACTTTCATGCATTTCCATTTTACTAATTTAAATTTGTTGGCTTTTTTCAATTTTCTTGGTGTCTAAAGTTTTCAAAAATATTAATTTTTAGTTCTTTAATAATATCAAAGATTGAGATTTCAAAATTTTTCATATATAAAAATCATAAATCGAGAAGTTTAAAAATGAAACCATATAAATAGATCTAATGCCCTATTCCACTCGACATAAACAAACATGGCATTATGAAGGGGATTGATGTAATAGACCAATTTGTCTCTTCTCCACTAAGACTTGGATGATCTTGTTAGATTTTGCTAATAAGTTTTCTCTAATCCAGGATTTGAAATAAGCAACAAGGGATGTTGTGGCACAGGGAATATAGAGGTGACCTATCTCTGCAGCAGATATGTGGACGCAAAAACATGTACGGACGACACCGAGTACGTATTTTGGGACAGCTACCATCCCACCGAGAAAGCTTATAATGTCATTGTTGATGTTGTTCGTGATCAGTATATCAGCAAAGTCTTCTGAGTGGACATTTACGCGTCCATTTAAGATTAGTATTTCGGTCATTATGGTATTGCAGCTCCAGCTTGCATATTGCATAATATTTTAAAATTTTATTGATCCACTGCCAATGTGGTTAGCTTGTCTCCTTTTGATATCCACAGGGAACTCCACGTCACATTAAATAATTAGGACTTCAAAGAACCGAACTGCTCATGAACTATTAAACTCGGTTTATTTCAAACTCGGCTTAGCTCGAGCTTGATTAATAAATGATTCAAATTCCCAACTTAAAATAAAATTCGTTTATCTAAATGAATAGAGTTCGAGTTTTAATTTAGACTCGCAAACTGGTTCATTAACAAGCTCATTTAACCTCATGAATAAGCTCGCAAGTAGGTTCATTAACAGACTCATTAATAAGTTGTTAACAATTTTGAATTTTTTATATGGCTTTACTTAATTAAAACTAAAAAAAAAAACTAATTTTTATTTAATATCTATGTATATATATTTATAGCAACACTTATATATTATATTTTACGTTTTAAAAATTGAAACGGCCTATCTAAATGAGTCGAGCTCAAGCTTAAATTTCAAGCTCAATAAAAAACTCGCTCTGGCTCAAGCTTGAACTAAATCCCATTTTGCTAAATGGGACAAAACTCAAACCTAAATTCAGGTTCAATAAAAAGCTTGACTCAAGCTCGATAAATTTTAAACAAACCGAACTAGAAACTTTAAAAGTTCGATTTGGCTCGTTTGTAGGCCTATCAACAAGATCAATCAATGAACAGCCCATATGTAAGACTTTTGTTTCCCTCATGTATTTGAGAAAAATTGATAGATAGGTAGTGCCACCTAAGATCCCTCATCCCGCTACAACATGATAACCACACTACAAGTTAGAATTTGCACGATTGTAAATAATTATTTAAAAATTGTATTAATCATACCATCTATAATTACATTACACTTTATAATTGCTAGAAGTACCAAATTTCAACAAGAAAAAACATATATACTTCCATTTAGATCACCGTGAATAGTATATATAATTTTATAATTAAGATTATTGGGTAAATTACAAAGATACAGGCTTTAAACTTTGGATATCGTGAAGATACCTCTATTTTAAAAATTCCAACACTTATACTCTTGATAAATTATGAAGACACCCTTAAAAACTTAAATATTACAAAGACAGCCCAAATTTAAAAAGTTCAATATTTGCGCTCCTTAATAAAAATGTAAATGTCACTATCTTTGTTTAGTTGGCATATGATTTAAAAAATAATGCCAATTCATTTATTTAACTAATGTGGACTTTTTGGATTCAATTTTTTAATTAAGAAAGTGAAATATGATAAGAGAAGAAATTGATTTGATACATCAACTCAATAAAAACTATTTAAATAAAATAGAATTGAATTTGAAAGATCAATAGGAGAATTATATTGGGTAAACTATACAGGCCTTGAATTTAAAAAAAAAAAATCAATATTAACCCCCTGAACAAATTACAAAAGATATTTTGAATATGAAAAATCCAATACTTATACCTTCTGATAAATTAAACAAACACAATTTATAAATTTTAGATTTTATAAAGACATCCAAATTATGGGGAAAGAAAACACTTATACTCATTGGTAGAAGCATAGATAATTAGATATAAAAACGTCAACTCATCAATCTAGTTTGATTTAGGAAAAAAGTTGAGTTTTGAATCCAATATTATTTTGAGATTTTTTTTAATTATTTTTATTACATTAATGCAACAAGTGGGATTTTTTTTATATGTCACTTCAGAAAGAAAAAAAGAAAGAAACCAAACAGTGCACATTAATTTGAAAATGAGTTGGCTTTATTTACTAAAAATATGGTGGCACTTATGTTTCTATCAGTTCATGTAAGTGTTGGAATTTTAAATTGAAGTTGTTTTTATAATATTTAAAGTTTGCAAGGGATATCTCCATAATTTAAGGAGAGCTTAAGTGTCGTATTTTAAATGAAATGTGTTTCGTAATATCTAGATGTGGTTATAATTTACCTAATGTTATCTCATATTTGCATTGAATTATTTAGCCTATCCCACGCCTTTTTGGTGTTATCTTGCAATGCAAATCAGGAACTTGCCGTATGATTAAAGCATTTTATCCTTACTGTACAAGTATATGCAAATTTTAATTTAACCTGAAATCCTTGTTAATTTATGTAGTTAAGTTTAGAGAGGTATACTATTGAATCGTTGAAATAATTTTTTTACCATTACTAATTTGACATCGGATGGTAATATTATTTTAGCATATTTGCATATTTGCTGGAGTCCTGTTGTGTAATGATGAACATCTTCTAGAATGATAGGATTATGGCTTATATACCATTTTATTATCTTACATACGCTAATGAGTTATTAGCTATCACATGATCTCATGCTTATTTTATAACGGACTAACTAGCATTATTATTGTATATATTATAACATTCACATATAGTTGCATCCATGGATATTTAATATTCTCGATAATCCCAAAGTTCCAATTCAAAAGATAAAGTCAATGAGAGAATTCTAAATATAATATAAATCGACCTATAATTGGGAAAATAGATCAATCATATTTATATAATACTAATGGAGCCATATGTTCCTGATACATATGCCTAAAAAAATCCATTTTTGGACCGTTGAAACACTAATTGCATGAACTTCTGTAGTCGTATCAATTGATAAGCAATGAATTGAACTATCCCTAAATTTACTCATGATATTAGCATATACTAAGATTATGCAAGAAAAATAAGAAGAGCATATCATGGCATTAAAGCATTTTTATCTGAATAATGCTGCTCTTTCTCCATGATTAAGGATTTATAAGCTGATTTGGTTGAAAGGACACCAGACCAACCTTCATTCTAGATGAACTTATTCGACTTTTGTGTTATGAGGTCTAGAATTATATTCCCCATTCTTTTCTATTCTAATCCAACAAGTCAATCAAGGGAGTTTGCATTCTTTACTTTAGTTCCACGTCCATCTAGCCAGAGGGGTCCTACCCCCGTCTAAATGTCATTCCAAAATGATGTATTCTTAATTTTTCATTTTCACACAGCAATTCTCCACCTTCCATTGTTCCACCTCTTATATGCTTTATACACGTTTTATTTCCTCTTCTTTGCCTTCCTCCTCTTTCCCTCTATATTTTACCTAACCAAGGTAAGACCATGATATCTTCATGCTCCTAGACAAAAGGTGCCATTTTAAACTAGTAAAGTAATAATTAGAAGTTTTCACATTAAAAGGGGGTTTCAAATATTAGATTATTAAGATTTTTTAAATATCATTAGAAAATATGAGTATAGACTCATTATCTATATTATTGAAGTAGGAAGCCATCTTAAATCTCCTTATTAAATTTATATTAAAGTTAGCAACACCAGGAGACTTCAAAAGAATATGAGGAATGGATTTTGGGAGACAAGCTAAAAGAATACAACTAACATAGAAAGGATCATGGAGGGAAAGCATACATCCATTGTTTTTCTTAATTTTCCATATAATCCAAGGAATATAGAAGCAAAGAAACAATAGACTCTGAAACAACCAACCCAAAATGGCTAGAAGGATGTATTACAGGAGCTGCTGAATTTTCTCTCCGAATCATGGTTAGCTGAAATTGAACTACTATGAAACAAGTAAAACGCAGAAGGTAGGTGACATAATTAGAAATGAAGGCATCTGCCTGGATAGCTATGCTGAAAAGCTCAACTTTATAGTTTGTATTGCCACTTGAAGTGAAGTTATGGAAAGTTTAATGGGTTAATAAGAGGGGGAAGCCTTGAAGATAGGAAAGATAGAGATTTGAGTTAAGATTCCAAACTGGCAATGAAACCCTTAGACATGGAGTTTGTTTCTATTATTATTCAATAATGTAGGCAGAAGATCCAGAGATAAAAATTAAAAGCAAAAGAGATGGCCATGGACAAGGTGGTGTGTCTAGGCCTCTGTGAACTTAGTGTTCTCGCCTTATGGATGTTGGGGCAAATTCTGCTTTGCGGGCCTTGTTTTGGTGGATGCCTATGTTGAAACTAAAGCTTCAAATGAATCTCTATCTTTGCATCAAAAATAAAAATTGAAAATATTAATAAATAAAAATAAGGCAGTTCTGGTAACATACAAAGATCTATATAAGTAAAATTCAAAAAAAATTTTTTTTTCATTCTATTATAAATTTGCACAATTATCTCACTACAGGAGTCATCTCTCTTTATAAATGCCCGAGATTTTCATCAAAAAAAGGGGATTGCAGATAGGATGATGAGATGAGAAAAGCAAAAAAATGCACTTTGTGTGACCCAACAAAAAGTAATACATCTTATATATACTATAACTTTAAAAGAGCAGGGCATTCTTCAACCATATATACGATATACAAGTAACCAGTTCACAATATAGCAACCAGACAATTGCAATCTTACTGTATTCAAACCCTAGGAAATCATATCTGCATCGATTCTAACCTACCACTTTCCCAGCAAAGCTACAAAACTGCAGATCATTTTCCAACCAAGACAATCTATGGCAAAGACAACAAACTGATATCTGCAATACTGCCTAAACTATACACATGAAAGATGCACATATGTGCAGGAGCCACCTGAACAGATCAACGAAGTTTATTTTGGCAACTGCTTGGCATAACTCATCCTCATAAAATAGAACTCGATTGGAGGCCAAGGACTTGAATAGAGGTTTTGGTTTTGAAAGAACAGATGGCACCATGCATCTGGGAGGAAATGTTTCCTGGAAAAGGACAGCAGAGATCTGCCGCATATCGGTCATCTTAAGGCGAGAAGGTGGACGTGGACCATGTCTTGGTGCCTTTGGTGTATGTGGACTAGGCATGAAAACGCCCATTCCATCACCCTTGCTGAAGGAAAATTAGTGTAAAACAAAATGACATCAGGTTGCTCATCACAGCAATAGCTATCAAAAAAGATGAAAAAAAACTTAAGACCAAGATGCACGCACCTTATAAATGGCCAGTGTTCACTTGGCCGAGGAGTCCTTGTACTCAACATTTCTTGCCTAGAGCGATCTGGAGTAGTGTAGTTGAAGTGAAACTGCCTTGCAAGCAAAACCTATGACCACATTGTATTTATCACCATGACATTAGTTTATTAAACCCATTATAGATCCAGAAAGCACACCAGGAAAAGGAACTTACAGCTGTCCTAACTCTCTGAGAGACATGAAATACTGCTCTAAGCTGGTCATGGTGTAAGTGGCATAGTATTTTGACCTGAATATTGAAAAGATAGTAAAACAACCACGGGAATACAAATAAAATAGAGATAACACCAGGTAAATGTCAAGTCAAATGAGATAGATAAGCATTCTAGCAAATTGGCCCATAATCAGCACTATTGAAGACTGCCCTCCAAATTTCTTCCATTAGCTTTTCTTGAGAATCTTAATTAAATACCTCCGTGTAACCAACAAAAAAAAATGTACTCTCAAATTTTGTTTAGAGATTTAGTTTCATTTTATAATCTTAATCCTCGGCATCAGAAGAAAAATAAATATTATTACATCTACAAATAGATTGCAAAATATAGGTATGAGAACAATAAAACTACTAGCCCCCAAAAATATTAGATGCAAAAGGCATAAAAGAAATAAATCAAACATAAAAAATCAGCCTCCACAATCAAGATTACGAAGGTCCTGCTTCCTTACACGTAAGGTTTGTCAGCACTTCGTTCAACTACCATAAAGCATAGGAAGAATTCAACTGTGGCCCTGAAGTCACAACAAGTACAAGCACCAGACAAAGCTCAATCTAATGCAGCATTCTCAAATTGAGGTAAACGCTACTCATGGCTGGCTTTTTGTGTCAATTAACCACATAACCATAGGTTTTCTTTCAATTTAAACTATCATTATATAAAGAACAAACAATTAAATGTAAGTGACAAAAGCAAACTGAGGTAAATAAAACAACCCATGAACAGTAACAAACTGCTACCATCACAAAGTCAGTTCATTATCCAAGTAACAATGTTAATGAAAACCAAGAACCAAATCATAAAAGCTGTAAGGAAATGTGGTTTACCAGCAAATCTAAGGGAAGAGCCTCAAGCCTGGAGTCACTTGACACAGGTTTATCACAGGGAGTCTTTGGTGTCCCCACAGTATTTTGCTTAACCAAATTCACAGGCGACAACAAAAGAGGGCTTTTATCAATGGAATCATCTTCAAGCACCAAGTCCTTCTCCGCCCTAATAGTATCCAGTACAGCAACCCTTTTCTTCCCCAGATCAGTACACGCTTTGGTAGCAGAGGCTTTACTATACCGAAGCTGAGAAAGCGCTCCCGGCTTTAGATACTTCCTACCTGATCGCCTTGATCTCTTCTTCTGCTTCGTGCTCTTCGATTCCCTATCTTTCGGTGACACTTTCGCCATTTCTCCTCGAATACCTTTATTTCCACTATAAAATTACTCTCTTTCTATTAAAAATCCCACCTTTGATCTACTTCCCAAACAAATCGTGAAACGCCTTCCGCTTTATCGATCAATCCCCTAATAAAACCTAATCTGCCATTTCCAGGACCATCAAAAGCACCTGAAAGATGCAAATTTGACATGAAAAATCGTATCTTTTGATCAACACTGGAACAGAAAAACGAGACATCTAACGAATTATTCATGAAAATGATCAGACAATAACGAAATCAATCGAAACTGCTAAAAACAATGATAGTCATCAGGAGAATACTAATGATAATACAATCATCAAAACAAAAAAACTGAAATCATTGTCAACCATAAGGCAGTAATAAATGATTCAATGACAAACCCTAGCAATATTCATAAATCAAAAGCACCAGAAACTCTAATTACGGAATAGAAGATAGAAGACAGTACCTCATTTGGAGTGAGAGAGACAGATCAAAGCACGAAGCTTTCCGCGTAGAGAGAGAGGAGAATGAGAGAGAGATAGAGAGGAATGAGAAAATTAGGGTTTGGTGAGTAAAGTATTTGAATCGGAAGCGTTTGCCCGCCAAATTTTTAGAAGCAGTATGCAAGGAAACTGACGAAAGTGACGTGTATTTCCACAAAAATTACAGCACTTATTACACGTGTTTGATTTTGATTGGTTGGCACTTTATAGCAGGTATTTTGTGGGGGTTGCTCTGACCGCACTGGAGGTGCATATCACACGGCATAATTCGTGTGATCCGTTTGGAATTAAATAACTCTACTGATTTAATTTTTTATTTTGAATAGAAGAAAGAGAGCTAGCATATTTAGTAAGAATCAAATTTCATGAAAGGGGCTCGTGAGTAGATTTAATGCTTTGACTAGGTAATAATGACGGTACATGTAACTTGTGTGTGAAACGTTAATATTATTTAATTATGCATTTATTATTTGTGATTAACAAATTAAAGAAATTCAAAATATGATACTATTTTTATTTAAATTTTTTAAAAGAAAGTCATTATCATATTCATATATATTACTTACTATCACTTGCTCAATTCTGGTAGGAATTAAATCAGTTGATAATGGGCTTGAATACAGTACAAGTTAATCTACAAAGCGGAAAGTTCGTAGTAATATGTCGGGCATGAGCCAATATGATCATTCCGATGCTTAAATTAGTGTCTGTCAAAGAAAGCCCACAAAATTAATTAGAGAAGATGATTTTTATGGACAATTATCTTGATCGAAAGATGGCTCGATCATATTTATAGAGGACTAACTAATGGTTATGTTAATCGTGGGTAAGTGGGCGGTTGGCTTAGCAGTCGTGTGGGTGATCGTGTGATGTCATGATACAATGTTATGCAAAAGTGTCTCGAAGCCATGTAGGTACTACACTTGGGTTGGTAAGAAGGAAAGTTCACTAATAAGACATAACCCAATAAGATGAAAGACAGCTCGAATGGGCCCAATGTTTGGAATGGACCATCAACGATTATCTTTCCCTACTCCCTTTATGGGCAAGGGGAGTAAGTTAAACATAAAGGTCGACCAAGTTGAGCTGGAGAGATGACTAATTCGGTACGCGTTAGTTACCTTGATGGGATTTAAGGAGCGTCGACATGAGAGCTTAAAGTCTTTTTAAGAGAGTTAAAACTTCAAGAATCACATGGACCATAGAGATCAAAATAATTCAGCTAAATCAAGTCATAGAGGATCAAAGTATCAAGCTATGAAGTCCAACACGTGTTTTAAACTGATCAAATGTCAGAAGCAAGCAGAGAAGATGAATGTTGCTAGCTGAACTTAGAGATGCGCCAGCCTTTGCTATAGGATCTATACACCGGCTTCAACGTTGGCGGCCTTCAAGGCCAGCATGGCCGGCGTACTGGATAAGCTGTCGGCCTTACGAGTGATCAGAATGCAAATTTTAAGGCAAATAATGCCAGCATCGCCAGAACTATTTAGCTGCCAGCCTTGATACATAGGCTGCCAGCCTTTGGCTAGCGTATATCTATCTGAAGTGACTTTTCATATTTCTTTTTTATTTTCTTTGTTTGATTGTTTTCAAGGCTATTTTGAATCCTATATAAACCCTTGTAGTGATCAAAATAAAATCATATATCAGTTATATGAATGAATTTTCTCTTGAGGGATTTCTCCAGTGTGAGAGTTTCTTTTGGTTCTTGTGATAAGAACCTTATCTTTGATAGCTTTGGTTCTATTCAACAGGTTTGAATAGGGTCAAGTTCCTCCTTTGTGATAACTTTGGTTCCAATCGACATATTTGGCTGGGGTCAGGTTCCGTATTTTGATTGCGTTGGTTTTAATCAATGAGTTTGATTAGGGTCGCGTTCCCATCCTACTGCTTATTTTAAGACAATCCTTAGGTCAAATTACATTTGTTGAGCATTGGGTCTTGGGTTTCGCATATCTAGAGTTCTCGTTTCATGTCATTTGATATCAAAGTTTTTGGATGCTTGAACAGGTAATCCTATCTTTTATTTCAATTGTTGGTTGTTTGATTTGTAGAAAAAAATGAGTAGTGGTGATGAAAATCCTAATATAGATATGAAACTATTCATGAAGTCCATGTGAGATACATTAAAAGGATGAATATAAGATTAGCTAATCTTGAATCTCCATCTATGCATAAATCTTTTAGAAGGCGTATAGATGAGGAGGAGAAAATGAGGAGTATGAATCTAAAGCGAGTGGTAATAGAAAAGGAATAAGAATTATCCAAAAGCAAGATAGAAATCTAAGTAGTATTAAAATAAAAATTCCTAGCTTTTAAGGAAAAAGTGACCTAAACTTGTATTCGGAGTAGGAAGGAAGGTGAAGCACAGATTTGATTGCCATAATTATTTTGAGGAGAAGAAGGTGAAATTGGCTACTGTTGAATAAACTGATTATGCAAGCATTTGGTGGGATTAGTTTGTGCACAACAGGAGAAGATATGGAGAAATACCTATAAGTTCTTAAAAAGAGATGAAAGTGGTGATGAGGAAGAGATATATCCCTAGTTACTACCACAAGGAATTGTGCGAGAAATTACAAAGTCTGACATAGGGTTTCATGAGTGTGGAGGACTACTACAAAGAGATAAAGACAGCTATGAATCGAGCGAATATGCAAGATCAAGAGGCTATAATGACTAGGTTTATTAGCGGATTGAACGGGGAGATTGCTGATATTGTAGATTTGCAGTATTATTTGGAGATTGAGGAGTTGCTGCATGAAGCCATCAAAGTAGAGAAACAATTTAAATCCAGGAGCAATTCAAGATATGGCTCATCTTCTTCATGGAAATCAAATTGGAAGAAGCATAAAAAAGGTTCAATTTCATATGAGGATGCAAAGGCCATGAAGTCTATTGTTGATTCCAAAGGTAACACTGAAAAACCCTCTTCTAGATCATGAGATATTCGGTGTTTCAAATATCAAGGATATGGGGCTTCTCAATGTCCAAACAAAAGAACTATGGTTGTTTTGAAAATGGAGACATAGAAAGTGTTAGTTCGATAATGATGATATGCCTCCACTAGAGGATTGTAGTGATATTGAAATTGAAGAACCTGTCAAAGGTGAATTATTTGTTAACATGCATGCTCTAAACATGCAACCTAAGAGAAATGAAGATGAGGAGTAGTGGGATAACATTTTCCATACCCGTTGCCATATTAATGATAAGGTATGTAGCATGATTATTGATAGTGGTAGTTGTGCTAATGTTGCTAGTACCTATTGGTTGATAAATTGAATCTAGATACCACTAAACATCCTAAACCATACAAGTGCAATGGTTTAATGAGTATGGAGAAATGAAGGTAAACAAGCAAGTGTTGATTTCTTTCTCTATAGGAAGATATAAAGATGAAGTTTTATGTGAGGTTGTATCTATGCAAGCTTATCATATTTTACTAGGAAGACTATGGCAATATGATAGGAGGGTTATGCATGATGATGCTCATAATGTATACTCGTTTGTCATGAAAGGTATAATTGTGAAGTTTACTCCTTTAACTCTAAGTTAGGTTTGTAAGGATCAAAAGCGGATCAAGGAATCACATGGACAACAAAGAAAGGATGAGAGTAAAAGGAGAAAAATAATGAGAAGAGAGAAACACAAGGGAGTTTGAAAGATAAAAAAGAGAGAGAAGTGATCATATATGCAAAAGAAAGGGATGTGAAGAGCTTTATACATGAAACAACCAGTGATTGCACTATACACAAGGAAACATATTTTTGTACTAATAGTTTTAACCATCTTCTACCAAGTGTAGATGTTTCTTTGTTGCAAGAGTTTAAGAAAGTCCAAATGAAATACTTCAATTAAGAGCAATGCATCCAATAGAAGATGATTTTCTCCAATGTGTTGCAAATATGGTAAAGATTGAGGACGAATCTTTTTAAAGAAAGAGGGAATGATGTGAATCAAAGAGTGTCAACATGAGAGCTTAGTGTTTTTTAAAGAGAGTTGGAACCTCAAGAATCACATGGACCATAGAGATCAAAGTAATTCAACTAAACCAAGTCATAGTGGATCAAAGTATCAAGCTATGAAGTCCAATAAGTGTTTTAAGTTGATCGACATGTTCAAAGCAAGCGGAGAAGACAAACGCTACCAGTTGAACTTGGAGATATGCCAGCCTTTGCTACAAGATCTGTATACTGGCTTCAACATTAGCAGCCTTTAGGGACAACGCAGTCACATACTAGACAAGCTGTCGGCTTTCCATCGGCTTTAGAAGTGATCAAAATGCAAATTTTAATGGCTAATGCCAATATGGCCAGCTTACACAGTTATTTGTAGTGGTGGAAACCCTAAGGTTGTTTGCCCCGTTCTTTAATGATACAAACTACCCCTATTTCCTTGGAAGTCATGGAAACTAGGGAGAGCACATATAGCCTTATCATAGATGATTATTCTACCCCTCTTTATGATAATGCACAATTATTTACAGCAGTGGAGTCTTGTGGTGGAGACTTTCATGAGCTAGCAGGAGTAGATATGGAAGATCCTAAGGAGATGTTTTATTCCTCTTCTAACTTAGGTACTGGTAATGGGCTCGGTTATTTTCATAATGAGGCTTCTAAGGATCCTCTTTGTATAGTGTAGGATCATTACTTTGTGGAGGTACCTACTAATTATATCATTACTATCTCAAGGTCGAGTGATCCAGTAACTATGGTCCATATGGCTATGTTTTGTGTTTATATTAGTGTTTAGAGTTTGGTTTGCGTTTTTCGTTGTCTAATTTTTCATGAAGAAGTGCTAAATCATTTTAACTGGAGTTCGGCCCAGTTAATGCCAAATTCATGGCGGTTACCGATTGCTTTCAAAGCTTGTGCATAAGCCCGTGTTAGAGACCTTCACCGCAGTTAGTTTAACATTGCTTCATGATTACATGTATGAATAATGAATTGGTGCAATTGTAGTAGAGAAAAGAGTGATCTTTTTTCATCGGGTTGGATTCAAGCGTGAAAGATTGGAAGGACAAATGCATCATCATGGAGATGGAGAGGTAGGTTCCATTCACGATCTGTTGGGTAAATTTGCCTTCGAGCCTTCCTTATTGCACATTGTTTGGTAACGATCAAAGACTTTTGGTAGGGCCCAAGTCCTATATGAGGTAGCATCGTTCGGTAAGTGTCGGTTTCCTTAATACTAAAGAGGTCGTGAGATTCTATGTGGAGCGAGGGCCTTGTTTCATACCACAATCAAAGAGAAAGAAAAGGACATTCAAGGAATGAGATTAGCATGATTTCCGAGTATTTGGGGTTATCTATTTGTTATGGAGTGTTACTTAGGGAAGAAATGACCGTGACCTTACCCATTATTATATTACTTCATTCGATCATTGATTCTCTTTCTTTTGCAGGTGATGCTAAAAAAGGGAGAACTAGAGACATCAGTCGGTTATTTGATCCCAGCCTATCTAGGGAAAGGAAGGAAGAGACTGTCCAGTAGAAGATGGGATGTGCAAGGCAATTGTTTAGCTACTAAGGATTTGGCAACCCAAAATGGGAAGGCACAATTAGCATCTCTAGGTTCCAATAGAGGAATTGCTAGGTTGAGGGGACCAGATTATCCAGACACCTACAAAAAGTTCTCATCAAGATGATGCTAGGGTTTTATTGTTCCTCCTACTAGTAGTAGGTTTCCTTGTGTTGGAGGAGATGACCATAGAATCGCTGGTGTGGTTGTAGGAATGACGTATCCTTTGGGCATTGGTCGTCGTCCAATGATTCGATAGAGATTGATTCTAGTTATCATGAGGAATACGTTCCTATGCCTATTGAGTGTGAAGGAACGTCTGAGCCAATTATTTCCTTTCCTGGCTATTATCCAACACGGCCAATCGACATGAGTTGAATCGTTGCATGAAAGTCATCCTTTGTTTTCCTTAGGTGTCCCATCAATAGAGACAATTGGTTAGGGTATTTTACTTATGTAAGTGCCCATAAATATGAATTTGTTTTTTATCCTCCCTTTATTTCCTATTTACAATCTTGTCTATTGGCAAAGAATTGTGAGAGCGTTGCAAAGGTGTTGTTGTGCAATAGGTGTAAACACCTTTTTTTTTTTTTTGCCCTTTTTTATTCCCTTTCATCTTTGTCTATATATACAAGGTACAACAAAAGAAAATTGCAAAATTAAGGAAAACAAAAACAAAAGAAAATTGATGGTTAGATCAATTTTACAAAACACAAAGTCAA
This sequence comes from Combretum micranthum, assembly GCA_024138025.1. Lineage (NCBI taxonomy): Eukaryota > Viridiplantae > Streptophyta > Magnoliopsida > Myrtales > Combretaceae > Combretum > Combretum micranthum. Next base: position 1,035,535 of record JAMXBD010000290.1, read on the forward strand.
AGTTTTAAAAAATTTATATAAATTACTAATAAGTTTTATTCAACTTCGGTTGTAATCACTAACATAGCCAAAAGCACACTCACTAAAGTAGTATAGAAAGTATTATGCTGTATTTACTGGGATCGTGGGCATCTACCGTACTCATTTTTTATCTATTATCTAGCCAAACGAAAATTTGGCAAAACATAGCAAAAACAGAGCTAAACTAGGGTTAAGGTTAAGAGATATGTACACGTTTTTGGGTAAAATTTAGAATATAAGTTTGTAAATGCAATAAGGACTTAAGATCTGTTTTCCAATTCTTTATCACGTGATTTCTTAATCAAACTTGGAGTTTGTTAGTTATATTTGTATTGTCGGATTCACTAAGGTAAGCTAAAACCTCTATCAAGATCAGAAACTTTAGATCTAGATCAGACCATCGGAATCTCTTCACAAGCTATCAGTAATCTAGATCACATGAAGATTAAGAATCCTTTGTTTAAAAACCCATTTCAGAAATTTGAAAACAAGTGATAGAAAGTTTTACCATTCCCTTTCTTAAGGTGATTATGAGTAACATCATTAGTAGCATAGATCTATTCAAAGAACGACCTCTTAATCTATTCAGTTAAAATCGGACATGAATCTAAAAGATGCACCACATTTAGACCGATGAAGTTAAGTTTAAGCTATTAAATACAAATACATAGTCAATATTCAATTAAAATGCATTTGGAAAGCACGTGAATCAAGTTTTGGATTCACAAACCCTAAGTTAAGATGATTATTTCTCCATAGATGTAAATATTAAGCATAGGTTCAAGAAAAATAATATGAAAATACAATTGAATATTATATATTAGGCACAAATACATCTTGCAAAAACAAACTTCAAGTTTAAAACAAATTTACCTAGAAAACTTGGAATTCCTTGTAAAAGGAAAAAATTTCTCTCACTAAGAATTTGTTACCTACTCTATTTAAGGTTAGCAGAATTTGTTACATATGGTACACTCCTTATTGGACGTCTATGCATGTTTATTTATAGGCTATAGGCACATAAATTATAAAGATTTTATTTGTTGACGTAGCAAATTCTTTATAACGGAATTCATCATTATCTTCATGCGCGCGTATGAACTAGCTCATTCGTGACAGGGTTACAATTTAATGGGTATGATTGTGGGCTCAAAGGTTTGCAACTATCTAAGCTATAAGTTCTTTGTGAAAATCGTGGTTTTTGGCTGAACTTTAACTACAGGTGTAACGTAGGCTCAACTTTTGGTGCGGTTGTAAGCGTGGTCTAGAGTTTGTTTAGGGTATAGTTGTGGTCATTATTGGGAATTTTGTCTTGCTTTGGCTTGTCTTTTTCCCTTGGTTAGGGTCTTTGGCTATTGCAATTGAGCCTGTCTTCACTTATTCATATTGTTTTACTCCAAATCTGATCTTAAACACTTTTATTTCTTCTTTTATTGTCTTAAGAGCTAAAAAATAACATTTAAACAATAAAAACAAAAAATTCATAACAATTCATCTAAAATTTATCAAATCAAGCTTAAATTCTTATGAATGAAATAGAGTATAACAGACTTGTCAATTGAGAAGATTTAAAAAATGAAAATAAAAAAGGACAAAAATAATAAAAGTAGGTCAAGTAAAATAGAATTTTCAAGTTCAAGACATCCATGTCCTTATAGCATTCATCCTATAGCATTCATGTTTTTAGAGCTATTTGTCATGCTATAAATGAAAACAAGCATTAGCTTAGTTGGTTTAATATATGCATGTTAAATATCTAAGTTAAAGGAAGTTATGGACTGATCTCTCTAAGTTGCAAATTTAGGTTTCATTTTCATTTTGCTAAGTGAGAAAAAAGAAACGTAATTAAATTTGAAATTTGAAATTACCTTAGGAAAGTAAGAGTGTATTGAAAAGGAGGAAAATTTCATCATCCCACCATTAATTTTGACGGAACCGGTTTCATCGCCATCCAATGGCTCAGATCATACTCAATCATGATCAAATCCCTAAAATAATTAATATTCTATTTACTATATTTACTTTAATAGTCAGATTATTGACAGAACAGTTCTATCGACATGACCGTAGAAGCTCCCTGGAAAGGAATTTTATTATTGGAAAGATGGAGAGAGTATAATAATAAACGAATAATAAATAAATAAACAAATGGACATGCATAAAAAAAAAAAAAGATACAAGAAATAAAGAAGAATACGAATAAAAAAAATCAAAAAGAATTCATTAGCAATATCCTTGTTCTTCATTTGACCATAACAAAAAAAGAGAAATGGCAACAAATGAATAGGCATAGAGTTGGAAGAAGGAGAAAAATGAAAATAATCATTTTTATCAAATCCAATTAATTCCTCATCGTTTTTGTGCGAAAATTAAACAAACATGATAATTGGATTAATGAAATTTTTTAAAATGCAAAAGATTCTATCAAAAGATTATGGAATAGAAAGATTGAAAATTTTTCTAAAGTTTCCATGATCTATGCTTTTAATCCATCAAGTCTATAAAATTTCAATAAGTTTGTGCATGATCCTGTGCATAATGAAATGATTCTTTTCTCTTAAATTTGAATGACGAACAAAGATTTGAGGGTTAAAGGGGGAAGGGAGGTGGGGGTGCATGAGTGGGGAAGGGAGAGGGATAATCATCTTTTTTTAGGTGAAAGTTGAACCTCCATTGAAGGGGTTTCTCAAGAAACACTATCTTTCTCCATTTCTCTCCTTCTAATATCCACAGAAAACTGGGATAGACTACCATCACCCCTCTATCTCTAATCCATACTGCCACAATCACCTAAAAATTGGACCATCTCCTCCATCGCAGAACAACGAGCCATGCAATATAGGTAAAGTAACACTTGTAGAGACCATTTCCCATCCATGGAAACGAAAACCCTGGATATGTGAAGAAGATGACCCACACCTCTGTTAGGATGAAGAAGAACATACATGCGCGAGTTGTGAACCTACAAAGATTCGGATCCTAACCGTGATATGGAAACAATATATTTAAGTTTGTAGATGATAATTTTTTTTATTATTTTATTCAATTAATTCATTTAATTATTTCTTAATCTATTACTATTACATGAATGTACTTTCATTTGTGTCAAAGAATGAAGAATTAAAATATGATTTTTTATTATTTTATTCAATTGACTTATTTAATTATTTCTTAGTCTATTATTATTAAATGAATGTACTTTTTTGTGTCAAAGAATGAAGAATTAAAACATATGATAGTTTCATTTGCACTCCACTCTTTCTCTCTCACTCATGCATAATCTCCTTCTCCTAAAAAATCTTCATTTTCTTAGATGTATTTATAGTTGCTTTCACTTCAACCTCTTTAACTATATAATTATTTTGTAATTAATATTTCATAGATTCAATTGATAATTTTTTTTTTATTTTGCATACGCATCACGAGTGTGTCACAACTAGTAATAATTAAAAAAAGAAAAAACATGGTAAGATGTTGATCTCTTATTTTCTTTTTGAAGGCCATAGATTCTAAATAGAATAAATTAGTAGCAATATGTCTTTTTCATTGTTTTGCATATTGATGTGCTTTTAATATGATTAACACAATATTTTGTGACTAATATAATTCATACTTTGTAGGTTTTTGGTAGCTCCTTTAATGATATTAGTAATAACATTTTAAGGTTTGACATTATTTTTCCCCTTTTTTTTCAAGAGAACTTTACATTTTTAATTAAATAAATCCATACACTTCTTGCATGTGAGGCGTATTGAGATTTATGTCTATTTGCTACATGAAAAATCAAATTTCTATCAAAATCACATTAATTTGTATTATTGGCTATATTAGAATTTAGTTTCATATAAAGTTTTAATTCTTTTTTATATAAACTATGTAAGACCTGATTTTTTATAAGATCTTGCACATTTCTATAATCTTACTTGTTTTTGCATTCTTAGCATAACTAGATTCACATCACAAAAATAATTTGCCACATGGATCCATTCTTTTAAATAAAAAATTCTCAACAATATTTCTAAAGTTAGGGTTACATCTAGATTTTACAAATTTGGGCTTGCAAACATAGTATTTTTAATAAATAAAAATTATTTGATTAACGACTTAAACTTGCTGGTTCTTTCTAAATAAAAGCGACTCATACACTAAAGTTTTATAAAAAAACCAAACTATGATGGGTTTGATCCTGAATAGTAGATACATAGGCACCACTTGGATAACCCTAAAAAAATGTAAAAATTATTTCTCCATATTTTGCATCCTAGCATTTTTTTTATATCTTTTAAATATATTTATACCTTTTCATAAACTTCTAATATTTTTGTAATCTTTACTATCCTTCTTTGTCTATTTTTAATTTTCAGGACTTTAGTGATTTTTTAGCAAGCTTCAAGTAATTGTCATTACTTTCTTATTAACTTTGTTATTTTTTATTTGTTTATGTTTTCTATGTAAAAAATATATATAATTTTAATTAAGGCCTATTAATTGTTAAAAACCTATCAAGTGGTAATCGTAAGGTGTAATAAGATAGCTCGAATTCATGTTTCCCTTAGTTGATTTTTTATTAAGTACTTTTTTCAGAAGATTGTAATTAGTGGTTATAATTAGGACTGGCTCGATTAGTAGGCCCAATTATTCCATTTTTCCAACTTTGATTGGTTGCAGCTCTAAATCAATTTTTAGATAAATTTTCAAAGAGATTTTTAAAATATTTTCTTGATTATGTCGAGCTCCATGTTAAGTGGGCCTTTGGCTTTATATTGGCCTAATTAAGGAAGTGGAAATTTTTGAACTCGACAGTAGGACTTTTCAATAAGAGATCGATCGTTTACAGTCGAAACATTATGACCAAGATAGGTATTTGGAGGAAGTAGGTTTAGCTCCTTCCATGACTCGATTCTATTATAATACTGTGCTAAGTATGGTGCCTCTTTTTTGTGGATTGAAAGCTAATTACGCCATCCTTCAGCAGAGGTTCCAAACAAAGGATCAATAAGTCAACCACTACAAGGAAGAAAAGTTGGTTGCTGATAGAAAAATTGAGGAGTTGTAGTCCAAGCTGAGGATTCTTGAGTTGGCCACTCGGAATCAGATCTAACTTCTTGACAAAGAGCGCCACGAGCTTTACCAGGCTAATTAAGAGTGTCATGCTGAGAATAATCGGCTAAAGCAATTGTTGGAGTCAATCTGGTTTTCTTTCTCGTGAGACATAGCTGATGTTGTAAAGGGATGAGTTCCAAGCTTCAACTGCTAAGGCTAAGCTAGACCCGAAGAAGTCTTGTGAAGAATTAGAAAGAGCATGGTGAAATGAGTGAGTGCATTAGAGCTCTGGAGGCTAAAGTTGTTGCCTTGGTAAATGTTAACCAAGCTCTACCCTTAATGATTATTTCGGCAGTGAGGCTTGGGCAGAGTGAAAATTAAAAATCGAGCGGGGAGCTATCGATGAGATTATCCGGTACATCCATGGTCATTGTTCTTGCAACACAGTTCTGTGGGCTAACTTCCATTCCTATCTTCCAATCAGGGCTGTGGTATTGGAGGAGGAAGAGGATGCAGGAGAGGAAGACGATGAGGTTTGTGAGGGGGAGCAGGTGGCTCAAAGCCAACCATATGATGTAATGGTCCCTCCCCTCAGTGAATATATTTTTTTAGTTTTTATTGTTACTATGTACTCTATCAATTATTTCTCGTATCTTATCTTTTGACATGAATTTTATCTGCTCGTTGCCTTCGTGCACCATTATCAAAAGATTTGTGCCATATCTATATTAATGATTATCCATTTATGGACCGTCAAATTGGGATTGTATCAATCAAACGGTTGAGGTGGAATGTCTGTTGACATTCTCGAGATATTGTGAGGATTCTCTATCATTGTTTCTTTATATTTTAGCTTATAATAGCAGTGTCCCTTTCTGCATCTCATCATTAACAATTTTCTCTACTTGTTTTATTTGTAAAACTTTCTTTCGTTAGTAGGTATTTTTCTAGTTTTGTAGGTTCTTCTTATGAGTTTCGGCCTCTAGTATGGTTAAAAAGATTAAGCCATTGGCGTTGTGTTGCTCCATTTCCTTTTTGGATGATTCAGAGCTTTCTTGAAGGACTTTTGCTCGAAGTAAGCCAAATTTGTCCATGGTAGTGAGATCTTTTTTCTTGTGTTATGGTATATAAGGGGGGTTGCAGTTCTCATTATTTCCAGTTATATGGAACTCCTAATGGTAGGGTAAAAGCGTTGGTGCTTAAATTGAGTGGGTAACCCGTTCTTCCTCTAGTGGTTTTAAATCTTCCTCTTTTAGCTCTTTAGAATAAAGTCGAGGGAGTTTTGGATATGTTCCTGTTTTGGGTTTGAATGCTGGAAGGATTTAGATAACTATGATGGAGTCAACGAAGGAGGTACGGTTGAGATGCCCTTATTCTTACAAAGGCTTGGTCATAAATAATTCCTTGATCATCCTAGTTTGTTCAAACTTCCTCTGCCGGAATGCCTAGTGCAGTTTGACAAAGGAGGGATGGTCAGTCACTCCTTATCTCATGTAATTAACAATTCCCTAATCATCTTATTTTGCTGAGACTTCCTCTATTCAGATTCAGAAGGTGTATTGATCGATGGTTTTTACTATTAGGAACATGTACCAATTTCTAGTATTCAGCCATAATGCCATTTTAAACTATCCAGGCTATGAAGCCAGTTAAAACTATTGTACCTTTAATAATTAATAAGTGAGTTTGAGATTCGTTTGTCTTGTTTCTCTTATTATTTCTATCTCCAGACTTTGCACATGCTTTTTGCAACTTGTTTGTTAGATTTATGTCGATCGATGCCAGCAGCCTGAGCCTTACTAGGGACTTAGTTTTTATGGCATGGATGCTCAATATAGGCTACCTGATTAGTCGATCTCTGGGGCATAAGCCTCGTTAAGGCGTGAGTTTTTATGACACAGGAGTTGAGCATAAGCAGCCCAATTGTTCGATCCTTGGGCTTGAGCCATGCTAAGGACTTAGTTTTTAAGACATGAGTGTTGGCATAAGTAGCCCGGTCGTTCGATCCCTAGGGCCTTAGCCTTACAAGGAGTAAGTTTTTAGGCATGGGTGTTGAGCATAAGTAGTGGATTGTTCAATGCCTAGGGCTCGAGCCACGTAAAGGACTTAGTTTTTAGGACTTAGGTGTTAAGCATAAGCAGCCCGATTGTTTGGTCCTTAAGACTTTGGTTCGCTAGGGACTTAGTTTTTAGGACGCGAGTGCTTAGCGAATCAGCCTGGTCGTTTGTTCACATTATTAGATGTCGTATCTTCAAGGAATAATTTGGGATTCATCATTTATGAAAATGATTTTGAAAATAAAGGTAATGGAAAAGAATATCATAAAAACTTCTCTAAATAAAGTACTTCCTTAGGTTGTCGGCATTCCATGCTCTCATGGATTAGTTATCCATCAAGTCATTCTAGTCAGTATGTACCGTTACTGAGGTTTTCAGTGACACGGACAAGATCTTCCCATGTAGGGGCTAGTTTTCTTGTCCTTCCCTTGTTCCCATGTTGACTAGTCTTCGACACACTAAGTTGTCAGGGTTGAATTCCTCGTGTTTGACTTTCTTATCTTAGTATCTAGTGACCTGAGTTAGTAAACCATGAGCCTTTGCTCGGCTTGATCTCGAAGCTCTTCTATTGTGTATAGGTTAGCCTTCAAATATATTTAGTCAATCTTTAAGGGGAACTATTGTGTCTTGTGAGTCGAAAGTTCTAATTTGATTAGGTATACCGCTTCCATGCCGAATGCTAACTTGTTTGGTGTTTCACTAATAGTCATTTGATGCGTGGTTTGTCTCCCTAAACTATCTTAGGTAGTTGATCCGGCCAACCAATGTGGTCTCAGTCGACCATCTTTTTAGGCTTTCATCTATAGTATGGTTTATTGCCTCTACTTATCCATTAGTTTGGGGATAAGAGACTGATGTATATCAAATATGATGTGACGATACTGGCAGAACTCTCTAAATTGATCATCGTTGAACTGGGTTCCATTATCAGTGATTATGACATGCAGTACTTCGGAATAACATAGGATGTAGTTGGCTACAAAAGCTTCTGCTGCCCATTATGTAATATAGGCTACCACTTCTACCTCTACCCATTTAATAAAATAATCTACCATGACGATGATGAACTACTTCTGTCCAGAGGTTCTAGAGAAGGGACCAAGTATGTCCATTCCCATTAAGCAAATGGCTATGGATTTTCTAGTGATTGAAGGTAGTTACTTGATGTGTTGACTAAGGGTGCATGCTTTTGGCATCGAAGGCATTTCCTCACCGAATCTGTTGCATCCTTTCTCATAGTCGGCTAGTAGTAGCCGAGTTGTAGTGCATTTACATACAGTGTTTGTCCAACAACATGGATGCTGCACTCTCCTAAATGTAGGTCCTTTAAGATGGCTTAGGCTTCTCTTGATCGAAGGCAATAGAGGAAAGGCATACTATGGCTATTCGGAACAAGACGTCGTTCAATAGTGTGTAGTTGGCAACTTGATACATGAGTTTCTTGACTGCTTTTTTATCGGTTAGTAAAACCCCATCCTTTAGGTCCATCCAGTAAGGTGGTGCGGAGTCTAATTCACTAACCAGAACTTCCCGGTGCTCCTTGTTAATGGTGTGACATGGTAGGTATTCCATAAATACCCTTTCTTCTTTCGGCTTGAGGTTCAGTAGACTTATTGCTGCGAATTTGGAGAGCCTATTAGCTTTGACATTCTCCGCTCAAGGTACTTATGAATGTCCAAATTAGAAAAGTTAGTCATTAATGACTGGACAAGTTCTATGTACTTAATCATAGCAACCCCTTTTGATCCGTTATCTCCTTTAACTTGTTGTTTAATAAGTTAAGAGCCCGAATAAACAATTATATTATTGACTTTGATCTCCATCTCCATATTCAATCATGCTATGAGTGCCCGATATTATGCTTCATTATTGCTTGCGTTGAAGCTGAACTTGAGAAAATATCTTTTGCATCATTTTTTCTTGGCTTATCCATCAACGTGTTGTGATGTGTGTGATTACCAAGCTTAAATTTATAATTCTATTAATCCTAGATCCACTTACAGTAGTGCACCTATTTGTAGTGTAGAAACTAACTCAAATATCATCCTAAGGATCTATATGCAGCTATTGGTACTAATCTTTATACGATTATCTACTTGAATCTAACATAAATTGTTGACTAATTCTAACTAAAATCAGTTCCAATAGTACTAAATTAATGATGTGTTTACTTTTCTTAAGATTAACTAATTCACAAACTGTGTTCCTAGCTTTGATCCACCATAGCCCTTTTTATACTTGATATGTAAATTCAATTGAAAAATTCATTTAGTCTTGAACTGCTAGGTTACTTAGCAGAATCATTACTCTCTTCAAGTCAATTAATTCCTAGTCTAAATCGAAGAAGTGGGAATTTCTTCCTTCACTAATGTCAATTTAAAACTGCATAAAGCTCATGAACCTTAATTAAAGAAAAACTAATCTTTAGTGGCAAAGAGTTGGAAAAACCTTATTTCTAGATGAATTATGCATCCTCTTTACTCATGAAAGATCTATTCAATAATTGAAATATTCTTTCTAATTAATAGAAATCATGTTTATAATGACGTATGCCTAAAACCATTACAAACAAAAAAAAAAAATCATGAAGTAAATGCAAGGCTAAAACTTTATTCAATCAAAAAGCAAATCTATACACAAAGCTAGGGTTTCCCAAAACTCAAGACATAACAAAACTACTCTTCAATAGGAATTTAACAACAATAATCATAAGGGAAGCTAAGGGAGAGATCATAATGATAAAACCCATATAGTGATGTTGTTTATGAATCCCAACGCTGAACCACAGATTTCCTCTTGAAAAACTCTTCAGGATATGTCTTTTGAGATTTTTGAACAAAATACAGATGATCAGATGATCAAAATAAAAACAGAGTTATATTTATATTCTATCAACATGCACGACCGCTATACAGCCCGTATACATGGGTTGTGTACACTGGAAACATCGTGGGAGTTCTCGTTCATCAATCGTACACGACCCGACATACACTACTAGTGTACTTGGTTTGTGTGCCTTGGAATTCCAATTTTTCCTCGCCTTTTTCTCCAATAATTGTACACTGGTTGTGCATTCCTTGTAGTTTAGTTCTAACTTTACACTAAAAGTTCCAAACTTCATCAAATCTTTGCTCATTTCATCATCAATTCTTTGAAAAACTCAATTGTTCCACATTTAGCGCCGAAATGAACAATTCATAAAATAAGTGTCCTTTTCTTTAATAGATTAACAAAATATCATATAAAATATAATCAATAAAGCACAATTATTAACTGTCTTAGGACACTTATCATGTGGGATCCATTTTGGTTTACCCACCTCAAGGGGCTCCCTTAGGAGGCTTGTATATTCCACCATGAAATCTACCAAAATTTAGACTTTCACATGCTTTAAACCGTATGCCATAGGTACTCGATTTCATCATGTACTTCATCATGCAACCTAATGCATATGATTTGTGAGGATGGTATAGAAAGGTTGGTCGGTAAGGACCCTCACTTGATACTCTTCGAAATAAGACCTGAGCTTTCTTACCGATAATATAACTTGTAAGGTGAATTTCTCAACCCTAAAGTATCTTTCTTTTGGTCCTTAGAGGACATGGCTAATATAGTAGATTGATTTGTACTCGCATCCGTCTGCCTAAACTACAACTGAGGAAATGCCTTTGTTGCTTACCTCTAAGTACAAGAACAGTTCTTCTCCTAGCATGGGTTTAGCCAGGACTATAGGAGTTGCAAGGAATTCCTCAAGGTTCGTAAAAGCCTTGTCACAATCTTCGATCCACTTAGAATTATTCAGGTTCTTAGGGATCTTAAAGAAATCGACACATCGGTTAGCACTTTAAGATATGAATTAGTTTAAAGTTGTGATGCGAGTAGTGAGTCTCTAGACCTCCTTTGATGTATAGGGATGCGTCATACCAAGCATGGCCTTGATCTTATCGGGGTTTGCTGATAAAGTTATATTTCACTTACTTTTTATTAAACAATTCATTCTAAATCATTATTGATTTTATAGAAATCACAAGGAATTGGTACTTATATGCACTAATTGTGATATTTTAGGTCATTGAGGACTTATACAACAAACATAACCAAATTAGAGAAGGTTTTTGCAAATTTGGCAAAGAATACAATGTAGGCTGGCTAAAATCAAGTGTACACTGCCAGCTTACATTGAAATTTCATTCAACATCGGCTAAATTAGAAGCAACGTCGCCGACCTTCATTGGAAATCAAAGGCAGTCTTAAATAAAAAAAAAGCACCGCTAGAGTTCAACAAGAGAATCTAACTAGCTTTAAGTTTTACAACATATGCTGGCATCATACCGGTATTGCTTGTGCATAGAATTGAAATTTTAAGCACCTGCTCAAGCAATGCTAGCATACAAAACAAAACAAGCCAGCCTTTCATATTTTAGATGTAAGTCGGTTATTGAAACTTCAATGCCACCGGTGTTGATGCTGGCATACACCCATTGCTGCTCTCGAATATTAAATTTTCAAAGCAATGTTGGCTAGATCTAAATGTACACTACCAGTGTACAGTGCCAGCCTTTGTGTCCTACGTCTTTTCATATATATATTCTCTTGTTTTGTCATTTGTGAAAAAAAAAAAAGAAAACCCTAGGCATGAAAATTTTCTCTTTTAGCATAGTTCTTAGATCTAGAATTAGGTAATAAAATAGTAGTTAGCTTTTTATTTTAATTTGAATAAGGATTCCAATACCGGGATTCAAGTGAAAGACATCATTTGTGTTTGAATTCAAGAGCAGGAATTGTTTGACAAGGCGATTTTGCTCTTTTTCTTATATTCTATTATTGGATGATGTTTAAAACTTGTTTCTTTTGATCTTAATTTAGTTTTGAGTTGTTAATTTGAATTATTCAGTTGATGATTTCTACTACTGATTGAATCCTTATTCATATTTGGATTATTGATGCTATTTCACCATTCATGTATTTTGGCTTAGATTTGGAATCATGATATATTAGGATTGAAATTAGAAAATTCCTTTTTAGTCGTTTATGTGATTAGCTAATTGGGATTCAATATCACATAGGGATATGGATTTGCATTTTATTAGGGTTTGGTAATTGAAACAGATTTATCAATTGATCACTTTTCTAGGAGTAGGAAATATTGATTGGTTAATCTAGGATAATTGCTTACTTGTGAAAAAGGAGTTATTATCTGGTGCTTGATTGATAGAAAATACTAAACCCACGGACAATTTGGATTGGTAAGTATATTTTCGATCAGTAGCATACATTCGATTATTTAGATATGTTGGTTCTTAACCTAATTCAATTAAGGTATCGAAAATCCAATATTTTTTTATGGATTAGTCTTATATAAGAAAATCCAAAAAGAGAAACAAATTTGATTTGCCCAGCTATGATTTAGACTGATATAGTTGACAACTAGTGCTCACTACCTATGAACACGACTCAGTATTCACTAATATATTATTTTTACACACACACTTGATACACTAACTGGTTAATATCTACGCATTTAAAGGAATTTGTAAAAGACTGAAAAGAGTTTTAAAAAACACTTATAGAAAAAGCATGATCATTTGCCTCAATTCGCTATTATGTAACCATGCACTTAAGGAATTTTCCAAAGGAAGCCCCAAATATGCATTTTTGGGTATTTAATTTCATGCGATATCTTTTCAGCCTATCAAAGATCTTCTAGAGATCCTTAAGGTGGTCTTTTAAGTCTTAACCATATCCTTTTGGTGATCATATCGTCCATATAGACCTCCATGTTCTGTCTGATTTGTTCTTTAACCAGCCTTTGGTAGGTGGCACCAGCATTTTTTAAGTCAAAGGGCATAACCTTGTAGCAGTATGTGCTAAAGTCAGTGACAAATGATGTATGCACTTGATCTTCTGGTTCCACAATTATCTGGTCATATCCAAAAAAGGCATCCATGAAGCTAGATAGTGCATGCCCTGTGTAGCATCCACCAGCCAATCTATTATTAATAATGGGAAGCAGTCTTTTAGGCATGCTTTATTAAGGTCGGTGTAGTCAACATGCGTTCTTCACTTACCACTAGCTTTTTTTTACCATGACAACATTGGCGAACCATGTGGGGTACTTTTCTTCTTGGATGAATCTAGCTTTTAGAAGTTTATGGACTTCCTCTTTTATGGTAGCTTGTCATACAGTAGAGAAGGGTGTTACTTATGTTGTACTAGCTTTATCTTCGGGTCGATGCTGAGCTTATGAGTGATAAGTGCTGGGTTTATCTCTAACATATCCGCAAGTGTCTAAGCGAATACATCATAGTGAAACTTGAGAAATTGAATTAGTTATTCCTTGACATCAATCGGTAATACTAAGCTGATTCTTGTAACCACTAAGGGGTCAGGACTAAGCAAAATATTTTTAGTTACTTTTGCTGGTTCATAGTCCCTTTCTTCTTTATTTTTTTCCCATAGGTGGGTCGGTTTAGGAGCGAATCTATCTGACATACTTCATCCCTTGCCAGATCTTGGACGTATAATCTCCACGATAAATCTCGATCCCCCTTACATATGCTGACCCGATTTGATGTGGAGAATTTTGCCTTTAGGTGAGTTGGTGAACGGACTATCTAGAACAAGAAGAGTATTGGTCGGCCTACGATCATGTTGTAAGGCGACCAACAATCTACCACCAAGAACTCGACTTCGTTCCATGCTTTATGTTTGTTGTTACCCAACCTCATTAGTAGGACAAAAAATCATCTAACTTTGACTGACTGGTTGTTAAATTTGAAGATCTTATGTTTATATAACTTAAGCCTCTTCTATATGCTATCATCTTTGACCTATCGAAGGCATGGCCGAAAATGATGTCTATGCTACTGCCAGTATCAATTAGGATTTTCATCATGTCAAAGCTTGCTACCCTCACTTTTATGACGAAGACATCTTGGCAGGTGATTTTCACATTGTCTAAGTTAGCTTCAGTAAACTTAAGTGTCATATCTAGTTTTTCTCTCTTTTCCAAGACCATCACGTCTTTTCCTTTGTTGTTTTTAGAGTATCGAGAGAGATTTGTTAGGTGTGGTCCCTGACAATGGTATTGACTATTCGATGAGTTGTTTCATCAGTGTATCGGTCCATGAGATCATTAGGACATTGCTAATGGTTGCTCATTCTTTGTTGGTTGGGTCTCTCAATAGTATCATTCGAATTAGCTAAATATTGTTGTGAGAATCCTTTTCTAAGGGCTTCTTGTAGGGCCGTTTGAGTTGATACAATCGTTAGTGTTGTGCCCCACATCTTGATGGTACTCACAATACTTGCATGCATCCCTTCTGCTTAGGTCTCCATGCATCTAGGTTGGTTTGGGTAGGATGTCAAAGTTCCCGATTTCCAAGAAGATATCTTCTGGTGGTTTGCTATATGGGAGGAAACTGGATTCAAAATACCTTCGTTTTTCCTTTGGTTTCTTGCCTTGGGATCCTTGTGCTAGTGATGTGCTCTAGGGCATATGGATTCTATGTCATTTGAATATTTATTATTTTATAATACAAGTCATTTTCTTTATCAAAGCTGTTATTGGCCTTTTTGCTTTGATGAAAAGTATTCCTTAAATAAATTCATTATTCTTTATTTTATTGAAGTATGTGACTTTAATAGTAAAACAATAAGGCAAGAAATAACTTTATTCTAAATCACCCTAGTCGTTCATTATATGAAATACTAATGAATTAAGACTAGTATGTTAGCTGAATGATGATCATGTTTTACTGATAATGGATATGAGATATCGATTCGGCACATGGATACATGTAAGAGTACATTGTGTTGGAATGACCAAACATGATAATGCATAGATCAATAGAACAAGTATTTCTCATTGTACTGTTATTTTAGTTCTTTGAACTGATGACACCATGGATTCCTACATAACAGATTTCATGTTTTGATTCTGTTCTTCATTATCTTTAATCGAATAATTATAAGACCATAATTGGACATGGAATAAGTCATGTAAAGGAATGTGTGTTCGTGAAGGAATTTATTTCTCTTATTAATTTGAGAGAGATATCTTTCGAGCCTCTTGATGAGTAAGATTGAGAAATGTATGGCCGTGCTCGAATGAATGATAAGGAGTTATCAATATCATTCGTTTAAGTCGGTCATGCTTTGGATTCAAGAAATATGTGATTAAACAATATAACAGTGTATTGATCCATACCTTATATTTGATTATAAGATATCGTGTAACAAAAGAACTAGATAACTGACTGTTAATAGTAGAGTCGAATCATCGATCTTCACTTAATTTGGGTAGGCATAATGTCTGCTAGAGACCAATTATGTCTTATAGGCCTAAAAGGTGTTTTAGAGCTACTACCAACATTAAGTGAACCTACATGGTCACACACAAAGAATGAATCGATCGAACATGAGTTATTTTAGATAAATATATCAGGAATTATATATTAATCTTAATCAGATTAAGAATAATAAATAATTATTAAATAAAATTGTTATTTTATAAGACACGTGTCATTTTAATGGAGAAGAACGCTATGAGACTAGGGTAGGTAATCAACAAACGTATTTTCTTATAAATAGAAGATAATGGTCACCTCTAGGGTTTACGAACACTTGCCATTGCATCAGAATTACAGAAAAACTCTTTAACTAAAAAACGTGAGAAACCCTATTGAGAGAGATTCCTAAAAATTTGGAATTGCTCCAATATGCTAGTGCATGCACAGAGATCTGATTGGAAATCCGTTCGTGTGGATACATTAGAGGGTGTTCGCGTTTGCAACATCTCAGATCCGAATTTTCAAATTCTAAAGCATTAAAAAGGTAATTCCATCCGCTTTAATTTGATGGAATCTTATAGATCAGTAATTGGACATTTACAGTTTGTTTTAAATATATATATTTCTGCTACTCTTGATCCCTAAATTCCTAATACCTTGTCCTTCCTTTTCTCCTGGATTGGCTTTATCGATCCTTGGCTGACCTTTTAGATTTCTATTCGTATAGGTACTTCTTTTAGGATTTTTCCATTTCATTTCAAATGATTATAAAATCCTCATGTGTACTTACTGGCTTATCGTTAGAATTCTTCCAGTTTTTGGGTTTGTTTTTGTTAAGGGAGTGGAAAAGGTTCTCTTTTTTTAAACTCTATGGTAGCCTGCAAGATGAAGGTCAAGGCCGTCCACTTCTATGATTGCTTGGTTGAACTGTATGATATAGTCTCTTAAGGACCTATCCTTTCTTTGGTCTATTATGAACAGGGAGGTCGTATCCATCTTTAGGGGTATGCTCATCGTAAAATGAATCCTAAACGCAATGGAAAGTCCTTCAAAAGATGTAATGGAGCCGTCAGCCAACTGGTGAAACCAACTGTTTGTTGTTTTTTTCAATGTCCTAAGGAACACTTTATAGAATATAACGTCAATAAAACTGAATACTAGTATATGACCCTTGTAGCTTCTAAGGTGCTCATGTAGGTCGATCGTCCTATCATGAAGGTTGAATATGGGTAGTTTCATCTCAGGTGGCCATGGTTCGCCAATAATTGATTGAGTTAAGGGTATCTTGATGGCCACTTGGGTCGTCTTTGGAGTGAGGGCACTTTTTTTGCTTCCCTTAAGGCACATAGGGAGCTCCACATGTGAGGAGCCTTGGCTTGTGCTTTTCATGTCGCATGTGCAATTGATGGGTTCTTAAGGCCATGAAAAACTTGCAAATGCAATTCAGTCACTTTAGTAGAGCACCCCAAGTCTTTCTCTAAATGAGTGATTGTTAAGAAAAAGCACCCCTCTACTTTGCAGGCTTTGGTGTGATTCACTGTCTTTAGGGGCAACAAAGTGTACTTTACATCATCTTTCTCTAGCCTATACATGTTTTCCTTCCCTGCATGTTGAGCATTCACATCATACTACCAAGGCCTCTAAATAACAAGTGAGATGCATCCATGTCTACAATGTCACAGTAGACATCATCTTCATATTTGTTTATGGAAAACGACACTCTACATCTCTCCTTCACCTCTACTTGTTCAGTAGATTTAATCCACCCTATAGTATAAGGATTAGGATGTTTTTCTACTGGAAATTGTAGTTGATTAACAACCTTTCGCCCAATAATATTCTCACAGCTCCCACTTTCAACAATTAGATCATATATCCTGTCCCAATAGTGTACCTAGTGCAATCAGCTGGTTTTGCTGGGTATTCTCTTTTTGCTTAGGCGCTAACATCCATTTCCTGATAACATAGATCTGCTCAACATCCTCATCACCCTCTTCAAAATAATCTTCTTCTCATTAGGTTCACAATAAACCTCTTCCCCTTCATCTCACTATAATATATTTACACTCTTTCTATTTGGGCACTCATTAAACCTGTGTCCTAGTTGATTGCAACAATAACACTTATCCAGGATAGGTTTAGCATATGGATTATTCTGCCTCTGAGTTTCTCTCACCTCTAGGGGCTTCTTGCTAATTGCCTTGTTAGCATTCTTCTCACTACTATTACTGGGCTTTTCTACAACACCTTTATTTTTCTCAGCTACCACCCTATTGGCTACTACTACTAGCATCTTCAACTCCATACCCCTTTTTGCTTCCTGAAAATCCGGTGCTCTGCTCCTGCTATATCAATTCAACCTTAAAGGCCATGTTCTTCGCTTCATTCAAAGTCTTCAACATAGTAACCCCAATCCTGTCTTGGTCTGCAACTTCAGACCATCCACATATCGTGCTACCTGTTGATCTTAACTTTCTTGAAAATTATTACGCTCAATAAGTCTCATGAACTCAGTAGTGTAATCATGGATTGGACCTATCCCTTGACAACATCGATGTACTATTGGAAAAGGATCTGCTCATGATCAGGTGGTAAGAAATCCCTTTTGTAGCAGTTGCTTCATACGGAACCATGTCCGTATAAGCTGTCTACCCTCTTTCTCAATCTCTCCTATTGAGTAAAGGCTCCTCCTTTCAACCTATACGCCATTAATTTGTTTATTTCTGCTAGTCAGTCTAGAAATTCCTCGATATCGAGATTACCATTGAAGCTGGGGATATTTATCTTCAGGCAAAAATCACCGCCATTGCCTTAATCATACCCATGATAATCCCTTCGATACCTACCTCCACCTTCACCTTCACCACCCCGTCTCTGTGGTTGCCTCTCTTCACACAAGATTTTATCCTCCTCGATGGAGTCTTCATCTGAAATCTAGGCCCATCAATTTGCAGCTATAGGTCGATTGATCGCACCACTGTAAGCATCCCTTGCCCTTAGTCGTCTCCTACCAATATCCCTATCTTTTTTTGGCATCTAACACCATCGTGTCGAAATGCTTGATCAAATCCTCAAGACATCGTTCCACTCATCAAATTCTTTTATCTACGGCATCAATTGCTACCATAGGAACCGACTGTTCAGTTCCTTGGACTCTCGTATCTTCATAACCATCAAGAATATGACCCCCGTCAACACTATCATTTGTTGCCATCTTCACAGGAGTTTACCTTGCTCTGATACTAATCTAATGCAGTATGAAAGTATAAGGACAGAAATCAGCTCATCAGATGATTTTTAAAACAAACACAACGATTGTAAATAAGCAATCTCCAAGAGGAAATTCTCTCAATAGGGTTTCAAAGTGTATAAATATGAGTTATCTTTTCAAAAGCCCTAAAAGACTATTTATAGTTTCAAGAAATAGGAAGGAAAACAATACAAATAAACTAAAACCATGTGGGAAAAACGTTGCCAACCTTGATTTGTATGATGAGCGGCCTTACTTTGTATGCTAAAAGCCTAGATTCTACATGGGCAATGTATGTGTTATGCCGATCCCACTCCAGCGACCTTTGGGCCAGCATTAGATTTGGATTGCATTCGGTGTATTTGTTACCTTGGTACTACGTCGGCGGCTTTGGAAGGTCAGCCTCAGACTACATGCTCCACATTAAATCGTGTCTTACAGATGGAACATGGACATTTTATATGCAAATCACGTATATGATATCAAGTTTTCATACGAAACCTATATCGCAACTCATAGTTGCAATTTACTCCCGTTTAAATCCTACTAACTTGCATACATGCACTAGATTGGCATTGGTTGATTCATTGGTGATGTTGTTGTGTCCTTAGCACCCAGATGATTGGATCTGTGAAATGATGGAAGGGTGCATGGTAATTGAAATAGCTAATATAAGGTGAGCAAAGGATAATGTTAAGGGTGTGTGTGGGCCGGAAAGGGAGAGATGAGAGAGAGATAAAAAAGATGATGTGATGTGAGTAAATGACAATGCAGGGAGAGTAGATAGTAGGAGAGATCAAAGCATGCATAACATAGATTGAGTTTTGATTATCGTGAATATAAGTCGTGATTTTGCTACATATATAGGTCATTATTTTCAATTTGACATTATTTAAGTAATTATTATCCACAAGGAACTTAAACAATAAATTATTTCCTTTATAAAGTATAGTGCCTTAGCTCTTATAGGCTTTTCACTTGGAATCTTTCCCTTGAAGATTTAGCATTTATGTTGTCTCTAAGTTAAAGGACGAGACTATTAAATCTCAGGACAAACTAAAAACCATATATCACCAATATTTACAGACAACATCATAAAAGCATCTTACAAAGAATTGTTCTAAGTTGTCTTAATGCTTAAGGGTGTGTGTGTATATATACATCATAACTAAAAAAATTATACGTACTAACATATCATAATTTAAAATTCTTATGTATATATATGCGTGTGTGTGTTACAAAACATTAAAATTATCATAAACAAAGTCCGTAATTTCTTTTCTTATACTCTTTTCTAAACTAAGCTTCGAGTTTTATCTCTAACTTTATTTATAAAACCTAAAATTAGACAAATTAATCCTTGGATTCATATACGTGTTAAGTGAGTATAATAAATAAAACAAAAAAAAAAAATTTTCTTTTTTTGAGTTCTCTCTTAAATAAGTTTTAATGGTAACAAGAAGGTTAAAAGATGACTAATATTTATGTTTTAAGTATGTAGAAAAGGGTATTGTGATGGCCCAGCTCCACTGATTAGTGTATTTTAGGTAATATGCTTAATTTATTCTATATAAGGAGGATAATAATACATGGAGCCTTTCTTTAGTTAGTTATCATTCAATCAAGATATTAAAAGATAATTACAAGTTGTAGCTTAAGTCATTGTTTAAGTTTTATGAAGATTTTATTTTTGGCATATTTGATAAAATTGCTAGAAGAAGAAGAAGAAATGTATTTCTAGATTTTTTGTAATAGCTCAAGCTTATTCGATCACCTGGGATTTAATTTTCAAATTTGATTAATCTAAGCAAGACTATTGAAGATTCAAATGAAGATAAATATCAGGTATCTACTTTATACAATCACTTGAGATCACCAACTAATACAAGATATTTTCAAGCAATTTAAAATTTGAATTTCCTATAAGACTTAAATCCTACAAATATAGGGATATCGAGTTTATCCATTTGGCTAAGTCAAGATACATATGGAAGATATTTTCTTGAATGTGACCGTTTAAAAATATCATTAAGAGAGTCGTTTGAAGAGTATATATTTCTTAGATTTCAAGATTCTCGGTTATATGTTACATAAGATTACAAGATCTCAATCATTCTTTATAATACAATTTGAAAAGCCTGCTGAATATTCTAATAGATGGCTTGCTAGACACTGAACGTTCAACTTTTCTATATACATTTTTTTAAGTTTCAAGCTTATTCTTGAAAACTTATATTATCTCATGTTGTAACGATTCTTTTAATACTATAAGTAAGGATTAGCATAAAAGTGATGTTACAGATAGTTATATAGCCTGTGCATAGCAAGAGATAGGCTAGAAAGATGGAGTAAGAGTTATTGGAATTTGTAACTCTTATTTGCTTATTTGATTAGGGGAACGACTGGTTCCCCAACAGTGGAGCTAGAAGATAAAATTGACTCACAAAGAGGAACCTTTATAAATCGCGGACTTCTTTATTTTTTAAATTTCTATTATTTTATTTTGTTGAGTATCACTTTCATTCATGTCACACTTAATAGAGTGCTTTTGAATTCCAAATCATTTTATTTATAACATTCTTCAAGTATCAAGTTTTATAAGTTTCAATGAAATAAGCCCACACATCAAACTACTAAAAAGTTATAACTTAGCATACTAGCAATAGAACATCTCAACGCTAACAGCCAAAAATGAGGAATATGAGATAGACGACTTTCTTGCTGCAGTAAGTCAACAAGTTTTGTAGTAATATCAACTCATGAGAAAACCAATCATATACATCTAACCGTTGTATAGACCACTACAAACCAACGTAACAACCTTTAGTGAGCTACATCGTGGAAGATTTCAAACACAAATAGAGGATTTGAAAGCCTGATAGAAATGCATCATTACGTGACTCAATTAGACGATATACTAATGTTTTCTCTAGTAATAAGTAGGCCCAATTCTCCAAAAATTGATGCTCTGTGTCCACACTAAAAGCTCACTACATTATCCATAAGTTAATCTTCCTCACGTACTTCAAAGTGTGAATATGAGATATGATACAATTCACCAGCAATTGACTACTATGAATACTGTCATATGTCAATTCAACCATCAACATTTTGTACACCATAACATTTCCCATAGTAGTACCTTGCACACACACAAAACACTCTTCTAATATAGCTATCCATCTATAAGACTCCAATGAATATCAAGAAGAAACTCATATGATATCATAGAGGAAATAAAATTATAGGAATCAACTCCTATTAACTCCATCAACACATCAAAATATAATGGATTGAATGTAGAAAGATGAATGCAAATATACCTAAAATGCCCAGTAGCTTATGGTGCAAACTAAGTGGTTCTAAGTTAGGTACACAAATAGGTGACTCCACCTCAACGCACAATGCACATCTCGAATACAAACATGTCTCCCCTACATTAGCATCCTCTAACCCTTCATCATCAATGTTACAATCTACACCCCCGGTAATATCCATCTAAGCTACATGATCACCCTTTGAACTTTCTTTGATAACATACATCTTCTTCGACAAATAGTCTTGCTTAGTGAAATTATCTAGTAAGACGCTTGTCATTGATGTTTGTAGCTGTGATTAGCCAAATTTTACATAAACTGATTATAATAATTATTAAAAATATAATATAGAATTATAAAGAACTATCATAAAAAGTCACAGAAATCACTTCCAATTTTTCGTGAATTTAAATTATTAAAGTACGAACAAATAATGATTGATGAAAAATCGATCATTACTATAAACTTAAAATCAGTTTCCTTAAGATCAATAATTAGAAAATAAATCATATATTCATTAAAATAATAAAACAATAATTTTCGAATTAATCCTAATATTTTCCAATCTTAAAATGTATTAAGAAAATTTATAAATACTAATTATTAAAATAAATAAACTCTTACAACAAGATTCTACGATAAGAATCAATGACTCAACAAATAATTGTAATTGACTTTAAATTTCAATTATAATAAAAGACAGTTAATTTTTAGAACCTATTAGTTATAAAGAGATAATTTAAAGCTAAATCATTAGGATTACGAAATATGCAAGGAGATAAAAAATCGATCAATAATAAAAGAATCTAAACTCTAATTAAATATTTGAATTATACCAATACTTTAGTTAGAATATTTTCAGTTTATAGAGAATAAAATTATAATTTAACTATCATAACCCAAGTATCTATATAACTAGTAAAAAATAAACAAAATAGTAAATGTAAAACATATATTAAACATATGACCAAATAAACACTCTATGATAAATTTATGAGTAATAATAGACTCATTTATAACTTAAAAACTTGAATAAAGAATTCTTTGACCCTAACTAATACAAAAGACAAGATTCCGTATCTTGAGCCAATAACTCAAGATATAATTAAAAGCAACCTTACATTTCAAAACCAATAAGAGATAACTATTTTATAGAAGTCATTTATTATAAAATAATAACACAATATGAACAGCTAGTGTTATAAATACACGATAAGAATGAAAACAGATCCATAACTCATAATTTAGACTTCAGAAAAATATTTGGATCGCACCATTATTCTAATTAGGAAATTCTAAGCCTATAGGAACTAAAATCCTAAATTAACTTATTGGATCCAGAAAATCTTAATCGTGTAAACTTTAAATTAAAAAATGAGCTTAAAGACAACCTAGAAAATCTGTATAAACTTCGAATAAATTTTTGAAGATAAAACTCCTAAATAACTAGCGTATTTGTACCCGTATAATTTTTAAACTACCTTAAAACGAAGATAATTAATTAACTAAATAATATTATAATAATAAATATGCAAATTTGGTGACTTGAGCTTGGGTTTTACGGTTGGAAATTTTTGGATTTGTAGCAGCCGAAATCCAACAACAACTTGCCCCAAAATTTCTCTCAAAATCCACAATTCAACAAACAACACCAATCAACACTTCCTAACCAGAACAACATTTAATGCATTAGAATTCATGCAAGACAAGATGGAATTTCGGTGGAGCAAGTCTTTCTTCTTGGCTAGAGCATCTTTGCAAATTGTTGCCCCCATTTGTCTATAAAACACTCCATGATTAACAACAAAACAATAGCCAAAACAATAATAAACCACACCAAAATAAAGCCAAATTCGTCCACCAAAACACACTAAACATAACATAAACAAGCTCCATTTAACACAAAACAAAGCTTAGGTAGATGACAAGAGAAGGTAAGTGCCAATTCGTTTTGAACTATTTATGTATTTAAACACTAGCTTAAATCATGTTCTTTAACTTAGAATTCGTGCCAAGCTTGGAGAATGACCTACCAACATCATAGCAACTCAAATAAGGTAAATCTAATCTTAAAACTTTATGTATGTATGTGAGGAAATCATAGAGTATGATGATTATAAGGTGTTATATGTATTAATATATCACGTGTGATACATGTAAAGTATGGAAAAAATACTTAGAAGAAGTTTAAACAAGTATAATATATAAATAAATTAAGAAAAGTAAGTTCGAAACAAGGAAAAACAAGAAAGATAATGAACAGTGACAACACCAGCGGTGTTGAGGTGGCATTCTCTGGAACAGAAACTACGTAATTCTCAAAAACACGTAAAATTAAAAGAACACGGCATCTGGAGTTCAACACCGTGGCGTTGAAGACGGTGTACGTTGTAACGCTGGCGACCTTTAAAGTCAGCATTCCCTGAAACTCGAAGCTTGTAAATTTTACACAAACGCCAATGATATAGAGCTCAACGCCTGTGGTGTTGGAGTAGACGTATGTGCAAAATCTCTCTTGGAAAGAATATGTTCGTAATAATAATAATAATAATAATAATAATAATAATAATAAATAATAAATAAATAATAAATAAATAAATATAAAAAGTTTTAAGACTAGCGAGCTTAAATAATTGTTAAGTGCTATATTTTAATAACATTTACAACTAAAGACATTTTAGCTGACTAAACAAAATAATTAGATTATGAAAATTGTCCAATACTCATTTTATAGATAAATATGTAAGAATGGAAAATTAAAATAACTTATAATTACGAATAATGTGATTCCTAAAAATAACAAATGATACTTGAAATGGAATCAAGAGAAACACGTTAAAACTAAAAATTAGAAAATAAATATTAGTTATCGTATAATAATCAAACTAACAAACGATATAAAAATAATAGTAATGACACTGAACTATTAAACACAAACTCTATATTTACTTGATGAAATGAAATCCAAGTTTAGTAAATGCTTAATATATATTCAAACTCCAAAAAACTGTGAATATGTTAGAAAAACAATTAAAGAACTAAATATTAAATGTAACTATATAAATAGAAATTTCAATCAACAGATAAAGTTGACAAACACAGAAAATAAAATTCACTATTAACACGGACATTAATGAAAGAGGAACTTAAGTAAAGTATCTTATCGCATTGCTTATGCTTGTAAAGTATCTGCATTTGTAATAATATATTCAATTGAAATGCATGTGGGATTGTGTATAATGCATGATGATTGGTGTATGCTTTAATGCTAAATTATTATTATATAAGTGATAAATCTTTTGTACGATAAATATTGTATGAAGCATGTTCATATTTGTCTGTTAATTTTATGATCACCATAAACTTGACTAAAAACTATCGGTACCATACATAAAAATGGACATGCATTGCATTATATGCACATATTGCATTTTTAAAGAAGTGATGACTCCACTCGTATCAGCATTTCGGTTCTTTGATGATGCATCTGATTTTTCTAGATGACATTTTCCTAGTTTTTCTAGAAGCACCTTTGTTTTGTTCTATTGCATGAGAATTAACTGGTATCGAAGGAACAACGCTCGTGGTATCGACATGAGATGGCTAATACTTAATGGTGTTTCTTTGTTCCGAGGATAAGAGTGAAATGTTTTAAAGTAATTTGTGAAAGTTTATGGTACCCATTCCTCCTTGGTTCTCTGATTCTCTTAGGCACGGTATATCGCTTGTAATGGCCTCCTTCCAATCCCGATGGAAGGGCATACATCTACATCTTGTTTGGATTGGTTATCCAACTTGTACTTGCACACATGATTTATTGCTGCATGGCATATGCTTGTTAATTAAACTTGTTTGTTATCATTTGATGTGTGGTATGGTCAAGTTATCTCACTTCCCAAACCCCCCCCCCCCCCCCCCCCCCCCCCCACCCCCCCCCCCCCCCCCCCCCCCCCCCCCCCAAGAATATGTGAAGAAAGTTTCTCCAACAGACCTTGTTGAAGATAGAAATGTAGATTATGATAAACTTAGAATGTAAATTATATAAATTGTATAATAATTGAAATTTGTAAGTTTAAATTTTGAAACCCAATTTTTACTATTTGGTAAGGGATACCGATTCTCTGCGATCTTGGTAGAATATGGAAAATCGAATTCCATGGTTGGACATCCATAATATTATATGTATATATATCATTTAAGTAAAGATATATTAATAAATAAATGGAGTTTTGCAAATTCTGATTTACAAGACGGTTCTCATATTACCAGTGCACATGTGGTATAACTTTAGATTAATTCTACTAAGCCCCCTTTTGAGGCATGACAATTGTAGTTTTGTTTTTTCCGAGAGACTAGAAGCCGTAATCAATAATTCTTTCAATAAAGCGGCCATGATGACTTCCTCTAATGTTTGAAAACTTCAACAACAACATTTTGAGTGATGTCATGGTTTAAGCCATTCATGAATCTAAAGATGGTGTGCACAAGAGGCTCATATAGTTCATAATGCCTGATGATAATCTTTAATACTTAAGCATATTCTACAAGCCCAATTGCCCTTGTTTTAGTGCCAACAACTTTTTATATCGCTCATCCTAATAATAGGTTGGCAAAGTTTATCCCTCGATGGTCTTTTCATATGATCCTATGTGAAGTTCTTTACATGCCCATCCAAAATTCTTTGAAGCACGATAATTTGTTATTGTTGTGTAGCATGTCTGGTTAATTTCTTGGCCAATTTGCCAAAATCGACAACTAAAATATAGAAAGTCCCTAACAATTTGGTCAACTAGAAACTCCTAATCTAGATAATCTCTTGGAGATCCATGACCATTTAACTTAGGTAACTTTAGTTTAATTTAACTAGCAGCTCATTTAGTTTGCTGTATGGAATGAGGAAGAATGGAATTCCAATTCAATAGGAATGTAATAGAGTTATAGTTGCTATTACAATATTCACTTTGTGTGAAAAGTAAAATAAATAATTATTAGCATAAAAGATAAAATATTAATAATGCCCCTTATCTTAATTATAGAGAGAAAATAATTATATATGTGATATTTTCATGGTAGGGGTATTCATGACAATATTGAAAAATAAACCATTGAATGGCAATTCATGGGTATATGGATATGAATTGCATTTTATCATTTTATGTAATGATAATTTATTATGAAAAGTTATTTTCTTTAAGTGAACACCATAATAGGAGCTTTACGTTGAATGATGAGGGAATGAATAGCTATTAATGCCAAGTGAATGGGCTATTAGCGCCTTAACTATAAAGTAAATCCAATAATAGTTAGGGTTGGAACCGAGGTGGGTATGAGAAAAGTCATATAAGAACCAGACCCGATCCACTTCCCTATAAGGTACTTCAAACTTGACCTTAAACCCACATAATTTTTATTACTATACCTAAACCCACCTTTATAAGGTATCAGGTTAACCCGCCCTACCCCATTTGACCTAATTAAGGATAATCTAAACATACAATCCAAACAAAAAATTAGTATAACCCTAAAGGTAAATACCGAAATCCAAGTCAAGTTATTAAAATAAAGAAGATTTTTCCAAATAACATGGAAAAATTACAACTCTCTCATTTTCTAAACAAAAAAATAACATATTATTTTTGAATTCAAATTTTAGACAAAACATAACAAAAAAAATATAGTGGACTATACACTATGAATATTAGTTTAATCTACAAAAATATAAAATTATGAGTTGAGCTTAAAAGATGATATCACAATTAACATAAGCTAAGAGAGAAAGTGGTGAAGATTCCGAATCTCTAGGGTTTTTCTTCTTCTTCTTCTTCTTCTTCTTTTCCTAATTTGAATTGAATTTTTTATTATATTATTATGGGTTAGGTTTCTCATTGGGTCATAATTATGACTTGTGACCCATCCTTAAATCCTATAAGGTCGTAAAAAATTACCAGACTGACCCTAAATCCTATATGGTTTTAACGAGTTGAGTACCTTATAACGATTCATTGGTTGCATCTCTAACAGTTGTATCTAAAAGTTGGGTTTTCCATTCAAGTTCAACCACACTTTCTGTCAAATATTCTATTGATATCACAATGACTGACCCAATCAAATCACCAAATCATATTCCGATAATAATAAACCCTAGCTTTATAAACCTTAGCTTTCAACCACACAACTAACACTATTTAGTATCAATGATTGACAAATCTACACAAAACCCTAATCATGTAGATATGTGTAACCATGTAGAAACCCCAACCATAACTTGTGCTCTGATACCAAAATATGATATGCCTAAAATGCTTTTATACCAATTTATGATGTGCTTAAGAGAACGATCATTAGGACATCTATTGAATAACTCATAATATATATGATACCAATGAAAATAACATGCTTAGTAGATTATCACTAGGGTACCGAATAATTGATTAATAATTATTTAATAAAGATTCCCACATTTCAAAAAGAAATTAAGGTTTAGGTTGATAGATATAGGAAATCTTCACTTACCTTAGATGTTACACACTAAGAGAAAAAGATCTCATAAACACTCAAGAATAATTAATATGACTCACAAAAACTTATTTGTGTTTGCACTTGCCACAATTAAGAAGCTTGGTTAATAAGAGTAGAGTCAAGAACGAAAACTCAAAGAGATATTTCAAATTATAAAAAAAAAACAACATTGTGTTGTTAATGACATGAATAAGACTATAATATGTGTCTCAAAAACTAACAAAATTACTAAAATACCCATAATTAAATACCCTAATAAAAAGACTAACGAAATAACAAAAATAAACATTTTGAGTTTAAAACAACCATCAACATGAGTTGGGTTGTGCACTCTGGTTCTACATAACTTCTAACACTAGTTGGGTTGTGTACTTTGGATCTACACTGCTTCTAGCCTTCTAGGACATTTCAATTGTTTACTCTGAAAACTTGTGAAAATTCGCAAAATTGCATTCACAACAACACTGAACATGGGCATGTAGTCCAAGTCATGTTGTGTGCAGATTTATATTTCTCCCATGTGTTTGCTTCTATTCTTAGCATAGCTCTTAACACCTCTTGCATACTTTCAACAAAGCTTCAAAATCCTTGAAATTCATCCTTAATACTAGAACAAATTTTTATCATTGTCTTAAATGCTGCATAAACATCTTAATGATAGATTTCATGGTCTTAATCTCATCACTGGCTTTTGTCTAACTCACCATAAACTATAGATAATTATGGGTGACCTTTTAGGTTGGTAAGCTAAACCCTTAAGTTAGGCACTCGATATAGCTGACTCAAATCACTTAGCATGCACCCCATGACTTCTACTATTCTCACCACAAGAGCAGTTGGAATATGTCTTCATGGCTCAATACCCACATTTTTCCTAAGAATTCTATGTTCTTCATGATACTTATAGCTGTAAGGAGTCATTTCCTATAGAGTTAATAAATAAAATAGTACCTGAATTTTCGCAAAACGTTTAATCAAGCATCTGAAGTTTCATTTTAAACAATTCGATATTTAAACAAAGTTTTAGTGAACTTTTTTCATATTTTCAGTTTAGTTGTGACAATTTTGATACCTAAATAAAATTTTCACAGACTTTTTTCATACCCAAGTCAAGTTCAATCAGGTATGAAAAAGTCAATGGAAACTTTGTTCATTTACCAAAATTGTCAAAGCCAAATTTGAGGTAGAAAAATTGTTCGTGAAAACTTGCTTAAGTAATAAAATTGTTCAAAACCAAATTTCAGGTACCTAACTTAACTTTTTGCGAAAGTTTATGTACCATTTTTCATATTATCCTTTTCCTATAAATACCTGTCTTCACAAACTCATAGAGAAAAGCATGTCATATTGGTAACTCTCCTACATTAATTAATTTATCCTTTATTTTGCATAGGCATTAACTTGAGCATTTGAGTGACCACACTGGACAACTTTTTAATGCGCCTTTGACCGTGTCTTGTTTTGTAGGTCCACAGTGAAGCTTAATTATCCAAAGTCTACTAGTGATTTTGAACCAAGGGTACTGTCTAGGTATCATAATCAAGTGAGCATTAGCACTTGATTGGAACCTAGTGGCTCAAAACCAACAAATCAACGCATAGAGATGAAAATTGAGTTGGTCTTAAGATTCAAAATCGAAGAAGTTTACAAAGCAATGAAAGTACACTCAATGCCATTCTATATGCCACAAATTAAAATGTATAAATTGAAGACTTCTTTCTTAACAAAAAAAAAAAAAAAGAGCTTCTTAAAATATGATATTAGGTTATTTCTTACCATATCGTGAATACAATTAAGTAGTCACTAACAAGCATTTAATAAAACATGAGAACATATTCACTAAAAGGTGAACTATGACACGACATTCAAGTAGGAATAATTATCTTCAAAGTTCACATATGTATTCGCAATACCATGCTATTATTAAGAAGCCATGTTTCAATCAAAGAGATACACATAATATTCACAAATATAGCCATCAAAGTACTAAATTAGCATATCAATAACTCGTAAGTCATGTGATTGAATAAGTGAATATGCAACGACTTAATAGGTTAGTGGTTGTATGATAAGTTCAAGATACTCTCATATATCATCAAGTTAGAGGTAGTCGAACACAAGGAATTGAAGTAATTATATACATCATCAAGTTAGAATTATCCACTTAATCTTAGCAATAATCTTAGACAGTGAATCGTGGTTCATCTATTGGATACATATTTAAGTCATTTCATTGTACGTTATTATTAGGGGTGCAACTAAATGGGTCATTATAAGATACTCACCTAATTGGTTAAAAACTTTAGGATTTGACTTTACAAGGTTTTGGGATGGACTTAAGAATTTTTTATGATCTTATAGAGTTTATGGTCGAGTTGTAGGTTAAAGTAATAAACCATTGGACACTTAACTTGCTAAAATATGATAAAATTTAAATTTAAATAATTAAATAAAAATTAAAATTGAACTAAAAAAAAGTGAAAAACATTAGAATCTCCACACTCCACTCTATCAGACCATCACTTTCTTTTCCCTCAAGTGTAAATACATTATCAGTAATTCATCCACCAGTAACACAATAAGAATTTTGTATTATTCCTCCTACATTAATTTATTTATAATTAATACATTAAGAACCTTGAATATATATTTTATTTATAGCTGATTCACTTCTCCATAAGGAATAAGAAGGAAATCGAATTTCAATTCAATGAAAATATAATTGTAATGACTATTTATGTGTCTATTACAATATTAACTTTGCATAAATGATATTTTTAAGATAATATTTTGTGTAATAGTAATTCATTGTCATCCTTAAATAGAACATCATAATAGTAATTTTACATAGAATTAAGATGGAATAAATAGCTACTCTCATTAATTAAATTACTTATTAGTGTCATTTCTTTTAAAAATGATTATTTTAATATAAATTGAACTTTGCTAAAAGTATGACTTTAATTTTGCTAGCATGGTTTGCATTTACAATATATCGGTTCACTTGATAACATAGTTTTCAAGGATAAGATAACATTTCTTGTTGCATTTTTTTTTTTCGTGAAATATATGAAAAAAAAAAAATCATTAGCACGCCAAACAAGATAGTAAAGGTCAATCTAAATTCCGACAGGGATAGTTTTGGCTATTCCAACGGTATTGTGGTCCTAGTTATCATGCATATAATATAAATCTGGTTCTATCGTTTAAGCTTCATCAGTTTCTAGTAATTAAATTTTCTTCAATCTTATTAGTAATCAACATTCATTATATCTATATCTTATAATTATTATGCCAAGAATTACTTAATCATCTTGAACTATGAAACCCGTCCATTGTAAAAAAGGAACTACATCATCGATATTCAACTCGAGGCAACATTCATCAGCTATTTGCCAAAAAAAAAAAAGAAAAAAGATTTGTACAAATTATACTGATATAAATATGGAAATAACGGGTTGAAGAGTATAATTATCGTATAAAACGCTAAACTTGACACAATATAATATAAAATATATAATTATATTATAAATTAGTTATTTACAATATCCATTTAATTCTCATACTTTTAGTTTACTTAATTAGGACACTTCTAGATGCAAGAGTTAATGTAAAGGAATAAATAAATTGAGACGTACAAGTGTAACCGAGACAGCTGCAATAAATAATTGTTTAAAAAAATAGATAAACAAATGCAATTGGCAAAATAAATTAATATGACTTTCCTTTTTATAGGACAACAAAAGCTGTGTAATCAAATCTTCTCAATCGGAATAACTCAAAACTGTAGGGTTAGGGTTTTCTTTTCGTTCTTACGAGAACACACACAACCCTGTTAATTTCAAAACCCTAATTTTTCGTTAGTCATGTCATCGTCTCGCAAAATCACTCTAAGAAGTTCGGACGGTGAGTCCTTCGAAGTGGATGAAGCTGTCGCTCTTGAGTCTCAAACAATCAAGCACATGATTGAGGATGATTGTGCTGATAGCGGAATCCCACTCCCTAATGTTAATAGCCGCATCCTAGCGAAAGTTATCGAGTACTGCAAGAAGCATGTCGAGAGTCCCACTCCCACTCCCAAATCTGAAGATCGATCCCCTGAGGAAGAGCTCAAGAATTGGGATATCGAGTTCGTTAAAGTGGATCAAGCCACTTTGTTCGATCTCATCCTGGTAAAATCGATTGTATTTGAAATTTTAGGTTTTTGTTTAATTATCTCGTGTTTAAATCGATTCCATATTGATTTGGTTTATATTGAAATTGTTTTGTTTACGCCTTTCTTATGGATCTCCATGTGGAAAAGATTTGAGATTTGTGTGCCTTTTTCTGGGAAGTATCCAGTCCAACAACTGTTTTGATAGGATAATTTTAATTAGATTAAATGTTATTTCGTCATTGTTAGGGTTCGGTTATGCAGAAAACGATTTGGGATTTCTCTTCGTATGCTTTGTAATAGCCTTTCCATTTAAGTTCGAGCCCCTCGGTTTAAAATACCAATGATTAGGGGTTTGTTCTGCTATTGTAATGCTTGAGCTGATTTCCAGTTGAATTGAATGTATAAAGATGTGTTTTGTTGCCGTTGGGGCTGTGTTATTGAAATTCATATAGCGGAGATTGAAGTTCTCCTTCAATATATCTTTGTGGTGGTTAGAACTCGATTGTTTCACCGTGTGATTAATTAGTTTCTGATATTGGGTATTATCATGTGTATTTTTATATGTGAAGATTAGAGTATTGTTCTTATGTACTGATGGTGCGAGCAAATCTCTGGTGGATTTGATGTTCGATAAGATTAGGGCAAATGTTTAGGTTATGTAGTTAAGATTTGGGTTTTGTTCTTATTTTTAGTAGCAGTGATGTTTGAATTAGTATCAATTGGTTTCTTCAATAATGAGATCTTTTTGACATTGTTTGGGGCCCTTGGTTGTTAAGGGGCTTGGGTCCATTGTTTTCGGAAAAGGAAGTATTTGCCATGTGGAGTTTGGTCCATTTGAGTACTTTATTGGTGTAAAAGAAAATTCCTCATGCATTATTGTCCATGGATTGATATAATGATTCATAACTTACTGGAGAACAGATATGTTTATCTGTTTCTATTCTGAGTCTCCTCCATGTGTCTAGCTCAACCCTGTGCTGCTTATACCGATGAGGATAGGGAATGGAGACACAAATTATGGAAACTCGATCGTTTAGAATTGCGAAAAAAGAAAGCTGCAGTGACCTTTCTTAGCACAGAGTAGTAATGGTAATAAGAGGTGTAAATGGGTTAGACCTACTTGCAAGCTACTCAAGTTTGGTTTTTTATTTACTTGAGTTTGATTTAGTGACAGTCAACTTGAGTTTGAGCTACTTGAGTGATTGATTCAGCTGAGATCAAGCCTCATAATGTTTGGCTCTACTAACTTGGAAGCCCAATCTAGTCTGGAAGGAGTTGAAATGTTGGTTTAGTTTGAGCACAGTTTAGATGTTGATATTATTTTAAATAAATCAAGCCTAACTGAGTTTAGTCAAGTCGAGATAGAGCACAACACCTGTGTCATCTGGACTTGACTTGTGTAAAGCTTAAATAAATCGAGCCTAACATGTTTCTGTTTCTCTTGTCTTGACCTTGCAATCAGTTGGTCAAAGAAAAATTCCTTATGTACTATAGATTGTGGGGTTGACATATTGATTTTATATAACCAGTTTTAGATTTTATTTTCATGATATATACTGAAGAAAGGACAGCATTTTTCTGTTTCTGTTCTGAGTCTCTGCAGGAATCCAGCCTCAATCCTATGCTGCTATATTTAAATAACAAAACAAAATTTGTCACAAACTTTTATTATCCACAAGATGCACACTGATGGTAATATGGACATGATGTATAGATTATGGCATCATCCATGTAGGATTTTCATTTTTATCTAATCTTTTTTTTTTTTTTTTTTTTTGCTTGGGGGTGGGGTGCAAGGGGTTGGGGGTTTGATAATTTAACTTGTTTTTGTTTCTTCTGTCTTTTCCTTACAATTATTTGGTGTTTCTCATCTACAAGATTTTTGATTTCTTTTTTCTTTATTAAGCAGGTAATTTTGTACATAAGTTACTTTGAGGGGTTGGGATGAAGTGTAAATAGTCATTTGAAAAACTAGTTGAATTCAAACTTATTGATCTGTCCTTGACAAGTGGAAAATTTGCAAACTCAAGAGTATTTATACTTGCAGATTAATTTAAAAAAGGTAGTATTTCACTCCAAGAACTTATCACAAGGCAGAAAATGGATGCTTTATAATTGAATGAAGAGAGCATTGTGTTTCATTTGCTTATTGACTGTGGCTCACCCCCTGAACTATTATTATTTTTTTTTTCCTGTGGTAATTGCCTCTTGTATTAAGTTATCTAACCATATTAGGAAAAAGTTAGTATTTCACTGTGAGAAGTTATCACAAAGCAGAAAATGGATGGCTTTATGATTGGATGATGGAGGCATTTTGTGTTTTGTTTGCTTATTGTGTGTGGCCCTTCCCATGTGCTATTACCTTCCTTTTTTTTTTTTCTCCCTTTTTTTGGGTGATTGCCTTTTGTACTGGTCAATAGCTTGGCCAAATTTAGAAATTTTGGGAATAGATGGTATATTTAAATTCAATCCATTTTCAAGGGACTGAACTTGGTGGGGTACTTCCCCATACACCACCCACCCCCTCCCCCTCCTTGCCCCAACCCCAGCCAAGGAAAAAAAAAAAAAAAGAAAAAAATAATGGTATATCAAGGAAAGAGGCAATGTTTTTCAATTAAGCTCGTGGAGTGTGCTTTGGAGCTACATTGGATCCCTTGCTGGGTGATTTGCTTAAATTGTAAAAATAAATCGATGCAGAGAACTGCTGCTACGTTAATCTGGGATGTTATAGACACATCTTATTTACATTGTGTAGCATTGAGTAGTTGCCGATCCTCTGGACATAAGTTTAGGGTTGCAATGGCGTGACTTGTTAGTGGCTCTTATAAAAAGAACTCTGGTGTAAGATCTATATGGACATGGGTTGTTTCACGGCAGTCAACTGTAGTTGGTTCTGTAAAGATTACATGGAAGGGTGTTCTGTTGCTTTGTTGCAGTGGAGACTGATATCATCCACGAGGCTTAATTGTTTCTGGTTGCTTTTGTTTTGACTTGACATTCTTTTATCTTTGCTCAGGCTGCAAATTATCTCAATATCAAGAGCTTGCTGGACCTGACATGCCAGACCGTTGCTGACATGATCAAAGGCAAGACTCCTGAGGAAATCCGCAAGACTTTCAGCATAAAAAATGATTTTACCCCTGACGAGGAAGACGAGGTCCGCAGGGAGAATCAGTGGGCCTTTGAGTGATGTTCCGAGCCTCCTGTGAACAGATGGTTCCGGTGGTGTGTCCTGTGTCAAATATGGTCTATATTAGGTTTAGTTATGTTGTTACTTTCCTTTTGCCAGCAGTCTGGACTTTTTGAGTACTATATGCAATGACACAAGTTTATCGGTAGTCTTTGTGCAGTGTGCATTTTGGATTCAATGGCTGTTGGGTTACCAATTGTATTTACATTGGATTATGGCTTTGTCTTTGTCAGCTCTATGATTATGGAGACATGCTCTAGTTGGCTATGTGCAGATGCTCGTGGTTGTAATGCCTTATTCGATTGTGTTCTCAAGTTATTATGCCCATTGCACTAATCGTAACAAGCTTTTATGGTGAAATAAATAAAAGAAAAAAAATTATGTTCGGTAAATTTTCTTGCAATGGAGTCAAGTTGCTTCTCGGATTTTTATCTATATTGGACAAATATCTGTAATTTATTCGAATTGTATCTGTATTGGTTTTGTTTGGTTAGTTTGAGTAAAATTATTGGTTTTTTAACGGTATTAGTTTTTTTGATAAGGATCTATTTGAAAACGATAAAAAAATAGTATCAAAATGATTTAGAAATGTTGAAACAAATGGGAACTAAATGTATTTGGTTGTTGCTCAAGTGGCATGGTAGAGAAACATATATTATATGATGGTTGCTCTCTTGGTAAAACTGTAATCGTTGAAGGGGCTGATGTTTGCATCCATGTCTTAGGCATGCCAACATTGAGGATGGCCAGTGATGTCAAGCTCTTCTATGTAGTTGCCAATAGTATGCGAATCTAGGGAGATGTTAGGCCTTTTTAAAAGGCGGTCTTGTCTGCTAGTTTGAATGTGTTCTAATATTGTTTTAAATGGAAAGACCGAAGGTACATAATTACACAGAGAAACCAAACATCCAATGAAAAATGACGGGCGCATCAGCAGAGATATGCTTCCGGACCTCTGGCATCCTTCCTTATGGAAAATTGTTCTATTCACAGTCGATGAAGAGCAAAATCAAAAGCTTTATTTTATTTTTTTTGCTGTTAAAATAAGATAAGCACCTATAGTTTCCGAGCAGTGTGTTCATAGATATGCTCCCAAGCACTGTATTAGCAAAAACACAGAAAAATAAGGAAAGTGTTCCATTTCCATCAGATCTTTGTTCAACAAGCCCTCAACCATGTGAGCAAGAACAATGATTGAATTATGCCGCAGTAAAAAAGCTACTTGAAGTCAATTATTGGTAAAAGAAAAAAAAAAAGGAAAAAAAAATCAATGTATATAGCTTGAGCTAATTCAGTATGAATCTGGCTTGGGAAAAGCTGCCCAGCAGAGCCACACACGCCTTCAAATTCTCATGTTGTAAAGGCCTTGGAGCACAAATCCAGCGTGTAAGTTTAAGTTCTACTACTGGCCCCCTGTGTCTTCAACTCCCAGCACCTGACCATGATAAAAATTGGTCACAGGCCAAGAAGACTCTTTGAAGGGGATAACATTGTGTTCAATAAATAGCGTGGACGTTCAAGTTGGCATGCATCCTGGCTGGTGCTGCATAAACTCTTAACTGCAGACGTAGAAGTTAAGTTTGAAATCGCTCCATGACTGACATCTTTAGTACCCTCTCGCCTTGCCACTCAATCTCATTACCCACTTTTAGCCCATGAACAATTTCTTTCAAGTCTCTGAGGCCAGATCCCGGCATCCTTCCCATCAATTTTTTCTTCATAACATCTTTCAACCTAGTTAACCTTTCCCACTGACCAGCTACAGCATACACATTCACTAACAACCGATAAAAAGAAAAATTATCGGGATCCTTTGCAATAAGGGAGAGTGCGATTCTTTCCAGCTTGCTCATATCACCTTGAAAACGACATGAGCTGAGCAGGTTAGCCCACATAGATGACTGGGATGACATATCCCCATCATCTGCTGGCATGTTGCGCAATATTTCTTCAGCTTCCTGGGGAAGCCCTGCACTAGAAAGAAGATTGGCCATACACCAGTAATGCCCAAAATTTGGTTTTACACCAAAACATTCTTCCATTTGATTAAAATAGTTCCTTCCCTCGGTCAACAGTCCAGCACGTGCACAAGCACATAAAACCGAAACAAAAGTAACCTCATCTGGAAAGGGTCCTTGACTTTCACACGTAATTGGAGATCTTTTACTCCTCAGATTCCTGCCTGCTGGATTTATCTTACTAACACCCACGTTGAATAATTTTAGCCCATCCTCTGGATTTCCATGAATGCAGTGTCCCCAGATCATGGCATTCCAGCACACTGCATTCTTCTTCTCCAACCGATCAAACAACCTACGCGCTACATCAACTTTATGGCACTTGCTATACAGATATACAAGAGCTGTATCAATCACTACATTTGATTGCAAGAAGATTTTTATAAAATATCCATGAACTGACTTCCCTTCTTTCAATCTAGCTGACCGACTGCAGGCAGTGATCACACCAGACATAGTGGTAGGACTCCCTCTAAATCCTTTCTTCACCATCCTCCTAAACAACTTCAAACCACACCCAGGATTACCCCCTCTTAGATACCCAACAATCAATATATTATATGTGTTTACATTTTTCTCTGGCATTACATCAAACAAAGCATGAGCGGCCACTAAATTCCCCAAATCAACATAAGCTTTAATGATTGAATTCCACGAAACAATATCTTTTTCAGGCATTTCATCAAACACCTTCTTCGCTAACTCAACATCACCACAGCAATTATACATATGAATCAGAGAATTCTGTACTGGCAAAACCCTATCAACCCCATTTTTCAAAGCTTGTCCATGGCACTTTAAACCCGTGTAAACGCAACCCAACATCACACAATTACCAAACAATGAAACAAAACTATAGCTGTTAGGAACAAACCCACCTCTAAGCATTTCAAAGTAAAACCCAACACCATTTTGTGGAACCGAACTAGTACTAAAAGCATGTAATAACCTATTCACACAAAACTCATTGGGTGCTTTTATATCGCGAAAAACCAAAAGGGTATATTCTAAACCGACTAATTCAGATGAACAATTGAGAACTCGAACGGCCAAAGATGACTTCTTTATTAAACCGGAAGTGATCAATCTAGCATGAAGTTGGAACAAAAGATTGGAACTTTTACAATTGTTTAGAAGATTTAGGCTGGAATCGTATAAAGAGATTGATGGGTCCTTGAGAGAAGATGAAGAGCTGGTTTTTGAAGGGATTAGTGAAGTTGGGTTCGTGAGAAATGGGGTTCTAAAGCGGAGAATTTCTCGCATGGAAGCTCTTGCCATTCATTTGGGTATTTGTTCTTTTCAGATTGTGAGCGACAAAGATTCGATTTTGAAGAATAACATGAAAGTGAGCTTACTTCGTACTTCTGCCATTTTTGGTGTTGAAAATGTTTAAGTCAGATGTTTTGATTGGATTAACAAAGGGGGTGAAGTCAAAACGTTTTTTTAGGGGTCATTTTTAAGTCAGATGTTTTGATTGGATTGGATTGGCTTTTTTTCTGGCAGATACAGATACTTTTTCAAACTTTTTGCTAATAAATTATTTATCGAGAAATAGATATAGATAAAAAAAAATTGACAGTCCTCATCAAAAGTTCAAATAGAACAAAAATAAATAAAATTTAGATGCAAATCGAATATATTTACACATATCATTTTAAAAAAGATACAGATACAGATGAAATACAGACAATCCAAACAGACCTAAATATAAAAGAGCTCATGAGCCACGTTATGAAAATTTGCAATTTAAAGAGTGTAAATTAAATTGATGTCCCTCGTGTTCTTTTGGAATTAATGAATGGAGTATTAAAATTTATGTGATTTATATTCGACACACACACACATATAGTTGTAATAGTTTAGTTTGAGGAAGACAGCAAATAATTTTTCCATACTTTTTCGGTTTTAATTGGGCGAGTATATACCAATGTAAATTTAGACACAATTTAAATTTAATAAAAAGTACATTAAAAATTAAGTTGATGTGTTGTGAAAGTATATTTTGATAAGTTTGAAGAATGTTATTAAACTCAAAGTTTATAAGAAATTTCCTATGGTATGAGAGGCAAAGTATATGTACTAAAGCCAAAGCGAGGGAGGAAGTGATGTGCCCTCCTTAAGTGGAAGGAGGACTTTGGATTCCTAAACTAGAAACTTGGAATAAGACTATTTAATGGAAGCATATATCACATATTTGCAGTGAAGGATTTAGAGGCATCTGGATGGATTAGGTTCACACAGTTTTTCTTAAACAAAGAAGCTTTTGGGAAATTATGGTGCCTCTTATTTGCTTACGGTTCTAGTCTTTTAAAACTGTATGGCTTAGTCTAATAGTTCTTTTCTTAGTTAGTTGAAAATAGGGTCTCTATCTCCTTTTGAACAGACAATCAACTTCCTCAAGGACTACTCTTTAATAGTTTAATAGTTTTCATGCAAGGGAAATAGATTTGTTGGACCTTCCTTTAAATACTAGGGTTTAGTCATTGATTGATAATGGTTATTGGTGCTTACCTTCGTCTTCCTTTTAGGAAAATTCTAACATTCCTTCAAACATTGTTCCTAATCCATCTGCTAAAGATAGGTTTATGTGGAGACCATCTAAATCTAGTATAGTCACTATCAAAAGTGTTTATAAAGTGTTCATATCAATGACTTAAAAATTCCTTGATCTAAATTAATTTGGAACAAGGGATGTTATCCTTGAGCATGGTTTCATCATGTGGCTTATTGTTAATAAGAAGCTATACACTCTTCATAAATTGTATCAGATGGGGTGTGACTTTAGTTATTTCATGCTACTTTTGTAATACTAGTTTTGAAGCCTATAAGTACCTTTTGCTTCTTATGCCTCTTCTCCTAGTTAGTTTAGATGGACATGGTTTGTTATCCTCCATCCTTTTTTTTTTTTTTATCATGGTAAGGCGCTTTAGATAGTCTAATCACATCACCTAAAAATCCTATTACCAGTAGAAAATGTGCTGCCTTATCCACCATCGTCTATTGCATTTGACGTACTCATAATTTTGTTAAACTTAGGCAAACCTTCTCTTACTCTTATGTTTAAATGAAACAAATCTTGAATTATGTTTTCATGATAAATTGTTATTAGTTTCATCTTGGTTTTGTTTGGATGCTTGATTGTTTCGAGGTTTGTAAATATTGTGCTTCGCCTTACTTGCATATTGCAATCATGAATTCTTTTCTTGGTTTTCTTTTTACTTTTTTTTTACATTATTCTTTTATTGGTTAAGTGAAATTTTTTGAATTAGAAAAAGAGAAAATATTTATAAAAATAAATATAATTAAACATTTTAATAACCAATGATCTTATGGTCTAGTAGTATTTTTTCTGATATCTCATATGAAAGTTCTTGGATTCAATTATCCCTTCCATCATTGTAATGACAAAAAAATAAAAAATACATTGTAATAAAGTTGTTACTTTTTACGAGACAGATTCACCTAAATTGCATGCATACTTGATAATTATCAAATTTTACTGAATTAAGATAAAGTGATTTTTATTTAATGAAGTTTTTAATAAGAATAAGAACAATTATTAATTTATTATTATATTTTCCCCCTTCTAATAATACTCGTTTGTGAATTTCTATTTAAAGGAAAATATTCCCTCCACTCTTAAAATTCTGTAGAGCCAACACCTTTGGTAACCCTAGGGAAAGGAAATGGTGAGGACAACCTCAAAGCTTCTTACACAAACACCTCTCAGCAAGACTCTCACTGAGATATTGGTTTGCCCTCTCTCTAAGCAACCCTTAAGGTACTCTCTCTTTCTAACTGTTCGGTTTTGTTAGTGTTTATCCTTATTTGGAAGTTCTGATGATATATCTATATATATTTATAATATATATCTTTTTTTTCAATTGATTTCTAGGGTTTGTGAAGAAACAGGTTCTCTTATTAGTGACGCAATCGGCGTTTCCTTTCCGGTTAGTTCTGACCCATGAAACTTTATTTTCGCTTCACCTGAAATTGGAATTTTCATAACTCTCGAGATTACAGCATTACCTAAATCATATCACTAGCTCCACGAGAAAGGTTTTAATGATACTAATACTTCACGTTGTTTTGACCATTAATTGAAATGGCTTAGCATATCTCCAAGACCACATTTTCTGATTATGTTAAGTCGTATTCAGGAAATTAAATAAATTTCACATCGGTTTTGGGCCATCTACATGGATGTTGGGAACTTCTATAGGCCATTAATTGGACCGTTCTGTCCATTATTTGACGGTTAAGAAGGCTAAAAAAAATCAATGCAATGATAATTTTAACAGTATGATAATGGGTTAAATGGTCCTATTGGCGAACCATAGAAAATTCCCATGGCTGTGATAGGTATAATTGAAAGAATTTCGTGTGTTCTTTTCATTTCGAGCGTTGAAAGAGTTTAACAAACCTTATGCTTTATATCTTAAGGATTGGAGATTTTAGCCTTGTCTCAAATTAAACAATCACGGGTACATACTAGTTTTTAGGAAATGGGGATTGGATTTCCCCTTTCAGTTAAAGATATTCAAGGAGTAATAACTATTTTTGGATTTTATCTGATTGAGTTTTTTTGAGTATTTGACAATCTGTAGAAGTTGTTACTTTAGTCACTTTTGAAGATTTCTCACCTGCTATATAGTGGTCGATATCGTCTGCTATAGAAGCTGACAGTTTTCTCACCTGTGTTATAACAAATTTCGTAGCATCCATACCTGGTTCAATTGAAGATTATCATGAAATTTAAGTAGGTGCATGGCCTCTCATTTTATAATTAATGAAACCTTATAGTGAAAAAATGATAGATAGTCCTAGTTGAAAAATCTTTAAAGCAAGGGCAACACTGTAAGTGGGCCGGCTAGCTGGCTTCCTTCAGGTACATGGACCACCCCACAAGACCAATGTATGCATCAAACTAAGCTTATGTTATTTGGTAGGCGCTCTGACCTATTGCAATTTGCCACGAGAGGTCTTGGGCCTTGCTTTTTGGAGGTTGATTGACAATCAATATTAGCCGTGTCTATACATTAATAAATTTATATTTCAATATTTTCACAGTTCTCTCCAATTTCATTGTTGTGACTGTGCTTCATGATGGATGGATTGTAATCTAATCTTGTATCAGAGCAAGTGTTTTGGGAGTGATCAGAATAGTGGGGAAAGTACTTCTGATCTTCGTAAACAAGTTGGTTCCAATATCGTGATTTTTAATGCTTTTCTTACATGAACATGATTTTGACGTGTCATTATCATATTGTTCATGGGTTATATTGAATTTCATCAAGGATTGAGCCATTATAATTTACTTTATTGTGGCTGATAGGTAAAGGATGGAATTCCTCAACTTGTGCCAAAGGATGGTAAGATTCTTCACAACAATGATGAAACTGATGCCCCAAAACCTGATGCTGCTGCTGATTCATCATCGGTGAACCAAATTTGATCATTCCAGAGGATCCTGAGGTTTCACTTTGGAAATACATGGCTTGATATTTCTCTTAACTTGATCTAGTAACAGATTCTGTACTGGCTTGGAAGTTGCATAATACATCACGGTGGGGTCTCTGTTTCTAGGGGTATATGTGCCTGTAAACATAAAGGGGGACTTTTCTGTTTTTCCTCTTTCTATTAGTTGGGCTTTGTGGAAAGAAAAGAACTATCTGGAGGATTGTCCCCATCACTTCCTTTAAGGATAGAATGTTGTATGCTGTAAACCTTCCTCATGGAGAGGCCTAGGCAGGTTTGATCTGATGCTGGTTCTTTAATCGAGTCTAAAGAGACTTCTCCTTCACAGTTTGGTGTAATTGTTGTGCATTTTACTAATAAAATTGAAATATAAACCATGTCTAGGAAGTAGGATGTATTTTACTTCTTCAAGGATAATTGGTAGACACTCCCCATTTTAGTGAATCTCATGCGTTGCACTCTTACACGTTCTGTATTACATTATCAGATTCAGACTTATGTGAGATGATAGGACTTGAAACTATGACGCAAAGACACCTATACAGCATTTGTATAAAGATCTTGGGAGAGACTTGATATTGTTTTACAATGCCTGCAACTAGCAAATAGCAGGTTTGTACTGACTAAGAACTTTTTGATCCAGTGGTTGAAAGACTTTGCTAGCCATCTATTGGACTAATTTTTGAACTGGGTTGTTACTTGGTATTATGCTACTATTTTGAAGATGGCTGTTATCCTTCCGTATGGAAATGGAAAGACTTAATGAAATGATCAATTCATCTTTGTGATTCGGTGGGTGTCCTTTTATTTGATCTCGTCAACAAGAGTTCCAGCCAAATTCTATATCAGCTTATTTAGCTACCACAGACGTTGTCCGGTTAATAGATTGTTTTGTTATGCTCTAAATTTCTTATGATAATTTTGTGTCTTCATCTCAGAAGTAAAGGTAGATTTGCCTCTAATTCTGCCTAACTCTGCTTTTGGAGCATGGTTATAATGAGAATTTTAATGATTAGATAATTGATTGGATGGCTCCATTAAGGAAAACAGACCACCTCTATTTTCTTCGATCGTGTTCTCCACCGTTAACTTAAGTTTAGTGGCAGCATTGATTGCTTAAATTTGCATCCTGGTATTAGATGAAAGGGCAATTGTGAAGATCTTTTGTAGCTTTCAGGAAGCAGAATTCATGGTCTTCCGATCCCCCACCAGACTTGAATCAGTTAGTTATAAGGTCAAATTATGTGCGAAATATCTGACTGAATTTTTTTCCTTGCAACTACTTTGTTTCATCTTTCAGGTCCGTTGCTTTTCCTGTCTTAAATTTTGTCTCATTTTCAGTGTCAGTTGCCGTCATATCAGTTCGGCCTGATGTATGACCATAAATGCAGAGTAGCACGGAAGAATTGGCTATAATAGAGCTTTTCGTTTGGTAATAGGTTAGATTATTAAAAGTAAACTGCAAATATATGTCAAAATAATGGTAGGTGCAAATGAATTCGTAG
This sequence comes from Combretum micranthum, assembly GCA_024138025.1. Taxonomy (NCBI): domain Eukaryota; kingdom Viridiplantae; phylum Streptophyta; class Magnoliopsida; order Myrtales; family Combretaceae; genus Combretum; species Combretum micranthum. Next base: position 1,080,380 of record JAMXBD010000290.1, read on the forward strand.
AACTTCCGAAATATGATTTTGTCTTTTTATATTATTTTAAAATTTATGAAAGCTAAATCATTGCTTTAATAATTAAAAAAAAAAAGGGTTGCTTTTGAGTTTCTATTAACAATAGTTTTAAGATATGGACCTATTTGAAAGTTCATATCTATACACATTAATAAAGGTTGACAAAAAATTTCTCTTCTAATGTGATACCAAGTTAGTATTTTACATAAGTGTACATTTTCAATAATTTTTATTTAGATAAAATTGTCATTTAATTTTGAGAAATTTCTTAGTTATTTGATATTGCATCAATTAATATAGGTCGAATCGAATTGTGTAACAAACCGATTTAAAAAATAATTACATGTATCGTATTAAATGAAAATTTTGCAGTATTAGAAGCATATTATCTTACAAACTCAAATAGTCACCTCAATTTTTTTTTTTTTTAAGATCCAAACCTGACTATTAACACAAACCCTAATTGATTTGTGTAACCTATGAGTATCCTTCAAATATTTCCCTAAATTATGGGTGTTTTCAGGTTTACTACTGTAATCTGCCCTTGGAAATCTTGGGCAAGGTGATAGAACTACGAGTCTATTTCGACTTAGCACTAATTAAAAGCCTAACTATATTGGTCAAGAGTAACCTTCTAAGTTTAGGTGCACCTGTCTTGTGATAGACACCCAAAATCAACTCTGTTCTAATTTACTAACCACCCTTCTAAACCACGCAAAAGAACTGAACACCCAAACCTGCCCAATTTTATGCCCACTTTCTTCAGCACAAAATGGCTGATACTACTACTACTACTACTACTAACACATTCCATTTATGCGTTGAAGTTCGCCAATCCTACATAGTCCACACCAATGCTTTTCCAACAGTTCCTTTCTTACATGTTCAGCTTCATCATTCCTAGAAGCCATAGGATCGTCAAACTTGAACCTGTTTATGAACCCATCGTCTCATACGATAACATCCCGGGGAAAACTAAGGATGGCTGCTGTCCATCTAGCTCTCCAGCAACATCAGGGTTGAAGGGAACCCTTGAAGGCAGTGAGGTGTGCTGTGTGTGCTTGTCAAGATTGAAGGAAGAATGTGAAGATGTGCGGGCTCTTCCATGTGCCCATATGTTTCATAGGGTGTGTATCGATAGATGGCTCGATGTCTGCCCGAGAACATGCCCCCTTTGCCGGTTCTCGATGGATGCGGAAGGGGCAGGAGTTGGAGGAGGAGGAGGAGGAGATACTATCATTCAATGGGAGTCATTACTGACGAAATGTTGATTTGGTTTTCTTCCTTTCATGCCTGAAAACAAGTACAAGAAATGGAATTCTTTTCATGTCTGTCTTCTTCCCACAAGGATGGTATCGATTAAGAATTTAGCAGTTGAAAATGTGTACATACATGATATTCTCGTTGTTTATGTTTCCTACGTATGGATTTAGTGCAATGTCGTAAAGCACCCGACAAGGAATAAGATAAGAGAATTCCGAGAATTTCATGTCTACCTAGTCAAAGAATTGGAAAAAAATTAATGTTCCGTTGCCGGGAATCGAACCCGGGTCTCCTGGGTGAAAGCCAGATATCCTAACCGCTGGACGACAACGGAATGCTGAGTTTTTCTTTCGTAGTTTTTGTATGAATACAAACAACTTTGAACTTTAACTTTTCAATTTGTACAAGTAAAAAGCAATGGAGAGAATGAACGATGGAATCCTCCTAATAATCATCATAATAATATACAATTATATATATTATCTATTTATAATATATAATTTTGAAACTTCTCAACATGGTGTCTTTTTAGTGTTTTTTCAATAGATAGTTACTTTTCTTCTATCTTTATATGTTTTTTCTCTTAGACATCGGCATGGTTCAGGTCGGTTCCGGACGCGAACCGAAACCGCTAGAACCGGGACGGTTTACGGTTCCAAGGTCCGCCGGTTCTGGCGATTCCGATTTTGGTTACTGATTTTTTTTTAAGAAAAAAAATGAAGAAAATAAAAACCCTAACACACACCCCCCCCCCCCCCCCCCCCCCCCCCCCCCAAACCCAAAAAAAAAAAAAAAAAAAAAAAAAAACACCAAGCTTTATTATTATCAAGCAGTAAAGTAAAAAATCATTAGAAGTTATAATAACTTTTCATAAATCAAATATGCATATTGACCCATATCCACCACTAAACAATCTTCGTTGTGTGTATCACTTCTAAGATCAATTCCAAGTTGTACATAATGGGTCATGCTAAAATCTTTTTTCACTGGACAAAATCGAGCCTAACGTTACAAAACCATTCTTATGCTAGTGTGTGCGTCCGTGTCAAATAAGAGAAAGAAGAGAATACCAAATTCAAGGTGCTCCACTCTCTAAGACCTGCATCATGCGCAGTTTTTTTTTTTTTTTTTTAAATTCAAATATTTGGCGGTTCTGAATCCGGTTGGAATCGCCGGTTCCGCCACGCTAACCGCTTGGACCCATCGGTTTCGGCAGGTCCTTGGACTGTTCGGAACCGTCACCGATGGGACGGTTCTCGGGTCAGGAACCGCCGGACGGTTCGGGGCGGTTTGCGGTTCGGAACCGCCCCGTGGTGATGTCTATTTTCTCCTTCCTTTCACTTATTCTTTATCCAATTTTTTTCAATTTTTTGCTTCACTCTTTTATTTCCCTCTCTTTTTTACATTTTTTTTCTTCAATGTCTCTCTTTCTCCAAATTAATCTTTGATCCTCTATAATATCAAATTACAATTTTTCATTTTTTCAATGCACTTTCTATTATAATGGTTTGTTTATTTTCTATTTTAATCTACGATATTTACTTTTTTTTTTTATTTTGTTTACATTCTATTAAAGAGAGGCTACGCATAATAAAAAAATCATCTTTGTATTCAAATAGAGAAAAAAAAAAAACATTGTTTCACATATTTAAAAGTATAATCATTGATTTTGTTCATTTCTTTCAACTATTTCCCTCTCTAATTTTATTTTTCAAGAGATATGATATTAAGATCATTTTAATACACTATATATCTATTTATAATATTGGTGATTTCAATAAGTCAGTTTAATTTCAAATTTCACCTCATATGTATGCATGTAAATTTTGGAAACTTATTTTTTGATAACACACTTTATTATTTCAATTTTGAAATTCTCACTCTTGTTCTATGTTTTTGTAAGTAGCATAATGTTATGAAATAACCCACTTTTATGTCAAATTATCTATGCACTTTGTTCGTCTTTTTTTTTTTTTTTTCATTTTAATACCGCTTTGATATACAAGATAAATGAAATTTGTCCATAATGCGTTAGATCTAGAAGTAATCTATCGTCATAGCAACATAAATTATTGAACTTCTACTAAGATACTTAGAGAAATGTCTGTAATTGATTAAACCAATTGCATAATAATAATTAGATAACTTCTATTTAAGAGATATTATGTTGAAAAACAAGTCTTTTAACATGAATGTAATTTTTTGAATAGTTATAACTTAAATATAATTAATACAAAATAGCACAGCCTTGCATCATGATGTTCATTTTTAAATAACGTGTTATTTCATTAGAAAATTGTCATATTAAACTTTGATATTGTATGTGTATTATTTAGAAATATATAATAGTCATTGTTCTATAAATGATTCTTTTGAATTTAATACCTTTTGGGCATAAAAAGCTTTTATCATTTGTATCTTCTTGTTAACAATGTTATTTAATCGCCTATTATCTTTTGTTTCAAGGCTCATGCCTTTTTATTAATTAAACTCAATTACTTTTGACCATGTTTTTCATTGTAGTTACAAAAGATTGCAACCTTTAGCATATAAGAGTTGCTATGTTTGCATGATGTAATGTCAAATGACATAACTCTTGACAAGTAACATTATATTTTCACAATTTAAAGGGTTACTACTCTTCACACAATATGGGATTCTATAAATATATAATAAAATTAATAATTAATATCATATAGTACAAACACATAGTATATGCATTGAAATAATAACATATATACAATACTATAATTAATCAATCAACTTCCATAAAAAAAATGTTAATTATGGTAATTTCTTAAATAAATTTAATATTTTCTTTAATGTTGTATTCATAAAAAATAAATTCACACATAATGTGGCATTTTATTACCTTTATTATTATAGTACCCTTTTAATATTTCTATTATTCTATTGTACTTTTTATTTTTTAGTGATATATTTATGTTGTTAATTTTTATAAATAAATTTTTACCCTCATATTATGTGGGCTTGTAACTAGTAATATATAATTTTGGAAGCTTTTTTTTTTTTTTTTTGTAATTATACCTTTTCATCTTAATTATCATACATTTTCGTTTTAACCATTTTAAAATATCACCTATTAAAATTTTTTTAATAGTTTTCCGTTTAACCATTGTACCTTTTCATTTCAATCATTTTAGAAATGTAACTTTTTAAAAACTTCTAATTGTTATTGCAATTTATAAACAAGCATATCATACCTTTTATTTTAATTATAGCACCTTTTGTTTTCACTCATTTTAAATATATTTTCTTTTTAGGAATTTCTAATAGTTGTCGCATTTAGTAAACAGGCCTTTGTCACTTTTCCAAAGCGAAATTCCTTTGCCATTAAATCATTTACCAAAAAATTTCTCCAAAAAAAAAAAGAAATAAAGGTATTTTTCTCTTAGAAAATAAATGGAAAATCAGAGAGAATTTGAGGAAAAAAAACGAGGAACTTCTCTTTCTCTAAGCCTTCTTCTCTCTCATTTCCTACATTAATTACAAACCCTTTATTTTGTTTGATCTCATTTGTTGGTGATGCATCTTATGAAAGAAATTCATTTTCATTAGAAATGTTAGTTTCATTTGTTAAAGAAGTTGCATTGGAGATTTGACATGCACTTTTGTTCATATGTAGGGAGATTAACTAGAGGTAATGTCTTTGATGGATCTTATGTATGCAATTATTAATTTGTTAGGGTTCGTTACTACTATTACTATTATATAGCTAATGGAAGGACAATTAATGTAATGATTTGATTTGATTTCATATGAATATTCTTCTATTTTCTTTCATTTGATTTGATACAAAAGGACAATTAATATAATGATTTGATTTGATTTCATATGAATATTCCACTATTTCTTTGATTTAATTTGTATGAAGCTTTGACTATTTTCTTTGTCACTTCATTTAATTGTAATTGTTCATTAAATTATATTATTTTAAAGAAGAAATCCATTATTACTCTTTCATTTAAATATTATGAAAAAGATTCTCTCTTTACTACTTATCTCAGTCAATCTGTACAACTTTTTTCATCAACATAACCATCCAAAAATTACGTTGATCGAGGAGTCAATGCAAGTATTCATGTGATTATTCCAACTGTATTTATCTCATAAAGGAAAGATCGTAGTGGGAATCGTCATTCTTTGGTTCATTCTTTTGATAACATGATTAATATGTGAATTTGGATGTGATTTAGAGAAACATGCAGGCGAGTTACAGCTTGCAATCCTAATTAAGGACGGGTTTTTGGAGTTAGCTCACCCTCGTGGGATCACAACCCTTTGTCCTGGCCATTGTGCACATGAAGAAAGCTGGTAACACTTAAGAAAAACAGATTATGCCTAAAATCAATTTTTTTTCTAAACTAAAAAGTTAATTCATGCACACTAACAAATATAAAGAACAATTATAGTAAATAGAGAGATAGGAAAGGAAAGCTTGTACCAAGATACAACATGGAGTTTGGTTTGCCCCTTAATCTCCGTGGTCCACGCCTCCCTCAATGGAGGACTTCACAACTTTATTTACCAATAAACAAATTATCTCAATAGAAGACTTCAATACATCAACAACACAAATTGCTTGAGTTGAGTCTTTACAAGTTTGAACACTCGAAACTACTCAACTTAAGACTTCGCTTTAAAACACTCAACTACCTAAATATAATGCCTTTACAAATTGATAGCAATAACAAGACAAAATGGTATTATACTTATCTCTCTCTTTCTTAACAATACAAATGACAAATAATGCTTTAGGAGTGTTTACAAGGTTTTGATTACAAAGAAGTAAGCTCTATCAACCATAAAAATACTCCTCAACATCTTCTATTTATAGTTTCTCAAAAAGCCAAGTCATGCCTCATCAAATCTCTCTCTAACGGTCAGATTAAAAGCTCCCAATGGCTAGTTTTTTAGCTATACCAGTGAATCGGTCCAAGTTGAGTCCTTAGTCTTCCCTTTGATCAATTTTGATCGTTTTTAGCTTTTTTCCAGATTGGATCGACGAGTCGGTATGCTCTTGACAGCTTCAAGGAGCTTTCGTATTTTGACCATAATTTTCTCATATGGACTCTATTTGAGGTAATTCAAGATGCGACAAAAAGCTTAAAGAGATCTTTAGAACTTTCATGTTTCGGCCTTTAAGAGATTCTAAAGGAATCAAGATCTAAAACGTGCTAGTAAAGCATGCAACAATGGAGCACAACAAAAATAAAAAACACATATATGTATTCAAGCATTTTGTTTATCCAAATGGTGTGACTATTTAAGTGTAACTTAACACAATTGATTGATTAATTGTGCAACTAATTTTCTTATTAAAATTCCATTGGATACACAAGTTCAACAATCTTCCCCTTTTTTATGAGGACAATCATGTACAATTAACTCCCCTTCAAATTGACATTCCCCCTCAATTAAGTATCCGGGTTTTAAAAGAGTTTTCTTAACTAGGTTAAAAACTTGATGCTTAACTCAAAAGAATTGCAAGTTATACTTAATGGTTTCAAAAACTTGATGCTTAATTTAAGGGAATTGTAAGTTACATGAATAGTCAAACAAACACAATATACACTATTCATGCATGTTAATTGTGCATTCAATAACATATACTTTTCTATCGGCTGAGTCAAACAATTTCAATGCATAAATAAACTTGAAAATATCAAATTTTCAATGGGAAGATTAGTGAAATAAAGTCTTATTTTCAATCACTACCATAATTGTTTGATTATTTGAGAATTAATTTGATTAAATTGAATGGCACAATGAATAAATTATATTCACATATGTTAGTTTTTGCATGAAATTTCCATGAATTTCTATCAATAATCAATTTACCACTATGTCTATTATAAAGGTCGTTCGCAAGGACTTAATGGGGACATGTTGATGTTGGTGAGGCAACGGTTCCATGCCTTTTTTTTTCTTTTTTGGCATCAACGGTTCCATTCTTACTATGGAGAGGCTAGACTATGACGAGATCCTTTTTCAAGTCGTGCATAAAGGCTTGGCAAGGCATAATCTTTAATAACTTTTCGGTGAAAAAATGTTGGGGCTGGTAATGGATGAACATTTTTTATAGGCCTATATCTATTTGCTGCAACATTCTTACAAGCTGGTGCTTGTTGTTGTTATTATTATAATTATTATTATTCCAAAATTTAGATAGGTTAAAAAAATGAATTTGTTTCTTACATTTCTGAAATGTTATATTTACTTGATAATTATAATTATCCTTCCTCCTTTAAATATTAAGCCACTTGTCTCTATATTTTTATTATGTAAATTTTTATTCAACATCCATTTCCTTAATTAGTTAATTGTAACTTTTCTTTTATTCAATTATAGTTTTTTTCAATTTAGATTTTTTTTTATAATTTAATTACCAAATTAGGTAGTTATCAAACTTAATTTAAAATAACTTACTTAAATCACATGTTTAACATGCATTTTTTGTTTACACACGAGATAAAGACATCCTTCATATGAGACATGCAAGTTATGCCTATTTGGGGGCTTAAAATGCTCCTATAGATGTGTCTTGTATCAAGGTATCGTAATAAGTTTTTAGGGTGAAAAAAACTATCTTATAAAAGGTGACTCACCCTTTTTATATGCGATTTGCTTTTCCATCAACCTTTCACGTTAAAAATGTGATTTTCATGATCTATTTTAGTAATTCTGTTGCCACACATCCTATGTTGTAATTATTTTTTTTATAGGAGAATTAGATCGACCTTTCACTCTATTTAATCGCACATTTATGTTTTGCTTTTTCTTATAATGGGTATCTATAAAGTAGATATACATGTGTGAGAGATGTTTGTGTAAATTAAATAATTTTCAATAGTGGAACTTATCCTGTATAGTTCATGATAGTATTTTTTTTTCATTTTAAATAAATTGTTTTGCTTAGAGTTTGAGTTAATTGTCTTATATAAAAATAATATAAAATGAGGTTATTAAAGTGTTTGTTTTTTAATATATGCAATATCTTTTTATTAATCATGCAAAAGGCAATAATAATGGTTATAAGAAACACTAAAATGCATTAATTAAGATAAAATTAATTAAAAAAGACTACCAAAATTTTATATCAAATAGTTTTATATTTTTATTTTTAAATAATATTTCACCATATTTATAGTTTCATTCTAAGCACTTTTATTTTCTATTATACTATAAAAAAATGTGTAACCAATTTACCATAATTTTTTATAAAAAATAATGAATTAGTCTCATTTTAATTCTATAGATTACATGAAGTCAAATAAAATTATGTAGATAAAACCTTATTTAAAAAAAAAAATGCTTCCTTGTTTAAATATTCACCTTTTCTAATTGTTCCAATTGCTTTTTTACCAATAAAGTAACTAATCTATTAAAGCATTACTAATAGAACTGGGCTTTGGAAAGCCTTAAATCAACAAATTCTTGACTTATAAGATAGAACATGATTAGTAAGTGCGGGAGAGCTCATCCAACATGATCACTTTGATGCTTAAGTTAGCAATTATATGAAAGAATAAACCAACAAAAGACAATAAAAAAGTAATAATAGATAAATGTATACAAATGTCTGTTACCTGGATGCGACATAGGATATATGAGTAGATTTGCAACATAGTAGGAAAGCGGATAAATTCAAATATGGGAAGCATCTCCAATATTTAGGATTGTAAATCTAAAAGGATATGGTAAATGCATCTTTTAGATTAGGATGCCTTTTAGAAATTACAATGTCGCTGAAGACAACTAGCAAGTTAGTATATTTGCTTGAAATATATAGGCGATCTTAATTGGTAGAAGGGAGATTAGCAATAGACAGTTGAGCTCCTACCAACTAGGATAACTTAGCATATTGTCAGCTTAGCATATCTTTGTGATACTTATCTAGGGTTATCCTAAGGTTTTTGTAGGCTTAGATTACTCAACATTTGGCCTAAATAGCTAGTGTAAGATCTAATAGACTAGCTCGGGCCTAAAGAGATCAGTTGAGGCTCAAGGATCTTATGACCAAAATTGCCTATCAACGCTTACCCCTCCTTAGTTCTCTATGGTAACAAGAGTAAGCTTGAGGATGAGCTTCTTATGTTAATGTTCAAGTTGAAGGAAACCTATTTGACAAGCCTTGGAAGCAAAGAAACTACCATGAGATGTCACCTATAAGTGGACAACATAGCCTCGGAGCGAGTTAAAAATGGTAAACCAAGCTAGCAAGCAAAACAGAGACCTAAGTTTAGTAGTTTTTGAAGTGGAGTCTTGCCACCTCACCTCTTAAGCTGAGCTATTTGATATCATACGGATTGGTAACTTGGGGCATCGCTCGATAATGAGTACTTAAGCTAGTGAGGTTTTTCCCCCTTCATACTAAGTTGGATGATGTGATATCGAACCCAATGTAGGCATGTAATAACTTTGACTTAGGGAATTCCTCGGGCATGTGGACTTGATGTGATCTGTGAAGGTACCAAGTTGACGAGCTAATTTGGTAGGACTTAAACAAGCCAATAGTTTGATTGTTTATCTGAAAAGTTTCTTAGATGTTTGAACTAAAGACTCTGTCAACAAGGATATATGAATCGGTTAAGTAATGTTTGGCAATGCCTGAATAGGTCGACAACTTGATGCTAAAGAGCACCTACATATTACAGGAGTTCCTTGGATGGAGATAACACCATTAGCGAATGTGTCTTTGGAAAGTTATCTCAGATGGTAATTTGATTTTTCAAAAGTATAAGTAGTTAATTGTTCTTTTGTACAAAGTTCAGGTAACATTTAGGTCATTAACCTAAATTGTAACAAGCTATAGATATTTAACTATTATATTAGAAGCAATTACAAAGAAAGTATAGACATATACATTGATACGAAAAACTTGTATGAAAGAAAAATAAAATCACAAAATGTTAATTTCCTCATGAATGTCGAAAAGTGATCTTCTGCACGTTGTTGATTCTAAGAATACTTAAACGATATAGGCATCCAAAATTCAAAATTTGTAAATTAATTCGAAGAGCAATAAAGTGGCTATAAATAATATTATTAATCAATTGATAATGTCTTTTGCCTTGAGGCATGCAAATATATGAAAAAACTAATTGAAAAAAGCTTAATTTTGCCAAAAAAGGAAAGTTCTTAAAAAGTTTATAGATGTAAATAATTAAATGGATGAAATGACATATACAAACCATAAAGTGGAATTTCCTATTAGAAGTTATGATACTATTAAAAATTTCTTAAAATAGCAACAACATTGTTTTTAAGGTCTTAACAATTGACTTTGCTCAAAAAACAATGTACATCGCAAGTAAAACTAATGTGTTTTGTTTGTTGGCTCATTTCCTATCAAAAAAGAGCTTGAAACGCAAAAATTCAAAACCACTAAAATTACAAAACTGCTACAGACCAATTCTCATCCTACTTTTCCATATACCCATTTGCCAATTCTTCCATCTCATCATAGATTCTATAAATGGGTAAATTACATCAAAATGTGTCAACATTTGGGGGGTAAATTTATTTAAAGTATCAATATTTTGAGAGGTTAAAAAGAGGCATCAAGTTTATTAAAGTTATTAATATTTTAAGTGGTTAAAAAGAGATATGAATGTTTGGCAAAGAGAGTCAAATAAGGTATCAATAATTGACCTTTAATGGAAAATTAAAGAGATTAATTGAAAACTAACCTAAACATTGATATCTCAAATGAACTTTGCAAAACATTGATAACTTATTTGATACACTTTACCAAACATTGATACCTCTTTTTAACCACTCAAAACATTAATACTTCAAATGAACTTACTCTCAAACGTCGATACCTTTTGGTGTAATTTACCCTTCTATAAATATAACTTTAGATTGTAATTATAACTCCAAAATTATTACTATATTTGGTCATTTCAACACCGGTATTGGATTTTAATATGGACTTTTACGCATACCCAATAATTTTAGGAAAATATTAATAGTCTTATAGCCTAATGACATTTATATTGGTTTTCCAAGTGACATGAATTGGATTTGAATTTCCTTTTCCTACTATTACATAAAGAAAAAAAAAAAGGAAAATAAAGTTACACTTTAATATTTAAAAAAAAATGTTAATGAGTTGTTTTTGTGCACATAATTGATTGTATGAGATATATATAACTATCTAAAAAAAACAAAACACTCAAACATTAAGAAAATGGGCGAAACACATATCTATCGATCTTTAAAAAAATTACTTAAATACAAAATAGATAAAATCAATTATAAATTTACCAACATTAAATTACATGCTTTTTATACAATTTACAAATTTACAAAATAAGCGTGTCATCAAGTGTTAAATTGCATCTTGATAAAGCAATTCGGTATAATCATTAATGAATCGCATTTGGATTAAACGATTCATATTGAATCGTAAATCATGTAATTCATGTTTATATGTATATGTGAATCGGAAGATATGTGATTTACATATAAACATGTGAGTCGCATATTGAATACATGATTTTATATTAGTATTTTGATAATTAATTTTATATAATTCGTATTTATATAAATTTTATTTGGTGGGTTAGTAATCATGCAATTTATTTTTGGAAAATTCAATACCTGAATAAGAGGGAAAAAGTTTCCAATGCCCATGACACGACAAATCATCCGGGATGCTAGGATTGTCCGTTTTTAGTGGGGCTCCAAAGACTGGGCTGTTGTGATGTCAAGGATTAGCAATATTTGCATCTTCTTTGTGTAATGAAAACCTATTAACCATGTTCAGACAAAGAATCTATTCAATGCCAACAAAAGTGGACATCACTGACCACCAATCACAATAACAAGGTGCATGAAAATGCTTTTTCATCAATACTGGTGTGTAAAGAAGATAAGGGTATGAAAGTGATGTCCGGTACTTAAGAATAAGCTGTCCCATCTTTTTCTTGTGCATTTCTATAGGATTATTTATTTAAGTATGACTTCAGACGAAGGTCTGGGGACCTTTATTGCATGTCTACTTACTTCGACGAATGGCTATTCTATTTTCCTTTTATTTTACGGAAAGTTACTATGATGATATTTAGTTACATTTTATATATTCAATAATAATTAATTATAAGTCTTTATTCTTTTATTTTTTGGCCATTACAACAGAAAGAAAAGGTTAGAACTTGAGACCCTCACTTAAAAAATCAGAAAAATACCGCTAGACTATAATATCATTAACAATTATAAATCCTTATTCAATAGGTTATTTTGTCATTTTACTTAATTACTCCTTTCTTGAAAATTGCATCCAGCTAGACTTATGTCTATAATGCAATAAATATTTTATTTCATGAAAAGAGTATGATAGATATTTTATTTTTATTCCAGTATATTTTTTTATATCAAATAAACATTATAATAATCTTATAATAGCTGATGTACCTTTGTTACATTTCTATTGAATATCAATTCAATTCCCCTTCTTATTCGATACTATGAAGTAATCGAGCCATTAAATCATTGTACATTTGTTGGTCCATCATGGGTAAAAGGATAGAGAGGAGAGATTAGGAAAAAACAAAAAAGAGGTTATATCACGAATGATACGTAAACTTTGGCAAAATAAATAATTAGGTACCTGAACTTTAAAATCGATCAATTTAATACGTAGATTTTGAAATTAATCAATTTAACACAAATTTTTTTTTGAAATTGATTAATTTAACTTCTAAAAGAACTTGATGGAAGTACTATTGACATACACGAAAAGTTCTTTTACATACTAAATAGATTAATTTTATAGTTCAGGTATTTAAATGTATATTTTATTAAAGTTCATGTACCATTTGTGAAATTAACCAAAATGAGGGAGAAAAAAGGCAGATCTAAGATTAAATGCTAAGGTATTTGAATCTAAGTGATATGAACAATAGTTTGCTAAGGAGGTAAATCCAATTAATTCTTTTTACCAAAGTTGTATTATATAAAAATAGTAGAGAAAATAATCTAGATTAAATAAAATTTTAAACTTTTGATTTAAATCTTGCTCTTCTTAGGTACAAGAAAACCAATCATTTAGGCTTTTTGATAATTAATATTTGCTCAATTTTGTTATTCGATTTTAATTTGCTTTAGGGAAAATGTAATTAGAGAAATATACTAATCTAAAAAGTGAGAGATTGTGTGGGTATTAATTCCAAACTAAATAAGTGGTGGGATTTATTTTGTAGTTACAGTGATATTCATATTACATTTTCAGTAAAAAAAAAAAAGGATGTGAGAAAAAGTAATTATACCACTGGACCTCGGAAACCTTAACGGCGTAACCCTTTATTTGAATTATGGAGTTGAGGAAAGGATGATTTTGAAAAGGAAGAAAGTGGAGGAGATTTATCTATTTTAAAACTTTTTTCTTTCACATTTTACTGTTCCTCTTCCTCCCTTCAATCTAAACAAGAAAGTTGGCTCCTTTTTTTCTATTTTCTTTCATTTTTAGTTTGTTACCTCTACCTTCTTTTTACCTTAATCATTTCAACCATATAGCAATAGCACAGAGATATTAACCAAGTGTTATTAAAGGTCCATAAATAACCTCATTAAATACTTATAACTACTTGAGATGCTAGAATGTGATAAAACCATACAAGTTAAAAGGAAAAAAAAAATTAAGAGTATCTCTCAATAGTTTGAATTTGGCGCTGGTAGATCTTAAATTTACAATATGTGCTATAACATCTCAGGAAATTCTACGGTAGTCTCATTATTAATTTTGACAGGATCAGCCCGTCAACTATCTAACGGCTCATGTCATATCCAGCCATGTTCAAACCACTAAAATAGTTAATATTAAAATTAGTATATTTATTTTAACAGTTAGATAATTGACGGATGGTTTCGTTGACATGACTATATAAGCTCCCTTAACATCTCTTAAATTTTAGATTTATCGCATTTGATCTTGGATTTTTTTTAATCCATCATCTCTACCATCATCAACCATTATAGGGGTAAGCTTCCTTGATGGTATCTAAACTTTTTAGTTTATAACAGTTTGATACCTAAAAGCAATTTTGTAGCAAGACAATACCTAAACTTTTTAAAAATTTCAATGAAGGTACGTATGGACAGAAACCATCCAATTTTCCATTAAAAACGCTAACGTGATAGGAAAAATAATTTAAATAATTATTTTCAGTCCATGTTAGTACTTTTTTTCCTCTCTTTCTTCTCTCTCGCTCTTCTTCCTTCCTCATTCTTCTCTCTCTCTCTCTCTCAATAGCGAATTCACATCACAACATTTTCCATTTGTAACAACTAATCAACAAATATAGTAAAATGGATAAGAACGAATCGCTAGATGGAAAGAACTAAAACTTCAATTAAAGTGAAGTTCAAAATATCATGAGAATACATGCAACAAGAGAGTGAGAAGGACCATGGGAGGAGAAAGAATTAAGAGCAACTTTAGCTATAGCGTGTTCAACTTGATGGAGGGTAGAACAACAATTAAGACTTAGAGGTCTTGCTATTAAATTCACGGTTAGTTTGAATCTTGGCATGTGGTTTGGACCTTCTTGGAGGCACATGTAGGAAGGTAAGTTGAAGCAGCTCCTTTGCACTGTGGATGTGCTTTTGGGTTATTGCGTGTTTATGATTGGTGGTGTTCGATTTCGTTTGGTGTTTTTGGTGTTTGGCTAGGCAGTCAAGTTTGTTTGGTGACTCAGATGATGGATTGGGTTAGGTTAAATGGAAAAGTTTACTCTTTCTCTTATGTTTATTCCATTGGGGTGACATGGTTGTGAGGGTATTAGTAATGTTTGGTGTATGGATCTAGTCATTGTCGGCTTGGTGGAGGTTTTAGCTTGCATCAATTGCTTTGTTTTGGTTTGAGTTTGTTTCCATTCGAGTTTAGGTGATGGTCTTGGTGAAGTTAACATCTAGTGGTGGTTGGTGGTCCTTGGATGTCGAGTTTGGTCTTGGTTTTGGTATAAGTTTAAGTTTGATTTGTGTTCGGTTTGGGTTTGTTCAAGATGGCAAATGGTGGTGAAGTTTACGCCGTGTGGGTTTCAATTTATTGTGTGTTTAGTTTTTGGTGTTTGGTGGTTGTGGGTTTCGACGGTGTGGTGGTCATGGTGGTATCATGCATTCGTATGGTAGTGGTGGTGATGTTTGTGTCATGCCTCGAGGGGTACTATAATTGTAGTAATCCACCATATACAATAATGGAACCTATAAATGACTACCTTACTCAAGCAAAGGTTTCTATATTATGCACAAGGCATCTTTTACAACAAATGGAACACGTTGGAGTAGCACAATATATGATGGTAGTAATTAAATAATAATGCAAGAGAACTATATATCATTAAACTTAAACGAAGTTGATTACAATTCTTAACAGCATACCTCCGCTACTATCCTCAAATAGTTAAGGTATTATAGTCATTCATAATGGTCTCCAAAATAATAATGTATTTCATAAAGGTACTTCTAAGGGAATCTTCATTCTATTTTCTTAAATCTTTTGTTGAAGCTCTAAAGTCCACTAGTGATTTACTTTAGGTCACGTCCATTGAGCAAAGCCTCAAATATTCTTGTTTCATTAAAAATCTATATGGCTGTAAACAACAACATGGTTAGTAAGATATTCTCTTCATTCGTACCGTATAACTATAACAAAACATGCTTATTAATTTCAAGCATATGCCATGTATGCTATGTAGTAAACACATATTACAAACATGTTTATATGGGTATCTAGAAACTATAGCCTTCTGTGTCAAGGGTTAGGGACTTTGATATGAAGGTCACTGGGATCTACACTGCTAGTCCCTAAGCACCTGCTCATAGCGATCGATCAACACAACTCATTCTTAAGGCCGTGTTCCCCATATGACTTAGTTCTCCTAAGATGAGTTAGGCCATCCTAGCCCATTCAATTCTTCACGTACTAGTAATAGTCTTTAATATATGAATCGACGGATATAGTGCATGCCCATTTTATTTATATTAAACTGAACATAATTAAGGTATACTTAAAGGCGATCAAACAAGTATCATACATACATAAGCAACATGTAATATTGATGATGTATTTAAACAACTATTAGTTGGTTTTGATATGCTAGTATCCATTGTCACTCATTTATAGAAGCACATACGCTTATACCCATAACTCCTTTCATATCCGTTTTATCTTATGCTTACAAATCTAGTGCCACTATGTACAAATACAAGTAAGGTAGCAGAAAAACTCATTTGTTTATAGTGTAAACTTCGGTCGAAGTGATCTATGGGAAACATAACTTTGGGATCCTTGTTACCTAAATAAGGAAAAAACCGAAATGAGTATTTTGGATCAACTTCATCTAAACTTCTAATTCTAAAAATTATATTCGCATTGTATTTTCTAGGTTACATAGGTTAGACCTTAAAATAGCCATAACTTGGTCATTGTAACTTTGATTTTCGTGTATAAGTAGTCGGTTTCTACCTACTTCGAATGCTCTATCCATTTCTAAGGTTTTTATAAACATTTAAGCTGATTTAGGTCCCTGAAACCTACTGTATAGATCACACTCAAAATTATGATGAAGCTCATTTTGACACATCTTGCAAGTTTTATCCTTTATAGACTTTCTAGGGTATGTATATTTATTATTCCTACATTTAAAGACAATTGGTGTCTCAAATAATTTATAGCACATACATGATCCTAGTGATATTACTTGAAAACAAAGTTTTCACTAAATAGTCTTTATGACAATTTAAAAATTATAAGTTCATCAGGATTTAAACATCGAAAACCTATAGCTAAATTTTTATTTCTTAGTTCTTACAAATAAATGATTTAAACAATATATCATACCTTGTTTTATTCCTTGTAATTTTTTTAAAATTTTCATTGAAAACTCATATGCCAAAATATTGATTTTTCATGTATTTTCAAAAAAAGAATTTCAAGTTGAAAAATCTCTACGAGTTGATGTATATGTCTTGACATTCTAAGAAAATAAGAAATAATTTTTTCCTTTCTAAATTTTTTCTTTGTACTAAGGATTTTTCCCAAGTGTTGAAAATAAATTTTTAGATAATTTAGGTGTAGGACTTGTTTCTTGATTTTTATTAGTTATAATCATTAAAGTCATGTGGGTTTGAGAACGAATAGTTTAAATTTCACATCCTCTCTACCACCTACATGCCTTGACATTTTCCAGGAAAATAGGGTGATGGTTTTGTTTCAAAATTTCTTTTCTTGAAAGTGAGTTTTTAGAAAATATTTTGCATGATAAAGAATTATTAACATGTAAGATTATGAATTCACTTTAGTACTATAACAACATCACTATGTGCATCTATGTACATAAACATAACAATTTATTCAAAATTATGGCAACAACAAAATGATCTTAACATAATAAAAAGTTAACAAAGGTAGTAAAATCACAAAAATAGAAACATGGGATTCTTAGCTTATAATCTAGGCTCTCTGGGATGTGAAATAATTCAGTCACTATATAAAATAAAAAAATAAAGCGAGATAAAATGAAATAAAATGGGAGTCTTAGATTTTAGTTAAGGCTTTCAAAGACTTGATGTCGAACCTGGATTTTCCCACTATTTGGTTCATTTCTCCTAACCCGATTCACATTAAACCCGAACCCATTTAACATGAATCCTTGACTAGGGGTTAAAAGAAATTTTAATTTTTGAAAACCTTTTAGAGTCGCCACCCGATATAAATTGGGAAAAAATAAAAGCTAGGATCAATGGGTCGGTTGATCCTAACTTAGCTACTAGTCTGCGAAAATTTGATTTAAAAACCAAACTTTTAAAACCAGATATCATGGATTCGGGGCTAACCTATTAAAACCAAATCGGTTACCACTTTCAATTTTAAATTTATAATCTATCCTTTATATGCTCAAAAATTCAAATAAAATATTTACAAGTCACATTTTTTGTTTTTCTTTTTATATTTTTATATTTTTTATTTCTCAAAAATTTCACAAAAATAACCAAAATGATAAACAAAAAAATATTTTTTTCATTTTTTATTGTCGCCCCGTAGGTGCCTACGTACTCGCTAATCGAGATCAGACAAAACTAATTTGTTGATCAATTTTATATTTTTGAACTCTTTTCACTTTAAATTCATTAAATTTTGAATTTTTATGAAACCATTTTTGATGATCCTATGATCTAATCAATTGATTTTTTTTTTATGAAAACATATTTTTCTAAGTCAAAAAAATCATTTTTTGGAAAACTAATTCATGATAATTCATGGCTACTATAATGCTACATGAAAAATCAATTTGATTAAACTTGAATGAATATTTTCATAGCAAATTTATGAAAATATTCTGATGAAAATTTTTTATTATTTCATAGCCAATTTATGAAAATAATCTTGATGAAAACTTAATGATTATCTTCATAGCAAATTTATGAAGATAATTTGATGAAAAGTTGAATTATTTTCATAGACAATTTATGAAAATAATTTGAACAAACTTTAATGATTATCTTCATAGCAAATTTATGAAGATAATTTGATGAAAACTTGAATTATTTTATAGACAATTTATAAAAATAATTTGATTAAACTTTAATGATTATCTTCATAGCAAATTTATGAAGATAATTTGATGAAAAACTTGAATTATTTTCATAGACAATTTATGAAAATAACTTTGATTAAACTTTAATGATTATCTTCATAGCAAATTTATGAAGATAATTTGATGAAAAACTTGAATTATTTTCATAAACAATTTATGAAAATAACTTTGATTAAACTTTAATGATTATCTTCATAGCAAATTTATGAAGATAATTTGATCAAAGTTGATTATTTTCATAGACAATTTATGAAAATAATTTAATTAAACTTTAATGATTATCTTCATAGCAAATTTATGAAGATAATTTGATGAAAGTTGATTATTTTCATAGACAATTGATGAAAATAATTTGATTAAACTTTAATGATTATCTTCATAGCAAATTTATGAAGATAATTTGATGAAAAACTTGAATTATTTTCATAGACAATTTATGAAAATAATTTGATTAAACTTTAATGATTATCTTCATAGCAAATTTATGAAGATAATTTAGTGAAAAACTTGATTGATTATCTTCATAGCAAATTTATGAAGATAATTTGATGAAAAATTTGATTAATATCTTCATAGCAAATTTATGAAGATAATTTGATTAAAACTTTATTATTTAGGATTCTCAAAAAATTATATTTAACAATAATTCATTCATTTTCATTCATCTCATTCATCATTCATTAAAGTATTTTTGAAAACAAATTCATTTTTTTATTCAAAAAACAATTTTGGTTTTGGAAAACCCCTTTTGTCATTTTATTTATCATTTTATTTTTTTTAATTCAATATTAATATATGTTATAACATCATAATAATAAATAATAATAATAATAATATAATAATAATAATAATAATAATAATAATAATAACTCAAATAAAAAGAAGAGAAAAGAAAAGAAAATAAATAAAGAACAAAGCTTGGAACCGTGTCAATCAAACTGGGCAAATGCTTGTTGTGGCTGTTGGAGCTCGAGTGGTTATGGGAGCTGTCGGTGGTGGCTTGGAGAGCTTAGACGGCGGTTAGAGCGGCAGCGGCTTGATGGTGGTGAAAGTTCGAATTCGCTTGGTTCTTGCTCTTGTTCTCTCTCATTTTTTTTTTGAATTTTTTTTTATTTTTCCTTGCTATGCTCTCTCTTGTTCGAAATTTTTTCAGATCTGGATCTTGTGTCTTGAGGAGGATCGGGGTTGTGGTTTATATAGAGCTGGAGGGGAAGTGAAACGGATCACGACCATTAATGGCCGTTACAAAACTTGAATTCGGCCGTTAATGGCCGTCGGTTACAAAACTTGAATTCGGCCGTTAATGGCTGTAGGTTACAAAACTTGAATTCGGCCGTTAATGACCGTCGGTTACAAAACTTGAATTCTACCTTTAATGGCCGTCGGTTACAAAACTTGAATTCGACCGTTAATGGCCGTTACAATCTTGAATTCGACCATTAATGGCCGTCGGTTACAAAACTTGAATTCGACCGTTAATGGCTGTTACAATCTTGAATTCGACCGTTAATGGCCGTCGGTTACAAAACTTGAATTCGACGACCGTTAACCGTTACAAAACTTGAATTCGACCGTTAATGGCCATTGGTTACGAATTGGGAGTTACAAAATTGCCAATATAAATTCGTTTTAAAGCACATTTAAAGTAAATAAGTGTCTTTTGATCTTCCTCTTTCTTTTTTCGATTTTTTAAACTTCTAAAAACTTATTTACTAAAGATGGGGTTTATTATTATTTTTTTTTTTCGATTTCTTAATTTTCAAATTTTTATATTCTTTTCCAATTTTTTAATTTTTTTATTTTTAAATTTAGCTAATTTATTTATATTTATAATTTTCAATTTTTATTGTATTTTCTATCTTTTTTATAATTTTTATGATTTTTTATTTTTTTTTATTATTATTCTTTTTTATTTTCAAAAAGGGGCAAAAATGGGGTGTTGACACTTGAAATATTCTAGTCTCATTTGGACTTAAATATGGACAAGTCTAAGACTAGAAGTTGACTAGTCTTATTGTAACTTGGAATGGATAGGTCTTGAACATTAAATAAGTTGCAAGGGAGTAAAAATATGAAAATAAATAAATCACAAGGTTAGATTAGTGAGCAATATTCTCTAAAAATTATATATATACCTATACATATAGTTACATATAAAAAGTTAGATCAATATACATGGAAAGGAAAACACAAATATGAATATATCATAAGCTTAAAATCAAGTATGATGCCTTCATTTTCCATCCCTAGCGTCATGCATCATGCAGATACTTTTATGGAATCATGCATAAAGACATACATGCATGATCTTAACATAATATAAGATAGGTGGTTAAAGTGTTTACCTAATAAAATGCAGAAAAAATGTATGTGTATAATTGAGAAGTGGGAGGGGCGATTTGTAGAGGTAAAAAGGGAGGGAGTTTTCTTGAGAGAATAAGAAAGGATTTTGACAGAGAGAGATGGAGTGTAAAGTGTGAAAAATGAAAGAGATGAGGAGTATTTATAGAGGAAAATTGTTGTGAATTAAAGTATGTAAAATAACGAAAAATATAAAGAAATTGGGAGAGAAGAGAGAGAGGGTCGGTGCTAATTGCAAGGGGGAGGGTGAGAGAGAAAGAGAAGGAAAAAAGTACAAGAAAATTTAAATATAAATTAGATAAAGTATGTGTGAGAAAAGTAAAGTTTAAGATGTAGGTGTGAAAATAGGTGTGTAAGAGTTGTAAGAAAAAGTAAAGTAGAGTGAATAGTAAAAATAGTAGATAAGACAAATTAATTACCGATAGAGATAAAAATAAATATATAAAGGCTATATCTAACGTTTTTATAAGATGATAAAATTTAATCTAATATTTTATGAATATCTTAATAAATTTCTAGTATAAATGTTTGTTGGAATATTTTGCTTGTTTTGTGTATCGGTGTCTGAATACAGAGACTGATCCCAAAAAGGCTTGAATCGATTGAAGTTTTAGCAAACCTGATCATTTTAAGGCATATACCATATAATTGGTTCATAATTTGAATTCATACTATTTTTCTAATTCATATAATATTTTAGGGTTTTACAAACTGTCTGATCGAGTATAGAGTTTCCTATGATTTAAAGTTGACTTAGTTTGACTTTAGAGTTTCGGTTCCATTATCAATTCTAAGGTTTTAGTTATAAGATTATTGTAATATCTAGGATTTTGCAATTTTATTATTAATTATTGCCCGGTAATGTTATCTCGATCTGCATACTAGCAATCAGGTGCAGAAATGGTTTGGTTTAATTAATGAAATTTTGACTTGATAAATTAATATTATTATAGAAAATTATTTCTTATTATTTTATTATTAAATATTACTTCGATATATTATATCGGTTTATGTGTTAAAGATCAGATAGACGAACGGTTTGGCGTGGGTCTCTGAATTGAACAATTATCTTATTTTCGTTTTGGTTTCAAAGGTACTCATTTTCTTAGGGTTAGGTATTTAAGATTTTCTATTCCCATTGTACTCATTAGACATCTAGGGTTATTTGAAATTATTTAGGGTTTTCTAGATTTGTGATTTGTTTGAATCGATTCTAGGGTTTTTAGAATTTGGTTTTAACTTAGCTCAATTTTTAAGGTTCAAATTTTCGTATTAGTTCTAGGGTTCCCATCTAAGAGTATCGGAAAATATATGGGCTAACAGTTTGTGTTGGGGTAAAAGAGAGGGAGAAGAATGAGGAAGAAGGAGAGAGGAGAGAAAGATAGAGGAGAGGGAGAGGGGAAAAAACAAAATGAAAATAAAAAATTGCCGATATGGATGGTTTTTGTTGCCACATCAGCATTTTTAATGGAAAATTGGACAATTTTTGCCCATAGGTACCTTCCACAAAACTTTTAAAAAGTTTGAGAACCATCTTAGTACAAAATTCTTTTAGGTACCAAAGTGTTACAAACTAAAAAGTTCATGTACCATCAATGAAACTTACCTACTGTTATAGAGGTTAATTAATATTCTTTTATTAGTAGGTATTTTAGGGAAAATGATTATAATGTATTTGTTTTTTCTTTTTAATCTTCATCCCTATGTGGGATCATATTATTCATTTTATAAGATTTGTTTCACTTACTAATATGATCAATTTAGTATTTTTTGGAAGAAATTGTATCCCCCCATGTAGGGATATGTACAGTACGGTTCGGTTCGGTTTGCACCTCAAACCGAACCATATGGTTTAGTTCATAATTTTTTCCAAAAAAAACTGTTTGGTATGGTTCGATTTGGGGTTCGAACCGTTTTTATTCATAAAATAAAAAATATATTCTATCGAATAACTTCCATTACATATTTCTTATCATTAATGGAAATATAAATGGAAATATTTTAAATTAATTATTTACCAAATAAATATGCAAAACTTATAAGAAAGAAGAGATTTCATTCATTATAAAATTATAATTGTGATTAGTGTCATTTTTTTAATTATCTTAAACTATAATGGTATACTAGACTTTATCTCAATATAAGACATAAATTTAATTCATTACATGCTTCTAGCTAACATATTACCAATTATATAAATTAATAAGGAACTAAATAATAAAAGTAAATTAATTAGTAAGACAAATGGAAAAAAAAATCCAGGAGTTAGAATATTAGAAGTTAAAATCTAAAATTTATCTCATTTGTAGACAATACAACAGTTAAAACATATTATGAAAAATCTATTTTTATTCTAATGAATAACATATATCTAAGTCACAAATTTGAAAAATAATTAATTTTGATATGTATCATTAATAAAACAATTAAGAATAAAAATAATATGTTTAATTTTTTAATATATAAAACGATTTGGTTTGGTTCATAATCCTGAAACGAACCATGAGCTGTTTGCTATTTGCCCAACCGGACCGCGAATCGAATCGTTTCAAAAAAGAATCAAAATTTTGATTCTGTTCGGTCCAATCCGGTCCGGTTCACGGTTCAGTCAATTTTTTTGCACAGCCCTACCCCCATCATAGTTATTTTAATGCTTGAACAAGTATTCATACTAACGTTGGTAATTTAGGACTCGACTCTTGAAACCGGACATGATGTAACATGATTATAAAAGGGTACCCATAAACGATATGGATTTAAATGTGTTTGGGCTTAGATTTAGGACTCAAACCCATTTACAAACCCATTAAAACATAATACTATTATTTTGTTAGAATATAATATTATTACCCTAACCTATATTACAAATTGACAAAACTATCCACTTAAAAAATAAATTATATATATGTATAGGACATTATAAATTATGTATAGCATATACATATAACATATATAAAATACAGATCTTATTTAACAAATAAAATATATATAATATAAGGTTAATGTTAAATTTGGTACTTGAACTTTGCCCGAAAATTCAATTAGGTATCTGAACTTAAAAAAATTCAATTTCAGTACCTGAAGAAAAACTTTTTGAGGACATTTTTAGTACCTATAACTCTGTTATAATGTCTACTCACATGTCAATTTCGACCAATAAGCAACTGCCACATGTAATTTCGACTAAAAAAATCAGATAACATAACGAAGCTCACTTAATCATTATTATTTTCCCATTTATTTATTTTAATTTTTTTCTCCATTCGTGTCATCCCTAACCTGTCTCCATAGCTGCCATTGTTGAAGAGTTCAAGCTCTTTTGATCAAATTTGTTTAGATTTTGTACTCGCCTTTTCAACTTCAAGCGACTATGACAATGAACAATGAATTATCTATGTCATTTACTTCTAGGATTGAATCACTAGAAAAGCTCGATTGAAACTTTTGGTTATACAACTTTCTCAAGCATTCAATATTGAACGTTATCACAATGAGAACTGCTTCTCCTTCAACCTCTTGCCGCTCTCAACTTCTCTCTCTAGCCCTTTTTCTCTCTCTCTCTCTCTAAACTCAATAGCCCAATAACCAAAATCCACCATCGTGACAACATCATAATCACAACAACAGCAAACCCACTCCAAATATCCAACAATGCAACTCGAACACTCCGATAAACATAACCATAGAACACAAACACTCACCGTTACATACAAAACTCATCTAAACAACCACTACCCTCAATGACTAATAGATGACACCCCCATGGTTAGGTGAGCCTAGTTATGTTGTTTGATTTTTTTAATTGAAATAACACGTGGTAGTTGCTTATTGGTCAAAATTGACACATCAGCGACTTTATAATGGAGTTAGACGAGGTACTTAAAATGTCCTAAAAAAGTTCGTTCAGGTACTGAAATTGAACTTTTTAAAGTTCAGATACCTAATTGAATTTTCGGGCAAAGTTCAAGTACTAAATTTGATATTAACCCTAAAATATATATTAATATACAATTGATTTTTTTGTTCATATATAGCATATGCACATATACATACACAATATAACATATATCATATAAACTAGATGTCTATAATAAATATATGTATAGATATAACACACACATATAATAAATTCCATAGGTTATAAATACATATTTTATATGCTATATAAGATTATGTATATAATATATTACATAAACATCTATATTAATATAGAGACAGCATATAACACATTTATAAAGTAGGTGACATTATATATAATGTAACTTATAGAGTGAATATAAAGTATGGATTATATATAATCGTATTTTACATAAATATATATAACATAATCTATGCATATATGTTACATAACATATATAACAGATAATTATGTATATACTTATCATTGCATATAAAAGATCTATATGTTATAAATACATAATTTTTATGTTATAGATGTATATAGACATCGGTACGGTTCGGGTCGGTTCCAGACCCGAACCGGAACCGGAACCACAAGAGCCGGGGCGGTTCACGGTTCCAAAGAACCGCCGGTTCTGGCGGTTCCGGTTCCAGTTCATGTGAACCGTTTTTTTTTTTTTTTTGAAGATATAGGAAGATGATGAGACCTAATAATCCTATTGCCAGACCTCTCCATCTTCTTTTAATCCCACTACCACCACCACCGCCGCTACCTTTCATCCTCTAAACAAACATGTGATCCAATCAAAACAGACAACAACACTTTATATAAAATATAATTAGATAATTGTAAATTATAAATTATGTATATAGTAAGTTAGTTCGTTCAAAGAACAAGTAACGAAATTGAAGTGAGGGGTTCATATGATTAGTTAGCCGTTAATGAATGTAAGTAGTAAATTAAATCTGGTTTTGGTTTGGGTCAGGTGATGCATCATGCGCAGTTTTTTTTTTTTTTTAATTCAAATATTTGGCGGTTCCAGACCCGGTTGGAACCGCCGGTTCCGCCACGCTAACCGGCGGTCCTTGGACGGTTCGGAACCGTCACCGACGGGGCGGTTCCCGGGTCAGGAACCGCCGGTGACGGTTCGGGGCGGTTCCGGATGTATATATGTTATAATTTATTTGTTAAATGAAATGAAAATGATATACATGTTTTATGTGTGTCATAAAATATAGATCATATATAACATACTATATAAATATATAGATTATATATATATTAAAGTATAAATTATATACGTAACATTCATAATTTGTGAAAAATATATAAATTAAATATTACTTAAAGAGTATATATAAACTATAGATTATGTATAACATATATCATGTAGATATATATCATAATATATATTGCAATATGTATGTACATAACATATCTATATGTAAAGACCCGTTCCGCTAAATCCCGAGACTTAGAGTACCGAGTCCCCAATCACATATAACGTTTTCACATTATATGTAAGGTTGTCCTAAAACTAACAGTTTATGAAAATTGTTTGATTAAAACCACTATAACTTTATAAAGAACTTTTAACAAAACAAGATTGCTAACAAAAGCAATCTATACATACATTTACATCATATAAACACTGTTTAGTGTCAATACAAGACACTACAAAATTTACATGGTTTCTTAAAACAAAAGAATCCTAAAGGATCTTAAGGTCTTTACAAAAATAGGCTTAACTATCAAGCCTTCTATACATAACTTTTCCCTTAGTAAAAATTCTTCCAAAAGTCCAGGGTGTTCGAGTCCTATTCGTCCCACTCATCTAGGAATCTCTCGAAATCGAACCCATAGCCCAAATCATCATAAAATTCATCTCCGATACTTGCAAAGCAGCAAAAGTGAGCCAAAGGCCCAGTACACAATAACATATGCAAAACAATTCATCAAATCAATGTAATGCATCATTAGGCAGGTGATTATCTTTATTACATTTTCTTTCACAAATCAACAGGAGGGTATTCAAACCCCAGGTTACACTTCGGGAATTCAGGGATCCTGAGTAACAGCAGCTGCTCAGGGGGTTGATATAAGCAGTCCGATTACTTATATCTCCTATATCTATTTCATGAAGATAATAGCTTCATTTAGGGTTCAAAAGCCGTTGCCCGACTCTACTTAAACTCAGTCCATAACATGAACCTAGTTCACAAGTTCCCATAAACCTTGAACTAAATCATGGTATTTCCCCCTAAGTTTAAGCAAACGTTACTCAGATACTATTCCCCCTATTGGCTACCCACTTAACCAAAAAGAATCGCTATTGCATCATGGTAAAGTCATTGCATCATGACTTGGTTAAGCACCTAACTAACATGTCATTGCATCATGACAGGTTTGCTGCTCCTCGAACCAGATTAAACAGCGTAATAGACATCCAATTCATTCAAATATTAAGCCGAATCAATTTAAATCAGATTAGAAATGCCTATTCCTAGCAAACATCAAACAAGTTATTGCATACCTGAACCCGTTAGTATATTACTATGATCTCTCGGTGAAGAACTAACCGAAGAATCCTTAACTGAAATAGGAATATCAAAATAATCAATAAATAAATATAGATTCCTCATTCACAAATATGTACACATATCATATCTATATATCACAATTAATCAAATAAATTCAAATAATTTAATACAAAGTCATAATAAAGCATTTAAACATCCTATTATATCCTAGATCTTAATAAATACTTAATTGAGCAAATATCAAACTTCGGAAAATTTTGGAAAAAGTTTTTAAAATTCAAAAGCGCAGAGGATACGCCGCACTCAAAGCTGGCGGCTTTGAGTCGGTGTTCAACACTATGAAAATTAACACTGCCAACGCTGGCAGCGCTAAAGGGTACGCCGGCTGCCTTCATTCTACGCCGGCGGCTTTGAGCCGGTGTAGAATGCAAAACCCAAAATTTTTCAAAACGTCCAGAGAGGTGCAAACCGGCCGCTTACCTAGATACGCTGGCAGCCTCTACACATATGCCGGCGGCTTTGATTCTCAGTAGCCGGCGTACAATGTGAAGGAATGAACGCCGGCTAACTTTTCTAGCGAAAACCGGCGGCGTTCAAACGGCTTTAAGAAATTTGATTTTGTGGGTTTCCAACACCGCCTATAGGCCGGCGGCGTAGAAACCCCAGATGCCGGCATACGTTTAAAAACAGGCCTATACAACAGAACACAAATCCCCTGTTTTTTCCACTTCGAAAATTCTATCCTATAACACTTTCAAACCTTCCTCAACTACATTTTTAACTTCATATACTCACCCCTATCTACACTACTCAATCCTAGCAATTCAAAACATGAAATCAACACATTTGATCACTCCAAATCCTACTTCCATCATCCTCCACTTTAACTACTTAAACTATCTTTGTTTCTTCCAAACACTTCATATCACTACAACAATGCATAAACAAACTCACACACTAACAAAACACATTCCTAGCTCATCTCAATGCATGAACAAACAAATTAGATAACATTTAAATTCAATTCATCCAATACTTGACATAACCACCACAAGAAATGAAACAAAACATAAGCCATACTTAAATCAACTCACATGTAAGTGTCTTGCCTTGGAGAGAACTTTGATTTCATAGCTTGCTATTGTTCTTGGTTTTGACTTGGAATTTGGATTAACAGAAGAAGAAGAAGAAAAAAAGAAAGAAAAAGGAAAATTCGGATAGGAAAATAGGGCTGCAAAAAGGGAGTCCAATTAAGCATAATATGCCTTAAACATATCCCAAATTTACCCTTTAAGGCATATACAACTTTAATTTGCATTTGGGGTGAATTTGGGTCTCATTTGAGGCTTATTTAAGCCTAATCACTAGTTTAACTAATAATAACTTCTATCTACTAACCTTATGGAAAACCAAAATTACTTTTATAAATCTAACTTAACTTATCTTAATGTAATAAAGACACAATTAATGACTATACTACACACACATTAATACATATAAAACAAAATATTAATTTCACTACATATGCAAAATAATACATTTAGACTATTACCAACACAACTATCCTAAACATCATGCTCATTCATTTCAATACCTAAGATAAATAAACAACACATGGAAATTTAAATAGAATTTAAATTTAGGTCATTTCACTATACATATATAAATTTAGAGGTTATAAATATATAATAATATGTTATAATTCATTTTTTATGTAAATTGAATATGTTATATATGTATATATTTCACAATATAATATGTAGATTATATAACATATTATAAAAATATATATTAATATATAACATAAATGATGTACATATTGTATAGGTTATGTATACTATGTATGTATGACATATAAAATATATTAATATAAATTGTACATAACATATATTATATTGATATGTATATAACCAACATAATTTATACATTATATATTTCATATAGCTTATATAATTGATGTGTTTAGAGGGTATATTTACCTGATCTATGTATTATACATGTTATATATAATATATGAATTAATTTTATATATATATTTATATGTAAGTCATTTATTACTAGGATTAAAATTAGTGTAAAAGTGGTTTCATTTTAATGTTATTTTGCTTTTAGGTATTTGTAAAATCAACTTTGTGTTTGATGGTGTTTAGATTTAGTCTTTTGGTAGTGTTAGTAGTTCTTGTATTGAATTCAATGTAATTGAATTTATAGGTATTGGAAAGATTTAAGGTTTTGATATTATTTGATGTTGAGTTTTTGAATTCGATGATGATTTAGTCTTTTAATGTTGTATTTTTGTATTGAGAATTTTGACCATATTGTGTTTGTTGGTTATAATGATAGGACAAAAAATCTATAGGTTAAAAATAATCCTTTTTTTTTTTTGTTATCGTCAATTACTATCCACTAATATCACACTTATTAAATAACAAGTTAAGTGACATATTATAATTTTCTTCTTTTAATTATATAAGCGTATAATATCGTACATAATTTATTAACTACATCTACGAAGAATAAAAACTATTTTAATATATCAATTTTATAGTATAACAAAAGTATTTACATTCTAGCGAAATCTATATATTTTTATGTGTTTTATCAATCAATAAACGAGTTGACACAAGACATGGTATAAACAGATCGGGTTACATGTTTAGCTTTTCACACACAATTAATAAAGTGTCAAGTTTTTTTATTAGGATTTTTTAAATACAAACCCATTTAAATGCGAATACAACATAGCGGTCACACGAATTGTCAGCACTAATCATCCCTTACCCTTCTTCACCCAACCATTTTGTGTCAATTCCTCTTTTTTTTTTTTTTTTTGCTGGTGAATTTTGTGTCGATTCATTGATTAATTTTTCTTTTGTAGAACGAAATTAATCTTTTTAGGTAAAAAAAAAATTTGAAGATTGATATAAAATCCAAGGATTGTAGATGACCTCTAAATTTGATATTAATGCCAACATATGCCATCAAACTTATCAAAGTATAAGTAATAGTCTTGCAACCTAATAATATTACTATTGGTTTCTTAAGTAAAATGATTCAAATTCAAACTCACTCCTTGTGTAAAAAAAAATCAAAATATTATAGTTAACACCCCTGAAATTTTATCCCTAAATGTATACACTTTTCAAATTTCCAATACATAAGAATTTATATATGTTAAAATATAATTTATAGGAATTAATTTGAATGACAAAGTCCTACTATACACACAAGCAAGAATTCAGGGATTCAAATAAAGTGCTATGCCAAAGTTGTATGCAGGTATGGGGAACTAGACAATGATGAGAAGCTAGGCTAATATGCAAGCAGGGATAAACAAATGGAATATAAAATGACAGATAATATTTAACAATCATACAGAATGCCTGCGTCATGCAAAAGAAGCACTCAATAGTACCATTCAAAATAGCGCAGGAAGTAGTACGTGTGAGGGCGTGCGTGTGTGTGGCGAGGGGAAGGGAACTTATCAAACTATCATAGTTGACACCCCTTAAATTTTATCGTTAAATGTATAAAATTTCTCAAGTAAAATGATTCACATTCGAACTCACACCTCATTGTAATGAAAAAAAAAAATTATCAAATTATCATAGTTAATACTCCTTAAATTTTATACCCAAATGTATATGCTTTTCATATTGTTAATATATAAGATTTTATATATGTTAAAATATAATTTGTAAGTTGATGCTTTTCTAATTATGAGACAAGAAACTTGAATTTTTATACCTACTTGAGTACACCCTAGTCCTTAGGACACTCACTTATTATTTTACAGCATTTTTTTTTCTGTCTAGTCTAATATAAGGATTTGTTTGGATTGTTTGATTTTCATCTGCATTTTATCTGTATTTACTTTGTTTGATATGTTTATGAGTAAAAATATCTGTTTTTCATTTGTATCTATTTTTTAATAAACATCTATTTGAGAATGATTAAAATAGTACACTAAAATGATAAAAATAAGATGAAACAAAAAGACCCTCAAAGCTTGTGTGATGTAGACTTTAACTAGAAAAATACTTGGATATTTGAAAAGAAGAAATACAATTAAAAAGGGAAAATTAGTATTTCTAGATTCAATGCAAAAGGTGGGAAAAAAAATACGAAAGATTGTTTTTACAAGATTTAAAATTAATTGAAGATTTTTAAGATAATCAAAATAAATATGATTCTCTTACATGTCCTTTCTTCTATAATCATTTCCCTTGGTTCCAATCACCTTCAGGAAAGCGCTAAAGGAGATATATATATATATATATATATATATTATTAAAGTAAAAGATCCCATCTTTGATAAACTTCTTAAATTAATACTACCAATAATTATAAATATCTTCCTTTCCATCTTAGATAACAATCCAATATCAATATTTCATATCCCTTATTTTTTATTTATTTTTTCCGCCCTTTTCTATTTTGTTTGGTATCTTGTCGATTGCCTATTTTTTCCCATTTTCGATTTATTTCATTTCTTTTAATAAAGGCATTGGCTTTGCAGGCATTTACTTTATATTTGTTTGTATGTGCAGTATCAGTTGATTCTACCATTATTTTAGGATATATCCTTCTTTTACAGCTCCTTTGTATGAAAGAAGCAGGAATTAAATTGTGATTCTAAATATCTAATAAAGTAGAATAATTATTCATAATTATCATGGTTTATAATTGACATATTAAAAAAAAGAATATTATGTTAAAACAATAATAAAATATCTATTATACCTATATCATAAAAGCAAAATATTAATTGTATAGATGACAAATAAACATGCATTAGTGGTGGGCACATAATTTTCAATATAGGAGTTTTTATGAAATAATTGTGAGATGAATCAATCTACTTTTGGTTATTATACTTAATAATAACTCATCTATCGTTTGGTTCAAAATACCACTAGAAACAGAATAACAATTTTATACCAAACGCAAAGGAACTAAAATGGTTATTTATTTTATGTGAACATGTGGTCAACCATAATACTGCAATGACAAAGCATTAACTGCTACGCTACTTTCACTGCACCACCCATGGCGGTTTTTCTCTCAATCTTTACATTTCTTAAATCCTACACAAATCTAACCGTCCCATATTTTGATTACATATCATATTAAATTTATGTGGTTGTATATTTGTTTAATTATCTGTAGTTAGTTAGGTTACATATCAGTAATTTATCTATAACTAGTTAGAAACCATGTAATGTATAGGGTTTGTTTACACTGTGTTTGGCTATCTAATTAACATGGAAATTAGTAGAAAGAAGTGGAAATCAATTGAAAAGAAAAAAAAAATGAAAAGACATAAAAGAAAGAAAGATTATATTTTTTTGTTTGGATATAAGTATGGAAATAGAAGAAAGTGATATGAAATATTGGTATAAATAAACCATAATATCCCATGCTTTTTAGTTTTACATTTATTTTTAAGAGCATTTTTGTAATGTTACATTGTTTTCTCTTCGTCTCTTTCTTTTTCCGCCCAAAAATGGACAATAGGACAAGTGAATGTGGATCGTCTTTTTGTCAATTTTTCAGACTTTTTTTTTTTTCCTTCTCATTTTAATAATTCAAATACCAAATTTTTACTGACTTCTTCCGCTTTCCATCAAATTCACCCTTACCGAACACAACGATTAGAATACATATTGATGAGTGAATTTAATCATGGGCTTTCTAAACTCAATCCAACCTATGTGATGTTGCAAACTGTGTTTTGGTAGAAAGTTTTCCTATATTTTCTTCTCTCAAGGAGGAACAAACATATATAGAGTTACAAAGATGATGATTTAATACATATCCTAAAAATATGCATTACATTTAGGAGTAATTAAAACCATTACATTTAAGAGTAATTAAAACTCTTTCTAAATTTATCTTCCTATAATTTTATCATCGACCGCTATCCCTTTAATCACATTAACACTCCCCCTTAAGTTGGTGCAAAGATGTCTTCTAAGCCCAACTTGTCTAGTGATTTCTAAAAAGCTTCTATGGAAACTCTGTGTGTTAAAACATCTGCTAACTGCTCACTTGAACAAACAAAGGGAATGTCAACCAACCTTTGGTTAAGCTTTTCCTTGATGAAGAGCCTATCTACTTCAATGTGTTTAGTCCGATAATGTTGCACTGGATTATTTGCTATTTTCTGTGCTACATTATTGTCACAATATAAGAGCATAGGTTCTTTAGGCGGAAAACCTATCTCAATAAGCAACAATCTAATCCATAATAATTCTGACACTCCATGAACCATGCCTCTATACTCTGCTTTTGCCAATAACCTTGTAGTAACATTTTGTTTTTTGCTTCTCCATGTGACAAGATTTTCACCAACAAACGTGAAGTACTAGGGATGCAACCGGGGGGGTCATTATAGGGTACTCGGTTCGCCCGAACCGTTAAAAACCCTATAGGGTCACGGGACGGGTTTGGAAAATTACTTGCTGACCCTATAGGGTTTCAAGGCGGGTTCGGGTCATTAAAAAAACCCGATGGGTAACCCGAACTCGTCATAATATAAATAATTCAAAAAATTAAATCTGAAATTTTAAAATCACAATTATGTAATATATTTTTATTATTTCTTGACTTTTAACATCTTGATTTGCACCTTTATTGTATTTAAGATATAAAAGCCCCTACGAATTTTCTCGTTGAGCTAACACAGTAAACACATTACACATTGACATTGTTGCTTTTTCGCTTTCCCTCTTATTCTTGAGTCTTCACAAGGCACGGTTCCTACATATGTATTATGCATATTTATGTAATTGAAGTAATGTCTTTTCATCTACATTTGAAAATCTTCTTATGATAGTTTTAAACATTTATATTTCTTAATAAAGTTATGGCATATCTTGTAAAATTCATTCAAGCATAGTTGTAACTAACTATTATGCTCCTATAGGATAAAATTATTGTTAAATTTTGTAATTTAACTAAGTGTTGAGAAGAGGAAAAAAAAATTAAGCGAGTCACGGGACGGGACGGGGCGAGTTAGGGTCAAAACCCTACAGGGCGGGTTTGGGTATTGAATAGAAAACCCTGTAGGGGGGCGGGTTTGAGAAACCTTATTGAGAAGCGGGGCGGGTTCGGGTCTTATATGACCCATCCCAAACCCGCTCCGGTTCCAACCCTAGAAGTACCCATAAGTTGATCGACGATTTGTGATATTTCCAGCTCAATCTGCATTAGTATACCATTTTACTTCCATATGCCCATGCTTCTTAAAGGTTAGCTCCATTCTAGGTGTCCCTTTTAGATAACTGTAAATCCTCATAACTGCATCCATGTGATCCTCACTAAGTTCGTGCATAAACTGACTTACTACATTACGGCATAGGCAATGTCTGGCCGTGTATGAGATAGGTAGATTAATCTCCGTACTAACCTTTGATATCGATCCTTGTTTGTTGGGACTTGATCCAGGTAAATGGCAAGATGATGATTCTGAACAATAGGAGTCTAAGCAGGTTTACAACCTAGCATAGCTGCTTCATATAAGAGATCAAGTATATATTTTCGTTGGGACAAGTATATACCTTCTTTAGATCTTGCAACTTCTATCCCTAAGAAATATTTTAGTCCTCCTAAATCTTTCATTTCGAATTCAGCAGATAAATACTTTTGCAGATTTTTTATTTCTTTTATGTCGTCACCTGTTACAATCATATCATCTATGTAGATGATTAGGAGAGTAACTTTGTCATTCTTGCGTTTAATGAACAAAGTATGATCTGCATTTACTTGGTGATACCCATTTCTTTTCATAGCATTAGTAAATTTTCCAAGCCATGCTCTGGTGACTGTTTCAACCCATACAATGCTTTCCGCAATTTGCACACTTTGTCTCCCAGCTGTGAAGTATTAAACCAGGAGGAATATGCATGTACATTTCCTCTTCTAAGTCCCCATGTAAAAAAGCATTTTTTACATCAAACTATTTCAGTAGCCAATTGAAATTTGCTACTAATGATAATAGGATCCTAACTGCATTCATTTTTGCAACTGGGGAAAAAGTTTCTTAGTAATCAATACCATATGATTGTGTATATCCCTTTGCTACCAACCTTGCCTTATATCGCTCAATCCTCCCATCTGCTTTATGCTTAAGTGTGTTGCATCCGATTGGTTTTTTTCTTGGTGGAAGGGACACAATGTTCCATGTGCCATTTTTCTGTAGTGTATCCATTTCAACTTGCATTGCCTCTGCCCATTTTGGATTTTCTAAAGCTTCGACCTTTGTAGGTATCTTTGTACTCTCCATTTGATTTACAAAGGCTTGATATTGTGATGACAATTTGTGAGTAGATACATACTTAGTGATTGCATACTTTGCTTTTCCATCAAGAAAGTACCTATCAAGTGGTTTTCCACGATTTTTTCTAGGAGACAAAGAAAAAATTAGTACAGGTAATGAGTATTAAAGCTTGCAGAAGTATTTACCTGGGAATATCCGTTGGCTCTTGAGCGTGTACTTGAGGAAAGGATAGGGCATCTTCGTTAGGAATATCTTCATTACACAATAGGAATGTCTTGTTCATTTGGTTGAAGAATTTCTCCCCCTGAACCAATATCTTTATTACATATAATAGGAATTTCTTATCCATTTGGTTGAGGAAGATCAATTCGACTATAGTTATCATGAAGTATCTCCCCGAGAACTAGAGATGGTTTGATCGTTAAAGAAATATTTTCTCTCTGATAAAGTCACATCCATGCTAACATACATATGGCAAGTGGAAGGATGGTAGCATCTATAGCCCTTTTTTTGAGGGTAGAAACAGAGAAAGACACATCGCACTGCATAAGGATCAAGTTTAGTATGTTGAGTCTTGTGGAGATGAACATATGCTACACACCCACAAACTTGTAGGTCCAATTGTAATGAGGATGGAATATGAACATGTTGGGTAAGTACTTCTAGTGGGGTTTGAAAAGACAGAACTCATGATGGCATCCTGTTTATGAGATATATTGCATAAGTGACAACATTGACCCAATAAGTTTGAAGAGCATTCGCACCAATAAGTAGTGCTCTTGTTGTTTCAAGCATGTGCCTGATCTTGTGTTCAACAACTCCATTTTGCTACGGAGCGTGAGGACATGTGGTCTTATGGAGAATACCATTTACTTAAAAGAATTGTGAGAGTTTAGTGTTCAAATACTCTCCACCATTATCGGATCTTACCATTTTTATTGGAAGAGAATACTAAGTTCGAACCATGTTGTAAAAGACTGGAAAAATAGCACATACATCACTTCTATGTTTCATAGTGTATGACCAGGTCATTCGAGTGCAATCGTCAATGAACTTAATAAACCATCAAATTCTAGATTGACAAATATTAGGGCAAGTCCCTAAACATCTGAGTGAATTAACTTAAATAGTACTATTTTCTTATTTAAACTTAAAGGATATGAGATGTGGTGGCTTTTGGTCAAAGTGCACACATTACTTTGAAGGGAAGATTTTGAAATATTACCAAACAAAGATGGAAATAATTTTTTCAAAGAACCAAAAGATGCATGTCCCAGTCGACGATGCCACAACCAAATATTCTTCAAATCATCATCATTGCGACTTCGAACTTGATTAACATAAGTAGTTGCAACATCATCTACATAGTACATCCCTTTCCTCTTAGTACCATGCCCAATTATCACCTAAGTCCGGATATCCTGAAGCAACCAAAATTTGGGAAACATTAGGATAACACATTCTAATTGTTCTATGATTTAGCCAACTGATAGCAGATAATTAGACAATGCAAGAACAAGTAAACAATTATGTAAAGAAATAGTGGGAGTAAGTGTTATTGATCCTACACCAATAACAGGGGTGGTCTCTGCATTAGCAGTTATAACATTTTTCTTAGTTGGTAGAGTCAAGTACTGAAATAGAGATTTGTTGTAAGTCATGTGCTCTATTGCTCTTGAGTCAATGATCCAACCAATATCTTGTGTTGTAGATGTAGAAAGAATTTTTTTCTATTTTACCTGAATTGTTCAAAGATATGCGATTGATTAGAGAAAGCATTTCACCTAATTCAGTGGGTTCAACTATTGTTGTTGCAATAGCAGCTACACTCGGTTTCGTATCTGTAGTTTTGGCTACCTTTGCTTGAGCTAATCGTTTACTATTTCGTCCCTTACCTTGCTTTCGCTTTTCAAAAAACCAATCGAGATAACCATGGATTTCGAAACACTTATCTTTTGTATGACATGTTCCATTGCAATGGCTATAACGCAACTCGTCTTTTTCAGCATCTTCAATAGCTCGAAGAGTGCTTTTGGAATTACAGGTCTTAGAAATCATTGCCATCTGTAAACCTTCTCCAAGCTCCCTTTTTCCAAGCATGGTACTTGTCGTTGTGACTCTCTTCGAGCCATATTAAAGCACTCTTCAATCCTTGGAACAGGCTTCTTTCAAAGAAGGTCACTCCTGATAGAATCAAAGATCTCATCTAGACCTGCAAGAAAGTCAAACTCGATCTTTCTGAATTTCCTCCTATACGACACGCAAATCTATGGTACATACCATTTTGATGGGACGTCATCTATCCATTTCTCGCCACACACTATTCAGCTTGGCATAATACATGTGAAGAGATCGTCCATTTTGCTTGGTTCTTGTTGCCTTGCAACGTAGCTCATAATATTGTGAATCATCTGCTCCATCATAGAACGTTTGAGTGACACTATCCCAAATATCTTTTGCTGTTGGGAGATAATGAATAGACTAAGGAGATGGGATTCCATCATTTTAAGAAGGCATCCACGCACCATTGCATCCTTTGTATACCATTTTGTGTATTCACTAGTACTTTCATCCGCCTTCAATGTTTGACCGTTTAAATAACCGAGTTCGTTTAATCCTACAGCATGAACTTCTATCATATGTGACCAAATCTTAAAATTTGTATCATTTAATTTAAAACCAATAGGCAGGTTGTTGGAGTTGTGTAATTCAATTTGGTTTAGGTTTTGGTTTATGACTATGACTGCTTTATGTCTTCAGCCATACCGAATCTCTTGTTTCAAGATTGTAAAGAGAGAAGAAAAAAAAAGAGATTAGATATTTGTGGTATTCATAGATCAGTTTGCTGCTTTGATATCATGTTGCAAGGTAGAAAGTTTTTTTATATTTTTTTTTCTCTTAAGAAGGAACAAACATATATAGAGTTACAAAGATGAAGATTTAATACAAATCCTAAAAATATGCATTACATTTAGAAGTAATTAAAACTCTTTTTAAATTTATCTTCCTACAATTTTGCTATTAACCACTATCCTTTTAATCCCGTTAACACGTGTGACGTGGATCAACCCTAATTATTAATGGACCAATTGCCTAAGGCACCGGATTCAGCCACAAAACTAAGCATATCTCTTATGACCTCGGATCTCCTTTGTCTAGTTGCCATCTCATTCTCAGCTTAGCAAACCATTGAACCTTACTCGACACCACTACCGGAAAAAGTCAAAACGTGCCTCAGTGGATCTTTTTTGCAATCACCATGGCTCTCCATGATCGCCGGAGACTTGGATTCGCAATTTTAAGTCCAATAGTTTTAGTGTTACTTTTATAAAAAAATCTGATTTTTAGCTTTTTTTTTTTTTTTAATTTGCATTTTCTTTTTGACATCATGATATATTAAAAAGACAAAAGCTTTCAAGATTATATTGTTTAGAAGAACTTAGGACCACTATAGCCACTGTTCACTACATGCCTGGCTGGACCGGGCAGTCCTTTAGCCCCCTAGCCTCATACCACCACTAGGGTGACCACACCGCCTACTTTAATACACGTGCAAGAACATTGACAATACTACATCTTTTAATGTGGTTCGACCACTTGAGCCACCTTAATAAGTTATCCCACACCTCGCATATTCATTTTCCATCCATCCAATCTAACTTCATAGTGCAAGAAAATGACACCCAATATACCATACAGATGGCTACTGGTTCAGGTTATATCCTAAATTCAGCGACAAACTGATGATGTAATAGAAAACATCATCCTTTTTGCTTCAGAAAAATAAAAAAAGAATGTATCTTAAATAGTCCCTCCTTGGATGAACTACTAAAATTTGAACATTTGGGAGCTTATGCATCTATCCAAGCGGTTGAAGTGTCAATTTTTCATCCAATCAAACTTTAAGCTCGGCGTACGGATAGATATGAAAGCATTGATTGATTGCTTCAGAGAGTCGACCCGATTGTTGAAACTTGAAATATTCACCTAAATTTCTTAAACGATTAAAGATTAGATTGCTAAAAAGAGGCGACATGACAAAAGTTTTGTTCAATCTACGGATTCTCTAACCGAGCTTCTCCTTGAAGCTAGGAAATGAAAAAGATAAAAAAAAAAAAAGGGCATTTAACACCAGAAATTTCCCGAATCTCTCAAGGAAGAACAAAGTTCTCTTACAAAGTAATTCTCAACATACATAACAATTACCAAACCTTGTACTCAACCGTAACTTAAAAAAAAAAAAAAAAAAGGAAACGAACACCATAATTTTACACTAATTTTGGTTCTTGAAAGCATCCCAAACCCATCATCACGTTTAAAACCCTAGAAAGTTGAAAAAGCAACTCCTCTTCTTTTCTCTACTCAAAACGGAGCCGTTGACGCCCTATGAAGAGAGTTCCTTTTAGGTGGTTGAGCGTTTGCAGCCATACGTAACTGTCGGATGAAAAACCAATTATGAAACGAAAACAATTAAAGTATTAAAGTTGCATATGAAGACAGAACACAGAACACGACAAAATCACAACATCCAATGACAAAACATAACTGCTACTAAAATATCCAAGTATTATTAAACAAAACAAAACCAAAACGTACTAGATCTTTTATTTTCCTAAATTAATCTTTAAACCCTTAGCAGATGATTTAAGATGTCTATTTTAAGATCGGGATCCCAGTGAAATAATATCTATGTACGTCTCAACCAAGAAACATAGGATTGATCTTTATGCTAATGATATCTTAATTACCTGTTCTTGCTGTTTTTTGAGCCTAGCATTTTCTTCCATTAAATGTGCAACTTCTAGTTCCAACTCAGTTGTATATGCCTGTAATCACAAAAGCATAATTAATAATTAATAATTATTTGTATTAGAGCAAAACAAAAAACAATTTTGCAAAACATAAATTATTTGTTTGATTAGATACACATGGAATTGAACGATGATATTTAGAAACAGAGAAAGAAGTAAAATACTTTCCTGCTTTCTAGCTCTAGACCTAGCAGCTGATTCTCGATTCTTGATCATCCTCTTATGTCGTCTATCACATGAATTACTACCATTCTCACCAACCCTTTTCTTCCCAAAAGGAACCCCACCAGAAGATAAAGCATCAAAAGGACTACTAAAAGCAGAAGCCTCAGTTATCTGACCATGTAACCTCGTACTAATAGCATTATTCGGCCTCAACGGGCTAGAATTGTCAAGAAAATGAAACTCAGGACCAGGAGTCAAGCTCAAAGCAGTAACAGGAGGAGGAGATAAGGAAGAACACAAGAAGCTGTTGATGTTCCCTTTTCCTGGTTGTCCTAAACTAGGGGGAATGATACTTGTACCGTTGTCCTTGTATTTGTCTCTAGTGTTAAAGGGTGTTCCTAGAAAATCCTGGAGAATGATCCCATGGAAGCTGGAGTTATGATTGTTGTGTGTGTTGGGGTTTTCAGATAGGTCTCTTTCTTCCCTGGAGGAAAGGTTTATGTCGTTCCACACTTCTTCCATGGACCTGATTGTTGGTCTGTTAGGGTTTGGAGAGAATGGTGTTATTGTTATTACTACGAGTATTACTAGTAGGGTTATAGATAGGCTGTGAGAAGGAGGAAGATGAAGATGAGGGTGATCTGGAGGATGAAGATGAGGAAGATACACGGTTTAGAGACCTAGGTTTGGTGCGAATTGGATTATCACAACCAGATGAAGTCAACATTTGGAAGCTTAGCTAAAGCAAGGTTTACTAATATAGGAAGAATGAGAATAAGAAGAAGAAGAAGAATAAGAATGAGGAGGAGGAGGGGAGGAGAGGATGACGAAGAAGAAAATGATTGATGATGATGGAGTTGATGACGACTTCAAGGGTTTTTGTGATGTGGAGTTCATATAAAAGGTGCAGAGAATATATTTTCTATGAGCTTAATTCTTGGATCTAACGTTTCCTCAAAATGCGATTTACTTTTGTGTTAATTTGGTACTTTGTTCTTATTTAGTAATTAGGGCGATGTTAATTTCATAAATAAGATGTTTCAAAGCTGATCAAAATAATTGAAAATGAATAATAAGTGCAAGGGAAATGATTCACACACGCACGTATAATTTAAAAAATCATGTGAAAATAAAGTAAGATACAAATTCTAAGCAAATTTGGAATTCCAAAGAAACACGAAATTAATTTAGGTCGATTTGAAGACACTCAAAAAATGGGTAAATTGCATTAAAGTATGAAAATTTAGGTAGGTTTATTTAAAATATTAATATTTTTATTAGTTTAAAAAAATAATTTTTTAGAATAAATTTATTTTAAAATATTAATATTTTAAGAGATTAAAAAAGTATTGGTGTTTTATAAAATAAGTTAAATAAATTATTGATAACTGACATAAATAAAAATTTAATAAATTTAATTTAAATATTGATACTTTAAATAAAATTTGTAAAATGTTAATACATTGTTTGATTCACTTTATGAAATATTGATATATTTTTTAATAATTTAAAATATTGATATTTTAAATAAATTTATTCCTAAATACCAATACATCAAAGTGTAATTTACCTCCTCAAAAAGTGATGAGATAGAGTATGGGAACTAAGTGACCCTTTAATAAAGAAGTGCAATTTTTTATTATAAATCAAGTGCAGCCCTTTTGACTTCTATAGCTACATGCTTGGGATATGGAGTAATTGATAATTTTTCTAGTTATTTGTCCAACCAACTAGCATCCTATTACCTTCTTTTTATTGTGCTATTCTATAACTATCACATGATATATTATTTTCAAGAAGAGTATGCTTTTAGTGCATGAGGCTTACTTGTATTTTATTCAAGTCATAACCTTTTTCTTTTTTCCTTTTTATTTGAGTACAACTTTATGAAATTCTTAAAAATAGGCTATTCATTAAATTTATTAAGTTTTCAAATACATGCACGATATGTGTCATTTTCAAATTAATCTATAATCATTAATAATATAATATGATAATAATTAATTAAAAAAAAAGGGGTTGGAAAAAATTTATATATACTTTAACTACGTTGGCTTACCACTTCAATGGCAAATGGTAGCTAATAATGTTTAAAATTGATATAAAATGTAACATATTTAATGGGAGCCCTATATTCTATCTTCATAAAAGTTTAAGGTCTGTTTAGTTTGTCTTATTCTAGTTGTTTTGATACCTTATTTTTATTATTTTCAAATAGATTGTTTGTCAATAAATAGATATAGATGAAAAATAGACATTTTTTCTTTATACAGATCAAATACAAATAAGATATGGATATGATTGAGATGCAAATCAGATATAGAAGAAAATCAGATAATTTAAATAGACCCTTAATGACATTAATAATTCACACAAAAGGGATTTTTTTAAGACTCAGATATAAATATAGATAAACATCAAGGATGAAAAATACATATTTCTTTTATTTTTATTGAAAGACATAATCGTGATCCAACTTAAAAAAGGTCAAATTGGAGTAATATAAGAAGTAGCATCTTCTAAGTTACATGCCTCATTTTCCTTTAACCATGACATATAACTATAAATAAGGTTTGTTTAGATTATCTGATTTTTATTTATATTAGATATGTATCTATAACTTATCTGAATCATATATGTATTTTATTTATTTGGTCATTTATAAGCAAAACTATTAGTTTTCCATCGGTATCTATTTTTTAACAAACATTTATTTGAAAATAATTAAAATATGATACAAAAATGATAAGAATATGATGAAACGAACAAATCCTAAATAATTTCCACTATAATAAAAAAAAAAAGGTATAATGTGGATGGACCTCCAAACTAAGTGATTTCACCGAGTTGAGAGTGGGCACATACTCAACAACAACAAAATAGAATCCATGTCTCGTTAAGTACAAGACAAACCAAATGCAAAGTCCATAGACAAGTCTTCCCAGATGTTTTCTAGGATAGGCAATGGCATGTACAAGCCAGTGTTTTGTGACTACCCTTTACTGTTTGACACACATAACATCGTTTCACTAGTCTATTCACATCTCTCCTTGAGTGAGGCTAATAAAATCTTTCACTAACTACTGCAATAGTTTTGTCTCGCTTAATATGACCAGCCAATCTGTCCCTGTGTAAATCCCATATCAACTTCTCCCTCAGAAGATTCGGGCACACAAAGCTGATTCCCATGCATTAGATTTCCATCATGTATGTGAAAGTCTCTACTAGGCTGCCTGTTCACACACTTTTCCCAAGT
Organism: Combretum micranthum; assembly: GCA_024138025.1. Classification (NCBI taxonomy): domain Eukaryota; kingdom Viridiplantae; phylum Streptophyta; class Magnoliopsida; order Myrtales; family Combretaceae; genus Combretum; species Combretum micranthum. The sequence goes on from JAMXBD010000290.1 coordinate 1,124,591, forward strand.
TTCCTTGAAATCCACATTATCCTCATATAACTCTTTCAAGTGTTCAAACCCTATTACCTCAGCACTAAGAGCTACAAGGAGGTTGACTCTCTTACTCAATGCACAGGCCACTTTATTTTGTATCCCCGATTTATGCCTTAACTTAAAAAGGAACTTCTGCAGGAATTAGATCCATCTAGTATTCGTGTCTTTGCTTATCCTGGTCTGGCTATTCAGGTGCTACAGGGCATCGCAATTTAAATATAATAGAAACTTCCTGCTTACCAGGTAGTGCTCCCAAGTTCTTAAGGTATGCACAACGTAATAGAATTCTTCGTTGTATGTGGACCAGCTTTGCCTCGACTTGCTTAGCTTCCTACTAAAAAGGCAATTGGCTTCCTTTCATGAGAAAAAACAGCTCCAACTCTAACCCTGCTTGCATTATAATCTACCTCAAACAACGTATCAAAGTTTGGTAATGCCAAAATGGATGCGCTCCATAATTTTTCTTTCAATACTACAAAATTACCTTTAGTTTCCTCACTCCATTGGAATTTTTCTTTTTTACGCTCTTAGTTAAGGAACCACAACAATACTAAATGCTGATGTCCCTCCATTAAAACTTGCTAGGCCAAGAAAACTCTACAACTTAGTAATTGTTATTGGGATTGGCTATTCTCAATAGCTATAACTTTCTCATCATTCACTTGAATCCCTTCACCAATTACAACAAAGCCCAAGAACAGCAACTCTTTGGTCATAAAAAGGCACTTCTTCATATTCACATACAATTTACTCCCTTGCAAGGCTGTCAACACCTCCCTTAAATGCAAAATATGCTCCTCCTTAGACTTGCTATACGCTAGGATATCATCAAAATAAACAATAATGAAACGACCAATTAATGGTTTTAATACCTTGTTCATGACATGCATAATGGTGCTTGGAGCATTACTCAACCCAAAGGGCATGACCAACCACTTATAAAGGCCATCTTTAGTTTTGAATGTTATCTTCCACTTATCCCCTGACTTGATTCCGATTTGCTGATACCCGCTCCTCAAATCAATCTTTGAGAATATCATAGCTCTACTCGACCTGTCAAGCATATCATCAAGTCTAAAGATCGGGAACTTGTACCTAATGGTAATTTTATTGATCACCCTACTATCTATACACATCCTCCAGCTGCCATCTTTCTTGGGCATCAACATGGCTGGTATAGTGCAATGACTCATGCTCTCCTTTATGTATCCCTTCTAAAGCAATTCATGTACTTTATCCTGTAAGATTTCACTCTTTTTCGGGCTCATCTTGTAATGAGGTAGATTCGAAAAAGCTAGCACCATGTGAAATGACCTAGATTTACATTTTAATCAAATCTCATGTGTTTATTAATTTATTTTAAGGAGTTGAATTGAATGAGTATGGTTATGTTGTTAGTAGTCTAAGATATATGATTTTGTATGTGTATATGTTGATATTAATATTTTGTTTTATATGCATTAATGTGTGAGTAATGAAATTATTAATGTTGTCTTGTGCACATTAAGATGTTAAGTTAAGTTAGATTAATGACTCAACCATAATTTCACTTAAGTTAGTTGATTAAATTCTTGTATTTAAGTAGCATTTATGCCCTAAATATAAGCCCAAATGAAGTTCAAATTAAAGCCAAATGCATCCTAAGTTAATATATGCATTAAGGGGTAAATTTGGAATGTGTTAAAGTCAAAATTAAGTTAATTTGACTACTTTTTGGGGCAGCCCAAATTTTATCTGAATTTTCCTTTTCTTCTTCCTTTTCTTTTCTTTTCCATTTCCATCTCCATTTCCAAGCTCAAGTTAGGGTTTATATCAAGTTTGAAAATCAAAGTACTTCTCAATACAAGGTATGTATATATACTTGAATTAATTTAGTTAAGGGTATTGTGTTGTTTTATTTTCCTTTCTTGAAGAAGTTGTATGGATTATTGGATGAATTGAGTTTAAGATTGATCAATTGTTGTTCATGCATGGAATGAGTTGTGAATGTGTTATATGAGTGTGTGAGAGTATGCATGTATTGTTGTAGTGATATGAAGTGTCTTGTTAAAGCAAAGATAATTTAAGTAGTTAGAGTGGGGGTTGATGGAAGTGGAATTTGAAGTGTTTAATTGTGTTTAATTCATGCTTTGAGTTGCTAGAATTGAGTGGTATAGATATGAGTGAATAATATGAAGTGGGAAGTGTAGTTGAGAAAGATTTTGAAGTGTTTTAACTTAGAATTTTACAAAGTGGAAAACAGGGGATTTGAATTTTCGTTTAAAGCTTGTTTTTAAAACGTACGCTGGCATCTGGGGATTCTACGCCGCCGGCGTAGAGGCGGTGTAGAAAGCCCACAGAATCGTTTTTCCTAACGCTGTTTGCAATGCCGCCGTCTTTAATGCTAAGAATTTGCCAGCGTCTGTTCTTCAGAACGTACACCGGCAATTTGAGTCTCTACGCCGTCGGCGTAGAGGTGGTGTTGAAAGTTCACAGAACCCAATTTCTTAAAGCCGACTGAACGCCGCCGGCTTTGGCTAGGAAGTCAACCGGCGTTCTTCCTTCCATCTTGTACGCTGGCTTCTGGAAATCAAGGCCGTCGGCGTACATGTGAAGGCTGCCCGCGTACTTATGTAAGCGGCCGGCTTACACCTCTCTGGATGTTTTTGAAAACTTTGGTTTTGGATTCTATGTCGGCTAAACGTCGCCGGCGTAGTTTGCAAAGGCTGACGGCGTACACTTTGAACGCTGCCAGCGTTGCCAGTGTACATTTTCAGAACATTGAACACCGGCTCAACGCCGCCGGCGTTGAGTGCCAGCGTATCCCCTGTGTTTTTCAATTTTAAGAGCTTTTTCTATAAATTTTCCAAAGTTGTTATTTGAGCAATTAAGTGTTTATTAAGTGATTTAGAATGTACTAGGACGTTTAAATGCTTATTGGTGACTTTGTAATTAATGAATTGGATGTCTTTGATTAATTGTGATATACGGATACAATATGTATATATTTGTGAGAATGAAATCTATAATTGTTGATTTATTAATTATTGTGACATTTCTATTACAGTTAAGGATTCTTCGGTTAGTTCATCACCGAGAGATCCTAGTTCTATACTAACGGGTTCAGGTACGCAATAACTTGTCTGATGTTTGCTAGGACCAGACATTTCTAATTTGACCTAAATTGATTCAATTTAACATTTGGATGAATTGGATGTCTATTATGCTGTTTAATCTGGTCCGAGGAGCAGCAAACCTGTCATGATGCAATGACATGTTAGCTAGGCGCTTAACCAAGTCATGATGCAATGACTTTACCATGATGCAATGGTACGCTATGATGCAATAGCGATTCTTTTGGTTAAGTGGGTAGCCGATAGGGGGGAATTGTATCTATGTAACGTTTGCTTAAACTTAGGGGGAAATACCATGATTTAGTTCAAGGTTTATGGGAACTTGTGAACTAGGCTCATGTTATGGACTGAGTTTAAGTAGAGTCGGGCAACGACTTTTAAACCCTAGATGAAGCTATTATCTTCATGAAATAGATATAGGAGATATAAGTATTCGGACTGCTTATATCAACCCCCTGAGCAGCTGCTGTTACTCAGGATCCCTGGATTCCCGAAGTGTGACCGGGGTTTGAATACCCTCTTGTTGATTTGTGAGTCAAATTGTAATAAAGATAACCACTTGTTCTATGGTGCATTACATGAATTGGATGACTTGTTATGCATTGGTTATTGTGTACTGGGCTCTGGCTCACTTTTGCTGCTTTGCAGGTATTGGAGACGAGTATTACGATGACTTGGGCTATGGGTCCGATTTCGAAAGATTTCTAGACAAGTGGGATGAATAGGATCCGATTACCCGGGACTTTTAGAAGACTTTTTGCTAAGGACAAGCTATGTATAGAAGGCTTGTTAGTTAAGCCAAGTTCTTTTTGTAATGACCTTAAGATCCTTTAGGATTCTCATGTTTTGAGAAAACATGTAATTTTTTGTAGTGTCATGTATTGGCACTAAACGATGTTTATATGATGTAAATGTATGTATAGATTGCTTTTGTTAGCAATCTTGTTTTATTTAAAAGTTATTTACAAAGTTCAGTGATTTTGATCAAACAATTTTCATAAACTGTTAGTTTTAGGACAACCTTACATATAATGTGAAAACGTTATATGTGGTTGGGGATTCGGTACTCTAAGTCTCGGGATTTAGAGAATCGGGTCTTTACACCATGAATCAGATCAATATAATACTGCATATCCCTTAAGGGCGGCAAGCCATCTGGTAAATCATCTGGCAGTACTTCATTGAATTCCTCCAATAACTCCCTGATACCCTTTGGAACTTCTTTCATCTTCTCCTTCTCATTAACAGTCAAGATCTCCTTTACAATAAGCACATGTATTGTTTGGGACTCCTATGTAGCATCCTCCATCTCCCTATTAGATTGTGTAATTGTCGAGAATGAACATCCCTTTACTTTAGAAGCTTTGGAATGATTCACTTGTTTCAATAGGAGAAGGGAAAACTTCACTCCATCTTTCTCCAACCTATACACATTCTCTCCACTTGCATGCTGGGCATTGACGTCGTATTGCTAAGGTCTACCAAATAAAAGGTCACAAGCATCCATGTCCACCACATTACAATAAACTTCATTCTTGCACTTGCCGATAGAGAAAGGCACCTTACAACGCTCTTTAACCTCAATTTTCTTTGCTATCTTAATCCACGCAATAGAGTATGGGTCTAGATGCTTCTCCACTGGTAGCTGTAAGGCCTAAATCGCTATTTTTCCTATGATATTTTCATAACTGCCACTATCTATAATCAGATTAAAAACATGACCATCAATCATACATCTCGTGCGAAACAACTAATGTTGTTGGTTCCTTTCCTCCTCCTTAGGTATCAACATTAACTTTCTGATCACATAAGCCCGCTCAGCATCTTCATCATATTCTTCATAATCATCATCTTCATTAGGATCACAAAAAAATCCATCCTCTTCATCTCTCTATACTATATTTACTCCCCTTCTGCTTGGGTACTCATTAGATCGATGGCTTGGTTGGTTATTGATAGCATTTGCCCAAAATAAGCTTGCATAGGGATTGTTTTGCTTTGGGGCCTGCTTAACCTCAATAGGTTTCTTACCAGCAGCCTTATCCTCTTTCCACTCAACAACACCCCTTTATACCTCATAGACAATTTTAGATTTTTCTATAGAAACTTTGTTGTAACTATTGCCCCTATATCGCCTACTGCAGTCAAAATGACTGTTTTTCTCTTACAACAACAACTCAGCATTAATAGCCATATTCTTTGCCTTATTCAAATTGCACAGTACATGGATTCCAATTCTATCATGGATATGTGGTTTCTACCCCTCTAAATACCTTGCCACCTACTAACCTTTGATTTCTCACGGATCATCTCTCTGCCAACCGCATGAAATCTACAGTATACTCATGTATTGTTCTCTACCCTTGGCGACATCTTTGTTATTATTGGAATAGAATTTGTTCATAATTTAAGGGTCGAAAATTCTGCTGCAATAGTTGTTTCATTTGGTATTACGATCTCACCGGCTGTCTGCTTTCTCTATATCTCCCACTTTGCAGTCTCCCCCACTAGGTAGAAGCGCCTCTTTTTAATCGATAGGCCACTAACTTCACCTTTTTTTCCTTTTGGAATCTCCATATACTCGAAGAACTGGTCAATCTTGGCTATCCAATCTATAAAATCCTTAATATTTAGATTTTCATTAAAATTGGGAATATCAACCTTCAATATGAAATCGCCATCGTCTCTATAACCAAACCCATAGTAATCTCTTCGATCTCTACCACCATAACTGCCTCTCCCACGTGGTGATTCCTCTTCAAACAATACATCATCTTCCTTGTCTGAATCTTCATTGGACACATGTAATCTACGATTTGTAGCTACAAGTTTGTAAAAAAGGATCGCTATGCACAACTCCTGCCTTTGGTCATCTCCATCAACATTCCTATCTCTATTGGTATCGAGCCCCATTGCACCAAAACACTTAACTAGGTCATCAAGGCGCTGTTTAAAATGTCGGAATCTCTTATCCATGTCACCCAACACCGCCCTTTGATCCTATAATTCGACTTGTAGGGCTTCCATATCCTTAACGTCTGGAACGTGACATCTCCATAGGAAATTTTCCCACTTTAATACCAATTTGATGCATCAAGTTAGCGGGGATATAAATGAGAACACTCAACGAGTGAATTTTAAAACACACATTTGTAAGAACTTACAATAAACAGAGAAAATCTCTTGACTTAGGGTTTCAAAATGTGAAAATATGATACGAGTGTTCCAAACAAGTTTGAGGAATCTATTTATACCATTACATAAGCCTTAAAAAGATATAACAATTAATAAGTCGGTTAGTTAAACACTGGTTGTAAGCTGGTGGCCTTGGAACATCATCATCGGGCGGCTTTCTTCAACACTGTCATAATCTATCAAAATTTACACTATACGTCGGCGGCTTATATTGAATGCTGGTGAGCACTAGTGGCTTTGGAGCTAACCTTGAGGATATGTTGCTTTCGGCAAAATTTTTACACTTTTCTAAGGCCAACGACCTATTTGTCAACGCTGGCAGCCTTGGTCTTCTAAGTCGACGATGTTGTGACAGTCTTGGTTGGCTTGTTACTTGCTGCAAATCTTGCTATATTAGATATAACTCAAGAAAATAACCTAAATTTGAGGGACTCCTTAGCTTTAGGGTTTGGGTAAATACTAGAGCATGGCCAAATGAGACAAGATAGGTTGGCCAATCGCCCACTCGAAATCTTAATAATGATAAAAATGAGGGCCTTTGCAACAAAGAGAATCAAAGTCTCGAGAAGAGAATATATGGATAACAGATTATAATGCAAGAAAATAAGTGGAGAAACAACGAGGACATTAGATTAGGACTCCTTAATATCATCTCTCCCATTAAATTTAATCATTTGTTGATATTGCACATGAATCAACATGCAAAAGAAAAAAATTACATAGCAAAAGGGCAATTTTCATCTAGCAAAAATCAAACAGTAGAAGTTCGATCCATATAACACATTGAGGGGTTACACACTCGCTTCCTACAAACACACCTCTCTTAAAGCATCCATAACTTCAAGGATCCCTATGAGGTTTTTAGAGTGTCACATGAGCATTTTGAAGACCCTTTGTTTTTTGTTTTTATCTTAAGGACATTATTATTTTATCCCAAAGACCCATTATATAAGATCCTTCAAAATTTTCAAGTTTTGTAAATCTCATGTTTTTTTTATTAAATAATACATTTAATAAATTAAAAAGTATTTAAAAAAGATATGGAAAAACCTTGCTTTTTTGGATCTTTGTAGATGACTCGAAAAAATTAAGGAATAGTATTGTCCCTGTCATCTAGATCAAGGTTTGATCAATGATGATGGGATTATCCTTATAAAGAGTGGAAAGAGGTTATACGTAGATCCTTTATCTTGTACATTATTAGTAAACTGGTAGATATACAAGAGTTAGTGGATCAAGCTTGGAAGGGATGCACCCTTTTGGCCCTCTTGCCTCAGCAAGATGGTGGTAAACATATGCTGTGGGAAGCAAGGTAGTGGAGGAAAACCTCTAACATGGTACTATTAGTTGTGATGACCTAGGTCGTCCTTTAGTAAGAATGTCTTCATGGCTGATTTTAAGTCACGAATCCAATTGGAAAATGACTATTAACAATATTTAATTATTGCGGCATTAGGGATATTATGAGATGGTCATTGGCCTTAATTATCATGGGCATTTCCTAACACAGAAGGGACTGTCATAGTTGAATTATCTGTCCTAACCCATCACAATTTTCTACCAAGATATTAAACACAAAAAGGACTATAGGAGTGCCATCAACAATGCTCCTACTTGACCATGCAAATTAATGGTTAAAATAGGGGGTTTCTAATTCTTTACGATGGTAAAGGTTTGTATGAAAAATAACGATAACTGCAGTACATATGCGTATTGATAATATTCTATACTTAAGCACCTTTTTTTTTCCTCCTATAAAATCTTAGAACAGATTGGAATCTTGCGAACTTAGGCACATGGATCCGTTGTCAAATAACTAGCGCATGTATTTGACAGCTTGTGTAATTAGGCTTTGTTTGGTTTCTTAGCATGCTGGTGATATGTTATCGTTTCAGTTCAAACTTTTTATCAAAAAATTGAATAAAAAATATATATTTATTTATAAATAGATTAAATTGACTGAATAAATAAGATACAAATATAAATAAAAATCAGATAACGAAACATGTCTTTAATTTTATGAGCACTACTTAGGGAGGCATCATTGTATGTATATTTGGTGAGTATTAAATATTTAATTTCTTTTTTTATTTCATATGAAATTGGTATCATGACATTTAATACGTTGAGCAAAAGTTTTAGAGACTTCTTAATTATTTCTTTTTATTTTTTTTCCTTATTCTGTATTTAGTACATTCTTTTTGGTGGCTCATTTGTTTTTCGTTCGTTTCTTTTCAGGTTCTATTACTTCAGTGTTTACTATGGCTTAAAAAGACCTGGCTCTGTTGCAATGTATCAGTTAGGCCCACTCATTAGATTCCAAAACCCTAGTTTTTCTCTGGCGTGTGTGGGGGTTTCTTAGTTTTTTTTGAGTCCCACGAGGGTGGCACTCTTTGACTCTACCTTTCACCCGAGACAGATGTTCATGAATTCTCCATAAAGACTAGTTGGACTATTACTATTTAGTGCCTTAATGGCATCATATGCTCTCAGTCAGTCCCAATCCGCCAAAAGATATTAGTTCCATTCCCTAAGTCGACAACTCTATTTTCAGTCCTTTTGTTACTTTATTGCCTAATTTATCGACACATTCGACTAGGTTGTTGTACATGAATTGGTTTAGTCCGAGTTTTATTAAAACTAAACTAAATCTAATTTTGTGGTTTGATTTTTTTTTTTCATCATAAATCAAATCTTAAATAACAATTTGGTTTGGACTATAAATTTTCCAAATCAGTAAACAATGATTTAGTTTGAATTAGATTATAGATCGAATTAAAATTCTAATAAAAAAATTTAGTTATAATGTCTCACATATGTGGATATTTAAATATTAAAACTAGTCTACAAAGTACATATTATTCATCTCAACAAAATATTTCATAAATCAATTACATTCATAATCCATGATATATTATAAAATCTTTTAGTTACTAACGCAGTACACTCACAGACTAATACATAGTAAAATATAACTATAGTCTTCTAAAAAATATTTAGTCAACAAATTTGGCTAAAAAAAATAGACCAAACAAAACACAATGAACAATTAATATGTAATAAGATATATAACTAAATAGCAAAATCTATACTCCATAGAGTTTAAAAGACTAATGAAAAACAATATTAAGTTATAAACAAAAGAATATACCTTAAACATAAAAAACAATTTTAGAAAAAGAACAAGTTACTATTAACTAATATTCGTCATATAATAAATATCAAGATAAAACTATAAAAAACATATATGACCTTTAATCAATCATCATAAAAATCTATAATTATAAGTAAAATATTTTTATGTTTGTCTAAAATAGTTTGGTTTGATTTTACGGATTGATTCTGCTTATCTCTTCAAACTAACCATAAATTTACTGGTTGGTTCAGATTAAGAATTTTCTTAAAAAAAAAAAAAACCATATTTTCGGTTTGGTTTGATTCGGTTCAATCGTTTTTTTGCTTACTCTTAATTCAAGGATAAATCATAAATATATATATATATATAATTTTTTGATTTGTTTGTATATATTTTATTTGTAAAATTAAGTGTTTACATCGTACATCTTAGATTTGAAAAAAATAAAAAAGAAAAGATCGCAAATCTTAGAACTAACATAATTTTAGACCTTTATTTTGCTATTTTCTATCGGATAAAATAATAGAAGCATGAGAATTAAAAAAGTTGCATAATATCATGAGTGAAGTCTATCACGTAGCATTCCAAAAAGCCTCAACTAATTTGATTACATGCATTATATAGTCCATTTGACGATACAATAACTATTCAAAGCCAAATTTCCGTTAGTATATTTCTACATATTTTTTTTTTCAGGAAAATCATATTCATTTTGACTCTTGTTGGCGTACCATAGACAAGCGAGCCACCTGAAAGGTATTTGAATTTGGTTTGTAATAACGTCGGGTTGGTTCAAATTGGATTAATAAACGAGCTGAAATCAACTTTAAAGTAAAGTTTATTAATCTAAATGATCAATTTGAACTTCTATTTAAGCTCAACAAGCTAATAATTTGTTAAGATAATTTGTGAACAAGTTTGTTTAAGATCATATGTATGCTCATGAATAAGTTTGTTAACATGCTTATAGATAAGTTCATTAGAAGATTTGTAAATGTTGTATTTATGATATATATTATAATTATATTATTAAAAAAATAAAAAACTAACTTCTATTTAATATATATATATATGTAAATATTTTTAGTAGTTCTTATATATTATTTTTAATTTAAAAAAAAATCATAAAAGGAGCTATTTAAACGAGTTGGACTCGAGCTTAAATTTTAGGTTTCGTAAAAGTTTAGCTATACTTAATAAAAAACTTAGCTTAACTTGAACTTGATTTGTAACTAAGCAAATCTTATGCAAATCTTAAGCTTGAATTAAAACTCAGCTAGGTAAACAGACAGATATTGAGCCTGAATTTCAGGCTCGATAAAAAGTTCAGCTTGAGTTTGATGAATTTTAAATGAATCAAGTTTTTAAGCCTTTAAAATTTCGAATCAACTCATTTACAACCTTATTTATTATTGAACATGGAGTAATAATGCACTTTACAAAAAAGATTTGAGGATATAAATATTCAATTAAAAAAATATAGGAGTTAAGCCCCACAAAAGAAGTAAAAAAATTTATCAGCAATTTACCCGGTAATTTATCTAAAAACAACTGCAGATATTTATGAAAATTATGCCATTCAAATACCTAGTTCTAAAATCACGACTAACGTAACTATTATGAGACAAGTATACAAATACAATTGTAAGACTTGGACAACCATTCTGATGTTCCTAAGAAATTTATAACTGAAATAGCGCAAAATTGGACATGTTATTTCGATAGTCTAAATTAGTGAAAATGTGAGTACTTGATGGATAAAATTTTATCCCTTATCTACTACATTGGCTCTTAAATTTTGGAATTAACAATTTGAAAACATCTTCCTTTTGTATTCCATAGGTTACATGCCTTGTTGACACTTTAAAATTTTTATTAATTATTATTATGTTAAAACTCAAGGTGAGTAGGTACAGGATGGATAGAGTATAGAGTATTATCCATACTCTACCCTATAAGATATAGAGTATTGAATTTCATAATCGGAACCTACTCTATGGCTTCTTATACCTATTCTATATCCTATACCTTATAAAATCTATAGAGTACATGGTACCTTGTGGAACCTGTAATTTTTTAACAAAATTTCTATATATATATATTTAAAACATCAATTATGTAGTTTTTGATATGTTTTAATATAATATGTAATACTATCTTATTTGCATACATTCAATATATTTAACATGTAGAAAGAAATTTAAAAAGAATTTATTAATATCACAAATACTGTCATATATAGAATCTATATATGTGTGAAAGTTGAAACTTACAACAAATACTTATGGAGCCTATGTACGTGATATTAAACAAAATTATAAAACTTGCACAAAATTCCAAATTTAAAACTTTGGAACTACTTCTATATATTAATTAGTGTTATAATATAAATAATATATCCTATATAATTTGAGAATTTAAATACGTACATACAAACAATTCTTTTAAAATAAAAATAACAAATCATTCTAAAACAGAATAGTACAAATCATTCTATAATAAACTTTTTGAAATGTAGTGAATAAATAATAATCTTGAATATAAGTGGTTGCAAAATAAAATATGGAATATCATTATTTATTTATTATATAGTAATATTGTTATATTATATTTAATATGATGGATACATAATATCTTGGAATTTGTATTCTGTACAGCATAGTATATGGTCCAGAGTAGGTACAAGGTCTAAAGACCTCATACCCACACCCTATCCTATGAAAACATATTCCAAAAAATTGATATATGTATCCTACCTTTTGGTCATTAATACCCATTCGGACGCTATCCAATCGAGCAGGATCCGGGTGGGTATCCTATATAATAGGATTACCTGCTTATCTCTAGTTAAAACTTTGAGATAAAATTTTGACACTTGTTAAAGCTTTTCTAACATCATATTCATTCAAATTGTATAAAGAAAACATAAACCCCACAAGTGGAAAGGAAAAAACACATAATAGATAGAGATGCAACTTAAACGAGTTTGTCAACTAAAAAAAAATGAAATAAGTTTGGAACAAATTTTCAAACCACTACCTTTAGGGTTCCAAAAGCTCATCCTAAACATTGTAAGCATTTTGTCCATGAACTTGAAACTGCTGGATAGATCCTATATGTACTCAAACTCAATAGATATAATAAATTTCACTACAATTATATTATATTTAAAGTTGAGAAAAAATCTTCTTCCATTGATGTTTTGTAAAGAATACATCCTTTAAAATTCAATCTCCATTAGCTTAACATTACATAATTAAAATAAATTTATTATAAATGCCCTAAAAATTTAAAATTGAATATATCATTTATTAGATTGAATTACAAATTTAAAATTGCATATGCTATTTATTAAATTGAACTTGTACTTAAAATATATAAATTAAAATTAGTTTGACTTTCAATTTATTAATTAAAATAAATTTAATAAAATTTTTCTTTACACAACTTTAAGTTCCCAATAAATTTTATATCCGTCTAAAACTCGACCTAAAATCTTATAAGATTTCAAACAAGGTTTCAAAATCCATCACAAATTCTATAAAATATTTATCAAATTGGATAAAACAGATACTTTACAAGAATCTACCTGATCATAATCCAAGTTATTGATAGAAGGTGGCATTTACCACGGAAGAATTGAAGTATGCAATGTTTCAGACTATGAGTTCTAACTTACTCGATTGAAAGAGGATAAGAAAACGATACAAAGCATGATCGAATTCATATTTGAAACGTTTTAGTGATTGTTTGGATTGTTGAATTTAGGAAAAATATTTCTAAAAAAGTCATTAAGCCACTCAAAAGTAATAGATTTTTTGATAAACATACAATAGCCCGAATGAAACCTCTTTAATTACAATAAAGGGAGGTCCTTGAAAAATTTGGAATCATTTGACAAGGATCCATAAAACTGATTTTTTTTTTTCATTTTAATCTATTGTTACGTGTAATTTTTATTGTATGGATTTCTTAAATAATATAAATAAGTCTTACAAACTGCGATTTTTAGAAGCAAAGTTTAAAGTTACGTAAAGTAAAAGTTTTTTAATACGTTGATATGATATTAAGGATTTAAACGGGACCCGTGGCATTAGATAAAGTGTAATCTTTTTGTCCTTTGCCCGTTAAATATGGCGTAGTCATCCAAAAGTTTAACAAACCAATAAAAGGTCGACACGTTTGGCCGAAGAAAAGAAGGGAAAAAAAAAAAGGGCAGAGCGTGGCAGGTCTGGTTCCAAACAGACACGGGTCAACTAGAGAGACCAACCACCAACCCCTTCCATCCAAGATATTTTGTGTCGAAGCTCGGAGTCGTTGGAACCTCAGACAGCCCACTTTGGGGTCTCTTTCCATTCTCAACGCTTCGAGGGATCTCCCAACTTGCCATCTTTTTCTTGTCTTCCCTACACAAAAGAAACGCCACTGAAAATGTGGTCCATCATTTATTTATTTGTTTTCACTTTCATTTTTTCACTGGCCAGCACTTTTATTTCCTTGCTTTGTTTTTTCTTTACCCGAATTGCAACAATGTCTTCAAAACGGGCATTGACCGATGTAAGTAACCATTAAATTTATAATTTATGATTTTACTTATCATTTTAAAAATATGCCTGTACACTTTTTTTTTTTTTTGCATATATATTAATAAGTTATTAAAACTCTCCACGTTATTATTAGTGGTAATTTCATTAATCATTTCATCATTTAAAAGTTATTTATATATTTGACATATACAAGAAATAAAATCAAGTTATCAAGAATTTTCAGTACCATTTATCCACATTAAGGAACAGCGTAGGATGATATTTCCAAATTTTTGGTGAAAATCCTGTCTTCCGATACGTGTGCAGCATTTTGTAGCTCCTAGTATAACTAGGACTGCATACATGCTGCGCTGAGTCTAGCCAAACGAGCTTTTGAAAGATCGAGCTTATTCAGTTTAAAAATTATAGAACTCAAACAGAATATTTTATCAAGTCTGAAATCTTGGTTGAAGCTCGAATTTGGCTCATTGATTAATGAGCTTGAGTCGAGTCAAGCTTTTATTGACCTTGAAATTGAAGTTCAAGCTTGACTCGTTTAAATAGCTCATTTTTTTTTTCTAAAACTAAAAATAATATATAAGAGTTTCTAAATATAAAAATACATATATTAAGTAGAAATTAGTTTTTGTTTTAATTATATATTAATATATTATAAATATAGAATTTATAAATTTGTTAATGAACTTACTCGCGAGTCTATCAACGAACTTATTGACGAGTCTGCTTATGAGTTTGAATCAAAGCTTTTTAGCTCTTTTAGATAAAAGAGTTTTACCTTAGGTTGAGCTCAGTTGTTTATTACTAATTGAGCTCGAGTTGAAGTGAGTTGAGTTCAATAGCTCGCCTCGTTTACAGCTCTAACTCCAAGCTTTACTATCTGTTTGGATGGTTTGTTTGTTATATATTTTGTCTGTATTTTATTTATAAGATTTTTTATGAGTAAAAATATATTTTTCTTCATTTATATATGTTTTTGAAAAAATTTGATTGAAATAGATATGCAACAAATGTCATTAACATCAAACCAATGAGACAACCTTAAACAATAACGTATTATGGCATTACATGATACAAAAATGCCCAAATAATTATAATACGAGAATGTTATATTACAATGAAATTTTCTCTTGTTTAATATTACATTTAGGAATGATAATTTCATATATAAATAAAAATTACTAAGGTATCTTCTTTAGCTTTCTCATAACTCATAATTCCTTGATAATTACTATATATTCTTCTTGCTTTATTATAAATTCAAATCATGTACTAGCTATTTTATAAAAAATTAAGTATATAAAATAGTTTTCATTTTTGCATATGTAAGTATTGTGTTATTATAATTATTTTAGTATTATATTTTATTTTTTAAATAAATATTTATTAATATAAAGATATCGATAAAAATTAATGATTTTATTATAAATATCAAATAAATATGTTATACAAGTTATACATAGAGATTTGATTTAGATATGAAACAGAATGATCGACTAATTTTTCAAAAATATTACCGAGTAAAATATACGAAGAAACCAAATAAATGCTGGTGCCACAACTGTTGGTCATTGAAAGTAACAACTGAGAAAGGATATTGATTTGACTGATTTACGGTGGGAAACTGTAATGTATTTTGGCCATTGGGAAGGGGAAACTGTAAGAGTACGATCCTGAGTAATGTAATGAAGCGAAAGGGGCTTAGTGAGGTTAATACCGCCACAAAAGTATACGTCAAAAGATCAATCAATCCCATTGAGATACTTACTGCATGCATGCCAGAGATTCCCCTAAACAAACCCTTGTTTCTCTCTCTCTCTATATATATATTATATTTCGATTGAACTTGGGAGATGGTCTCGGACACATTTATGAAAATATTAAATGGAAAATTTTGTCATTTTTCATTGTTGGTACATATTTCATTAAAATAAAAGAAATTTATTTAATTTTATAAGAAAAGAAAGGAAGAAGAACTAAACCAGTGAATACACTGGCTAGGTTTTTCCTTTTTTTTACCCCTTGCTTCATTTATTGGTATCCATCGTGATATATACCATCCACCATGTTAATGAGTTTACCTTTATTGTTTGTTATATGGTGGATGGAATCCATTCCCACCATCCCCAAGTCAGAATTACTATGGCCTTCTTCCTTTTTACTTTTGTCGATATTTCATTATTGGGAAAAGGAAAGAACAATAATATTTTTTTAAAAATTATAAAAATGCTATGAAATAAAAAATAACGAAAAATTGGGCAATTTGAACATTTTTTTAAAAAATCAGTTTAGGTTGTACTAAACTCTTCTCTAAAAAAAACAATTCATTAAAATTTTCTTGAACTCATGTTTTCAAAAACAAGTTCAATTTGTTTGTTTTTGTCTTAGTGGTATTTTTTAATTTTTTAAAAATATTATATTCTTATCCCTTTTATTATTTTATTTACTTAATATATTTATATTATTTTTGTCGACACGTATTATTTGAAGATAAGAGAGTAATTTATTTCGATGAAAATTATTATATATAGAAGTTGAAGATTAAAAAGAAAAGTTATAGACGAGAATTAAAAAAAAATAAAATAAAACAAAAAGTGCTTATGCTTAAATATTGAGGAATAATAGTGTCTTTTTCAAAAAAATATATATTTTTTTTGTTAATTTGTCACATGTTTTCAGACATGATTAAAATATTCCATTTTCATCTGTAATAAAGAAAAAGAAGCGAAAGACACAAGTCAATCACAGGCTCAAACACTTGTTTTGTTCATAGGATATATAGGTGTTATCAGTGGCTAATTGATCTTTCATCAGAGTCCTAACTTGCTTTTCTTGGAGAAACCAGTTTCTTTTCTTTTCTGTCAGTAATCATTTACTAGGTCATCTTCTCTGAAAGTGTGTCCTTACTCACCGGTCACTACACTACATCCCACACACAACGCATATCAATTATCAACCCTTTTGCCCTCTCCCAATTTCTCTCTAACCCATTCATAGCCATGAATTTAATAGGAAACAAGTTTCTTGTTGTTTAATGGAAACATTTCCCATTTGGTTTTTTCTTTTTGGGTATGAAAATGTTTCCCTTTTCCATGTAAAAAACTTTGTGAGAGCATATAGGAAAGCCTATGGTGGCATTTATATAAGAGTCATATCAAAACCCTATTTGAATGCTTTTTTCTTTTTTTTGCTCCAAGTAAACCCTAAGCATTAAAGAAGAACAGTTCCATACTTGGCAAGAAAATAAATTCCATATAGTATACTACCTATATTCAGCTAATAATTTGCATGTGTGGAGCACATATGGAGATCATTGTCGTTCCTCTACAATGTTGGGATGAATAGTATTGTTTAATGATGGATTCTATTTAAACGTGTAATATATGTACATGTGGAAATGAGTACCTACCTAACTACCTGCAAAGTAGTGGTAAGGGTATAGATAGATAATTAGGCTCCTATTTCTTTATTATCACAAATTGATTGCTACAAAATAAACTTAATATTATAATTTGATTTTGTTGTCATACCCAATAATTTGAAAAGGCTATTGGGCGAGTGGAATGAAGCATAACGAAGGCATTTTGATCAGAATAAAATAATTGATGTATGCTCAAGTACCTTTAAAAAGATGTTCTTATGTCCCCCCTAGGATAGTAAATCTGTATTCCACAGGATAGTAAATTTGTATTTTTGTACCCTTATTTATATATATAAAGAAATTGCAAACTAGTTTATTTCCAAAAGATTCAAAGATAGGAATTAAAATGGAATCCGTAATTCCAATTCCATTCTGGATTTATTTTCATATATCAAACATTAGTGTTGAATGCTCTATTGTAAGGAAACAACATAAGAAAAATGTGATTACTTGATAAATAGAAAATAATGATAAGAGATTTCCACACTTCAAGTTAGAATTCTAAATCCAATTTGACCTTAGAAAAATTTAACAAAAATCAATTTTGGCTCATTTTTGAATAATTTAAGGATATAGAACATTGAAAGTATTAGATGAATCATGATACTATTGATTTCATAATAATAATGTAAAGTTATGGAAATTTCATAATCTTAGAAGGGATGCAGGATATGTAATACTGGTGAAGAAGTATGAAGTAGAGTTAATTTTTTCCTTTATTATTAACAATCATGTGGATGATTACAAGATCATGAAGGCCTAAGGAGAGAATTTTGGGTTGTAATTTCTATGGGGATTATTTGCTCTAGATACAAATTAATTCAATCACTCAAATAACAAAAAAAAAAAAAAAAAAACAAAAAGACTTTTACTAGCAAGTGTACTAGGTATGTATTGCAGCTTTATTTGGTGAGACCAAGTTGATCCCACAAGAAAAAATGATTACCAGTAATCTTCAATTTTCTATTATTTATCTTAAAAATCAATCAATCCAATCAAATTCATATCTAAACAAAGTTACAAAAAATAATTTAATGCGTTCCCCAAGTTTTAGAAAAAATACCTACACTTATGAATCTCTATTAGTTTACTTATCTAACTCAATGAACAAGATTAAACCTTTTTATTAATTTATGAACCGTAGAAATTCTTAATTTAAATTAATGTCTTTCTTAAGATTAAAAAATCTCTACCCTAAGTTGATCAATCAAAATCTTTTCCTTATGTTGATTAATTGGAATCTTTTCCTAATTCCCCTAAAGATTTCGTTACTTTTAATTATCACTTTATGAATTCATAGTTAGGTTTGACCCTAAACTGGTAAATTTGTGCTATCATGTCTATAAGATTACATGCAACTCCGTCTAATTATACATAATTTATTCAAACACATAATCTTTTTAATATATATGAATGAAATGAAATATCAAAATCCTTATGCATGTAAATGAAGATTAAGGCCCCATGTTTGGCTAATTTTATGAAAGTAGTTTTTCTCTATTTGTATAACTTTAAGGTAATTCATATACTCTAAGTATAAAAAATAAAAGTACCTATATTATATAAGAAATAAATCTATCTAAAGAAAAAATATTAAAAAATTAATAATGATATATTTTTATAGTAAATAATTGGTAGATGAGCTTGTAAATTGATGGAAAAATGACTTAGGCTTTAATATTTCATAAGTTGTTTTTAAAAAAATAAGCAATGAATGGGTCCATGTTTTTTAAATAGGGAAAAATGTTTTATATTAATTGTTTTATTTTATCTTAAACAAACATGGAAAAATGAAAAGCCGCTTTCTTGAAAATCATTTTCACTAAAACAAATGGGGCCTAAATGACAAATGACACAACGTTATTAGATTTAAGAAAACAATAATTCTAGTGATAAATAATTAAAGCTCCCGACAAAATATAGTTCTTCTAAAGTTCATTGATGCCTAGATATTACAAATTTAATCCTCTATAAGATTGAATAAGAAAGCACTAAAAATATAAAAGCAATTCATATTCTCAAGACTGGCTATTCCCTTTCTTCAATATCTCTTAGTATTTCTCTCTTAAAAACTTATGAATGAACCTCTCCTTAAGGAATATACGAACACACGCAGAAAATTAGTGCTATACAGGATGGAGCGCATGATCAAGAAACACAATCGTCTATCCTTCCCGTGTTCCTTTAAGGTCAAATGATATCAAGAAACAAAGTTTCTATGTATAGCACTGCTTTACTATGCAAAAGTGTACCAAGCTGTCTACTTTGATGAACAATTCTTTAAAATTCAAAGCTTTTTGTTTGCTCGGGTGTAATTTCAGGGTATAGACTTTCTTTAAGCTTCCAACATCTTTATAATACTTCTAAAACTCTTGAACAAATTTTGAAAAAGGCTTTAAATCCATATAATGAAAACATAATCTAGTTAAGCACCAAAATCTAATAAAAGCCCACAAAATCTTAAAAAATAATATAAAAATCTATCCATAAAATAGGTATATTATGCTATATCAATTATGTAGGGATATGAAAATTCTTAATCAATCTAATTGAAAACAGGACGATGAAGTTGCCTCATGGGAAACTTAGCCAACCTCTTTTGAGTTGTCCTTGACCAAGTTAAGTTGTCTAAGGGCCCTATATAGTTATAAATGTATTTTTTAAATATAAATAATATATATTTGTTTGCACAAACATGATTATATTATATATATATATATATATAATAATGTATTTAGGCATGTATGTCGTGTATTATAATGTGATTGTGTTTTGCTCAGAACATTTATATGGTTTAGCAACTTACTTATGCTTATGAGCATCTTATTTCAGCTAAAGATGATTGACATCGATAAATACGACTATCTTAGACACGACCTCAAGTATAGGAGTGGCAATAGGGTTAATGGGTTAATGCATTGAATAACTATGAATCACAAACGGATTTAGTTTAAATTTATGTCGATTAATTGATTTTTGATAATTTCATACTTTTGAAAACTATTATGATGATTATGAAATTTTCATTTTCATAATTTAAGCTGATGTATTTCTTTGCATAATCATCATACATTGTATGATAGCTAGAAGAAATTTTCTTTATATGATAGACTAATCATCTCCTTTAGCTTTAGAACGCGCGATAATTAAATAAGGCATGTAATGGGAGTTTAGCATGATACAAAGGTGCTTTTTGAAAAATTAGATTTATAATGTTGGATTGTAGTAAAGTTGACCGTACCATCTTAATTTATAAATGCTTTTTGAAAAATTAGATTTATAATGTTGGATTGTAGTAAAGTGAGACCGTAGCATCTTAATTTATAAATGTAATTGTTTGATATTTACTTTAGAAAAGATGCATGCATGTTTATCTCTAAGTTCGAACAGAAGTTGGTTTGTTTTGATATAGTACACATAAATAATGTTAAAAGATGTAAAGCCTATAGATGATGCTATTAAGTTCCTCTTATATTCACATAAACTTCTAGTAATCTGGGTTGCATATATTCTTTATTCGTATTTGCAGGCACACATGCACCGTTTACTGGATGTCGCAATATTCATCCTTATTTTGCACAATTTGGTTTTACATGTTACAATGTTTATTCTTACTCATGCGACATTCAACGTGCATCCATTTTTCACATTTAATGATTAATGTTGAGTTTGGTATCCAAACTTTGCCAAAAAATATAATTAGGTACTTGAACTTTTAAAAGTTCAATTTCAATACCTAATTGAAGTTTCAATTCTACTTTTGGTAACATTGTCAAATCCATTAGTCTACGTGGCATTTCTAACCATTTAGAGTCTCTCACGTGTCAATTCATTAAAAAAAAAAAACTAACATGCCTAGACTATTAACCTAAACGCAGTTTGGACTAGAATGATGGTTTTTAACTGTTGTGCACCAATTGAAACCCTAATTTTCATCACAACCTAAACACAACATTAGAGAATCCCCAATCTTCTAGTGATTTTGCCCTCATTATGTGGTAATCCCACTCATTAGATGAAGACTAAAGCATGAGGGTTAGCGTGGAGGGTAATCCAATTGATGCATGTCATTTGAGATTTTAGGGAGCGTTTGGTTTGTGTTGAGCGATGTTTGGATGGTGGTAGTTGGGATTGTATTTAAGTTGTGGTGGAGTAGATTCTAGATGTTGGTGGCGAGGTGTTGCATTTGTGATGTTTGGAATAGGTGGCACTGGTGTTTGTTGGTGTGGTTGGATTGGTCTCGGTGGAGGTTTTATGTTAATGGGGGTGGTTTGGGGTTAGAGGTAGAGAGGGTGCGAGTTGTAGGAGGAAGATAGTTGGGGTGAGTGTAGAGAGAGATAGGAGGAAGAAGGAAGGTCGGAGGCTCGCTTGGTCTCAACAGTGGTGATTAAGAAAGGGATGAGGCGAAGGAGTGATGGAGAGGAGAAAGAAGCTGATAGAAAAAGTATAGAAAGAGAGAGGTTTTGTGGGAGAGAGAGATGAAGGGAAAGTTCGAAAGAGAGGGTTTTTTCTAGAAGGAAGAAGAAGGAAGCCATCTTAAGTTTCTTTTTAAACCATCCGTTCAACTCTCCACTTTGAATAATTTAAGAATAAAATTAAATTGAATTAAAATTAATTTTTACTTATGAAAAAGAATCAAATTTTAATTTGTAGTTGTCATATGAAAGGCTAGAATAGAGAAAATTTAATCTTTTAGAACCTGATAATCATAACTACATGAAAAAAATGCCAAAGTGTTTCAGGTTGGAAAAGCTTAAATTCGAGCTTTCATGGAGTTTTGGCTAAAGATAGGAGACAAGGCATGTGGGTTCCTCATGCATCGTTTTTTGTCGTCTCCCGTGTCCATAATTTATTATTTGATTTTGATCCATGTATCATGTCGTGATTAGGTCGTTTGTCCATGTAGGAAGACATAGTTAACGGTATTAAGTGGGGTACCAAAAGTAGCATCGAAAAGTTTAATTAGGCACTAAAATTGAACCGTTAAAAGTTGAAGTACTAAATTACATTTTTCGGTAAAGTTTAACTACCAAATGCGACATTAACCCTACATTTAAGGACATTGGTTTCATCATAGAAGTTATCTCTAACATAATTAATCAACTGTAACCCTAAAATTAATTAATCGTAACTATTAAAAACATGATATTTTGTTTCTCTTTTTCCAAGGCTTTTGTCCTAAATAACCTGGGATTTCTGTTATTTGATAACTACTTAAGAATATTTCGAGTTCATTTATACTACCTAATGAGATAAATAATTACAAAAAGAGTAAACTTTAGGCAATTAATTGTAATATTTAACAAATTTCAGGTAGTAATAAATTGTAAAAATGGATACATTTTAGGAAGTGCATTGACACTTTTAAAGTTCAGGTAGTTAACTATATAAATCGATAAAATTTAGGTACCAAATATGATATATTTATCATCATCATCATCATCTCCTCGTAACTTTTAGTTAAAAAACCCTGATATATGGACGCGATCCAATACTTTTGGAAACTTCTTTAAATTATTTGCATCTATGTCCCGCTATCTATTGAAATTTCATAAAATCAGGAGACTTGAAGCACCATTTTATTCTCCGACCTTATATCCTCATCAAATAGGGTTCCATAAAATCGTATTTCATAGAAATAGCCAGACAATACCTAAAGGTTGTTGAATTTTTGCATGCTTACGGGAGATAATACTCAAAATACGTATCGTTAATGCCAAAGTTTAGTCCCATTGTTCTATAAAAGACTTTTTAAACTTATTTTAGAAACTAAAAAGAAAATGAAAGATTTAAATATAAATTTCACTAAGGCTAAAATAGGCGCTTATTTGTAATTTCTGTTTGTATATTTGCTAAAATAGGCGCTTGTTCAGATCAATTATCAAAATAACTTACGAAAGTCAACATGCAATTTTAGGTTTTAAAAAACTAACATGTCGAAAATGTGAGATTTATTCAAAATAATTGCATGAGACTTGCATATTGCAAATGCGATTTGACAATGGCATGTGTGACCTGCAATTTTGCTCGACATAACTTGCATGTTTTATATGTAATATTGTTGAGTTAAAAATTTGTATATTACATTTTTACATGTAGTTTACTTATTTTCGAATATCAAATCCTAAAGGTGCGGTTTTATTATAACTCACCTAGTTATTTGCAAGTAACCTTATACATTGCTTCAAAAGATTAATCCATTTGCCGAGCAAAGAGGATATTTATTGATTTATTTTGGATAAATATATATGTTTACATAAGTTACCTTTTCTCACCACTAGATCCTTGTTTGGTACTTATATATATATATATATATATATATATATATCTAGTCCAATATAATACTTTTTTTTTTCTTTCATTTAAAGTATTTGTTATAATAAGATACTAGGCGAAAAAAGTACATGAATATAAATAAATAAGAGGCGGATCGGATAAATTACGTACTAATAGGACTAATTAAAGACACTACTAAATATACAGATGATACAGATAAGAGCAAAATATTCCAAACATATTTCAATAAAATATAAACAAAATATAGAATCTGTATTCTAAAATCTAACCATATTGAAATAGACAACACACAACTCATATAAAGGGGTTGAAATAAGACAAATTAAATGGGTGCTTACGAAATAAATATTATTTTTACATATTTCGACAAGTTCGCATTTGTTTTTCTACTTTCACACTTTATTACTACATGAAGCACAAAAATTGAAAAGATGTTCTCTAAGCGTTGTTTCTAATTCTTCACCAAATTTTAAGCTGAATTAGCATTTGAGTAATGATTTTTATTGTGATACAATGTCTTGGAAGAATTTTTTATTTATCTTTAAACTAATACTTGTCTTGTTTATCTAGTGAAAAATCTGGGGAGCAAAGATAACCAATAAACTTTAGTCTTTATCAAATAGACTACCTTAAACTTTCAAATTTTGTAAAAAGTCTTGAATTTTGATTTTAATATGTATATACCCCTAATTTTTTTAAATGTTATAGACAACGCTACTAAATAAGCTCGTGTAAAAGTACTCTTATCAAATTTGAACTTATTAAATATACTATACAACTTCTAATTTTGAGCTTTTGTGGCTTTTTTAACCGTAAAAACTTCTTTATATTACCATTTTAACTAAAATTTTTAAGATTATTTAAACAAGTGTAAATTATAGTATTTGTAAGTTTAAAGCTATATTTACTCCAAAAAGAAAATTTGAGAAGGTATTTTACAATAATTAAAAGTTAGTACATCCACACCGGCATTAAAATTTAGGGTTTATTGATAATTTTCTCAAAAACTTTGCCGATGTATTCAACCGCCTTACGTTATAGAGAGGGGGGAAAGAAAAAAAAAAGTGGGAAATCATAGCAGCCACCACAGGATTTGAGGTAAAGAGAGAGAGAAGCATGTCCAGAGAAGAGAAGAGGAGAGATTTAGAGTGCATTTGGATGGTTTGTTTTTGTCGGTATAGTCTTATTTGTCCGTATCTATATTTTATTAGTATTTTATTTATATCTTTTCAGTATAGTTATTGACAAATAAAAAAAATATTTTTCATCTATATCTATTTAGGATAATATTAAAAATGATATTTGAACTTTCATAAAAAATTTAATTAGGTACTTAAAGTTTGATTTTAAATAATTTGGTACATGAATAGGGTTTTCGTGAACCTTTTTTGTACCTGAAGTTTTATTTTGATAATTTTAGTATAGAATAAAATTTTTGTAAATTTTTTTAATGTCTGATTAAACTTGCTTTTAATATAAAAAAATCATCAAAAACTTCACTTCTGTATCGAATTATCAAAATTAAATTTTATATATAAAAAAATTTATAAAAACTATATTCTGATATTAAATTATTTAAAATAAAACTTTCCATACATAATGACAGCATTTTTATAGTAACTCTGTCTACTTTTTATAAATAATTTGATTAAAACAAATGTGAACCCAAAGTACAACCAGAGCACACCCTTAGTCAAAGAAGGAAAGGGGAAAAGATAGAGAGGTCTGAAGTGTTAGATGCTACGCAGGCACTGCGTCTTGTCTAGTTGACAGCTGTTTTCACAATGCCCAATCCCATTCACATCGCCACAGTTGTACCTACTTCTTACTTTACCTGTTTTGCCACACCCGGCCCCCTTGCCATGTTTTGTCCTATCGGAACTTGTCCTAACTTACCAATGACTAAATGAATAATTCTAGGGAAAAAAATTGCTAATATATCAGGACATAACAATAGAAAGTGCATTTAGATTGAAGGTTCAATCAACTATCTGTTTATGGGAAATTAAATAAGAAGTGGTCGGAATAATTATAGTAGTAAATGTCATCGTATTATTCTTAGTTATTTGTTTAAATGGTTGTTGTGGAACTTTTATGTTATCCCTCCCCTTTGAAAACACACCGTTGAATAAGAATATAAAAGCTCCTTTATAAACTTCGTAACTCTAATCCTTTTTTACTTTATCTCTTTTTCACCTCTGATAAATAGAAACCCTCTATGCTCTCTATATTGTGTTCTCTATATTTTGCTTCTCTACAAAATTACACTAATTCTTGTTTGTGTTTCTACAAGATAATTTCATCTCTTCGCGCTAAACTCCAAGAAGTCAACACACTTCTTCGGGAAAAATCTCACTACTCTTCTTTGTTTGTTTTCTCTTATTTATTTTTTAATAGTACAGTTACATTAGTTGTAGATCTAGTAGATTAGTTGTATTCTTACTTAGATCTACTATATGCAACTATTATTTTGTTTTATATACCATTACAAAATACATTTGATATATCTATTGTGCAATAAAATCTTTAGTTAACGTTGGAGCTCCTTTTATCCTTGTACTGCATCTTGTATCAATTTCCTCCTTGTCTTAAAAGATAACCTTGTCCTCAAGGTTGTCATGTCGATAGGCCTCTTTAAATGTAGACCAGTCCTCCCATTTTGCGTTATCCGGACATAAACCCTTCCATTACACAAAAACCTGAGGTACAGATTTTGTATTTCGCATGATAACCCTCATCCATCCATACTTTCCTCAGGTAATTGCAAAGCAGTAATAAAATTTCCATGTGCCTTCTTTAGAATCGAAACATGAAAAACATTATGAATGCGTGTTTAACAAGGTAAAATAAGTCCATATGCACACTGTCCAATCTTCTTAGAAATAACAAAAGGACCATAGAATCTCTTAGATAGCTTATGACCCTTGCCTCCAGTCAATGATAGTTGTTTAAATGGATGGAATCTAACGTAAACTTCGTCTTCTACATTAAATTATACATCACTTCGATGTTGATAAGCTAATGTCTTCATTCTGTTTGAGCTTTAATAAGATTTTGGAGCAAAATCTTAAGAATTTTATCTCGAGTCTATAAATCTCTATCTACTGCATTCACAAATGAAGTTCCAGTAATATGATCTGGAATTACTGGTGGACTTCTCCTATACACAATTTGAAATGAGGTAAACCTGATCCTTCATGATATGAAGTATTATATGCATATTTTGCCCATGCTATAAAATTCACCCATTGATGAGGATAATTCATAACAAAACAATGAAAGGTATTGTTGAATTGTCCGATTTATAACGTCGATCCGTCCGTTCGTCTGTGGATGGTAGGACGAGCTCGTACGTAATTTGGTACCACTCAATTTGAATAGGTCCTGCTAAAATTTACTCATGAAAATTGAGTCTTTGTAAAAAAACTATTGATTTCGGAAATCCATGCAACTTAACCACCATTGTCATGAACATATTAGCAACTTTAGTGACTGTAAAATTGGAATCCAAAGGCCCCAAATGACAATATTTGGATAGTCTATCTACTACCACAAATATAACACGAAAACCTTTTGAAATAGGAAGACATGTAACAAAATCAATGGATATGTCTTCCTAAATCCTATTAGGAATAAACAAAGGGGATAATAATCCTAAAGGAGCTCATGCCTCACCCTTCACTTGTTGGCATGAAGTATAGTTATTAACAAAATCAATAACCGTCTTCTTCATTCTATGCTAATAAAATTGAAAAACCAGTTTCTTATATGTCTTTATTGTTGAACTTATATGTTCAATGTGAATTTGGTAAGATAATATAATGTACAATTAACTATTCAATTATTGTAAACTACACTTAATTTGTCAAGTTTATATATGTGCATGTTACGTGTTTTTTGGAGTTTTTACCTTTTTTTCAGCAGGAACAATATTAGTCGAGTGCAAGACGAGCCAAGTGTTTAAGGCCACCCAAATCTAGGCCAAAGCTCAACAAGTTCAAAAATATGTTGAATTAGTGGTCGAGGGGTTAGTTAAGGCCCAAAAAAATCAAGTGATTAAGGCACGACAAGTTCGAGTTCAAATCATGAGAAGTTAAAGAAGCAATCAGACTTGTTGATGGCTTGACGTTTTAAAGAGTTGAGGCACAACTAGTTCAAATCCAAGAATCAACAAAGCTAAAGACAACACTGTGGTGGTCGAGAGTCACGTTGAGGGCTCAACGTAGTGAAGATTGAGGTGTGACAGTTCAAATTTGAGGCTCGAAGAAGCGCATGTGATGGCATAGTTAGGGCCAACACTTGAGGTGCGACGAGTCTTCAAGGAGTGACGGCTTAAATATTGGAGCTTATATAGAAAGGAAAAAGAGCCGTTGAAGCGCATTAAATGCTTGGTAGCTTATAGATATTGTCTCTAACGGACTTTTGAATTTTGAAGGCTATAAATATTCAATTATTGGGAGATGAAAAATTAGGGAGAGAACGAAGTGTCAAATCATTAAAGAGCTCTTAATAGCAATCAAACAAATATTTATTTTTCTTGTACTATTGTATATAAATTTGCAAATCAAAAAGAGAAAGAAAAATACACTCTAGTGCTCTGGTTTTATGTATTGCTAGTCATTTAAGAGCATTTAGAGAAAGAGAAAATATTTTATTTCTTGAGTGGGTAATTGCTCATCTTGAGCTAATTTCTAAAATTAATATAAGTGGTGGTGAAGATCTCGATTGAGGTATTTGGTAGACCTTGGAGAGTAGGAAGAGGGTCGACTCTATGTTAAAATATTGGCTTGATTTTCTCTATCCCTATCTTTTTAATTTACACATTTTATCTATTGTTATCTATCCAATGCAAATTATATTATTTTGATCTTTTAAATTAAAAATAATTATTTGGGCTTTTAGGGCGAATACTCAATTCACCTCCCTTCTCCACACCACCTCTCCTCCTGAGTACTCCTAATATATTTTCAATTGATATCAGAGTTAGTCTCTTTTTTTTTTTTTTGCTTAATTGCCAAATAAGTAAAGATCATGGTTTCTAATAGACTAAGATTTCTAGGGGTAAGCTATAAATAGACCTCGCTTCTATTTGGGGGTAATTACCCTTACTGGAACTGTATGATGAAAATTTTTCTTAAAGCCCAAAATAGATTTATCTAGATGTAATAGAAAATTATCCTTTAAAAACTGAAGGAGAAAATGAAATAAATTATGTAGAAGAGGGTTAGAAAAAATTAGATTTAAACGAAATTGCTATGAATATCCTGCATTGTGGTTTAAATGAAAGTAATTTTAATAGAATATGTACATGTACAACCGTCAAAGAAATCTAGGTGAACTTGAAAAGACTTATGAAGGAACCTCTAGAGTCTGAGATACTAAAATAAGTTTTTTATGTGGTCAATTTGAAATTTTCAAAATGCTTTCAAATGAATTTATTGATGAAATGCATAATAGATTCATTAATATTATAAATCCTATAAGCATACTTGGGAAGTACTTCACTAACTTGGAACCCAATTCTAAACTTCTTAGGTCACTTTCTAAGGATTGGGAAGCAAAGATGTCGGTAATAGAAGAAGCACGTGACCTAAGTGCTTTGAGCAAAGAGAAACTCCTTGATGTGCTCAAAACCCATGAGCTCATCAAGAAACAAGGAAAGGAGACCAACAAGAAGGCAATCGCCTTGAAAGTCACAAGACAAGAATCCAGTGATGAAGATGAAAATGAGCATCTTGTCTTAATGGCCAAGAAGCTCTAGAAATTTATGAGGCCTAACTAGAATTCAAAAAAGGTGGAAGAAGACAACAACTCTTTTAGGCACAAAAGATAGGATGTGATAACATGCTTCAACTGTCAAAAGCTAGGACATATCCAGTAGTACTGCCCGCTGCTTAAAAAGAGATCGAATGAGGAGAAGAAAAGAGTTTATATAGCAACATGGAGCGATGAAGGCTCATTCGACTCAAATGATAAAAATATGTGCCTCATGATTTTGGATAATGAGGTAACATCCCTTTCTTCTCCTTCATACTGAGTTACGTACTATGTATGAAAAAGTTTGTTGTAAACTAGCTAAAGCTGAGAAAAAAGAATAGCATATTAAAATCATTTATGACAGAAGTAGGAGAAAAACTAGAAAATTTTAAACTGATCATGAAGAAATTAAATTTGAGAACTGAAAATTTCATGATGATATAAACAGTTTGAAAACAGAAAATGAAAAAAAATAAATATTAAGTGCATAAAGCGAAAGACAAAATTAATGGAGGGAAATTAATGAAAAATTAAAAATTAAAATGATTTGCTGGATATTGAAGTCAAAACTTTAAAAAATAATAATGATGCTTGTGTTAATAGTTGCAATGATGAAATCATTACAGAACTAGAATTTTTGAGAAATAAAAATAAAATGTTAAAAACTAGCTTGGATGCTACTATAGTCAAATTTACAAATGATAACAAAAATTTGAACGCACTTATTGGAAATAAAAAATATGATTCAAATAAATTTGGAATTGGCTATAGTGGAGAAAATAGTTGCAAGTCTTATAAAACAAAATTTGTTAAAGCAGCATATGGAACATGCAATTACTGTGGCAAAACTGGTCATATTGCACATATCTGTGCAATAAGAAAATTTAACATTTGAATCATCAAAGCAAATTAGTTTGGGTTCCAAAGAGAGAAGTGTTTGGTCCCCCTAACTGAAGAGGATTCAAACTAAAATGGATACCAAAGAAGTAATGATCTTTTTGTAGGAATCCTCAAGTGGAAGCAACAAATAGTACTTGGATAGTGGATGCTCTAGGCACATGATAGGAGACACGTCAAGTTCACATCTCTAGACTTGAAAGATCAAGGGAGTGTTACCTTTGAGAACAATAGAAAATCAACCATTTTTAGTGAAGGTAGCATTCTCATAAACAAAGATTTGATTATAAAAAATGTGTTGCTTGTAGATAATTTAAAACATAATTTGCTAAGTGTTAGCCAATTGTGTGAATAGTTTCAAAATAATTTTTTGCTAAAAATCATTCTATTAAAAGAATTGATAATAACCAAGCATACTTTGAAGGATATAGAAAAAGAAATATTTACAAAATCAATTCGATGATTTTAAATCATCAAATGACTTGTCTATATTTTCAAAATGACAATAGTTGTTATGCATAGAAATTAGGATATGCTAGCATGGATGTTATTTCAAAACTTGTTAAAATGAATCTTGTCAAAGGTTTATTAAAGATAAATTTAAAAAAAAAAAAAGATTTGTCAAGCATGTCAACAAGGATAGCAAACCAAAACTTCCTTTAAATCTAAAGATGTTGTTTCCACATACTATTGCATATAGATTTATTTGGTCCTACCAAACTTTAAGTTTAGAAGGAAAGAAATATACTTGGTTATTGTTGATGATTTTATTAAATAAATATGGACTTTCTTTCTTGCATCTAAAGACGAAACAAATCATATATTTTTTAGATATTGCAAGAAAGTCAAAATGAAAAGGGTCTTAATGTTATTACAATTGAATTTATCATGGGGAAGAATTTAAAAATCATGAAATGGAAAGCTCTTAGAACTCTACAATAAAATGGTGTAACTGAAAGGAAAAATAAAACTTTAATTGAAATGGCTAGAACCATGTTGCGTGAAAATAATTTACCAAAATATTTTTAGGCTGAAGCTATAAATACTGCATGCTATGTTTCAAATAGAGTCTTTATAAGGCCATTTTTAAAGAAAACTCCCATGAACTTTAGAAAGGCCAAAGATCTAACATATCTTATTTCCATGGTATTAATTGATACATTTTAAATAATGGAAAAGAACCATTGGCTAAATTTGATTCTAAGAGTGATGAAGGAATCTTCTTAGGATATTCTTTAACAAGTAAATCATATAGAGTATTTAATAAAAGATCTTTGGTTGTTAAGGAATCTACACATATTGCTTTTGATGAATCCTTGCCTAATTTATGCTCAAATAATGATGAAGATGTTGTGTGTGCTGATTTGAATAGTTTCTTTCTTGGAAATAATAGTAATAAAAATGATAATGATCATAAAATATATGATGTGCACATATCTACAGATGATGATTTTCCTAAAGAATGAAAATATGCTAAATCGCATCCAAAAGATCTAATAATTGGTGAACCTTCAAATTGAGTGAAAACAAGATCATCTTTAAGGAATATAAGTAATCTTGTGTTTCTATATCAAACCGAACATAAAAATATTGAAGAAGCCTTAAAGATGAATTTTGGATAAATGCTATGAAGATGAATCAAACCAATTCATAAAAAATGATGTATGGAATTTGGCTTCTAGACCTGGAAGTAGACCTATTATAGGAATCAAATGGGTGTTTAGAAACAAGCTTGACGAATTTGATTTAATAATAAGAAATAACGCTAGATTAGTTGCTAAAGGTTATAATCAAGAAGAATGAATTGATTTTGATAAAACCTTTGCCCTAGTTGCTAGACCAAAATCTATAAAAATGCTTTTGGCATTCGTTGCTTTTAAGAATTTTATTCTTTTTCAAATGGATGTCAAAAGTGCTTTTTTAAATGATTTTATAAAGGAAGAAGTCTATATAGAGCAACCATTGAGTTTTGAAAATAATGAATATCCTGATCATGTTTTTAAATTAAATAAAGCTCTTTATGGACTAAAGCAAATTCCTAGAGCTTGGTGTGAAAGACTCAGTGGCTTGTTGTTAAACAATGGTTTTTCAGAGGAAAAAATTGATATAACCTTATTTATTAAAAATCATAACTCTGATAAATTGATTGTATAAATCTATGTAGATGACATCGTGTTTGGAGCTACGATATGAGTTTTATAAATGAATTTGATGAGCCCAAGAAAATGAGTTTGAAATGAGTATGATGGAGGAACTTAATTATTTTTTTTGCCTTCAAATAAAACAATATGAAATGGAACCTTTATCAATCAATCAAAATATAAGATAAAGAAGACCCATTTGTCATATAACATTGCCATTAAATAAACATGTAATTTGATTTGGGTATATCTTTCTTTCCATGTATTCCCATTAGAATATCTAAATTTTAGACCATCAATGTGAAGCATATTCCATCACTCCTTTGTAAGTAGAAAATTCAACTAAGAGTTCTCACCAATACTTAACTGAGGAATTGATAGAAAAAAATGACAGAAGATATTGTCAAGTACTTTATAAGATAAAGAAGACCCATTTGTCATACATAACATTTGTCACGCCCCAGAGGGTATACCTAAACGTGGCAGTCCGCCGCATAATATTAAAGCTAATGAATGACAATCCGTAGTCACGCAGGAGCTTCGATATCATATGCAAGGCATGCTTCCAAGATAGTAGGAGACTCATAGGGGTATTACGTTTAAATAGATAGCAAAGCGAGCATAAACTTAAATATAAACATAAGATCTTCATTCCATAATAAGTTCGTACATCATCTTAGGAGCATTCCCCCGCTTTAAAGTCTTTGACCAACTATACTAATAACAAAATAAACATAACTATCACCTAAGTCTACTATAGAGATTTTTCCTAGAAGTCTATGTTCAAAACTAAAAATACATAAACTTTCTCCAAAAACTCCTAACGGCGTAAGCTTTATACCTGGCACACTGGGCTCCTCGGGGCCAACCACAGATAATCATACTGTAATAGAAAACTATAAAGGTATAAGCAAATCTTGCTTAGTGAGATAATTCCTAACTATATAACATTTCCATGCGATAACCAAGTCATTTAATTCAAGCATACGAAATGTAACAATCACATGATCAACCAAATACACATGATTATCCGAAAATAAATTGTAGCATGGATTTAATGCCCTCCATGACAAGGGTTGGGTGGTTACAGGCCCATACGACCATCAATAATTGCAGATTTGCCGGCTCCTACTTGCCCTGTAGACTTCCTGGCTCCTACTAGCCCATGTAGACTTACCGGCTCCTACTAGCCACCACTACTACTTCCTCATTTCCCCACACGAAGAATAGTAGCGAAAAAAAATGTGACTCACAAGTATGATATGCATGAATGAATTTCAATTAAACATTTAACCATATAAGTTGAATTCATGTTAAAGGTGATCAACCATAATTTCATCAAATAAATACAAAAGTCACACTTTTATTTAACATATCGTCTTTCGATATACTTAATTTTCCTTCAACAATTATTTCATAACATTGGTTCATTCATCTTTTCCTAAATTTCTAATGCCACTAATTACAAGCACAAAAGGAAATGTAACTTAGTAAAAGAATTAACTCACTCCATAATCGGAAGGTCTAATCGAAATAATCCTCTGGATAGATGATCTTGGGTCCCTCGTCACCTAAGCAAGATGAAATACCCAAAATAAGTCTTTCATAAAACTTCTATTCTTGAAGTTTCAAATTTTCTCTTAAAATCGCGGTAAAAATCGTATAAAGGGAAATTCCAACTTAAAATGGCCAGAACTTGCTCATTTTAACTCAGAATTTCGCGTATGATATATCGTTTTCTACCTACTCGAAAAAGATCTATACATTTCTAAGCTTATTTTCATAAAACTAGGTCGTTTGGGTTCCGAAAAGATAGCGACCAGATTTGCCACAAATTTGCAAAAACTTGTTTTCCTTCTTGTAAACAAAGCTCATTTGAAAAGATAAATATTTCAAGTATTTTGTAAACTTTTTGAAAGGTATATACATATTGTAATGACTCATAACCAATGTATGAAGTAAATGAAGTTGTCTCAACTTATGGAAGTAAGGTTTTTAAAAGACTTTGAATTTGAGATTTTATTGGAATATTTATTTTACTTTTGAAAGACCATGAGTTATTTGTGATAAATATTCTTTTTCTAAATTTAATTTCTTTAAATTCCTAAGGAGTGGTTTTATTTTCTAAACTTAGATTCAATAATTTTGTAAAAGTTATGACAATTTTTCACAAGAATATATTAGTTCCCTGGTTTCTTGGGATTATTTAATTTTAATGAAAAGGGGTTCTACTTAGAAAAAGATGAAGTTATTGGTAAACTCTTGTTTACTTCATAAGTCTTTTGTATGTTTGTAAAATCTCTTATCAGTTCCTCTAAACATTAACTTCATATTTTTATTTCTAGAGGAAAACTTTTTATCTTAAGAAAACATTTCCTTCATTTATTTTGTTGAGACAAAACCATTATGTTCATGCATGAATATGAATCATAAGCTATGAAAATATGAAAAGAACATAATAACTTAAAAGAATAAGTATATAAAGAAATAAATAAAGTATTGGGACCTTAGCTTCATCAAGGTACCCCGGGACTAAGAAAAGACTAGTCCTGAAAAAGGAAAAGAAAAAGAATTGTTTTGACTTGATGAGGACAAGTCTAAGACTAGAATGACTAGTCTTAAAATCAACTTGAAATAAATAAATTGCAATAAAGTAAATAAATTGCAAGACAATGAGCTTATATGCTCTAAATAGTATATATAGATATATTAGATAGTAATAAACATAAAGGAAATATAAAGAAACATAAAGGAACATAAAGGAATTGGTATTATGAACAAAAACAAGGTATGAATCTATTGTTGCTTTCTTAACCTTCATGGTTTTAGAAAACACACACTAAGTTCGTACTAAGTAGATGAACATAGAAATTTCTTGAAGAAAGTTTACCTAAATGAGATGAACTAAAGAGAGCTTCTTGGAAGAGATTTCTAGAGAAATTTTTAGAGAGTAACTTTAGTAGTGAAGAAGTGTGAAAGAAGTGAAAGTGTGAAGGGGTATTTATAGGGAAATGTGGGAGATAATTTGTGTTAATTAAATAAAGTAAAAATAAAACAAATTGGGGCATCAATGGGGATGGCCGACGCAAATTATACACAGGGGGAAGAGAAAATTTTATTTTTTTGTTATTTTGTTAATTAAAAGTAAGAAATGAAAGATGTGAAATTGTATTGGAAATGAAAATGTGTAAGAAATAGGTGTATGGTTTGTAAGAGTAGGTTGTAAGAAAAAGTAGAGATAAATGAATAGTGTAGAATAGTAATGTAAAAGTAGACATGACAATTTAATGCCGATAGTAAGAAAATACGCGTATAAAAGCGATATCTGATATTTTTAACTACCGAAAAATTACGAAATTGATATTTTTAGAAATCTCATATTTTTACGAGTCTAACGGTATATTCGGAATATTTTTCTTATTCCGAACTTTCGGACACGTTTTTCAAGAACTATGTCTGATTGGGTTCAAACGACACTCGAATTCCTTCAATCTGATATTTTTATACAACTTATAGCTATTACGAACTATAATAGCTAACTTTTCCAACTTCGTTTTCTAGGGCTTGAGAAAACGGCAATGTCAGAGTTAAGCGGTTACGGTAAACTAGGGTTTTTGTTGACTTATGAATTCAGTTGACTTCTTATTAGGGTTTAAGCTTTTAAATTTAGATAAAAAAATTCAGGGATTTACAACATTCTCATTAAATAAACATGTAATTACACAAAACTTATCATGGTGAGCAAAATACCATGATACAACAACATCTACTCTTAATCAAATTTCTTAGTCTTCTGAAATATAAACCCAAATCCCATATGGGATTTCACATTACATATCTTAACAATTTATTAACCATTCAAACCATCTACACCAACACTATGCATACTACAATATGCACTAACTACTACAATAATCATCGAAGATACAAAAAGGAATCTTTGTAGCTTTGTTCTCTCACAATGCATGTGCTTCAACTCCACTTCCAGGTTTTCAATCGATTCCTTCATTTTTCGTTCTTTTAATTCAAATTCATGTTGAGGCATATTAATCTATCATAGCACCTTCCTTCTAACTTCCAAGCCATACATGCATGTAAGTGGATCTATCCACTTGAAATAATTGCATCCATCGCCTTTATATACAAATAACATGTTATTTTAGATTGATGAATACTGAAAAAAAATGTTTAAATCCAAGACATGATCATTTAACACATACCCAAAATTTAGAACATCCACAAAATCTCCTATCAAAACTTTTAGGTTGGTAAAACATTACAATCACGAATCTTTCACCATAATAGCATATTTCATTGCTCCTTTTGGAAGTTATGGAATTTTTTGACACAAACCTACTGTTCATATTTCCTAGGTTTTTTCTACAAAATGCAAAGCAGGGTATCAACTCAGTTCATATAACATATGAACTGCACAATAGATTGAGAATTTACAATGTCAGTAAAACCATGAAATTCAAATTTGCAATTCACTTACCTACAATGGTGCTAAAGATAAAGGCAATAGTGATTTTTCCTAACTTCAAAGTTTGATACCGGCCATCTACACACATGCAATCAACTCATACAGATATTGCACTTGGAAACTACCCTTAACTTTTTTTTTTTTTGCCTAATAACTTTCAATTCAAACAACTATTATTAAGATATCTCTAGCAAAATTTTTAAATGTGAAGTTGAAGGTTCATAGAAGACAAAGGCACAAAGCAACGTTTAAGGCTAGGATTACACATATAAGCAATAAACATTATTGGAATACATAAGACCTAAAACTCCCAATAAGTAAAGAGCCATTTTCTACCATTCACCATCCAAAATACAAGAAGAGAAAAAAAAAAAAGATTCATGAACTATAACCAAACCTACACTACACAAAAAGCTAACAATCAGTCCACCACCTACATTTACAACGATAAAACTAGTCAAGGTTCAGAATAATGGAAAAAGCTACTATCTTGATAATTATGAAAGACATGAAGTTAACATTGAATGTAGTCAAATGTTGCTGACAATAGAAGAATGTGATTTTCAGCGGTGTTGATCCCACATGTTCATCATACATGAGCTATACTAGTAGCGCGAGTGAGCTATATTTTCAGGGTTTGGGTTTTATTATGTGGAATAAAGGAGAAGAGTGTTTGGGATTGAAGGCATTAGGGCTCCTTGATTTAGGGTTTTTGGGTGGTAGTGAAAGTTAGAGGACATATGACAACATGGCCACTTAATTAGTTTTTTTTTTTCTTTCATCGTGCAAAACTCATGTGTTTGACACATGTAAAATTTAACAAATGTTTGGATGAAACATAATGGATACAAATATAGGTAAGTTAATTGTAAAAAAAAATATCACAGGTCATGTTTTTGTAAAAGCACTAAAATACAGGTTATTTATTTGTAATTAACCCCAAAAAAAAAAAAAAACACCTACATAGTTGTTGACGTTTTAAGTTTGGTAATAGTGGAAGTGCAAGGGGTAATTTCTATATACATGCTTAAAAGAATAGAAGAAAAAAAAATATATGAAGACTTTATATAGACCTATTCAACTTCCTTAATGAGTTTTTTTTATCGAAAATTTGGATGAGATCACATCGTGTAAAACATAGTCAAATGTCCTTACGTTGAAAGAATTTACAGAATGCAATAACTTCTAATGTAGACATAATCACCGGAACTAATCCAACCCGTCACCAGCAGTTCCTGAACCGAGAACTAGCTCGAGAATGATTGGTTCAAACCAGCTAAGGACTTACTCGTTCTGGCAAGTTTGGCTAGCTCCACCTCCCAAAATCGCGATGCTTCTCGTGATTTTACACCACAAAAAAAAAAAGGAAAAATGAAGAAAATAAAATTGTAAAAAAATTATAATTAAAAAAATATATTTAAACTATTTTCACTTGAATTGGTAAAATTTATTTTCTATTCATGACATTTAATGTGTTTTTATTAACAACATAAGTAATAAAAATATATTTAAAATCATGTGTTGTTAATTAAAGTGGATTTTTCTTTCTTATCAATGTGAGACTTGTTTTTGTATTTGTGAAACTTATTTGTATCTCAATTATTTTATAGTGTCACATTGCTAACATGACAACTAAAAAATTGCAAGTGATTATATATATAAATAAATGTATAACTAAAAATTTATTTTAACTAATGGGTTATAAACTATTATTATTATGTCCAATGTTATTTCAAGTTTAAAGTTTATTTTTTATTTTTTTATCTTAAATAAAGTTATTTAATTGATTTTTTTAATTTCACGGTTCTTAGTTCTAGAGGAATCAAAATTGAACTATAGGAACCGGACTGGATCACATGGGTTCGGGCCGGTTCTGGATTTGAACCCACCAGTGATGATGTCTATTCTAATTATAGTTGTCAAAATTGCAATTTTACCCATACGATTAAATAAGTTTACTATTTTAGGAGGCCCTTTTGAATTGACTTCCGGGTAAAATCGTTTTTCGGTAGAATCTTACGATTTCAACAGAGTCTACATGTAAACTTGCTAGAATCTTACGATTTTAATAGAATTTACCGATTCTACCTATTCGAGTTAAATAAGCTAAAATATAAAAAATACAATTATGTGTTTACAATCTCATCAACTATTAGGATTAGGATGATGCATCAGTCTTGTGTTGTTTCTATTTTGTTTCCACACACTCTATTCTTTGCTCCCTCTCCCGAAAACCCCTGTTGTACATTTATATAATTCATTCAAGTCTAGTTATAACTGTAAAATTCATAAGAAAACTTATTTATTTCATTTACGTAGTTAAGCATTTAATAAGTTGAAAATTTGATTCTCCTTCAATTTATCACGTATTTCAAAAAAACAATAGAAAATAAATTAATTTGGACTTTGAGAACTTAATTATTTTTCACATCTATTATGTGTTCTAAGTTTTTTACATCTCCTATAAGTATTTTTATAAATTTTCAAAGTTATTTCGCAAAGGTTATTGAAACTTATGTTTCTACATTTTTATTTTACGTTCCAATTCTACTGATTTCTTGGTGATTCTATATAAAATCGCGAGTTTGACAATGTTGATTCCAATGAATCTCGGTAACGTGAAAATGACTAAAAGTTAGAAGTTAGTTAGTTCATATGATAAAACAATTACGAGCATGTTTCTATCATTTTTTTTAATGGAGAACTTATCAATAATATAATTTTTTCTTCTACCTTTCTGTTAGTTTTAAAGTTATAAATATTGATAGGTTCCAAAATAATATTGGGGGTTCAAATATTAATCATTAAGTAATTTTTTTTCCTTCAAATGACAAATTACCATTGATAAACTTAGTTTATTTTTTTTCTTCTCAATACTAAGGGTATAAATTACTTTTACTTTGATCTTTCATGTGTTGTTTTCTTATTGATTTTTTTTTCTCAATTGATTTTTTTTTTTCTACAATAAATGTAGCCTAAAAATTACAAGAGTTATGAGTACAATCACATTTCTCGACAGTATGTTGATGGTATGAAGGTTGTGATGGGCTACCTGGTAATTCTTTATTCTTTTTCACGTATAATTTCTTCCTAACTCATTGTTTATTGTGTAATGCAGGTTCGTTTCATCCACTGGTAGTGTCGTACGGGGCACTTAGACAATATATCCAAGGCACTGGAAGTTCATCCACCGACCAGCTTGCTTAGAATAAGTATGGACACAATGTAGTTTATTTTGGTTCGATTCATTACGGTTTGATTATTCTTTTAAATTTAAATATAACTACATGGTTCGATTCATAATTAAGGAAAAAAAAGAACTGTGCAGTGTTTGATTTGTGATTTAAGATGTTTTTATTCTTAAAATAAAAATTCTTTCTATTGAGGGACTTCAATTGCATATTTTCTTATCACAAATACAAATACAAATACAAATAATAATAATTGGAATTAATTACTTTTTCAAATAAATATGTATAACTTATAGTATGAAGATATTTCATCCATTATAAAACTATGATCCTACATTAATCCTATTTCTTTAAATTATATTAAACTATAATAATATATTGGACTCAACAAAATTAAGATGTGCCATCCCAATATGATGTGCAAATTTCAAATCATTCTACTTGTAATAAATTCATTATTGATTATAAAAGCCAGTAGGTTATTTAGGTTGAAGTGGAATAATCAATAAGACGGGGAAAAAACAAACACAAAGAATGTTTAGAATACTAGATATTAAAATCTAAAAATTAACTTATTGCAGATACATCATAATAATCGAAACACGACATGACTAATCTAATTCCATTTTTAAGAAGGATACATATCTAAATAAAAAAAAATTTAAAATAAAATAATTAAAAAAAAACAAATATGTTTGATTTTTTTTTTTTCCAATATGTAAAGCGATTTGGTTTGGAATCTTAAATTAAACTACGAATTGCTTACTCTTTATTGGTGAGGTCGTATGCATGCCCCAGTAGATATCAGGGATGAATTTGCACCTTGTTATGAATTTCCTTCCCTTGTAGCATTTCAGTTGGAAGAGCCAAAACCTTTAGTCCATTTTTTGCTCCATTCAAGACATCTCTAGTGAAAACTTTGGTGCAATCTGGAGACTTAGGTTGTCCTTCATATTTCTCATTCTTTATCAACATTTGTATAGATTTTTAATTTTTTTTTTTTTTTTTGTAATTGTACACATTAAACAATATAATGAATGATCAAATTTGATACTATTAATTCCTAGCTCCTTTATGTTATTTACCCTTTTCTTACTTTAAATCTACATAGTTTGTAAGATAACCTTAGATCTTATTCAAATCTAGTCGAATCAAGATCATGGTGTATAATGAGTATAATTGATGAGATTACCTGACCTTCAAAGAATTGGGAAGGAGGACCTTTCCTAAATGATAGAGCCTCAAAATATGTTGCATGCATGGGTATGGTGTACTTGATCCAGGTCATGTTAATTCAAAATGCACTTGGTTAAACAAACATAAGATATTTTTTTTTCAATACAAATTGATACAAATTGTATCGACAGGGCTTAGGTAAACTGTTTATGGAAATTCCCTTCACCCTAAATATGCTATCTTTCATTTTCCAAAGTGGCTTTTTACCAGTATTTGCTCCTATTAAAGACTAATGTATTTGGACCAATCTCATTTTCTCTGTCCTTTTAGATATTAACTTACGTGGGCATTACAACCCAATTTTGCTACTTTTGTTGAGGAAATTTGGAAGCAACATAATAATAATTCCTTATTGGCTATGGAGGCTTTTCCTCAAAAGGTTACAGTTTAGATCAAAGAGGGTTTTTTCTTTTTTTGGATTTATTCAGTCTCGGAAGGGGGAAATTTTG
The DNA here is from genome assembly GCA_024138025.1 of Combretum micranthum. Classification (NCBI taxonomy): domain Eukaryota; kingdom Viridiplantae; phylum Streptophyta; class Magnoliopsida; order Myrtales; family Combretaceae; genus Combretum; species Combretum micranthum. Next base: position 1,166,475 of record JAMXBD010000290.1, read on the forward strand.
GTTAGATTGATTGGAATTGAAGAAGTTATTACCTTTTCTCCTTTGTTCTTTGCAAACCTTAATGAAGGAAACACTCAATATTACCACCTGCTAGAATAGAGGGAAGAAAAAAAAGGATTAAGTCTTAAAGTAGAGTATGGGTTGTTTGATTATGGATCAATTATTTCTGAGAGCGAAAATGTTACAAGTGGTATCTAATCTTTGTCAAAAAATGCAATTAGATACCTAAATTTTGAAAATGATTAATTTAGTATCTAAACTTTAAAATTGATTAGTTTAATACCTGAAAACTTTAAAATTGATTAATTTAGTACTTGAAAAAACTTGATGGGGGTACTACTAGTATACACGAAAAGTCCTTTTAGGTACTAAAATTGCTAATTTCAAAGTTTAAGTACTAAATTGATTAATTTCAAATTTGAGGTATTTAATTGTATATTTTATAAAAGTTTAGATACTATTTGTCACATGAACCCTATCTTAGATTGCATATATCAATAACGACCTCATCTCCTTGTTTTTCTCCTTGCAAAAATATTGTCAAGTTAACAGCTAATTGTTGTATCTTTTTATTTTGCCCTCCCAAGGTGCCGTGAGGCTAACTGTCAAGTAAACAAATAAAAAAGGAAATTTATGAAGTTGTTATTATGTCCTTAAGGGCTTTTAAGCCCCTAGTAAGTTGGTCTTCACACTTTCTTTTTTTAAAAAAAAAAAAATTGGAATATTGTTGGAGATTCCATCATCTTTTATCTTGAAAATTTTCTTAGAAAAGAAATTCTTCGGAGTTTGAACCAAACTTTGCTTGTATTGATTCCTAAGCGAAGAGGAGTATCGAAGATTATGCAGCCCAGGCTTATTGGTTTTGCAATCATCACTGAAGTCTTAGTTAATTGACTTTTACCATTCCTAGATGATCTTATATATTCACACTATTCAAAAGCAAACATCATTCCTAAAAGGAAGGCAGCTAATAATGTCATTTTTATTAAATTAAATTTATTAAATAAATGAAAAAAAAAGAAGGGAGAAATTGGATGGATGGTTATTGAAGGGTCATTTACGAATCTTGAAGGAAATTTTTAATGATAACGAAATTCTATTAAGTGCTGTTGTATAAAGTTAGTTAAGTGTGAAGTATAATGAATAAGAAAGCAGAATACTTTAAAGATGAAAGTGGAACATGTAAAACTCGTTCAGTACGAGAAGAAAGGAGAATGATTATTAGGTGATAAGAGAGAAGAAAGAAACAATTGAAATGTCTAAGCAAGTCCCAAGACTCAGATGAAAGATCTTGAAGATTTCAAGACTTTTAGAGAAGAATAAAGACAATCAAAGCTAGTATAAGAGGCATAGACAAGATTCTGAAGTATAGTTATTAGAAGCTAAAAGGAAAGCATTTATATGTTTAAAAAAAATTATGAGAAGGCTAGAAGTTAATTTAAAGATTGATATTGAAGTAAGAGAAATAATTAACCAGAACCTGAAATATAAGGAAATAAAGAAGATATAAAGACCCAGCATAACAAGCTAGATATATATTGAGAATAAATCTAAATGATATGAATTAAATAAGGATTTGATTTGCAAAAGGTCCAATCTACTTGCATAGAAGTAAAGATTTAATACTCGAGATACTTAAATAGGCCAAAATATTTTATTAAAGAAGAATAAATGACAAAAAAGAATTTTTAAACAAAGGAAAGAAAATATTTAATAGATTGAAGACTCAATATACAGTACCCAAATAAATCTTTTAGATAATAATTGATGAAGAGTAAATATAAGGATCAAGTTTCAAAGACACAAAATTATTAAAGAAAGAAAACACACAAAAAAAATACAATTCCTAAGCTAAAGTTTTCCAATTTACTAATTTACTAAGATATTCGAGTTAAACATGTGAGGAACCTATGTTATCCTCAATGCTAGTTGAAAGGAATTAGGGTAGATTTTGTAGATTAGCATAATCTTACATTATAAATTGGGAGGTAGACTAGATTTGTGATCTATAGATTTGCGCAATTCATGCATGGATTGGGAGGCATGGTAAATTGGTGTTTGTACCATTACTAAACTAGATTTATATACCTCAGTGTGGATTGAGTGGTTCTGTAGGTACATGTTGGAAAAAAGAACTAAGTCATAAGGAGGAACCTTCATATCAATTTTACTCGGCTGTGACGGATACTTCATCTTAGCTAGACATGGAAGCATAAACATGGGCATATAACATTGAAATTAAAAGTTTGTATATTAATGCATAATTGATTGAGCTAATCTTTGGATTGAATCTAAAAGATAGTAGTTTAGTTTTGCTAGTAAATCGCTTATTTGAAATTATAGACTCTAATATGTTGAAATTGAACTCCAAATTCAGTAAGTATCTAATCCAAATAATCAAGAATTGGTTATTCCACATGGATTTTTTTAATCCTTGAAATTTCTGTAATAACCTCTTCACTTTATTGTTCAATCATCCAATAGATGGTTCTCAAATTAGATCTTTGTAGAGCTTTTAACTCAATTGAATGGGGCTTTGTTTAGAATCTAAAATGTTTAAATTGCCCATCATAGTTAAATATGCTTGTTTGATAGTTGTATCCATCTACCTCAATTGAAATAACAGTCAATAATTTGAACTTGACTCTATTGAACGAAATAGACGTAATTAATAGGGAGATGCCTTGTCACCTTATTTGCTCATTCTATTATTGGAATTTGTTTGTAAAACAATTGAGGAACATATTAGGCTTGGTAATTAGAAGCCAATTTGTATTAAGAGGCTTAGACGGCTTCTTCTTGCATATTCTCTTTACAAATGGCATTGTTCTTCTAAAAAATGCCATAGAGAAAATGCTCTTTGCATCAAACTTTATCTATTTTTGTGAACCTAAAAAATTTTTATATCAACGACTAGAAAATATCAATTTTCTTCTCACTAATGTGATGGATGATTTGAAAGGAAGGATTTCTCAAATCTTTAATTTTTGTGAAGCTGCCTGGGATACGCCTTGCAAAAATGGCATAAATCAAATGCTTTAGTTTTCAATGGAAAAAGTTCAAGAAAAGCTTAATGATTGGAGAGTAAGGCAATAAAGCAGGGAGGGTAGAATAATCCTAGTTCCCACATAAAATATGCAAGTAAGCCAGCTCCCCATCGGTTCGGCATATTTTTCATTTTAGGAGTAAAATAGAGCTAAATACAAGAATTAAATAAGTTAAAATGGAGTTAAAATTCGGCCTACCTGAAAAAGGGAAGATAAACGTACATTAATCGAATGTTCAAATATAATGTATCCTGGAGTTACCTAGCGTCTAAGCTAAAGAATGAACTAGTTCTTTGCTACAAAATAGATTCCAATCCAAGACTATGAACAAGTATATTCTTGTCCATACTAGCCATCTACGGGTCTCGCAAAAATTATCGTTTTATCCAAAATTTTGTCGAATGAAATATCAGCACGTTGTTGTGGAAAAATAATAATAATAATAGATTAAAAAAGTAAATTCACAATGCAACCTTATCTAGGGTTTGTATGGTACGGTTTGATTCAGTTCTGTTTGCCCTTGAATTAAATTGTATAATATATTATGATTAATTTTTTTAGAATCTCGCATATGGTTTGGTTCGTAATTTTTTTAACCGAAAGAAAAATGGTTTAGTTTGCAATTTAAAACATTTTCATTTTTATAATAAAACACATTCTATCAATAAACTTCAATTACATATTTCTTCTCGTCAATTGTTTACAGTAAATAATAGACCATATCCCACTTGGCCCACCACAATCTTTACATAGGTTGAAGGCCCAAGAAGAGTCCAAAAGCCCATAAATTCAATTAGTCCACAAGGAATCCATTCATGCTGAAACCTTGGCCCCGACTTCCTAAAGAGTTCAGCCTAGAGGTAAGACCTACCTTGCCCTCGACCTCCTCTCCTCGGGTCATAATTCTCAAGTGGAGACCTTTGCCTTCTTCACACCTAACACGTCACGAACTCTCTACAAGCTATTCCTTTGACCCACCACACAATCTTTGTCCCGATACGAGGCCAAGGGGCTCCTTCAGCCCATGCTAAGGATAGACCCTCTACCTTGGTTTTTGGTCAGTTATTAGCTCGAGATCCACCATAATAGAAAAGATTTGATGGACCTCATTTTGGTATGACCACAACTATAAATAGCCCTTCCATCCACTAAGTACAAGCAAGCTACTTTTATTTTGTCACGACCTGCCACCCTAGACTCACTGTATGATGAGGGGGCATCCCTAGGCCCTTTAGCCACCCTAGGCAGGGGTCGTGATGCTAGGTATATTGGCCCCCGAGTGCACCCTCAAGCACAACTAAGATACAAAAGGTATTATTCTCCTAGGCAAAATCTACTCCAAGTTGCAGCTTGTGAGAGTCAAACCCTGAACATAGGCCATTTGTTTGCCTTGCACGATGCATTGTGGAGCCAGTATACCTAGCATCACGATCCTTACCTAGGGTGGCCAGAGGGCCCAGGGTAGCTAAAAGGCCTAGGGATACCCTCTTATCGTGTGGTGAGCCTGGGGTAGTAGATCTTGATAGATTCGATCAATATATGCTTTCTTGAATATTCTCCTTAGAGTTCTTTAGGTAACCCATGAATTGATTTAAGCATCGAAGTCATGCTGAATAATCTCGTTGGTAAACCACCGAATGTTTTCTATGATTGCAAGGCCAAAACTCTATTGGTGGAATTAATATCTACAACACCAATATAAATATAAACAATATTTAAAATTAATTTTTTATTCAAATAAACATATAAAACTTATAGTAAGGGAGATGTTTTATCCATTATAAAATTTTGATCGTACACTAGGCTTATTATCTTGAATTATCTTAAACTATAATGATATAAGGGCCTTTTGGATTGTCATATTTTTATCTATACTGGATATGCATCAGTAACTTATCGGTATCGAATCAATAATGATTTGGTTTCTTCAATTTACGAGTAAAATTGTCAATTTTTCATTGATATCATATCTGTATCAGTTCAGTTTGAAAATGAAACCAAAATCATACCAAACCTTGTATCCAAACGAGCCCATAATAGATTACATCCCAATATGAGGCACGAATTTTAATTCGTCGTATATTGCTAACTAGCACATTATCATTGATATAAATCAATAAGTAACTAAGTAATAAAAGTAAATTAATTAGTAAGATTAAAGGGAAAAAAAAAAGGGAATGTTCAAAAGTCAGAACTGGAGACTAAAACCCAAAATCCATCTTATTTGTAGGTACATCATGATAATCCAAACGTAATATGTGTAATCTAATTTCATTATCATGATACATATATAAGTAAAAAAAATTAAAAGAAAATTAATATGTTGAAATCTTTTTTTTTTTTTTTTTTTTTTACAAATGTAAAACGATTCTATTCAATAATTATGAATCATTTGCTCTTTATTGAATTGAACCGTGAATTAAACCGTTTCAAAAAAGATTCAAAAGTTTGGTGTGGTTCAATAAGTTTTTTTCACAACTTTATCTACAATAGTTTAGATCATATCTTCATAAATTATAAGATGGTACCCATATTCTTTAGGGTTGTGAAATTTCGCAACCTACATCAGTTAATCTATTCGCCAAGGTAGAACTATTCCATTAGTGGACAATGTTAACTAGTAGCTAATAATTTTGTTCAAACCATCAACTAGGGATGAGTGAGTGCAGAATAGGTAGAGTTACCCTGTAAGTTATAGGATAAAAAGTTTTATACCAAGAACTTACCATGTAATACCTTGTACCCACCATATTCCCTGTAGAAGTTGTAATTTTTTTTTCTTTTTCAAATTTCAAGCTATAATATGTAAAACTATCTTATTTATATATATTCATCATAGATATCTTATCAAAAAAGTTTTAAAAATATTTTTTTAACATCAAAAGTTTTACAATATGTAAATTTTACTTATGTGTTAAAATTAACATATGTAATAAATACTTGTGAAATCGATTACATGATTTTAATAAAATTGTAAAACATCTTGCAAATTCAAAATAAAAAACTTTGAATGCACATGTCTAATAATTAGTCTTAGAAGATTAATAACACTCTATATAACTTAAAAGTTTAAGTACATACCATCGAGATTCTTTTAAAATGAAAAACACAAGTACTTCTATAATAAATTAGCACACGTTTTTCTTTAAAAATATTTTCTAAAAGGTAGTCACAGATAATAACTTCAACCAAAAGTGATTGTAAAATAAAAAATATAGTATTATTATTTATTTTATATTATAATTTTTTAAATAAGATTAATGTTTCAAGATAAATACAACACACTGAAAATTTGTATACTCTAATTTACAAGTTTCAAGATGGGTACATGATATACAGATCCCATACTCATATCCTATCTTGTAAAAACATATTCCAAAAAGATAATACTCATACCCTACCTATCCTTTGATCCTCAATACCCACCTGGATCCTACTCAGATAGAGTCCGATGATATCCTAAATGACAAGATTACTCACTCACCCGACCATCACTCTCACTATAACCCCGAATGAATTTAACCTAAAAATAGCTTTTATCGAATGTCATGGCCCAAGAATAGAATCTACCTGGTCAAGGTTTTTCGTTGGAAATAGTTTGCAATCCAATGAAGCCTTCGCAAATATCGGCTAATTCAGATATGCGTAAGGTACTATATGACCACCACTGTAGAAAATCGATTCACATCTCCCTAATCTTTTAAGTTAGATATACAGGTTTAAATCCTCCATCAATTGTAATGGCCCAAAAAAAAATAATAATCATAAATAAACATCCCGAATGAAGACAAGGAGGGATCAGTAGATTCAGAGACAGATTGATCGAACCAGTTTCTGGTCCTGTCATATCTGGGCCCTTCTATGATACTCTTAGCAGTAACAGCATAACCTGAAAAACAATTTAAGCAGTCTGTACGTTCCCGCAGGATAACACATGAGAAGACTATATAATATAGTAGCAGAACCCATTTATATACCACATTGTCATGCACCCGCTACAATGCGTACAATGCACGGAATTCGCCTCAACTTAGTGGACCAACAATTGGTCATGTAACTATAGCCCAATGCCAGAACAAACAAGAACCCGATAGATGCACTAAAAGATGGCAATGAAACTTGTTCACACTTGGCCCAGATAACCTAACCTAAGATTCGTCCAAGTACGACTTCCAAGCGAAAACAAGCAACAAGCAATAAAAATTGAATAATACCAACAGTCTTCATGTAACATAAGTTCATAACCACAGTTCGAAGGGAAGGAAAGAAAAAAAGTTCCCAGTGGATCGAAAAGAGCAAATCCAGAATAGTGCATAAGAAATCATCAGTCGTACATAAAAGAGAAACTTATGTTCTAAATAAAATGTTACGAGTTTAAATCCATCCATCTCAGTTCGACCAGTAATCCTCTATATAGTTAAAACTCTATACAGGAAAAAAGATAGAAATAAATGATAGAATGGACATAAAGTTCCTAACAGAGTCAGTGAGGTGATTGTTGAGAGAATTTGCAGCCACGACAAATGCAGCGTCCAGCAGATTCACCATCCATGGAGTAGAGGCAGAGAGAAACTCAAACAGGAATCCTAACCAAGTTTAGTTCAACTTCTGACCTATAGCAGAACCACCAGCAGCATCAGTGGTAAGAAACCACTTTTTTTGCACTATGTAGGAAGAACCCAGCAGTTACTTCCTTGAATGTTTGCAATATCACTTTTCAAATAACGAGGCAGTCTTGATTCAGGCCCCAGAGATTTAAAAAAGGCAGCTGAGGGGCAAGAAGGAAGTAAATCAAGAGCCCTTCTGGACAAGTATGTTTTAGATGCCCAATCCAATCTGCTGACTTGAAAGTCATATATCCAGACATCAATGTTGCCAGCTTTTACAAGGAAATCACTAAATTTTCATTATCAACTCCTAATCCTCATGAATACTTGCTCTGGTTTCTTTTTACCAATGTCTAGTATACATGTCACATCCTAATCCACCAAAGTTATTGCCAGTTACTTACAAAGGCAAAAATTGTCATATAGATTCCTATCACAGTTTGATGTAACACTGATCCGCAACCCGGTTAAATTAAGGGACTTGAAGGCTTGTAAGGTGGGGAGGCTGGAAAGAGGGTGGCATGATCCATTTCATCCAATCATGGCGTTTCCTAACCTTATCACCCTGAGATTTATATAAATGTATTGGACAACTCAAAAAGAATCTCTAACAAGAAGAAAAATACACATTATGAACCATTATCCTAGGAGCATACCTGCACTTCTACAATGGCAGAATTTTGTAGGGCATCCAGTATCATAGATATATCATTTGTCAAACTTGAGATCTGTACAGAAAACACAAACAATATTTATTGGCTTATGGTCAAAAAAGCGCACAAATGCATAACTCTTTCATGGTATGGTAGAAGTCACAGAAATAGCAACACAAGGATATATAAATGTGTGAAAATAAATTCTACAGATCACATGACATCCGAGAGCAACCAGTACTTTCTACTGTGATGTTACCATTTTCCAATGGTGTTCTTCAATTCCTCATTCATAAATCGGTATTGGTTTTTTTTTTTTTTTTTTTGGGAGGGTAAATAAGTCAGTATTGATTTTAACACAGAAATACTAAAAGTAGTGGAATAAACTAATCAAAACCATCAATCAGCAAGCACATAGCAAACTTTTATACCTTCAAAAAGCCTATGATTGAACTAGACTATCATCCCTCAGAAACCTTAGGCATCTATATCATATCACGCATGTAAAATTGCAACTGCAGTCTAATGGATGACTTCAGCTTCAGAAAGAACGCTAAAAAAATCTCTTCAAAATGCACATTGACTAAGATACCAAAAACTATATGGAAAAAATGTCCATCAGATGCCTAAATTCTGCAATTTCACCAAGATATCTATTTTCAGGTTACAATGGCATTGATTGTTCAGGCTATGAGATCAAAAGCAAGCATGAAATACATAGCACATAAACAGTTCTAACAAAATTAGTAATACTAATAATTAAAATGAAAGACTAGTTGGTGAGAGTAAGTTTCTTGCATACAACAACAGACCATTACAATTTCTGAATTACATTGGATGATAATAATAAAATAATATATCATCTGCAAATGTACAAAATGAGCTCTGGACTTGGTACACAGCACAGATATCTATGGGTAGAGACTCAGAAATGATCAAATTTAATATCAGATTCTAAGAACTTAAATTCAAAAACCCAAAAGAAAATAAAAATTTTCCATACATGTTGCCAATTCAATGGAATATTCAAGTGCACTTAAATGCAAAATCATTTAAAAGTAGGAAAAACAAAATTCTATAAACAAGTTACCATAAAATGGATTATTGCAATCCTTACATATAGTAATTGCTGCTATCAGCTATTGGTAGATAAAACTATATTCATTTGCCATAATAGGCACAGAAAAGATAAGATTTTCTGCTAAAACATTTTGGCAGGAAATTAATCAACAGATCCATCAAAACCAACAGCACATAAGTTAGTTATATGTGAATTATGAAAACCACAGAGAGTTGAGAAATGATTATCATATTTTCAAACTATCTATAAAATGTTAAGAAACATCACGTGCAATGCTGAAAAACTTCCTCACCTTATTGAATCTAGAAATCACATCAATGGGAACCCAGCCATACTCATTCATTTTTCCCCTTAAGTATGTGTCTTTAACCAAATTATCATCACTGCCAAAGATTAATATGAAGAGAAACTGCAGTCAATTTGTGGACATGTACATACACTACAAAATAGAGGAAGCATCCAAGCCAAGAAACAAGTGGATGGAGGAAAAAGTACCTGAAATAGTATTCTATCTGTTTTACTATCTTGGATTGCAAGGCTGGGTCTGCAGGTGGAAAATACACAGCAGGAGATGGCACAACAAAAGGCATAGGCCGGAAATCTGGGGCTGTAGGTGGAAAATAATACATTTGTGGTGCCAAATCTATGAAAGACAGACATTAGATGGGGAGTCATATAGCTGTTGATATAGGGATATGCATATGATTAAACCTGTTACATGCAGCTTACCATGAAAGGGCACATGACCATAGGAAAGCACTTGTGGATGTGCATAAAATGGATTATAAGTAGTAGGAGCAGTAGGAAGAGTTGGTGGTGGAGGCCGCATAAATCTTGGGCCAGCTCTTTGCTGCTGCAAATGAGAATCTCTAGTGTTAGTAAAGGATCGATGAGTATTCCGGACCCTGTTGCCTCGCTCCACATCATGCCGGCCTCCATAATTCTCCTGATGAAACCCATCACGGTTTCTAAAAGAGTTACGCTGCCCTTGTGATCGCTCAGTTGTCATCTGGGATTGCAAAGGAGGGCCACTCCTCTGACTGTGATACCCAGATTGAAAATTATTTTGTTGCATGTCCATTGATTGACCAGCTGATGCTGGCATCTGAGGAAAGATATCATTAGAAGATGAATTTGAAGCCCGCCTAAATGGTCGCTGAGGTGCAGACACCGAGTTATTTGAAGTTGAACGAGCACTTGTATCATGATTGGGATGCTTTTGAGAAGCACTGACTATTTCACTTCCCTGAACCACAAAATTATTACCAGTAAGATGATACAGAATGAACAAGCAAGTTCTCCCATTATTAAATATGAACAATCTCATGCAACATTTATTAAACATAATGAAGAGTGCATAACCAGACAGAGTAGGTAGGATGAGTTGCATATACATCTTCCATAGATTTTTTGAACATACAGGAAAGTAGAACAAATACATAGACTCATTTTTCTATATGCCCGCACAGTACCTATTAGCTTAGAAATTAATGGAAGATGCACCTAAAAACAGCTGCATTAAGATCCACGTACCTTCTAAAACAACCCTTGCTAATAGGCCCAAACAAAAAGGAAAACCAAGAAGCAAAGTTGTTGGATGTTAATAATGCCTACGTATCATTTTGACTGACTCACAAAAAGCTATTCTAATTAAAATTAGTGAATTACAGATGATAATATGTGCATACTGGAAAGTATTGAAACTGCACCAGTGATATAAACAATGATAGTTAACTATCATTTTATCAGTTGAACAATGCTTTATTTAGTTCTTAGTTATTTTCATGTCTATGAAGATTTTGAAAACTCTACTGGGCACAGATCCAATCATCCATCTCCTCGAGTGTTTTTTCTTTATCCTGTTCACAGCCACAAAGTGTTCTGTATATTAACCCCAATTTAGTTCTGAGAAATTCCTGTGATGCAAAAAGTGCCTTGTACTAGTTGGATATCCTATCTTTTCCAATAAACATGCAGTTATTACTGATTTTTAGGGAAAATACAGAAGTTCCTATTTGGGTCTTGAATATTCTGATTCTTAAAAAAACTACCAACAGACGCCTAAGGCAAAGAAAAAACCAATTTTACATCTCATCAGTCATCCTGACTTCACAGAGATAACTATAGTTTCTCAAATCATCCTTACCTTATACCTTGACTGATCAAAAAGTGATTAACTAATATCTTATCACTTTCATCCAGTATTAGCTGTCACTATAATTCATAATAATCTATAACATATCCCATGAACTTACAATTGCATTAAACAGTCAATCATAACAAACCCATTAAAAAAAAAAGCCAACAATTTGGTGTCCTTCATATTCGATTCAGTTATAAAAAGAAGAAATCGATCAACAATTCCAACTAAAAACATCTCTTTCACATATAAACTTCACATCTTTCCTCCTTTTCTTTCATAATAACTTGTCTTTTTTATATTATTTCTATTTAAATCAAATGCTCCGAACATGCACTAGTTATTCCACAATTTTTTATAATACAACGCAATAAATCACTAAATACAATAAGATTATGAAATAATATAATTGAATCAACAAAATAAATCACCTTGGCGATTGACATTGATGCCAATTCATCCGGTAAGCTCTTCACGGAGTTTCCACGTGTGGACTCCGATAACGCTGGCCAAGAACCAGCGCCGATCACCGTCTCCGCCTCCTTCGAGGCTTCGTTCTCATTCGAGAGCTTGTTCCAAGCCGTCTTCTTCTCCACATTGCTCTCCGATCCATCTCCGCCCCCCACCAAAGTTTCCTCCTCCTCTCCAACCGCCGCGGCGACAACCTGCTCGGTCGGCTGGCAATTGACTTCGCGATCGGTCATGGCGATCACCTCAGCTGGATTACGATTCTCCTCGTTAGTATTAATAGCGGAATAGTTGGTAGCCATAGAGAGAGAGAGATAAAAACAGAGAAAACAAAAATAGGCTGGTGATTAGGGTTAGGTTTTGAGATTCGGCGAAAAGAATTAACGATCGGAAGAGATAATCAGCGGCGAAATCAATGTGATTTGGTCCTTGCAATAGGAAAGAGCGAGAGAGATTTAGGTGCGTAGGGAAGACTGGGATTAGGGTTAGGGTTTTTGTTAAGGAAATCAAAAATTGAAGGAATTGAATGAATAAGAACGAAGGAAAAGAAGGAATGCTTATGAGCGAAGTTACAAGTGTATGCAAGAGACAGAGAGAGGAGGAGAGAATTAGAGAGAGAATGTATGTACGGAAAGAAAGAAGCTTTTTCTGCACGGTGTGGTGTGTTTGTGTTTGTGTTATGAGAGGAAATTAAAAACAGAGGGATGCTGCCCCCTTTTATATTAGTTCAAGAAGATACATAATGCAGAATATCTAAATCTTAACTAAATCTACATCAAATATGTTCATCTAAATTCAAACAAATCTTTTGGCCAAAAAAAAAAAAAAAAATTCAAACAAATCTAATTAGAAGGATATATATATTATATATATATATATTTAAATCTCTTATTTGTATGATTCCATATCTAATTTGTATCTATTTGAAATATTTTTTTTAAATAACTATCTTATCTTAATCTTATCTTTTTATCTTATAATTTCTTTTACATATCCGTATCTCATTCTATATCTAATTTATCTATTTATAATATAGTACTAAAAAAAATATCTTATCATTTTATCTTATGATGATTAAGGTAAAGTTGCTATGAGAAAGAAAATTCATGTACTATTTAATGATTATATTTTGCGCATTCAAAAGAAAAATTGAATCTTTATTTTGTGAAAATTAATAAATAGTACATTAGTCTAATTTTATAAAATTTGTTAGATGTTTAATTACGTAGAAAAGATATATTTATATTTTATTTTTATTCATGTGTTGTTTATTGAGAAGTTTCTAACACACCAATTTTCTTGACTTTATTTATTTTAATATAAATATAATCAATATTCCATTTATTAAGATAGTCAATATTTTAATTATTATATTTATTTTAGCGGTTGTATAATTAACTTAATGGTCTACTTTGGTATTTTATTCTTGGCAATACGACTTGAATAGATATAAAAAAGATAGAGAGCCTCTACAGTCCCGTTGACGGGATTATCTGATTTATTATCTAACTATTAAAAAAATATGATAATTAGAATATTAACTATTTTAATAGTTCGACTATGATTAGGTATAATGTAAGCCGTTGGATAGTCGACGAGATAAGTCCCATTAAATTAATGATGGGACTATAGAATTTTCACAACAAGAATATATTAAATTTTGCCATTAGAATAGAGTTTTAGATATTTGAAGCCGATCCATGTACTTGAGAGACAATAGTAATATTATGTTACAAGGCCATTCAAGATATCAAGAAAATAGAAAGGAAAATAAAGAGATAAAAACAATGATATAATACCAAAATTAAGTGAATTAATCATGTTGTTTAAAAAATGCATTTTTTTCCTTATTATTAAGAGCGAATGAAATATATTTATATGACCACACAAAACCATTTTTCTCTACCATTGTTTTATTTTAATAACTTTCTATATAAAACTATATTCTAAAAGATGCACATATATAACACCAAATCTTTCTCTAGTTAAAATAATTCAATATCATATGTATATAAATATTGATAATTATAGCATTAACCAACAAGACAATAAGTAAATTACTTAGTTTTATTTATATAGCTTTTTAAAACAATGTAAGGATATTGTATGTCTTTCTATTGTCATTTATATATCTAATGCAAATTGAGGAAGAAGGGTTTGAAAATAGACTTGATTCATTCTCTTTAATTTCATTTGATGTAGAGGGCCCAAATAAATTATTTACGTTTGGTACGGGATCATTACCTGGTTAAGGTTAAGTTACGTTGGTTTCAGTTTACACGATTTTAGTTACTACTCAAGTTTTTTCTATAAGTTTATTATATATCATTTAGATATCTTTGATTTTCGTTGATGAATCTCAAAGTTTGAATTATTATTATGATTATATAATTTTTCTTTTTGTCAACTTTGGTACGTAGGAATAGACTCAGAATGGAATCGTGATTTTGGGTTCCATTCCATTTTACATGTTTGGATGCACATTTAAAAGTCGGAATCGCGATTCCTTAAAATCAACCATTCCATCTTTGAAATAGAATTTGATTCTGCCTTCTCAAAGGTGGAATCGCGATTCCATTCTAACTTTGTTAATTGCATGCAATATAGTTACTATTTTATCCTATTACATATCATAACTTAACTTGCATTTATTGCTAGTTATAATAATATCCTATAGCTATGCTATTCCATGTACACTTCCAAACATAGAAATGGATTCGTCATTCGAGAACTCATTCTATTCCAATCCATTTAATTCCATCCCAAATCATTCCATTCCAAATCATTTCGGTGTACCAAACGTGGGGTAAAGTATTGGGCACTAGGGTTGAGACGTGAAAATCAAAAAACAATTTCTCCAATTATGGGGTTGCTTCTTTAGGTTTTGAGTCTAGAGACTATAGGGTCTCTAAAATTTTTTAAGGGTTCTCTAGGGTTTTGCTAAAATTTCGCATTTCCTGCAAAATAATTATAAAAGACTTGCAATAAAACAAACTTTGTCATCAATTCATTTATAATATGTCGCAATGTCGCAGATTCTATTGGTAAAACATATACAAATAAAAATTTCCATATAATTTAAATTGTTAGAATTTGTCGTGAATGTTGATGTGTTTGGAGATAGAATTTTGCCATCTTTAAAAATTTCTAGCTTTAAAAATTAATTTTCTTTTAGTGAATAAACATAGGGTAGTAATAGATTTATATATATTTTTATCTTTTAATTTTTTTTTTAAAGTTTTCAGCATTTGATTTATCAAGTCATTCTAATTTCCAAAACTTACATATATACATAAATATATGCATATGTGCATATATATGCATACTAGGGATGGACTTGATGTGTATTGTTATTGTAGAATATAAAATACATAAATAATATAATATATATACATTAAATTTATTTCCAATAATGAGCAAGAACTAATATTATATATTGAACAATCACTATAGAATAGAGGGAAAAAACTGCCACGATCACATTTATATAGGTTTTTTTGTTCGTTATCACATGCGAATCAAGCATATACCTTTAGTTTTCCGATAAAAAAAAAAACCTATAACATTGTTATGGAAGGTATATTATGTAGAATGGAATGCTATTATATGCTAATAGTTATTCATGTTGGTAATTTCCTTCATAACTTGTCAGAACTTAGAACAATTTGTTACGATTAATTGAATCCCAATCCGTCTGTGTCGAAAAAAAAATAAAAACTAATACGACATTTATATTTATATGCATTTATTGGATGGTTTACTTATTTCTCTCTCTCTCTATAGCAAATCATCCTCAATATAATTATTTACCAATGGTTTTGTAGTTTAATGGTAATTTCCTCCTCTCGTCTTTTAAGTGACAAGTATTAGGTTTGATTCCTTTTCCCTCCGTTGAAATGGCACATACAACACGGGTATATATTCGCTAGTTATTGTTAAACTAAATGACAGTATATGTTAGTGAAATAACTTCATGTGTGCGATTGACTTTGATAACTTGTAAACATCTTCGAACAATAATGTAAATGGGATATGAAAAGGGACCAACTTTTGAACAAACCAAAAGGAAGTGTTCTTCTTGCTTTAGAATGTCCAAGTGTACTAAGAGCAACTTTATGAGGAAGTAAGCTTCCATTCAATTCTTTGAAAGAATAATGAATAATAATATCTTGACCCAAATGGTCTAATACAATACAAACAGGAAAAATAAGTAGTTTGATTTCCACATAACAAATAAAAGGAACAGGAACTTGAATTTTAATGGCCCATCAACATCGATGGTACAGACAACGTAAAATCCAAAATGTTTTTCATTGGTTGAGAAATTGTTTGTCAGTGTGGCTAGTCAATAGTCTTCCCCCAACGAAAACGAAAGCTAACAATTTTATTAAGTGGAAAGTCGTGGAAATTTGAACCAAGAAAAAAACATACAACGAAAGGCTAAGCGATGCCATGGCCTGGGGACGCAAGGAGACTGAGCATTAAGAATAGCCAATTTATCCGTGCTTGATAGCAACCTAATAGGATGAGCTTTCATAGGGTTTTAGATGTGGATTGATTTAATTTTTGATACCCTATACGGTTTGTATTAAAGTTTCAAAAAAGGATAGATTAAAGTATCCCACTATACAAACTCGATTTTAGATAGAAGTTGTCCTTAATAAAAACATAATTCTTTTATACCATATTTATTTTGAAGGATTGACTATTCTATTCTCACTTATTTAGCATGAAATGACAATTATTATGTTAACTTGCATTTTAAACATGTTAATACAATGATTATTTCATGATAAATCTCCATTACTAATAATGTTGACTGGGGATTCAAACTACACGCTCATGAATATTGTTATTCCATGAGATAAGGGGTTCATAGGTTTATCATCAAATCAAAGATCATTTGAACTTTTTCCAAAATCAGCTTGCTAAAAAGTGTAAGTATGGAAAAGAAAAAGATATCCATTTAGTTCATAATATTAATTTATTTTCTATTTGCGCTTTGTTTTTCTTTTTCTTTTATTTGAATCCTTAATGATTTTAAAACGCTACAAGATAAGACTTCTATTAAACACTATACGGATGCTATCTATTCTAGATATGTATTACCTTTTGACTAGCCTTATAATGATTTGCAAATATCAATGATTTAAATAAAAGAAAAAAAAAACCATATTGAAGATTAAAATAGGAAATTAGGTAAACGTTAAAGATTAAAAATATACTTCTTTAGATAATGCTTACAATATCTCAAACAATATTTATCCAACTTTTTTAGGAATCTATCTATTTCTTGTTATATAATTTAATATCATACATCCACATCCATAATCAATCATAGAATTATGCAAATAGGTTAAATGGGTCAATTTGATCGGGGTATGGTTAAAGCGGCTAACTCGTCGTGGGTCAACTATTAATTAACCGAACTCAGTCCCATGCGTAGGTGGGTTAAACAAAAAAGATGTCTAAAAAAAATTAACTTTCCCAACCAAGGGATGGTTAGACCACCTGTGGGGCGGGCATGCTGATGACTAATCTAAGTGATCTAATCTCCTTTTCTGGACTACATCTGCATGGACTTCTAAAATAAGTTGGCCAATAAAAGCTACTGGACTATTTCTACATGGACAAACTTTTTCATGCATATGATCCTGGTCCCCGTCCTAAAAATACCCCACATGGATCCAACTTTGGGCTCAGAATCGAGAGCGTTGTCCAAGAAGTAGCTTCTATTGAACATCAATAGCATGAAAAATGGGTAAACTCGAAGGCGCTTGACAATTAAGATATGCCAGGCTACGTGTATAATGACCAACCATCTTATAACTTCATAGTTAATCTTTTAAAATTTAATTACGTACCACTACCATGGGATTGTGAAAAAATTGGAGTCTTAATCAGCTACTTGAACTTGACTCATTTTGCTTATTTAAATGCTCTGAATCCAAACTTTTGTTCAAGCTTGTAGTAGTTTGTTATCAAACTTACAATGGAGTTTGATAATAGACCTGTGAGCAGGTTCGTCAATAACTAAATAGGCTCATGTGTAGGCTCTCTTTCTCTCTCTCTCTCTGCATATATATATATATATATATATGCACAACTTATTTTATATAATCATATAATATATTATAATATTGTAGACTCCATTTTTTTGCCTTTTGTATCTTTTTTCTTTTTTGTGAATAGGGAATCCAAATGGAATCTCAATTAAAATCAAATTATTTATTTTATGATCATCTCAAGTATCGACATAAATTGAATCCTTAAAGTAATCTTTTATTAATTAGCTTAATTTTTATATTTATAAAATAATATACAATTTCAAGAGATTGTAGCTTCAAAAAGTGCTTCAATTCAATTTAAAATCACTATTTTATGAATTTTCAAAGTTTTGAGCTAAAAAAAATTGTAATTTTACCAAATTATTAAGTATTAATTCGCATATATAAAAGGGAAAATCTTGCGTTAGTCTAAATATGATTTTTGGTTCTTATTGGACCATAACTTTTATTTTTAATTTTCATTTCACTTGTACTTTTTTTTTTATTTTTCTTTCTTATAAAAATTAATGGTGATTGCCAACTTTTCCATGTGGATAGCTCATCCAAGTCAGCCACAAAACGCGGCTTTTTATTTTTCTATTTATTTAATGCTTTAGCTGTCGGCCCCACACCAGTCATCTGCCTTTTTTTTTTTTTTTTGGCCGTTGTCTTCTTCCTCTTGAGGGAGTTGATTTTGTCCATAGAGCTCATTTTGACACCATTTTGTATCACTTTTTTCTTTTTTTTTTTGGGAATTGCATCAATGATGAATTCAAAAAATACACATAGGGCACATTGTGTATGCACTTTTAAATGGAATTTTTATTGAAGAAATGATCATTAAAATGGTCTTTAAAGATTAAGAAGAAAAAGAAGGGTTATTTATGCATTCATTAGCTTCGGTAAAGAAAAAGTGAAACTGGTGCTTGTTACTGTCAATTAAACTAAAAAAAGAATGCAATTAACACATTTGGATTGTGATAAATTATTTTGACCATGAAATGAAAGCTAAAAGGAACAAATCATGCTTGTTTTTTATTGAACAATCAAAGAGACCCATTAAAATAATGTTGTGTTTGTTACGCATGAGACCATAGGAAAAGGAAAGAAATGGAGAGAAATGTGTGTGTTTATGTATGTTTAATGGGTGAGAAATGAAGTGAATTCAAGAGAAATCAAATAAAAAATAAGTTGTGTAAGTTTTTCTCCAAGAATGGGATAAAAGCAAGAGAAATAAAGGAAAAGTGATGAAAATGACTTTAATACTCTTATTTATCTTCTTTAGTTAATATTTTAGAAATATAATATAAGGATAATTTTGTTAATCACTAACTCTATTTCTCCTCTTTTCCTTTCATTTCCTTCATAATTTGCCAAGCATAAAACAAATATTCCACTTATTTCCATTTCCCATAATTTCTCTTTCCACTCATTTCTTTCCCTTGATTTCCTTTGATTTCCACTTTCTAAAGCCTAGCCAAACACAGCGTAAAGCTTCCATTTTGGACAAATTAATGTATTCCATTTTAGATGAAGCACATACAAGTATAAAAGGGGTCCGAGAAAGGAAAAACAAGATGGGTAATATTTGATAAGACCTCGATTAAGAGTCTACCAATCGGGAATATGGTACTGTAGTAGTTCCATATACGGTATCATTTTTTCATATGATAGAATTTTAACAAAGGGTCTTACTATGGTAGGTAACCCGAGCACTGCCCACCTTTTATTCTCGGAGAAGACATTTGGGGGTACAAACAACATGTTCATCACTTCTTCACTTTCTGTCTCTTACTAGCCATATGAACTCGTGAGTTCATTCTCTCTCTTCATATTCTTTCAAAGTTGGAAGGGTTCCAAACAAAATCAAGTTTCCATCATCTTCTGGAAGTTCAAGGATTAAAGCACAACTTGAAGCATTGGATTTCCTGGTTTGCTAATTTCAGGAAGAAGGAAGTTAATTGTGTTTTCCATTCTGTACTTTTATTCCATATAGAAAATTGCTTATCTTGATGCATTCCCTCGCATAATTGTTTTTGTGTAGTTTAATTTGTGGGCTCATGTACTCCGTGGCTAACCTCTCATTCTCAATTGATGATCGTCATCATCCTCCAATAGTAGGAAATAATAAAAATAGAAAAATATTAAAATAAAATAATAAACAAAAATAAAAGTTTTTTTTCCTTCTTACTAAAAAGGGGATTTTGACACCTAGAAAAAAATTTGTTTTCTTAATACAATAAATTGGAAGATTTTGAAATTAGAGATATCTAGAATTCTTTTATATAGAGGACTCATAAAATATTTCTTTAAAAAATTAATAAAAATTAAGGAATTTAAAGTGATAAGATTTTTTGAAAAAATTAAAATGAACAAACAAATTAAAGTTTTTAGGAGAAAGAACTAAGTAATGTCTAATCTTGACTAGTTGGTGCGTATGAAACAACCTAATCCTTAGGGTGCTTAAGGGTGTAGCTCTTTAGTTGAACGCATCGCTTCCAAGAGACATGGACAAGGCTTCTGATATCTAAATGAGTTTCTAATCACATTTTATTCATGAAATCGCGATTATGCTATTTATTAAAACCATATTGAGTCGAAAGAAGATTTATAAGTAATTTGGAAACCATTATTGTAAACCCTGAGTATTTTCATACCGGTAGAAATAGATACAAATATAAATATAGTAAATAGAAGGTCAATGTAGGACTCAACAAAGATCCTAGAATAAGACTAGAAGTCATCATGAGCCTATATATATCTTTAAATCCTAAAATAAAGTTCTCCAGATAGTAACAAATACCAAAGACAAGATTTCATAATGGGTATAAAAAACTCAAGATATATAAATAATTTAGATAAGATTTCGTATACATTAAAGAGTGATTAACCGATAAAGGTTATAGTTAGAAAATGATAATTTAAGGAAAAACTGTTAGGGCTATAAATTCACAATAAGAACAAAACCAAATCCATAGCTAACAATCTAAACTCCAACTGAATATTTGGATCACACCTTTGTTCTAGTTAAAGAATTCTAAAACTCTTAAAGACTAAAATGAAAACTGCTTTTTAAGCTAAAAAACCCTAATCGCGTAAGATAAAATCCTAAAAATAATTAATCGCGTAAACTTTAAACTCAAGTTTGAACTCAATAGTAACCTAGGAAATTTATAAAAGCTTTATATTAATTTTTGGAGATAGAAATCCTAAATAAGTATCATAATTATACCCGTTTAACTTAATAAATACCCAAAAAACTAAGATAATTAATTAATTAAATAATATTATATTATTATTTGCTCTAAATCAGTGCAAATGGGAGATAACATGCGGCTAAAATCTTCTCAATTCTTGCCAGCCATCAAAAAAAGCAAATAAAGTGAAATGACCTAGATTTAAATTCTATTTAAATTCCATGTGTTTATTTATTTATTTTAATTGTTGAATTAATGAGCATGATGTTGGGATAGTTGTGTTAATAATAATATAAAATGTATTATTTTGTATATATATATATATTGAAATTAATATCTTTGTTTTATATGTATTATGTGTGTGTGTAATAAAATTATTAATTATGTCGTTTATACATTAAGGTGTTAGTTAAGTTAGATTTATAAAATCAACTTTGGTTTTCACAAGATTAGTGATAGAATTTTATGTCCTTAGTTAAGTTAGCATTTATGCCCCAAATGAAGCCCAAATGAGACTCAAATTCACCCAAATTGCAAATTAAAGTTGCATATGCCTTCAAGGATAAATTTGGAATGTGTTTAAGGCTTAATTTTGCTCAATTAGACCACCTTTAGGGGCAGCCATCATTTTATCCGAATTTTCTCTTTTCTTTCTTCCTTTCTCTTCCTCTTCCATTGCCATTTCCAAGTCCAAACCAAGAGTTATAGCAAGCTTTGAAAATCAAAGTTCTTTCCAAGGCAAGGCAATTACATGTGAGTGGATTCAATTATGATTATTGTTTTGTTTTCCTTTCTTGTGGTGTTGTATAAGTTCTTGAATGAATGAGTTTAGTGTTATTTAAATTATTTGTTCATGCATTGAGATGAGCTAGGAATGTGTTTTATTAGTGTGTGAGTTTGTTTATGCATTGTTTTAGTGATATGAAGTGCTTGAAAGAAACAAAGGTAGTTTAGGTAGTTAAAGTGGAGGATGATGGAAGTAGGTTTTGAAGTGATCAAATGTGTTGAGTTCTTATTTTGAGTTGCTAGGATTGAGTAGTGTAGATAGGGGTGAGTATATGAAGTTAGAAATGAAGTTGAGGATGATTTGAAAGTGTTATAGGATAGAATTTTCGAAGTAGAAAAACAGGAGATTTGTGTTTTGTCGTTTAAGCCTGTTTTTAAAAGTACGCCAGCACCTAGGAATTCAACGCCGCCGGCGTAGAGGCAGCGTTGGATTCAAATTTCTTAACGCCGCTTTGCTACACCGCCGGCTTTTACGATAAAAATTGCCAACGTTTGTTCTTCAGAACGTACGCCGGCAATTTGAGTTTCTACGCCGCCAGCTTTCGCTAGAAAAGTCAGCCGGCGTTCTTTCATTCATATTGTACGCTGGCTGCTGGGAATCAAGGCCGCCGGCGTATGTGTCAAAGCTGCCCGCGTATCTGGGTAAGCGGACGGCTTAGACCTCTCTGGACGTTTTGAAAAATTTTGGGTTTTGGATTCTACGCCGGCTCAAGACTGCTGGCGTAGAATGAAGGCAGTCGGCGTACCCTTGGACACTGTCAGCGTTGGCAGTATTGATTTTCAGAGTATCGAACACCGGCTCAAAGCCGTCGGCTTTGGCTGCTGGCGTATCCCCTGCTCTTTTGAATTTTAAAAACTTTTTCTAAAATTTTCCGAAGTTTGTTATTTGAGCAATTAAGTATTTATTAAGCGATTTAGGATATAATAGCATGATTAAATGCTTATTTACGACTTTGTATTCAATTATTTGAATTTCTTTGATTTATTCGTGATATATAAATATAATATGTATGTATAATTGTGAGAGTGAAATCTATATTTATTGATTTATTGATTATTGTGATATTCCTATTTCAGTTAAGGATTCTTCGGTTAGTTCTTTACCGAGAGATCCTAGTTATATACTAACGGGTTCAGGTACGCAATAACTTGTTTGATGATTGCTAGGAATAGGCATTCTTAATCTGATTTAAATTGATTTGACTTAATATTTGAATGAATTGGATGTCTATTACGCTGTTTAATCTGGTCTGAGGAGCAGCAAACCTGTCATGATGCAATGACATGTTAGTTAGGCGCTTAACCAAGTCATGATGCAATGACTTTACCATGATGCAATGGTACGCTATGATGCAATAGCGATTCTTTTGGTTAAGTGGGTAGCCGATAGGGGGAATAGTATTTGAGTAACGTTTGCTTAAACTTAGGGGGAAATACCATGATTTAGTTCAAAGTTTATGGGAACTTGTGAACTAGGCTCATGTTATGGACTGAGTTTAAGTAGAGTCGGGCAACAGCTCTTAAACCCTAAATGAAGCTATTATCTTCGTGAAATAGATATAGGAGATATAAGTATTCGGACTGCTTATATCAAACCGCTGAGCAACTGCTGTTACCCAGGATCCCTAAATTCCCGAAGTGTGACCATGGTTTGAATATCCTCCTGTTGATTTGTGAAAGAAAATGTAATAAAGATAATCATCTGTCTAATGATGCATTACATTGACTTAATGATTTGTTTTTGCATTGGTTATTGTGTACTGGGCCTTTGGCTCACTTTTGCTGCTTTGCAGGTATTGGAGACGAATTTTATGATGATTTGGGTTATGGGTCCGATTTTGAGAGATTTCTGGATGAGTGGGACGAATAGGATCCGATCACCCTAGACTTTTGGGAAGAATTTTTGCTAAGGAAAAAGTTATGTATAGAATGCTTGTTAGCTAAGCCTATTTGTTGTAAAGACCTTAAGATCCTCTAGGGTCCTTTTGTTTAAGCAAACATGTAATTTTTGTAGTGTCTTGTATTGACACTAAACAGTGATTATATGATGTAAATGTATGTATAGATTGCTCTTGTTAGCAATCTTGTTTTGTTTAAAAGTTCTTTATAAAGTTATAGTGATTTTGATCAAACAATATTCATAAACTGTTAGATTTAGGACAACTTTACATATAATATGAAAATATTATATGTGGTTGGGGACTCGGTACTCTAAGACTCGGGACTTAGAGGGACGGGTCTCTACATAAAGTCAAAGAAAAATGTTAAAGAACCAATCAAAATCATCTAAATTAAACCTTACAATAATGTAGCAACAAAACATGAAACAACTTGTTTGTTTTTCGGCCAAATTTTTGGAAGAAGAGAGGATCCTTTGCTTATAAATACCATCTTTGATAACTATAAACAAGGCCATTAAAACAACCACACAAACTAGCCTAAAATAGCAATAATAAACACAGCCAAAGGCAACTCAAATTCGTCCATCAATTGCACCATAAACCACCAACACAACCAACAATGCAAACACATCATTCTAACTCCATTAGCAAGCTCCAAGCTTAGGAAGAAAACAAAGATAAGTAAGTACAAATTCATTTAGAGTGAGTTTATATGTTAAACTCTAGTTTAAACCATGCTCTTATTAACTTAGGATCCATATCAAGTTTAGAGAAGGGTTTAGCATCTCCATCACAGCCCAAACAAGGTAATACTTAACCTTAAACCCTACTTATATATTATGATATACGTAGAAGTTAAGGAATCACAAGCATGGGGATTATAAGATGATATATGTGTTGTTATGTCACGAAGAATGCTTGTGGAACATTGAAAAACACTTAGAAGCTGTTTAAATATAAGTATAATATACATATAAAATAAGAAAGTAAGTTTCGAAATAGAGAAAATGGAGGAAGAAGATGAACAGTGACTACACCAGCCCTACACTGGCGGTATACTTGGCCAACACCAGTGGCATATATGGATAGGCCGGCAATGTTGAGTCAGCATGTACTAGAAACAGAAGCTACTTTCAAAATTTTTTTTCATAAAATGAATGAATGCTGGCTATGTAGACAGCCTATACCGGCAACATATGTTGAAACATTAGTGGCCTTAAGCCAGTGTACATCGAAACAAATGAAACGTAAGAATTTACACGAACACCGGCATCTGGAGTTCAACGCTGGCGGCGTTGGATGCTGGCGTACGTGCAAATTTCCTCTACATGAAATTTGTTCTTCTATAATAGATTACATGTGTGTGTGTGTGTGTGTGTGTGTAAGAAGAATAAGAACATAAGATAAAATTTATAAATATATATATATATAATAATGTAAGAATACTAAGATTAATATTCCTTAAGTATTAAACTTAGCTATTGTAATAAGTAGAAAACATTTTTTATGCTAAATAAATAGATTAAATCATAATAATTACTCGATAACTATCTTATATTGGTAAATATACAAGAATAGAAAATATAATTAAGCAATAATTAAGAATAATGTAATTCCTATAAATGATAGATGATAACATAAAATGATATCAAAAGAAACACGATGAAAATAAACGATAGAAAATAAATGTTAGTTACCATAATGGGTTAACTAAGGAACGATACAAAAGTAATAATAATAGTAATGATAATATACTGACTTACTAAATACAAACTCTACAATTACTCGATAAAAATGAAATATCCTTAAGATCAAAACAAGTAAAATGAAAATAAATATTAGATAATAAACATCTAATATCATAAGATCATTACCTTAAAAGACCAATACAAGTAATAGAAATTAAATCAAATACTAATATAGGACACTTAGGCACTCATAGGAGTTTAGATATATAATCTATGTTATATTGATGAATATTTTTTACTCATCTCAATAGGTGATCTTGATGTTGTTGATGACTTTCTAGTTGACTATTATGATTAGATAAAATAAGCAGGTGAGTAACTCGGACCTATTACATTGTTTGTATTTGTAGCTAGTGGCATATGTAATACAAAGATAATAATATGGATGTTATGGAAATTATTGAGTATGTGTTGTGAGTTGTTTGTTTAGTTGACAAACTAAGACAATAAAAAGTGATAATAAAGATTGTTTGATGATTTGAAAAGCATGTTATATGTTATGTATGTGTAATGTATGATCACCACAATCCGAACTAAAATTTTTTGGCTTTATAATTAAAAACCATCATGCATTGCACGAACTGCATTATTGCATATACTAAATGGGTGACAACCTACTACGTATTAGTATTTCGGCTCTCTGTTAATGCTTGTTTTTCTAAAATGTTAGTTCTTCCTAGATTATTTTTGTTCTGTCGGTTCCACGGGAACTAAATGACAACAAAGGACACCGCCCATGGTACCGCTTTGAAATCACTAATACTTAAGGAGTTTCTAAGGTATGATGTAGGAAATAGTCAGTGAAAATATTCTAAAATTAAAGTGATAATCCTAAAACGAGAAATCATTGATTTTCCTATATACTTATTCTCTCCTAGGCAGGTGAGTTATTAAGTAAATGTTCTTCAACCTTGAAAAGAAGGCATAAATCTTTTTCCTGTTTGAATTCTAGATTATTCAAACTTATCTCTGTGCATATGCTTGATTGCTGTACTATATATGATTTGTTAATAAACATGTTTGATGTGTAATATGTCTGGTTATTCACTGAGCCTATGGTTTTGCTCACACCCCTAAAGACCTTTTAGGTTGATACTCCTATCATGGCTTGTATCTTCCAGAAGCATGGCTTCGGTAAGAATTTAGAAGATGGAAGAATATGGGGATAAGTTATTTACTTTTATTTCCTAGTTATAAGTTACTTAATATTTGAATTACTAGTTTATGTATTTGGAGACATATAGAATAGGAATATGGTTTGTAATATTAAGTTATTTAAGACTTGTGATGATAGTTATTTTGCTAATTTATGGTTTACATGTATTTACCCTTTTTTTATCGATGCAACTAAAAGATCCTGTTTGAAAATATGTCATTCTTTGAAGGTAAACTAGTAATAGTATACAAGTGTGGTTTGTGTGCTAGTATTAAGGTACCCTTGGGGCGTGACGGTTATATCAATTTGCATAAAAGTCCTTTAAGTAAGCGTGTTCATGGATCGGTTAACCAGTCCATGGTCCTATTTTTTAAACCCAACCATCGGTTTTTTAATATCCAATCCTTAATCGGTCCATTATAAATGGTTAACCGCCTCAACGGTTAACCATTTTATTCAGTTAATTTATTTGGTTTTTGATTTTTTAAACATTTAATGTAATGGTTTCAACATATCAAATTGATAATTTTAAAAACCTTATTTTTTAGCCTTCATCATATAGTTTTTCTCTAAATTATTATATATATTACAAGAGCTTTAAAAAAAGAAAAAGAAAATCAACTTAAGGAAAAAAAAACTTTGGATGTATCATTATCAATAAAATAAAATCAAATCAAATCAATTACCACATTAACTCCATCAAACAGTATTTTAATCGAAATCTAAGGAATATTGACATAGGTAAATTATATGTATATGTAAATTATATATAATATATTTATAAATATTGAAATGGTTAACCGTTACCATCGGTTTTTTATGATTACAAACCAAAATGAAACTGAAAACCGAAAAAAATAAAAATTGTAATGTTAAACTGAAACCAATGGACCGATTAACCATATTTTTCGGATTGATTTTACGGTTTCGGTTTGGTTTTTCGGTTTCATAAGTTTTTTTGCACACCACTACCTTTAAGAAAAAGTGGAATAAAAAATTTAAGGTTTAAAACATTTTAAGATAATAATCATAAAAGGGGAGCAGGCTCAACCCAGTTACAAGTTGGCACTCCCAAAAGTAGTAATAAAGTTTAAGAGAGTTACAATCATCTTTAAACATAAAGAATGTAACATTATATCAATTTGCATAAAAGTCCTTTAAGAAAGAGTGGAACAAAATTTAAGGTTCAAAACATTTTAAGATAATAATCATAAAAGGAGCTAGGCTTAACCCAATTACAAGTTGGCACTCACCCAAAAGTAGTAATAAAGTTTAAGAGTTTGCAGTCATCCTTAAACATAAAGAACAAATATTTAAATAGTCTTTCAAAGTTCTATTTATGTCTCAAAGTGTCAAATCACTCCCTTATTCATCGGCCCTAAAACCCATAGAATCATAGTAGAGATCCACATATGAGTCCTCATCAGTACCTGAAATGATAAAAAGTGAGCAACGAAGCTCAATATAACAGTAATCAAACACATACTCGGATGTCATGCACACTTAGTCTAATACAACAAACACAATTTAAGTTTAATTAAATTTAAGTCAATAACCATGTATTCTCAGTGTCCTAGAAATACAAACATACACAAGAGTACTCATGACTCCTGCCACACAAAAGTGGTAGGGTTCCTTCAAGGGATCGCGTGTTGAAGAGAAAAGGGGGGACGGGGGTTGTTCAATAAGTCCCTAGAACTTACTGGAAAAGAAATATTGAAAATAGCCTTGTCTGGGTCATCTTCTCACAGGTTGCCACCAACTAGCATGGTCCATTATAACTCTTCATATAAGGTCCCACAACGTTATATAACTTGTTACAACTTTGTACTTACTTCTAACCAGTCGTTCAATCTTGGAAATTTCCTTGTCAACTACTCGCCAAGCCCAACCA
Source organism: Combretum micranthum (assembly GCA_024138025.1). Lineage (NCBI taxonomy): Eukaryota > Viridiplantae > Streptophyta > Magnoliopsida > Myrtales > Combretaceae > Combretum > Combretum micranthum. The sequence continues at coordinate 1,195,200 of JAMXBD010000290.1, forward strand.
CTCATTCATGGGGGCTTATGCGCCAAAACCACTACATCATCCCAAAGTTGCGATCAGGCTCGCAACATAGTCCAGGGGTGCCACTTTTGGAGTAAGCAGCTAACCAGTAACCAATACTCAATTAAGTTGAGTATAAATTTTTAATTCGGTTATTAGTTCTACCCTAGCAAGCAACACGCAAATATTATATGCCTATTGGTCAACCCAACTTGTTACCCTTCCAAGTGAATGTCCAATAACTGTTCATAATTGAGATTAAAATCAATTGATGATTAACTATTTCCATTTCCTTACATTATTTATTATATCTAAGTTATATTAATTTAGTCATTTTCCTCAAGATTACACTAGAAAGATTATTTAAGACTAAGGAAGATATTGGAACAAGTTTTATTTAATTTGGACAAGGAATGAAGGAGGAAAAAGAATTCGAGGAGAAGCACGATGGATACACAGTTAAATGTATGCCACCGTGTTTCTTCGCATCTCAACTTATTTCAAACAACAGAAAGAAGCACGGAGGAAACATGGTGTCGTGTATCCCCTTGTGCTTCTTTGTGTAACTTATTTCTTTAGGATATAGCGAGGAGCAAAGTAGGAAACACATCCTCGTGTTTCCGTCATGCTTTTTTGGGATTGTACCTTCCTTTGATTTTGGATAGGGAGAAGCACGATGGGAAACATGACGTAGTGTTCCCATCGTGCCTTCATATATTTTATTTTTCCTTTGTGTTTTAGGGGTTAGACAGAAGTACGGTGGAAAACACGATGTTGTGTTTTCATCATGCTCTTTTAGGTTTAGTGTATTAGTGTTTAAACTTCATATTTTCATCAAAACAAGTTTTGAAACCAATTTATGGTGATCTAAAGGTATTAATGTTCATGTTTACACATATACTCAACTATATTCACCTTTAACCTGCTAAAACATGATGACTCCTAGATCAAATCTTAACTCATCTATGTTTGACCGCAAATATCAACTTCATTATGATTTCCTTATAGATTTCCATACTTAAGATTACAACTTTCCTTCCCAGCAATTTTAACATTGTGAGCATCAACTCCATGTTTGTTTTATCTCTTTTCCATAAGTTAATCACTTTATTCAGCTTCCCCATCACAAAATATGTATCTAGCAAATTCCACTTACACATGCTTAATACTTTATCTTCACCTTACTAGAATTGTTCTATTCTTCTATTAACACATTGTAGTGACACTAAAAGTCAATTTTTAAGTCTTACCTCATGTAGCAGCTATAGGGTGATTCTCCAAGCTCAAAACACTTGCAAACTTGATTTTCTTGCTCCTTACTTCTACAAACATCCTATGTTAGAATCTACATCTAAAACATTTTGAACATTGTGTTTAGACACTTGAAATTAGTACTCTTACCTTATTATGAATTTTCTTAAGTTCCTTGTACTCCTCGTTCTCCTAGTTCATATTCATTATCCACATTTCCTATCACAAAATGGGTAATTCTAGCAGATTAGTACTAATCATCCCCTAATCTCACTTAATTAACATTCAAATAAATGCTAGGGTTTAGGTTTCACCTTAGGTTATTATAGACTTCCTAAAAAGGCAATAGCAAAAAATAAAGGTGTTTTTATAGGGATATGGTCTAGGTTTTAAGTTCCTTCCTAGAGTGCCACATGTCACAATCATAGTCGTCCATTTGCATTAGCCTTTTTCTTTAGTAGATTTTCTGACCTAATTTCCATTAGTTATCCATCTCTAAATTCTATTTTACCCCAACCCCTAATTAATTTTGTTCATCCTCTTGTTTAAATTTTCCTATTATTTTTCAGCTATTTTATTTGAATTTAATTAATTATGGGTGGTGTTTGGATCATTTAAATGTAATACATTCGAGGTGACTTAAAAAATGAAAAACTTTTTTTTCCCTTTCTTATAAATATTAATTTGATTGACATGTGATTGTAAATACTATTATTGTAAATATTAATGAGAATGATAATTACAATGCTTTGTAAAGTTTTGTATATTAAAATTATTACTTTATAAATATTTTAAACATTAATCAATTTTAGGACATTAAAGGAATGAGATTTGATTAAAAAATCTAAGGTGGTACCACGGTTTTAATAAAATAGCCTTCGAACTATGAAACTCTAGTTATTTTTAAAAAAATTAATTATTCATAGATCAATTACTAAATTAGGATTAACCTATCCGTTGATTCTAATTTATATTTTTTTTACCTTGGTTGGTGGTGACTCATAAAAAAGTTTTCAAAAATAAAGTTTCTTTTTATTTTCATTTTGGAGTTTGTATCAATCAGGTTAGAGTTTGGTCCAAATCGAAGTAAGAGAAATCAAACTATAAAATAAAAAATCTAGGCTCGACAAATATCATATGTTATTTAAACTTTAACATTTCATCATACATAAAAAACAAACAACATAAAAATCTAATAGGTCCATTCAACTAAACAAGTTTAAGTTCAAGATTGTTAATGTGGGCTTGAGGTTGAGATTAGACTTGTTCAAGCTAGTTAATCTAAATGAATTTACAAGCAAAGTTAAAGCTTGAGAATTCTTAATGAGCTTAAACTTGAGCCAGCACTTTTTAAGTTCAATAAAAACTCAACTTGTGGCTTGAGCTTGATAATATTTTAAACTAGTTAAGCCTATTCATAAGCTTATCAATTTGACTTGGTTTGTGGTATACCTAAAAAACACTAAACTATTAGAGTTCATGTCTCATTTCATTTTTATTAAAGAAATATAGGATATGTAGTTACTCCATAAGGGTCTAGAAGCAAATAACACATCAATGAAACAAGATGAGGACATGAATAGAGCCTTCAAGATGATTAACTTATGGAAAGCACAAATACAATATTATTGAAAAAAGATAGGAGATTGGAACTCAAATTCAGTGCAAGAATTGAAAACTGGTCAAATGACCATAGTTGAAGATTGAAGGTTGACATGAGCACGGGTTGGGATTTGACTCGTGGTTTGACCAGAACCGCTATTGGTGGGTTTAGCTTGTTGGCTTAACTCAACCGTACGGTTATAACCTACTACATGATTATGCGAATTGTTGGGTCACTAATAAGGGGTGTTAACCCATCAATCTAATGGGTTAAGGTGGTCGACCCTTTGAAAAAGAGTCAATAACAAAAAAAAAAAAAAGGTGAAAAATAAAGTAAATGAAAAAAAATGTTAAAACTATTTTTTATGTGAATAGTGAAAATTTATTACTTTTTGTGTCATTAAATTTGTTGTTGTCATTAACAATGTAAGTGATAAATATGGTTAAAAGATTGCATGGTTGAATATATAGAGACTTCTAGCTAAATGGGTTTTTGCTTCTTAAGAATGTGGGACCTGTTTTCATCATTATGAGAGTTGTTTTGTGTCTTAGTTATTTTTTAATCTTGTATTGCTAACTTTACTAGTAAAAGTGCATATACCTATGTATAAATAAATGCACATCTTAGATAATTCTTCACATAAATGGGCTAAGGATCGTTGTTTTTTAGCCCAATTTTATTTTATGTTAAAAAAATTGTTATAGTTAATTCTAAGTTTATTTTTTTAATTTATCTTTTTTAAATTTTTTTCTTGATTTTTAATTTCATCTCTTATAAAATGATTTTGACAATGGTTTTTTTTTTTAAGATATTGGTCAGTTTAACAATCCAAGAACTAGCATAGCCCGCTTTAAGCTAAGCCAGTTTTCTTTCACCCTTAATTACACCTATGACTTAGTTGGTTTGGGCTGGTTCAAGCCCACGCGAATGATAGAGATGCATATTGAGGTTTCTATTAGTAAATGGGTTTGTAAGTTGTCTCACCCTGATTTCACTAACGTTATTGGACATAGAGTAATGAGTGTCAAAATCGCAAGTAAACTTATACGATTTATGAATTTATGATTTTAAGAAACTTTTCCTAATTAAAATGAATAAAATCATCTAAATGTAGATTTTGGGTATAGTGTGAGCTTAGACATATAATTATACAAGTTTATAATTCTACATTATTCTATCTATTATATATTTTTTGTTACTTGGTAAAATCACAATTTTGACAATCATGTATAAAGCTACAAAAAGGGATCGCATATTGCCAATGTAGCAAAATTACATCTTTGCTCTAGTGACCCAATACATATCACAATAGTTAATCAATCTAAAACTCATTCGAAGTTAAGGTACATCTACTGTAGTCTACCATTGAAATCATCAAACCTTCAGTGTCATCTTCTTTATCATTGAAGGTATGTCTATTGGCTAGAGACATTTTCAATTAGAGTTATTTGCTAAGATTCATTGTAGCTCCATTCTATCTATCTTCTAAGTAGAGATATAATAGGTAATACCATGTGTTCATTTAAAAGAGGTCTGACAATCTATGTAGGATTTTAATATTGAAAGTAAGCACCACTTTTTAATCCATTGGAAGTTTTTCTCTAAATTATTTTTGGTTGTGATAAAATAATTTTTAGAGGATGGTTTATGTTTTATGAAATAACCTAAATAATTTAATTATAAAGAAGGAAAATTTTTCTTTCAAAGCTAAGGTAATTTTGTTCCACTAATATAATGTCCAAACATAAGTTTAAATTAATGTTGGAGTAATGGAATTTAATATGGAAAGGTTGGAGACATTTCTAGGTTAAAAAAAACAAGGAAAATTCATGAATACTATTTTTTTGGGTCAACATGACCAATGCACAAGCTTGTGCATAGGTTGTGCTTAGTAAAAATTCACAAATGTGGTTTTAGGCTAGCACAATCAGTGCATGAGTTAGTGTATAGGTCGTGTATCGTTTTTGTGACTTGCATCGGCTCATGTATGGATTATGCATACCTTCTGTGAATTGCACAACCATTTGCATAAGCTCTAGTATATATTGTATTTAGCTTCTATGAACCACATGACCCCTTGTATGAGGTAGTATATAAGCCGTGTTTTATGACCTTTTGCATGAGCTAGTATATAGGTTATGTATGATGCAACTTTCTTTAAACTCATAAATTTCCCTTCTAAAACTTATGGAACGCACTTAACACCTTTCTTTAAGGTTCACTTATGCATTAAACCTTGAAATTGAGATAAAACCAAAGTATAATATCAATTTCATATCAATAACCAAAACGATATCTAAGTTAGTTTAGTGAAGTACATAAGACCAATATGCTATAAATGTGGCAAATAAAACAACTATATATTAATATATACATTATATATATTTATTTGTTAAATAAGATCTATATTTTATTATGCTATATGTTTGTTTTACATATAATATGCTATACATATGTATAATTTATTTCTTACGTGAATAGTTCTATCATTTGTATTTATTTAAGGGTAGTAAATTGTATTTATTTTAACATAAAATAAGAATACAAATATAACTTCATTTTAACGGATTGCTGGTTTGTAAATAGGCTTAAATTCTTAAACTAAACTTGGACATATTTAATTGGTGTCACTCCGGGTTGACCTATTTATTTTTCGTGTAGATTTTACTTACCCAATTCTTATGATTTCCTTAACTCTTTCTCTGTAGCTTGGCATAGATGATGATAGAATATAGGCAGACATTATGTAACATTCAAAAAAGAAAGAAAAATAAGAAGAAAGAAGAAGAAGAAGTGTGAGAGAGAGAGAGGGAGTAGTAGACTATATGTGTGTGTAACGCTCTAACCTAAATGCATTATTAGCTTGCCACGTGTCATTACCAAAGATTGACACAAAGGCTATATTTTTTAATCCACCAATATATATAACTCAAATATACCAATAACTCTCAAATAAAGAATACTTGAAATAAAATGTTCTTAATTCATCTAAAACATAAAACTAAATAATTTAACTTTAAAGAAATAACATAATCTCCAATATAATAATAAACTAATCACAAAAATATTGTTTTTCTTTCCTGTAATCACTAAACCAAGATCACTAATCTTAACTATCGACAGAAGGATCAAATCCACTATCGCTTTCCCTATAATCCACAAATATGTCGTATGCCATCAAATCATAGATGGTAGAATCATCACTGTACCTGTAGGAAAAATAGGGATTGAGCGAAAAACACCCAGTATGCTAAACCGAAAACATATGCACATGATCAAGCAATAAGCAATATCACATACGACTTAGAAATTAATGCAACAAACACCAATTATTATCTTTGAATTAGCTAAGCAACCAACACAGTTTAGAACTATTATACACTAATCCCAAACCCGGAGTATCTCATGACCCCAATTCACAATCTTTATATAAAATAGTTTATATACAATATATTAACGTTGGGTACTCCCTATACATCATTGCGTTCCACCATATGGATCGGAATGATTCCTAGTCTACTAGAATCATCTCTAAGTACAACTCTACTTAGGATAATGACACGCAAGGATCATCGGGTTGCTAGTGTTAGTATCGCCCTCCACCATGGTTCTCTCTACCATGAGTTCTAGACTAACTGCAGCCACTTACAACCAACACTTGATTCAATTAAAGCCCAATATAATTAAGTTAGTTTAACAACTAATCCTACAAGCACAAACAATCAAACATGGTAAGGTCGTACCTAGATTCGCTTCCCATAACTTCAATATCACCAATCCTTTACTACAGATATAAACCCTAATCCACCAAAACATGTCTTCTAAGATCACCAAACAACGAAACCCTAGAATGCTAATTTCTCCAAATCCCTCAAAAACCCTAAAATCCTCAATTGAAAATAGCACAACTATCAGACAAGATTCCATCTCTTGACATAATAAAGATCGAAAGGATTCAATATTTACCTAGAACCTTGGATCTCACACCTTCCTAACTGTAGAACCAAGATCTCTAAATCAACACCAATGATATAGAGAAACCTTAATTCATAAGAATACGTGTTCACCATTTTTTATGCATTCACAAATCATCCACAACATATATGATTTAATTTTCCTAAAAACTAAATATTTATGAATTATAGTTCCAGATTGATTCTTACCTTCCTTTAATTGATTATGGAACTGCAAATCCCCAATTCCACACTTAGGGTTTCCTTCAACTTCCACTAATGATCTACCCCTTCATCAACTAAAAAAAATCTAAGAAAGAATCACTCTAAAACGAACTAAAAAAATAGGAGATATCACTTATTCAATTCCTTGAAGAAATCCACCTTGGAGAGTATCTGCTAGGGTTTTTAAAAGTTTTAGGACAGGTTATGAGAGATATGACAGAATATATGATGTATTTATAGTGGGTTCTCGTAAGAATATATGCTGGACAAGAAGGAAACAAAGCTGGCTGCTTAAAATCTTCAGGGGAACAAATAAACTTCAAAGCCGCACATTAGGCCTACGGCCTTCTTTAGTATGCTGGTGGCTTATAACAGTACGCCAACAACCTATATACCGATGTAGGCTAAAATCTATAATTTTGTAAAATTTCCTCCGAGACTTTAAGCTAGAGTTTAGGCCATCGTCCATTGTATTTAGGCCTGTAGCTTAGAATTAAAGGCTGGCGGCTTAAATGCAAGCCTACTCTAAAATTGTCCAATCATTCGGACGTTACTTCCTCGTGTCTAAATTCATCTAAGGTTTTGATTGAGGAATGGTGTGACACATTCATAGGTTAAGGGTCCATTTATATAGATATATTGCTTAGGAAAAACACTAAGTTCATGTCCAATTTAAGCAGCCTACGTTGGAGGCGTTGAAGCTAGTGTACACTCTGCCAAAATCCATCCTTAGTCAAGTCTTTGCCATGTGAACACAATATAATTATATTTAAAATTTGACCATAAAACGTTCTTATTTAATATCCTTTAACAATTTGACCCTTCTTAATAATTCTTTTACATACTTTAGGGTTGACCATAAAACCCTCTTATTTTATATTAAATGATAAACTTGCCGTTCTTTATAATTTATTTATCTTTATATTACAGTGTGCGTACGTGCGTGTTTGATTTTTGCAATAAAATGTGAGTGGATTTTTTCATTTAAGCTTTTATTTCTTGCTCATATCTTCCTTTAAGAGACTAGGAGTTATTGCCTAATGGTTAGGGCAAATGGGTTATCCGAAGTTAAATCAAGTCAACTCAAAACCCTACACTTGATCAGATATAATTTTAGAACCTAAAATACAAGATGAAGTAGGTAAATGTGAAAACTCTAAAAATAAGATGAGTATAAGATTTATATGCTAAAACGATATAAGTTTCTGAAACCCTAAACTTTTCGGACCCTTTTTTATAATATTTTCATATCCGATCACTGACATGTAAATCAAGGCAAAATAATTTGGCAAACAATTTGTAACAAAATAATAATGAATCATTTATATAATATCAAATACATTTTGATAAGCTTATAAAAACGTTGGTTAAATAACTTATACGCATATTTTATCTTTCACCGGTAAATAATTGTTATTTTAAATTACTATTCACTACTATTTACATCAATCACATTTTCTTACACTCTTACACTACTATTCTTGCACTTACATAACCTACCTTTACACACATTTAATCTACTGCACTTTACACCTTACTTTTCATAATCTTTTCTTTCTTTTTCTCTCTCTCCCCCTCTTTCCTACCACCGGCCTCCCTTTCTCTCTCATACGTATTTTATTTTCTTTTTCATACTTTAATTCACTCATTTTTCTCTTTATAAATACCCCTTCCCTCCTTTATTTTCCCACAATTTACATAACTTCATTTTCCTCTCTAAACTCTCTCTAAATTTTCTCCTCTCCCTTCAAACAATAACAACACCACCGCCACTGCCTCTCCCCCTCTTACCTCTCTTCCTCTCTTTCCTTTAGCTACACACACTTTCCTTAGTTTTGATTAGGTAAATCTTCTAAACACTCATCTTCTATTTTGACCATGTAGGTATTCATGCAAAATCATAAAGGAAATTTTGCCCCATGATGCTCAAAAGCTAGGGATGGAAATGCATAAATATCATATCTGACTTAAACTTTGTTGATGTTCATCTTCATTATATTCTTGCAGAAAAATCTAACGTTTATATATGTATTTATATGTATAAGTATATATATATATATATATATAAACTTTAGAACATATTGCTCATTAATCTAACTTGTTTTCTTTCATGTTCTTTCCATTACAAGTAAATTAATTTCATGTTTAAGACTTGTCAATTTCAAGTCATAATAAGATTAGTCAATTTCTAGTCTTGAGCTTTTCCATATTCAAATCCGAAGGAGACTTGTCCATATTAAAGTCTCAGGGAGTCTTCTCTCAAATCTAAGACTTCCACTTTATTTCATTTCATCTTGTCTTATTTTATTTATTTCTTGGTAACTAGATTATTTCAAGTCTTGAGGAGTCTTGATTATGAACTAAGGCTCTTATGTTTTACTTTGATATTTTTATATCCTTATTAGTTACCTTGTCAAATTTTACTTTAAGCTCATTTTTAATATTGTGATATTTTTAGTTAAAGTTTATGTTTATGTGCATAAAACGCTCATGGTGATATTGTTATAATATCAAAATGAATTCCTAAATCCCATATGTTGATAATTTTTTATTATGCAAAATTATTTTCTATAACTTGTTTTCAACACTTAGGAAATCCTTTGTAAAATGTCAAAACAAGTTTAAGTGCAAGTCTTGGCATAATCTGACCTCTAGGATTCTGAGACCTATTTGACCTTAAATGTTTGAAAAAACCTTAGAAATGGATAAATGCGTGAGCACCCTTAATTTTTAGGATGATTTGGATTTTTCAAGTAATATTTTTAATGAAAATCATCAATAATTGGTTCTTAATTAATCAAATTGTCAATTTCAGGAATTAAAAGACTCATCATGAAGAAATTAAATGAATTTGACAAGAAGAAAAATCAAGTTTGGTGACTTTTAGTTCAAAACAGCTTGGTATCAAAACATGTAGGAATCAAGAAACCAACAGAAATTGAAACAGCTTTCTAAACAGCTGTGTTTGGACGTATGTATCAACCCAGAGAAGACATCAGAAAGTGAAACAGCTTGCCAAACAGTACTGTATTGAAACCTGTATTGAACCAGAACAACATCCAGAGAATGAAACAGCTTGCAATACAGCTCTGTTTTGAAGGGCGTTTCAACCCGCGCGTCCTGAAGCTTTGTCTTAGTATAAATATCTTTTTGGAAAGAGAAAATGGGAGTTAGTTGAGCTTTGTTATTCTTACTATATACATTTGTCCTCTGTTTTGAGAGAATTTTTCTTCTGGAAAACACAAATAACGAAGATTCAAGTGAAGATTACATTGCGATTGACGATCTAATTTCTGGAATTGAATTTCAATCTTTCACAGGTTGTAATCATGATTTCTACTTCTTATATTGAAATTCATTTGATTCTTATTATATTGATGGAGGAGTAGATCATAGATCTAGATCTTGTTCGGATTTAATTTTTATCATGTGTTGAGAACTGGAAATTAATGAATTCTTGTTAATGATCTTATATTCAATTTGCATGTTCTTCATCGTTTCTTCAGATTTGTATATCCGGAGTACAAGTTTGTTTTTGATTTCATTTAAGTCAATTGAGAAATTACTTTCATGAATAGATCTATGCAAATTGAAGAGATTTGATTGTGATCCTAGAGATAGGTTGCAAGAATCTTCCGTAATTTCTTGAATTTTATGAGTTCTTGATCTTCATGCAATTTTAGATTGTAATTAGTTAATGAGAGATCCTAATTAATCAATCTAAGATTAGATAAGTTGATATATTGGAGAGGATTATTAATTTGTATAAGGAACTCAACGGTATAAGATTTCAATAGGTTAATCTTTAGTGTTCTATGATACATATGATGAAATTAAATGAAGAACAAGATTTAGGTCGTTTGTTATAATTGATTGGTAAATTCTTCATTGATTTCTAAGTGCTTGTGATTTCTCCTTATTTTTTTTTAGCTTGAATTTTCTTGGTTATAGTGTTAAATCAATCATCTCTTTTAATTTGGCTAAATAGTAGAAATATAGTGAGTACTAGTACTTATTCCTTCCTCGTGGACGACTCCGATTTAAACACTATACTACGAGTTGATAGGTTCACTGCCTATTGTCTTTCGTAGAATTTTAAGAAAGGATTTTACAAATTTAAACTACGATTGGCAAGGAATTTTCCATCAGAAATGGATAGTGCATTCGGAGTAGGTAGAAATTAACTGCTCATTTGCGAAAATCGAAGTTAAAATGATTTAGATATGACCGTTTTAAGGTCAAAACTAGGTAATAGAAAAATCTACTGAAAACTAAGTTCTAGAATTAGAAATCTACGTAAGGTCGATAGGAAATACTCATTTAAGGTATTTTCTTTGTTTAGGTAGGGAAGGAGTCGACATCCCCTTTTCGGAAGACTACTTTGATTGAAGGTTTTCTAGATGGTTGAGTGAGTTTTATTTCGTTGCTTGCTTATATTCTCTTTGCATGTAAAGTGGTGCATTAATTGATAGGAAAAAGATAAAAATCGGATATGCTATAGGGATCCCATAAGATTATGCATATATCTTATTGAATGTGATCAAAGGGTCGTAAGAATATCCGAATCGTGATTCGTTGTTTAAATATGTTGATATCCATATTTGATATATTGTGTATGATGAAATGCTTGATCGCCTCTTAACAAACTTAATTTGGTTGGTATGTACTCAGAATTGATCACACATTACATTCCATTGAGTCGCATTTGAAGGCTGCTACTCCAATGCATGGGATTGGGTAGACTACAAACCGCACAATTAGTGTGGCTCTTGCTCCTTCTTGAGGAACTACTTCATTCGGGGAATATGACCTCATGAGGGAGCCGTGCTAGATAGAATGCTATGGGTAGGTGCCCAGAGACTAGCAGTAGAGGTCACAAAGACTTGCAAGAGCATTCCTTAATCCTTGTCACGGAGGGCATAAATCTATGCTATACATGGTTTTTGGATACCCATGTTGACTCATTTGATTCATTTGTTGCGTAGCATATGCTTGTTTAACAAACTTGCTTATCTTGCTTTTGTGGTAAGTTTTATGGGAATATACTTACTGAGCATGTTGTAGCTTATACCCCTATATATTTTTGTTATCATAGGAATACTTATGGCTTTATCCTAGGGTGGAGAAGCCTAAGGTAAACGGTGATGGTTGTAGGGAGCTTTTGGAAGAAATTTACCCGAAGAACTTGAAGTAGATTTCTTTTAAAACCTTTTTTTGTTAGACTTATTAATATGATGAAGATTGTAATTTATTTGAAGACAATATAAACATGGTAACTTTTGTAGCCTTTATGGTTTCAGCCGGGGTATGCACCTAAGAAATATAACTTATCATGTTAAATTTTACTTTGTTTAGTTCCCTTGCATGTTGTTTAATTGAATGCCACCACAAATTGCACGACTGCACCAGCATCCCCTTTATTGTGAAGCACACCTTGTGCATGATATGAAAGCCCTTGCATGACTAAAGTAGTTATTCATAAGCCTGAATATTAAGTACAATAGGTTGTTACATTTATGGTACCCCTTGGGGTGTGACAGGTTACACTTTCTTCCTAACAAGTATCCCTAAATCCCTTTAGAAGTAAGCTTTTCTATTTTTTAGGATATTCAAAAGATTTGTGAATGGGTAAATAAGAGGAGGCTTTGCTTGGTAGGGATGAACACAGGATTATAAGACTTGGAAATTGGACCTTAATTAAGATAATCTTAGAATTATTTACTTATATCTAGTCTCTAGTATATCATTATTATATCTTATATATTTATAAAAAAATTATTAATAGATTTACTACAATATTTTTTGAAAGTTTCATGAAAAAAAATCATTCAAATAGTAATTAAGATTATTTAGTACATTCCATAAGAAATTGTATATATGTCATTAGAAAATTAATCATTAATAAAAATACAAAGTTAATATTTGTGTAAGTTTTGTTGTACTCAACCAGTCAACACATACACAAATCACTTTTCATAGAGTTAAATCACTAATTTATTACTCAATAGTGTTTGATCACTTCATTTAACTCAAGATCCCCTAACTTAAGATCAATTTTAACATTAATCAATTAAATGAAGAGATCGTTACACTTTATGTGTACACTCTTCATTCATGTCACAAGCGCAATATCACCAAGTAAATAACATAAAGCTCAAAGCCTTTCCTCTACTTTGCTTTTTCCTAGTTTTTCCTAAATTTTTACCTTTTTCTTCTCTTTTTGATATTAAGCACACATACATCCCTATTTTGGCTTTGATTTAGTTTGCATTTGCATTGGAGAGCTTTTATTCTTTCTTTTTACACTTTTGCACACATGCACCCTCTTTTTATATTCAAGGAGCTTTTTATTCATTTTTCTTTTTCACACATACATCCTCATTACATATTTGAGCAGCTTTTTATTCCTCCCTTTTTTCCAATATGACCTTTGGTCATGTGTCTGTCTTTTTTCAATTGTTTTTCGACACACACACTTTTTCTACCCAGGTTTGCATTCAAGATAGGCTTAAGTTTTGTATAACTTATATGATAATATTGAGCTTGTGAACTTCAAATAACTAGCATGCATACCACTTTGTTTGAAAATAAAAGAACCTAATCTCTAATCAATGATATTCCCTTAATCCTAAGTCATCAAATCTCAATCTAAATGAAGAGTAACTAAACAAAGCAATGATTTACTGACTTAACTCTAAAGAGGTGATGAGTGTCCAACTCATGATTAAGTCCAAAAAGAGCACATAAATCGAACAAATTTAGCCCATTTTTTGCATTTTTCTTGCAATTTTAGTTCCATTTTTGCAAAGTTTCGGTGCATATGAAGTAAAAGTTAAGAGTGGCATTGGTAAATTTTAATCTTATTTAGAGTACAATGATTAAAATGACTCAAAGTATAATCATTTAGGCACATGACACATTAGAAACCAATAACAAATCATGACATTTCACTAGGCAAAGGTTATACAAAGCAACTCATAAGAATCAAAGATTTCAGCAGCCAACAACAAGTATAAAACAACAATCCAGTACTCTACATCGCCCAAATGCAACACAAAACCAACTTCTTTGCATCATTATCAACCTCACAACCCCAACGTAAAAAGGAAACAATTTCCTCATTATTTAGCTCAAAGTAAATGAATAATAGGAGAATGTAGAGAAAAAATAAGACTCCTTTAGGGTTTGAGTTGATGAGTTAGTCGTAGGGTAACAGTTATTTATAGTACCTAAATTTTGTCGATTGTAACAGAAATGTACTTAAAGAAAATTTCATACCAAGAAAATACATGAACTTTTTAAAACTTTCATTGAAAATAAATATGGATAGAAACTGTCCATTTTTCCATCCATTGGCTGACGTGGTAATGAAAAATAATTAAAAAAATAATTTTTCATCCATGTTAACAATTTTTTTTATTTTTCTTTTAATTTCCCTTCTCTCTCTCCTCTCATTCTCCTCCTCCTCCTCCTTTTTGAAGAACCAACACCATTAATGGAGCTTTAAGCTCCAGTTAACATCTAAAAAATGTTACTAAAAATTTTAACATACAAAATCTACATTAAACTTTATGTTTAATTTTCTTATGATTTTTTTTCACTATTAGACCCACTTCACAAATTCTTCATATGAATTTTTTTTCACCGTTATGATATTTTTATGACTAAAAAGGAAAAAAAATGTCTAACTTTCCTACGGATTCGATCCCCCCTCGATTTGCAGGTTAGAGTTACAGGAAGAAGAAGAAGAAGAAAAAAGGAGGAGGGGAGAGAGAGAGAAAGAGAAGAGAAAGTTTAAAAAAAGCCGAACTTTTTTAAAATTATGTTCTGCAATTTATTTATTTGAAGAAGAAGAAGAAGAAGATAGGAGGGGAAAGAGAGAGAATGAAGGCACCATTAATGGAGCTTGGAAGCTTAATTTTCAGATCTGTGATTTTGTTTTTTTCATTTGATGATGATGTTGAAGAAGAAGAGGAAGAAGAAGAAGAAGAAGAAGAAGAAGAGAGGGAGAGAGAGAGAGAATGAAAAGGTCATTAATGGAGCTTGAAAGCTCAATTTTTAGATCTAGGATTTTTTTTTATTTGAAAAAGAAGAAGAAGAAGGGGAAGGAGGGGGAGAGAGAGAGAGAGAAGAAGCCATTAATGGAGCTTGAAAGCTCAATTTTTAGATTTAGGATTTTTTTTATTTGAAGATGAAGAAGAAGAATGAAGAAGAAGAAGAAGAAGAAGAAGAAGGGAGAGAGAGAGAGATAGAGAGAGATGAGATGCCACTAATGGAGCTTGAAAGCTTAATTTTTATATCTGCAATTGTGTTTTTTTTTTTATTTGAAGAAGAAGAAAAAGAGAGAGAGAAGAGAAAGAAAGAATGGAAAGTTAAGTAAAAAGAACATTTTTTTTTTAAAAAAAATTGTTTTGCAATTTTTTTTTTTTTCATTTAAAGAAAAGAAGAAGGAAGAGGGGGGAGGAGGAAGAAAAAGAAGAAGAGGGGGAGAAAGAGAGAAAAGTAAAATAAAAAACAACAGAAAAGCCAACGTAGACTGGAAAAAAAAATGATATTTTAGTCGAGGTCTGCTTGCCATGTTAGTAAGGAAACGGAAAAATGGATGTTTTCTATCCAAACGTACTTTAAGTGAAACTTTCAAAAAGTTTAGGTAATTTTCTTGGTAGTGAAACTTACCTGGTTGTATCCATGCACAATTCAACTTAAATTCATGCCTTTTAGCTCCCAATCATCCTTATAGTTGCACAACACATTCTTTAAAGCTCAAGCTCCATGGCTATATACTAGAATGCATGCTTAAAGGTCCAATCTTATAAGTTCTTACATAAAGAGGGCCAAAGAATCATAATAGCAAGTAGAGAACAAAATACATTAAAGAAAATTGACTCAAGGAGAAACAAATATTTACAAAGAGAAAAATCACTCTAATGGACAAGCCTCAGCAAAGGAGACTCTCATGGTAGGTTTCCTCCCACCCAGCACTTGGTTTATAGTCTCTAGCTGAACTTCTGCTTTCATGCTCAGCTTGGATCATGAAGATCCAAGTCTTTCTCACGCCCGTCTAAGGTTCCTCCATCCAAAAAGCGCTTCAATTGGTGACCATTGACTTGAAACTGCTCCTCGCCATCTTTCTTAATCTCCATAACTCCATAGGTAAAAACCTTGGTAACCATAAAAGGTCATGACCACATGGACCTTAGCTTGCTGGGAAATAGCTTCGAATGAGAGTTATACAACAATACATTTTGCCCTTCCATGAACTATTGATGAAGCATTTTCCTATCATGCCATATCTTGTTCTCTCATAAATGCAAGCATTGTCAAAAGCCTCATTCTTAAACTCATCTAGCTCATTTAATTAGAGTAACTTATGGCTCCCAGCAACTTGCCTATCAAAATTTAAGAACTTTACCACCCAGTATGCTTTGTGCTCTAACTCCATAGGGAGATGACAAGCCTTGTCATATAACATTTGATATGGGGACATACCAATTGCACTCTTTTACGTAGTTTGGTAGGTCAAAGTGCATCATCAAGCTTTAGCGACTAATCCTGTCTTGATGTACTAGTTGTTTTTCTAGGATTCGCTTTAGCTCCCTATTAGATAGCTCTACTTGGCCACTTGTTTGAGGGTGAGAAGGTGTAGCTACTTTATGCTTCACTCCATATTTTGCAAGTAAGTTGTCAAATTGCTTGTTGCGAAAGTGAGTACTCCCATCACTTATAATTGTTCATGGTGTCTAAACCTAGTGAAGATGTTCTTTTTCAAAAATTTGAGTACTCTTCATGCATCATTAGTTAGGAGAGCCAAGGTTTCTACCCATTTAGATACATAATCAATAGCAACAAGGATGCACTTGTATTGAGGGATGATGGGAATGGTCCTATAAAATTGATCCCCTAAACATCAAAGATCTCAATCACTAAGACCCCATGTTATGGCATCTCATGCCTCTTGGAAATGTTCCTTGTCCGCTAGCATTGGTTACAACTTAGCATAAAGGCATGGTAATCCTCGACCAAAGTGAGCCAGTAAAATCCACATTAAAGTACTTTGGTTATGGTCCTATTAGCAACAAAATGACTATCGGCTTCTTGACTATAACAGTGGTGGAGTATGATGGCAACTTCAGATGTTGGAGCATTCTTTCTAATCACTTGGTTAGCATAACTTTTGGATAGGTATGGCTTATCGCAGAAATATTACTTAACTTTAGACAAAACTTCCTTTTCTATTGATGAGAGACCTTATATGGTACAATACCACCAACTTAGTAATTCACAATATTTGAATACGAAGGTAATTCATTAAGTGAGGTTGTATACATGTGCTCATTTGGGAAGATTTCATTGAGAGGTAACTCATCTTTCTCATAGATAATTCTTAAAAGATGGGTAGCCACTACATTTTCAGTCCCCTTCTTGTCTTAAATTTCAAAATTAAACTCCTGTAGTAACAAGATCTACCTTATAAGCCTAGGCTTAGCATCTGATTTCACTAATAAGTACTTGAGAGTGAAATGGTCAGTGTATACTATGACTTTAGAACCTATGAGATATGATTTGAATTTGTTACAAGCAAATACTGTAATCTCCAAGTTTTTCATAAATAGAATTAGAAAATAAAGAATTAATGTGTTTGATTGTATATGTTGTAGTGTATGAATATTGAGTAAATTTAAGTATAATAACTTTTATAAAACCAATTTAGTAGAAAAAGAAGTTTAAAATATTCAATTGAATTGTTTTAATGAATTGCCAATTTAAAATATTCTTTATATTCTTTTAGAGTTTAAATTTTATAAACTAGACTTTTAATATATTGGTATGAATTCTTATAAGAAATTATTTAATTAAAAAAGAATTATAAGCTATATTGTTACTAAACTTTATTTTGAATTTGTATGATTGATAATTATAATGAGTTAGAAGAATAATAGGCTAACGTGAGTTTGTTTTAACTTTAATGGCTGCAAATTTCATCTTGATGGCTCACTACAACTCCAATACACACACAATCAATTTTGAATTACCCCAAAAGTCAAAATAAATTTGTATATGCACATAATTATCCTTCAATGGCATAATTTTTTCTCTTCCTCTCTCCTCTTTCAAAAACTGATGGTTGCATATACATACACACACTCCTCTCTTCATCTTCATTTTCTCTTCTTTAAATAAACAAGGAAAGAAAGTTAAGCTTCTAGCTTCAAGTTAAAGCAAGTTTTGGTAAGTTATTTCTTGCTTTGTCTTTGTTATTTGTGTGTTTGAGTAGTTGAAAAATTAGTGTTGTTGTTGGTTAATGGCTGATTATGAATGGTTATGAGTTTTAGATATTAATATGTGAAGTAGAGTGATAAGAAGTGGTTTTAGAGCTTTAAAGCTTGAAGTTAATGGTTGGGTTATTGGTTATTTGTTTGATGTGGATGTAGAGATGGGTTAGAAGAGTTAAAGGAGTGAATGATGAATTTGAGACTTGTATGAAGATGTTGGAGTGTATTGGATGGATTTGAGGCAACTAAAGTTGATTAAAGTGTGTAAAAATGTGAAGCAAAAAAGTGATTTTTGCCAATAAGCCATGGGGCATGGGGATGGCGCGGCACGATATGAGTGCAATCTGGATGGCCAAGCCCCTTGCCATGAGGCATGGCAGAAGTGGTGGTAGCCTCTGTTTTTCTCCATATAGGGCATGGCAGAGGAGGTGATAGCCTTGTTCTTCTTTATATGGGGCGTGGTAGAGGTGGTGGTAGCCTCTATTCTTTACCTGGTTTGACACGCTCCTTTATATGGGGCGTGGCAAGGGGTGTGGTGGCCTCTGATCATCAAGTAATCCTCCATATGGGCATAGTGAAGGGCATGTCAACCTTAAAGTGTTTTTTTGTCTTCTTTAGCTTTAAAATCTTGTTTAATCCTTCTTGTCTTTGTTAAGTAGATAATAATACAAGCTTTTCTATCTTATAGGAATCATGATTTGGATTTCCCGTTGGACTATTACGACGATTAAGAAACATGCAAAGGTAAGTAACTTGAATTCTATCACCTTGTTTGTGATTGTAAACAGTGAAATATAGTTTAATAGGGAATCAATTGCATGGGGATGGGAAATATTGCATGTTATATGTTGTATGTTTGAGTTATAGTTCTTAATAATCAAAGTGACAACCACTCCTTGACATTAAATTATAGTTGTCTAATTGAGTGTCTGAAATTGATTTGCCCACTTAATAATATGGAATTAAGTTTAATAGACTTCTATAATTAATATGACATGCATTTCATATCATCATATTACATTAGCATGGTACTCATGTCACGTGTTAACATTTCGATTCTATAGTAATGCTTGTTGAGACCTATGAGTCTGCTTGTAGGTTATCATAGGGTTGTCAGCTTCGCAGAAGCTAAACGGGCTTCGAAGAAGGTCATCTGTGTTGGAGTTGGCTTTAGAATGTTAATATTTAGTGAGATTTCTTAAGTTTTAAGAAAAGTAGAAGTTTTTAGTTGAAAACAAAAATTGTTCTCTAAAAGACTACTTGTGTCCTGTGGGGTTCTGGTAGAGGCTATTCCCCCAGTCGGGTAAGGTGAAGAGGCAATCCTTCTACTTTGGTTTAAGTTTCTCATGGGCATGAACTACTAAATTTATCCTTTAACCCCTAGGGACGATGTAAATCCTCATAGGTTTGAATTCCGGTTAATCTAACCATGCTTGCTACATATGGTTGATACATGCATTGCATATGATTGCTAACTAAACTTGCTTTTTTTTTTTTTAATGATAGTGTTAAGATTCTGTTATTCACTAAGCTTTATATGCTCATGCTCTCTTAGAGTGTTGGTTTACAGGGTGTTGAGCATGAAGACTAAAACCAAGCTCGGGTATGGAAGTTAGTCTAGAATGGACTCATGTATTCTTTTGAGAAGAAGACCATATATGTAATAGAGACTTGGTAATGGGTTGTAATTGTATAAGTTAAGTTTTGTTTTCCCTTGTAAGTTATACTTCATAGGAGATCTTGGTCCTCTATTTATAGTTCTTGCATTAATTGGTTCAAAATTAGGTGTAGCTATATCACAAGCTCATGTTTCAAAGATCTCAATCTGTATTTACTTGAATGATGCTACAAATCTCCATCAAAGTGCTTATTTTTTATAATTGTTTGGTTGCTCTTGGGTTCTGTTGAAGCCCTATAGACTATGGTTGTAAAAATATGTGATGTCTTAGATTTATATGTTTGTTTGGTTGTGGCTTATATATATATATATATATATATATATATGCAATCTCTTTCTCACTCAAAACAACTATCGATCCTACTACTATGTTACTAGCATCAAACATAAGCTCAAATGGCAACTCCTAATTTGGTACCACAATTATAGGTGTAGTGATTAATTTTTCTTTCAATAGCTTAAATGCTTGGAGACATGACTCATCAAATGCAAATGGAGTATCTTTTTTTAATAAATTGTAAAGAGGTCTTACTATCTTGAAAATTCCTTGGTAAACCTCCTGTAAAATCCATCATGTCTAAGAAAACTCTAAATTCCCTTCACATTCATAGTGGTGGCAGCTTTGAAATAACCTCAACTTTGGCTTTATCTACCTCAATTCCCTTACTTGAAATCTTATGGCTAACCTATGCCCTCTTGCACCATGAAATGACACTTCTCTAGTTCAAAACCAAGTGAGCGTCCTTGCATCTCTTAAGCACAAATGACAAGTTCTCTAAGCATTTTCCAATGAAGCTCCAAACATAAGAAGTCATCCGTGAAGACTTCAATGCATTTCTCAATCATATTAGAGAAGTGCAATTATACATCTTTGGAATGTTGCTAGTGCATTACAAAAGCTGAAAGGCACATGTTAAATGCAAAAGTGCGATATGGACAGGTGAATGTAGTCTTCTCTTGATCATCTAGGGTAATGGGTATCTAATTATAGCCCGAATATCCATCCAAGAAACAATAATACTCATGTCCCCCTTCACAGAATTTGGTCAATGAAAGGTAAAGGGAAATGGTCTTTTCGGGTGACATCATTTAATTTGCGATAGTTAATGCACACCCTCCATCCAGTCACAGTTTGGGTGGGTATCAATTCATTCTTTTCATTCTTCATAATTGTCAAAGACCGAAAGGCATACACTTAAATGCAAAAGTGCCATGTGGATAATTAAATGTAGTCTTCTCTTGATCCTCTAGGGAAATGGGTATCTGATCATAGCTCAAGTGTCCATCCAAGAAACAATAATACTCATGCCCCGCCTTCATAAGAATTAGATCATTGAAAGTTAAAGGGAAATGATCTTTTTGGGTAACATAATTTAATTTGCGATAGCTAATACACACCCTCCATCTAGTCACAATCTTAGTGGGTATCAATTCATTCTTTTCATTCTTCACACCCTTCCAGCTTCTGGCACCACTTGGATAGGACTTACACACTTGCTATCAGAAATGGGATAAATGATCCCAGCATCCAAAAGCTTCAATACCTCCTTTTTTAGCACTTCTTTTAAAGTGGGATTGAGTCGTCTCTGTGGTTGGACTGTAGGCTTACATTCAGCTTCCACAGAATCCTATGCATGCATAGTGAAGGACAGATCCCTTGAATATCTGCAATGGTCCATCCAATAGCCTCTCTATGCTCTCTAAGAACCTCAATTAACTTGCTTGCTTGCTCATGTGACAACTCTGTTGAAACAATGATTAGGAGAAGTGGCTCTTTTTCACCTAAAAACACACACTTGATGTGAGTAGGAACCTGCGTCAATTCAAGTTTAGGAGGCTCTTCTATGGAGTAGGTCTCTTAGTACTTGCCTCTAAATATTCGAACCAAGGTAGCCTCAACTAAACTCTACAGCTCTATCCACTAGTGAACTCTCTATCACATCTTCCTCAATGATCTCACTTTCATCAATCAAGTTACTCTTAGGTATCACTAACAAACCATACTCTTTCACAATTTTATCTCTAGCTTTGTCATGAGAGATATCAAGCTCATCCCCATCATCACTCTAATCTTGTGATAGTACATGTTGTATATCCACTCATCTCAAATGCCTTATCTTTGAATTCTTTAACTAGCTTATCAACCACAAATCCACATGGAAGCAAGTGTCACTACTGTTGGGTGCCCAAAAGCTCTAAAAACATCAAAAGTGACTTGCTCATCCATGACCATAAAATCAAGGGTATTTCTCGGTAGTAAGAATGGTCTCCCTAAAATCAAGGGTGTTTCCGATCCTCTTCCATATCAAGAACATGAAATCTGTCAAAAAAAAAAAAAAAAAAAACTAATCTACCTTGCCAACACATCTTCTACCATCCCTCTTGGATGCTTAATACTTATATTAGCTAGTTGCAAAGAAATCATGGTGGTTTGCCTTCTCTTAGCCGTAACTTCTTGAAAATTAATAAAGTCATAAGATCATGCTTACTCCAAGATCACATAAAGCTTTATCAAAGTATGATTCATTAATGATACACGAGATAGTGAAGTTGCCCGAATCTTTGAATTTTGGAGTAGAATAAATGTGCACTCATGAGTTAACATAACTGTCTCATGTTCAGCTAGGTTCCTTTTCTTGTGAGGATATCTTTTATGAACTTTATAGGATGGAATTTGCTCAAGTGCATCCATAAATGGGATATTGATATGTAACTGCTTGGAAACTTCCAAAACTTAGCAAATTGATGATCTAATTCATGTTACTTTAACCTCCCATGGGAATGGAATAAGTGGAACATATGGTTCACTTCATGCCTCTTTTGCTTTACTTCCTCCACCTCTCTTTTCCCTTCACCATGGTGAATGATGGCACATCCACCTTGCTTTCTCTTTCAACTTCAGCTTTGTCCTCATTCTTTTCAATCTCTTTTTCAACACTTGACTCACATTTCTCAACTATTTCTTTCCCCAATCTCTTCACTTTTCTTTTTATCACTCTTATTCAAATTTTCCCACTTCTTAGTGTAGTTGCCTTCACCTCTTCTTTAGGATTCTTTTAGTGGTACTTGGAAGAATACCTTAAAGAAGATTCTTTGATGCTTCTGATAATTAAGGTAGCCAATGTTGCAAATCTTGAATGATAGCTTCTTGATTGTTTAGCTTGGCTAACAACTTTTAGAGTAGCGTAATTGTGGTATCGTTCTTATCCCTCTCTTTTTGTAGAAATGACTGATGCAAGATCATGGGTGATGGTGCTCTAGGAGCATTTGCATCTCTCCATCTCATATTTGGATTATCTCTTTAACTAGGATTGTATGTATTTGAATAGGGATTGCAATTCGTAGCTCTTCTATCAACAAACTTTTCACAAAATTTGCTTGCTCTATACTTGCACTAGAATTATGAAAAATATGAAATCTCCTATTGGATAATTTGAAAAGGTCATAGGAGGACCACCATGAAGCAAAACATCCGTGATTGGTATATGACTTAGTCTTGCACTTAACATAGGTTGCATTCCAGTTAATTGAGTCGTACGTAAGTGCTGCCACTTATGCTTAAAGCTTAGAAACTGTGATAGCTTCATGCATGGCAACCACTTGTCTAGGTTTACTCCTTTCACTATGCCACTAAGATAAATTTCTAGCCATATCCTTGATAAACTCATAAGCTTTAGCGGTACTCTTTCTCATTAAGCTACCTTCAACTATTGCATCAACCATAATCCTCAATTGTTCACTAAGAGCCATGTAAAAAATATGCTTTAAGTCACATAACGATATGCCATGATGAAGGCAACGCTTGATGAGTTCCTTAAATCTATCTTAAACCTCATATAATGATTCACCCCAATACTGGCGAAAGGAAAAGATCTCATTTCTTAGCTAAATTATCTTATTAGGTGGAAAGAACTTCTTTAAGAATATTCGTGTTACTTGATCCCAATTAGTCAATGGATATGGGGATAATGAATTTAGCTAACTCTTGCCTTATCCTTAAGAGAGAAAGAGAAAACTTAAGGTATATTACATCGTTTGACACCGCATTACTCTTGATAGTAGTACAAATGTGTAAAAAATTCATCAAATGATCATGTGGGCCTTCCAAGGATCCTCCACCAAATTGATTGGCTTGCATCATATGAATTAAAGTAGGCTTCAACTGAAAATTGCTTGCTTGTATAGTAAGCCATGCTATAGGTGATAGAACTCCATCAACTGTGGGCATAAATACTCCTACATAGGTCTATCATTCCTGTTTCCACTCCTATGTATTCCTCAACTTGATTTTGACCATTTTTCATTCCTATTGCCCTTCATGGTTCTTAAATTCTCAAGATTGGCTCTTCTTTCTCTTAAATGTCGGTGAAATGTCTATCTATCTTAGGATCAGAAAGTAGTGTCAAATCCGGGACTATTTGACCTAACATACATGAACAAACCAATTAAAGGAAACTATTTTTGGCTTTTCTCAATATTTTTTTTATTTTTTAAGGTTTAAAAAAAATTTTCATAATTGAACAAAAGCAAACAAACCAAGATTTTTCCATCTTATAAGCCTCTAAATCAAGAAGATGACAAAGCCTATACTAAAAGGACTAAAGCAAAAGCAAAAGCAAAAGCAAAGATTCACAAAAAAAGAAGATCAACACCTATCCACAAACACACAAAGACACAAAGTTGGAATTTTATTGTTTTTTTTTTTTTAAATTTTATGAATCTTTTTCAAATTGCTTAGTCTAAGGGACTAACTACTAACCTAATTTTAGCAATCGTAGCTCCACGGTAATGGTGCCAATTTTTAATGATGTTTTTTACTTGTACTTGCTATCTAAATTAAGCTCTTGCGTAAATAGTGATGAGTCAAGATCGTCTCCTTAGGGAACTATTGGCTAAGTACTAGGTATTTAAGTTTTGTTTCTAACCTAAGCTATCAAATTTTGATTTAATTAAAACTAAACTAATAACTAATTGAGCACTTGAAACCGAATGTCCTAGCAACACTATTGAGGGTTTTGATGTTACGAGATGCCAAAATTAGATTAGGGATTGCAATTCTATTCTCATTTGAATTAATGCTATGCCTTGAACCGATATTTGAAGTTGATTAATTGGGATTTAACCAAACTCATTGGAATTCGCCCACCTCTTTGAGTAGCAAAATTCTAACCATAGCATAAATCATTTTGCCAAGGTGATTTATCTATAATCACCAAGTAAATAGTAATTCGCTTACATTGGAATTACTACTCTAGTTGAAATTATGGACTAAGCAGCGCCAAATGACCTAGTCCATATTTCCAACCGCATGAAGTGCATGAATTCATGAGTTTTGTCAAAACCCGCATATCCTTATGATAAATCTTTTCCAAAAACTCAAGATGTGCTTATACGGATTATTGAATCCCTCCCGAGCATCTCTAACCTTATCTATCTATTAGTGTTGGCCAGATACAAATCAAATAGACTACGAGCAACAATAGCTAAATATCCAATTAATCATAAACCAACATTGAAACAAGTCATTACCAATCAATTTCACTGAATCTATCAATGCAATACCCAAAAAAATTATTAATCACAGCATCATTAAAACACAATCAAACAATTAACAATATAGAACAAAGGTTAGAAAACACTTTAGTTGAGTTTCCTCCATCAAAGTCTTCAAAAACCCTAAACCCATTGAAAATAGGCATTAATTGATTGTCTTAAACCCTCAAATCACCTTAAAAATTTGCCCCTTTACTAAATATACACCCATATCCAAAAAGGAAAATTCGAAATGTTCTATTCGAGCTACTGCTACTCTTTCATTCTCTGCTGCCACTCTATCGACTCTATATTCTGTCCTCTCATGGGTGAGTATCTTCCCTTTCTCCACGTGCGGGCTCCAAGGAATTAATAGAAACAAAATATATGCTCAACTTCTGTCAAATTCAGAATTCTAAGTCTGGCCCCTGTCGTCCCACGTGTGCTTCAGCTAAGGTGATGTGGGCTTTTCATAATTAAAAGAAAACCAAGCCCAGCTCATGCTCACTCTAATTAATGAAGTGGCCTCATAAAGTAATTGCACTGCCCACCTATTATTTTTCTTTTGCTCATCGGATAGCCCATGCATAGAAGTGTTTTAATGGATGAAACACGTTGACCTTTGTTAAATATCAAAGGGACTCCTACATCAGACTTAGCCTATATCAAAACAACATCGGACACTGCTTTTGCTGTGTGGTTGTCGTTAATCCATGATGCATGGCCACTGATCTTGGGAGCTCGATGATTTTGCTTCGATTCTTTTTAGCTGCAACTTAAGAGTTTGATCTGTCAAGTGGAGCTCGGATCTTAGAACTTCAGCTTAGCCACTTATATTGATCAACTGTTGTTGTGTCTGCCATCTGCAAGCTGCTGAAATTACATTGCTAAGAGGCTCGGATTGATGGCAGGCAGCTTGGACTCAAATCAGTTATGTGATCTGCCAAAATTTGCAAAACAGCTCGTGCTTACTACTTCATGGGTGTTGTCATGGAGCCAGGAAAGGCGCTGCAAGCTTGCTGGTGTTGTTGTCTAATTCGTGTGCTTAGAATGATGTTGTATGTTATCGGTGGAATGGCAGGTGGTGTTGCGATGCTAGACGCCCCAGCCATGATGCTAGGCGCTCCATCTGCTATTGTTGTGATAGATCAGTGAGTATTCACAAGAAGTAGTCGGGAGTGGCATTTGAAATTGCTGTGAGCTCAGCTACTGATGTGATCAGTTGCTGCAGATGGCTCGGTGTTCATCTGAGGCTGCTTAGAATTAATGAAGAACAGGTCAGCATTTATCTTGCGAAGGATCTCAGACCATGCTTGTAACAGGCTGGTTCTCACTACTGCAAAACGCTCAACTTTGAGCTGCACGACTGCACTTTGTTTGATCTTGGAGTGATAGAAACAGCTCGGGTTAATCATGATATTGCTGCTTTTCTGTTGTTCGATGGTAGGAGCTCTCGATTCCGCTATTGCTTAGGTTTGCTTTGTAAGCTGCTGGTACTGCTATGTTGCTACTGCTGTTTTGAGAATTTGACTCAGCAAATTGACAATAATTTTTGACCCCATCACATTTAGCATTCCTTAGAATAAAAAATATGAAAGTTGTAGATCTCCCTCTTATCATTTCATAAAATATTGAATCACTTCAAACAGAGCTTGGATGAGGAAATGTGTGCAGTTTATAAAACAGGGTTGAAATTGCATATTGAAACGCTACACCTGCACATACAGTAACTTCAAGACCGATTCTGACCTTTTTTCTATTCAGAATTCCAAAAAGGTCAAAACATAAAAGTTAAAGATCTCAAGCTTACTTTTCTAAAGCATCTTGAATCACGTTAAAAGGATTTTGTGTGAGAGAGATATGTCAAATTTACGAAACATGTGCAAGCTGTCCTATTAAGCTCAGGTATGGCACGCTGATTAAGATTGACTTCAAGTGAAGCTACTGTGGCTGTTTCTGATAAAGCTCAATTTGCAGTTGCTTTTGCACTACCAGGTCAGATCAAGGATGGTTGAGTTGCTGCTGTGGAAGCTTGCTAAGCTCTCCATATGCTTCAAGTCGATGCTCAAATGCTCGAACTGCTCGGAGTTGATGCTGTGCTTGTTTTCTGCTTAGTGTGTTAGAGCTGGCTGCTGTTGGTTTTGCTGTTGTTTAGCAAAAGGCATCAGATCAGTTCTGCTATTGTAAACTTTGACCTGTTCACCTTTCAAATGCATAAAGAGCATGAGGAAAACCATGAGAAAGCCATGAAATGGCATGAAAACTAATACGTTGCTGTTCTCATAATACTACTCATCACCAACAGGAAACGAAGAAGATAATTTACTCTTCTTTTAAGCTCTTCAAAAGTATAGTAGCATTGAAAGGCTTAGGTTTGATAAGGTACAACGAAGCAAAGATTTTCAAATGACAAATTAGTTGTTTAGAGCTCAATAACTAATTTATCTTTCCAAATTTCATGCAGTTGATTCATGTTGGTATTTCATTAACTTTAAGCAAATATTTGCAATAAAATCCCAATGAAATACACATTTATCATTCTGCTTTTAATAAAAAAAGATCATAAAACATATCTAAATAAGATATCTATTCAAAAAAGATCGTAAAACATATCTAAATAAGATATCTATTCAATTATTAATATCCATTTTTATAACATTAATTGTAGAAAAAATGCTACTAAATCAAATTATATAATTTATGTGCAATATGATTGCTATTAGCGCAAATAGATCATAAAATTTATCTTTGTAAAATAGTTATTCAATAATTTATATTTATTTTAATAACAGTAATTGCGGAAACACGATTTTATAGGCCACCTTCATCACTCCTATACAACTAATATTCATACAAGTATTTTTGAACCAAGACACGAGAAAATACAATTACAATTTTCCTCAAAACTTAATACAAAACAAAAATAAGTAAAAGAGTTTTTCTTCTCTAAAGCTTCTAAAAGAATTTTTGGCAGCTTTGTACTTTGTAACAGAGTAAATAATTTCATATCAGGATCAGCTCTCAAAAGTATAATCACGCTTTTTCTTGGTATGTTTTTGTTGTACATAAGCCTTGGAGTCAAGCTTCAACATATAAAGCTTCATATAACGGGCATCTTGTATAATTTTGGATAAAAATTATATTAGACCCTTTCTAGTTAATCTTCCTTTAAATTTCCACTTATGTAAATTTGAATTGTTTCCGTGATGACTAAAAATAGTTATTGGTGAATTCTTCTAAAACGTCTTTAGATCGTGCAACATAATTCAAGTTTGATTCCTAACATGGTAGGCAAGATAGAGAGGTAATCTTTTTGAGATTACTAGCCATTCTATCTTGATGATTACCATCCTTAATAGAACCCCTCAAATGCTTCGAAAAATTTCTCCCCTTTTAGCTTCAATTCGCTAGCTAACTACCATGAAAATATTGTTCATGAAGAATTCAAGCCCTAATATTTATTTTCAACTCAAGAACTTGTTGGAATCAACTATATTATAAAATCAAGCTTTAACTTAAACAAATCTTAGTCTTAAATTTATAAAAATTAATTTGAAGTTCCCCATTGAATATTTGTCCAACTCATAGCTGAATTATTGAATATATTTTTCCTACGATATTAAGTATTGTTGACGTGCATATAAAGTTTTTTTAAGTATTAAATTAATAAATTCCAAAATTCAGGTATCTAATTGCATGTTTTACTAAACCATTTGTGAAATTAACCCTTTCTTTAAAAAGAAAACTTCTACTTCTGATTTTTCTCTTGTGCTTTTGAAATTCTGTGAACTTAAATAGTAGATAAGGCTATGAATTACATATGAATAAAGTGAAACTTTATAGTTTTTGTGTGCTTAATAATCTCATTGAAAAATCTTTAATTTTCTTTTGTTATTTTCAAAATATTCATTAATCACTTTGGAGCAATTCTATCATAAATTTTAATTTTTTTCCAATAGTGTCCCCTGATAACAAAACAACTATTCATAAACGCAATTTTGTAAATACATTTTGTCATCAATGTTCAAATTTTCATAATCTGTTTTCTTGCAATGACTAAATATGCACGTGATCATCTATGAATTTCCTTAAAGTTTGTTTTTTCTTATCCTTTCCACATATCTCCCCCTTTTTGTTATCATATCCAAAAAGGAGATATAACCTACAAATATAAGGATTTTATACAAGGTAATAATATAAATTCGGTCCACATTAAAGATAGACCCTACAAATGTGGTAGATCTTAGACATTAAATGTATATTCCCCTACCCCGAGTCATTAGAGAGAGAACTTCTAGAAAATATGTATATCAAGAGGATAAACTCCCATGAAGTTATGCATTTCCTTGCAAGATTTTTCAAAACTTATAGCGAATCATTTCTAGAAATAATAGCACGTAGTTAAAGCTTTAATAGAAAATAACTAGTAGGACTATCACCGCGTTTAGCAAGAACATATCATGAAATAGCCATAATTCCCAAATTCATATTTTACACATGTATGTTAATGAATTTGTGCATGATTTTGAAACATGATGTATATGATTTATGTTAGTATGTGATATATGTGTTGTATTAATGTATTTGAATATTGATATATCTTAGTGTGAATAAATATTGCGTTTATGAATTTGTAAGTGTAATAAAGTGTATGAAAATTGGTTTTAAACAAGTTAAACATGCTTAATATATTTTCTTATACATGACAGAATTTTAGCCATGAAAATAAGCCTAAAAACACAACTTTAAAGCTCAAAATCAATCCTAAGCCCATGCAAATAAAGCCTCTATTATAGCAGCCCTAAAGTCAACTTTAGGATAAAATCGAGTCCCATTTTGATAAAAAATCACTCTCAAACAGACCTCAAAAGCCATACAAATTTCACTACATTTTCTTACAAGTTGTCTTCTCTTGTTCCTTCAAAACCTTGTACTCAAGCCCTTAACAAGGTCAAGATCCTAAGCTCAAGTGATATAAGTTTGTTCAATTGATTTTCAACAAGACATAGAGCTTCTTAAGGTATGTATTTGATTGGCTATATGTTTATTAGGTTGTTTAAGTTTTCTTTCGAAAGTAGGGTTTCATGCCATAAATTGAATATAATGAGTTAAGTGTGTTAGATGTGTGTTGAGTTATATTTGGTTAGTTATTGAGCTTGTAGTATGTGCTAAGTAAATGACTTGAAGTGTGGAGATGTTTAAGTTTGAATAAGAAGTGTTGGGATAGTTTAGAGAAGTTAAATTGGCTAAATAAGTGTTGAATGTGGATTTTGTACTTGTTTTGTGTTGATGATTGCATGAGACATGATTAATGATGTTCATAATGAGCTTAGGGTATGATAAGATATAGTTAAGAAGTTGAATTTTGAAAAAAAATGAAAGAAAAACATGAAAATCGAGACATGACACTAATCATGGGTGTGATGGACCCCGTGATTGTGTCGACTTCTCTAAAAATTATAGGCAACTCATCACGGGCGTGATAGCCTCTGATCATGCATTTTCATCTAATCATGGGCATGATCATAGGTAGGATAAGCCCCTTGGCAACGCGACAGTGTTTTTGTAATTTAATCATAACTTTTTTATACAAACTTGGATAAAGGTGATTCAAATTGCGCTGGAAAGCTTAAAAAAATTTCTACAACTTTCATGTTTTAAGTTTTGCAAATTTAAAAAGTATCAAGACCTAAATTTTAATTCTTTCCAACTGCTATGTTTTTCAAATAAAGTTGAACACTTGTTTTACCAATTAAGTGTATGTAGTTAAATATGAAATGAATCCTATTTGAGCTAAAATGAAATAGATAAATGATAGTTAATGTGTTATATTAGTTGAATGAACTACAATGGTTTAGTTTAAATAAAGGAATGTTATGTATATATATATTTTGTGTGTGTGAATATGAATTATGTGTTGATTTAAATTTTACTTGAGTTTGACAAGGGTTTAATGAATTAATGTATAATTGTGAATTAACAATTTTTTATATTAAATGATTTCCTTGACAGATTCTCATACTTGACTGAGTTTGAATACTGGACTTTTGCTTGATAAACCTAGTTATCAAGGTATGCAATAACATGTTTGTTTTCTTGCCTATGTTAGGCATGACTAAATTACTTTATTTAAGAAAATTTAAGTCTTGTTTGTATTGATTGTCTATTACACTGTTAAATCTGGTTCGGGGAGCGACACCCTGCTCAGATTGGAGGCACGATAGTTTAGGCACTTAGGTTACCCCTATAATGATGCAATGAATTTCATAAGTGGTATGGTGGATAGTCGATGGGTTATTAGTATCGGTATAACATTTGCTTATTCTTAAGATGAAATAATATATGTTAAATCAAATGTTTATGGGAACAGTTGAATTATGTGATATTATGGATTAAGTTAAGTGAAGATGACAAATGGCCGAGAACCCTAGATGAGACTATTTTTCATTTATGGATATATCATCTAGAAGATATAAGTCCCCAAACAACTTATATCAACCTCCTGAGCGTCGAGATCGTTACTCAGGACCCCCTAGATATCCTTATTGTTCGAGTTTGAATACTCTAATGATGTTTGGCAAATTTAAAGATTTTCTAATAACTTATTGGATGTTGCATTTGCATTTAGTATAATTTTGTATGCCATTTGCCTTTGTTTTTCGTTACTTGTGTACTGAGCTTTTGGCTTATTATTTCATATTTCAGGTGTTGATGAGAGTGATGGATTCTACACCAGTATGGGATACATAATGGATTTTGAGGATTACTTAGATGATTGGGAAGACTAGGAGTTTGACCTTGGCTTTGATGGAAATGTTTTTTTGTAATAAAATAGCTTAAAGTTTCTTAGAACACATGTAATAGTTATGATAGTTTTTGTTAAATTTATGTATTTTTGCTTATGGCTTGTTTATAAGCCTTTGTCTGTAATATCCATATGTATATATGTCTGTAGTGGGTTTATATCTTTTATGTGAATGTGATGTTGGTGTTATGTTTTTCTAAAAAGTTTTAAGAAGTTTTCAAATTTGCTCTTATTGGAGATTTAAACAAAACAATTACTCAAACCTTTCTTTAAGGATAACCTTACATATAATGGTATTAATATGGTTGG
The DNA here is from genome assembly GCA_024138025.1 of Combretum micranthum. Lineage (NCBI taxonomy): Eukaryota > Viridiplantae > Streptophyta > Magnoliopsida > Myrtales > Combretaceae > Combretum > Combretum micranthum. Next base: position 1,227,826 of record JAMXBD010000290.1, read on the forward strand.
GGAGCTGGATTCACTTGTTTAAATAAAGTGGTGGGTTTGGATCCTTACATATGAAAAGGTTCAACAAATATGACTAGCAAAACAAAAGATCAAAGTCTTAAAGCAAAACATTAAAACATGAAAAAATTTAGGCAACTGAGTTCTTATCGGCATCCATGGATATTAGTAGATGTAGTGGTAACAAGTGCGGTTTTAGGATTTGAAGTTAGATTAGGGGTAGACTAGAAAACTAAGTGCATGTCTCTAGCTTGCACTCTCTCCATCATCCTTGAAACTCAAATCTACATTATCAAATTCGAATCCACTAAATCATATCTCTACTACATGTAATAGTTAACACCTGAAAGTTCAAAAGTGAGAAACCAAGTACCGAATTAGTAATATCAACCACATTCTTGCATATCACATATTCATAATCTATTAAAAAGTTTGACAAGTTTAGTTATTTGTTTTCAAGCTAGGGAATAAGCACAATTCCAATATCCCACTAGCACATAACATACAACTACTAATAACTTTACAGCAAAGGTGGAACATAGGGGTCTAACTTGTGATAAGCTGATTGGGGATTTACTAGAACATCTAAATTTTACACCACAAATGAAAAGAAAAGAAATAGTTTTGTTTGGAGTACATTGCTGAATCTAGCCATTCCTAGCATAGTCCATTTGTGATATTTTATTTAAGGTCCCATACCCTTGAATAACGTCATCACAACTTTATTTAACTAAAACTAACTGTTTTAGCTGCAAATCCCTTTAATTGACTACCAATCGAGCCTTATCACACCTTCCATTAATGCTTAAGCGCCTAATTATGATGTCATTCTACTATTGTGAACACACACATAACCTAGCTTAAGGGTGTTTCCTATTAGATTGAGTAGTCACGCAGCAACCGACACTCATCTATTAGATGATTTTACATATTAGTCAAGTCTAGTTTTCTATCTTAACATGAAACATGCAATTACTATGTACTTGAAAGAGAATTTTTGCCACCAAACATATGATAAACAAGGTTGAGTTTATACCTATTTGTTGATTGGACTATTATACTAGTTGTTAACCTATTTAAATACCGATTATTAGTTTTCCTATATTCCCCATATCATTTATGGGTTCTTTGAGATAGGGTCCACATGGTATGGATCTTATGATTTTGGACCTAAATAATTTGTTTAGTGTTAGGTCTAATAAGGTAAGAATGATTTTTTAATTTATGTTTCCAAATCCTTTATATTTCAATTGTGTAAAATCAAATGATTTGATTATGAGAGGTTTAAATCAAGTGGGCTAAACCCATCTACAATGGCTCAGTTTTTGTATGATCATCTCTTAGTCATATAAGAATCGATCCACTTAATCTAATTATGATAAAATCAAATTCTTAATCCATATTTTAATATACCTCATTGATTCTCTTAAGTTGATTCTTAATCTTATTACCTATTAGCTTTTTTAGTGTTGTGATGTTTTAGTTTAGTATTTATGCATTCTTAAATCCCTAATGAATTGGAAAAAAAAAAAACCAGTCAGACATATGAGTCCCATAGAGTTTGGATGGACTTAGTGCTTTAGCCTTAATTAGCAAGCTTCACATATTGAATTACGTGCTATTTGAGGCATAATGTTTGCTAATTAAGGCGAATCAATAAAACTTGCCCAAAATTTATGCCATTGGAATTGTGCTTTGGCATTTCCCTCCTGAACCACAACATTAATAATATTAAAATAGTTTAAGTTTGTGACAAAATTCAGTTACTTTAATAAAAGAGTGTTGATGAACTTGCCCTAATTGGGATGTTCTTGCTACATGATAAAATGAGCAATTTGAAAGGGAAGTGGGTGAACCC